>JAQQAC010002172.1:54105336-54236734 GCA_029783875.1 Phataginus tricuspis | reverse complement strand
GCAATTATTTCTTCAAAGACACTTTCTATCCCTTTTTCTCTCTCTTCTTCCTCTGGTACTCCTATAATGCGAATATTGCTCCTTTTGGATTGGTCACAGAGTTCTCTTAATATTCTTTCATTCTTAGAGATCCTTTTCTCTCTCTCTGCCTCAGCTTCTTTGTATTCCTGGTCCCTGTCTTGTAATTCCTTGATCGTGTCTTGAACCTGATTCAATCTGCTGTTGAGCCCGTCGATGACTTATCTCATTTCTGCATTATCTTTCCTCACTTCCCTCACTTCCTCCCTCAGCTCTTGCACATTTTTCTGTAGATCCGTCAGCATGGCTATGACTTTTATTGTGAATTCTTTTTCTGGAAGACTCTGTATGTCCATTCCTTCAGCTTCTTTTACTGGGGTGGTGTTTGTCTGAAGCTTTGTCTGTATCATAGTCTTCTGTCTTCTCATGACTATAGAGAAAAAAAGAAATTTCTACTAATAATAAAAAAGTAAAAGGAGAGAGAAAGGAAAAGAAAAGAAAGAAAAAGAGAAGGCAGCAACACGTAAAAGAAAACAGCAACAACAACTACAAAAAAAAAAACCCACCAAAATGCCCACCAGGGGTGGTTTCTGTGTGAATGCTGTAGGTGGCGCTATTGCTCCACTATTCCAGAGCTGTGGCCACGTCACTCCACACAGCCCTTTAAAACTGTGGCCGGGTGAGAATGAATGGGAGGCTGTTGAAAGAGAGGGAAAGAAAAAAAGGAAAAGAAAGGGGAGAAAAAACAATAACAAAAAAAAAAAGCCACTCAGAGTGGGTTCCGCGCGAATGCTGTCGGTGGCGCTGTTGCTCCACTACTCCAGCGCCACTCTATAGTTCTGGCTGGGTTGGGAACAAATGGTAAGCTGTTGATCTCCGTGGGGGTCTCAATGGCGGGCACCCTTTCCCAGTCGCCAGTCAAGGGGTCCAAAGCTCCCCAGGACTCCCAGCGTGCTGGGCTCAGTTTGCGGGGCTATCCGGCCCCTCTACTGAGCTCCTGTCTCTTTAAGACCGCTGAGGTAGAGCGCGCACTTTTCTTCCCTTTTTTCTCCTTTTTCCTTCCCGGAGCCTTCCGCGGGCAACTTGCACGTTCTCGGCTGGGACCCTGTGCCCTCTGTCTCTCCTATCTCTGCTACAGCGCAGGCTGTGTGTTGGCGTTCCCGGCGCAGACTTCCACTCCCTCCCAGCTCTGAATCCTCTCCTCCCGCTGGAGCGCTGTGGGAGAGGGGCGCTTGGTCCGCTGGGATCGCGGCTCCGTACCTTACCCGCCTTGCCGGGACTCCCGCCGGAGTGCTGGGGTGGAGGGGCGCTCTGGTCCCGCTGGATCGCGTTTCTGTCCCGCCTCACCGGGTGCCGAGTGCTCTGTCCGGAGTGTCTGGCCGCCGGAGCTCTGGGGCGGGGGAGCGCTCGGTCCCAGCAGGTCGCTGCTCCGTATCCCGTCCGCCTCATTGGCTGCCAAGTTCTCACAGGTGTAGCTGTACGCTGTGCACTTTCCTGTGTATTCTGGTCTCTCTTTTAGGGATAGTTGTATTTGCTGTATTTTCGTGAATAAATATCATGTTGGGAGGAATTTTTCTGCTGGTCCGTTCACGACGCCATATTCCCGGAAGTCCCTGAATATGATTTTGAAATATTTAAAATATCATTAGCAAATGCATCTTTTCCCTTTTTTGGTTCAAAAAAAGGAGTTTTTGTTGAAAATGCACTTCTTCCTAAGACTCTGAGGTCTGTGAATGTGCAAATAGGTCGCCACCTGGTACCCAATTAAGTTCATTTTTACTTCTGCTACTTGGCTGTGGCCAGTGTGATAAAAGATCTTTCATTTTCTATAATTTTCCTTTTTTCCTCTAGTTGAACTAGAGAATATTGAAGAGAATATAGAATTTGGAGAGAATATGGGATTAACCCTTGTAATTTCCCTTTGCTCCCCTCATTCCCCTGAAACTCTACGGGTACCCTCGGCAGTCTATTGATGTTTCCGATTCTCCCATCCATTTACTGAAACAGAGCAACTGTTTCAGGATTTTATGGCTCCTCATAGCTTTCTGAATAAAGTTTAAATTCCTTGCTTAGTCATCTGTTATCTACGTGCTTCTCAGATTTCCATCATTGTTCTCTTTTCTGCAGGCATTCGGGGTGGTTTGCACTTGCTCAAACACGTTATCCTCTTGCTTTTCCGTGTGCTATTCCTCCTGCTTTGTCTAGCTGCAACTCCAGTATCAGTTTTCCCTTTTCTTACTGGTTGCCTCCCTTGAAAGGGGGTCTCACATGTGCCTCAAGCAGCCCATCTGGCTGGTGCTTCTTAGAGTTTCTTGCTTCTTCCAGCAGTTCTCAGTGGGATACCACTTTCTTTACAAGTGTCCTTGTATGGCGCCCTGGGACGCAGTCCCAGTGACAGAACACTGCCACTACAGCTTGGCCATCAGTGGAGTTGTGGTAGGGGGCAAGGCCACAATTCCTTTATTGCCCTGTTCCTTTATTTCTCACAGTAGCCCTGCAGATATGGCTGGGTGAGACTTTGGAGAAAAGGTAGGGTAAGCAAAAGGGAATTGTCGTACAGAAACATTCAAAACCATGTCTAACATACAATTTTTCTCCTGCCCAAGGGAAAGCATCCAAGAAGTTGAATCAGCGAGTGGCCTCTTATCTCTTTCCCTTACTCTTTTGTTCTCAGGCCTGTACCTCTGAGGGCCTCCTTCTTCTCACTATGCACCTTTGGGAACCCCAACCTCAGCCTCAGGATCAGTTTTGTTCCAGGAGTTACTTTCTTCAACCGAATGTTTCACAAGTTTGAGTTCTTTTGGCTGCTACCTCGCGACATTTTCTGTGGTGGGCTCTGACACCAAATCTTTCAGAGCAGTCAAGAGACTGTATGATTTTCTCAAAGTCTGATCACTTCTGAGATTTTCCTGCCAATGTAAATTTTAGAAATGCCTTTGATTCTTCCGGTTGTTCAGTGGGTAGTTCTTGAATCAGATGTACACTTATAATAAAGCTCTTCCAAAGATGAGCATTAAATTTTAGACAGTGCAGCCTGAACCATTATTTTCCTTAACACCCACAAAAGGATTCTCTCATAATAAAGACAACACTTCACTTTATTATTTGTATACAGAGCATGATTTCTTCCTGTCTTTCACTGGATCCCCTTATTCAATTTGAACCCCCTTGACCTGCCTTTGAGAAAAAAAGAGGTCCATGGCCAAGTCATGGCAGCTCACTTGGCTCGATAAAGATCCAAGTGAAGTTGTTAAATTACCATTGATTATAAGGGCTAGATTAAATTATTATTGAGTAGCTATGGTTAGCCTTCTTTTCTTTTTTTTTTTTTAACAATTTATTTTATTTTAGTATCATTAACCTACAATTACATGAGCAATATTGTGATGATTAAACTACCCGCTTCATCAGGTCCCCCCCACCAACCCTATTACAGTCACTGTTATGGTTAGCCTTCTTAACGGTGGAGTGGGTTTTTTTTTTTCTCATTCTTTCTATTATATACCTCACCCCCAGTTGTCTGTTGTCATACCTTTCCAACAACCTGTCAACATCATTTTGTGTAAACTCCCTTTTGTGCACCTCTGGCAATCTGGCATAGTTCTATTTTAGCATTATGCCATGATTGATTTACTTGTCTGTTTTCCTAGCACATGTAGTTTAGTGAGTAATCAGTAAATGTTTATTGAATGATAAATGAATCAGTAAAGGAAATTGGGATCTGTTATCTTCTATACTTTACTTCAGCAATTCCTTGATCACTAGGCATAAGATTTCATAAAGGGCTAGTTTATTTTCTAGTGATTAAAATATAGTGTCTGGAATTACAATTTTTTTGCATTTCAAATGAGGTTTGGATTGTAAGTACCTTGATTAGGAAAAGAGGATCAGATTGCTGCTGAGGTCCAGTTTACAATTAGTATTTCCTCCTACCACTGAAGCTATACTTTGTACAGCCTTCTGTCTTAGGATGGTTAAGAAAAACACTGAAATAAGAGAGTATGCTTTGAGAATCAGTCCCTCCTCATCTAGTAAATGGCAGACAGGCAAGTGCTATTTGTTGTATCATTGATTTAACCCTTTGATTATTTTGGCAAAAAGTAAAAGCCTTTTTACATATAAGAAAGCATCTATTGGTGGTGTAATTTCTGTTTGAAAGCAGGAAATAAAAGGAATGAAAGAGGAGGCATTTTCCTGTTCTTAATATGTGTATTTATGTATAAGTGTATAAGAAATATATGAAATACTTTAAAATTTATGTGTAAAGCTTCTATGTAAGGGGACTTAAAAATCAATGTGCACATTAAGATTAAGTTGTTTGGCCCAGTTTTGCTCTGTCACATGTAATTTTTGGGTATTTCAGAGCATGAATTTTCTGAAGAAGTAGCTGTCAGCAAATTTTGTTTTTGTTTTTCTATAAAGAGGAATTATAAAATGCCTATTTGTTTCATGATCAAATATATCATTTGACTTCTCTTCTTATAGAAATTTCAAGAAATTGCTGAAAAAAATATGGAAAAATTGAACCGTATTGAAAAGTCACACGAACAGTCGGTCCTTGAGAATTCGCATTTAAAAAATGTGTTGTCACAGACTCAAAGGGAACAAACCTCCTTGTTGGCAGCCTGTGCATTGATGGCTGGTGCCTTATATCCTCTCTATAGCCGATCATGTGCCTTATCTACACAGAGAGATTTTCTCCAGGAGCAAGTCAACACCTTTGAGTTGTTCAAATTAGAAGTTAGAACTCTAGCTCAGGCTTTGTCAACTGTAGAGGAAAAGAAGCAAGAGGAAGCCAAGATGAAGAAAAAACCATTCAAAGGGCTGATACGCATATTCCGAAAAGGTGTTATTGCAGTTTTGGCGGCAAACAGACTCAAGATTTTGGGCCAGTCATGTGTCTCTCTTTTTACTTGGATGGAAAGTTTCAAAGAAGGCATAGGCATGTTAGTGTGTATAGGAGAGCCCAAAGACAAGCATAAGTTTCCAAGTAAGAGAATTTGTGCTTTTTAAAGTCTTAAGTTGAATGTAAGTGACATGCTATGTAAATATGTTTGGCCATCGTGCAGACTTTAAAAATCCACTGAATATGTCTAAGCATGTAACATAGTCCTATACATCTCTAGATATGTATGTGCATATGAATAAATGTATGTTTATGTATAAATTAGGTTTGATTTTTTGTTATGAACATTTAAATATAAAGAAAGTAGCAACAAATATGTATAATTTCAACTTGTCTAGCCTCATTATGTTTGGATCTCTTTTCCCAGTACATGCAGAGTTTACAGTAATTTTTCAGTTAGGTCAATCTGGAGACTGCTGTATTTAAATTAATTCGCAGTATAATTTATTTTCCCTTTCTATGAATCAGTATAATATTATCAGAGTTAAAAATCTATTGAATAATTTTATAAAAAATGAGACAAAGGTAAATTTTCCAGCTAATATTTTTTTGAATTCTTGACTCTTCTGAGAAAACAGTGATTTTAATTTTTAACTTAAAAAACAAGCTATTAAGTGGTATTAGTATAATAAAGAAACTTTACTTTTTCTTTGATGTCAGTTAACAGTTTTATATATAAATTAATTAAATCAATCAAATGTAACATTTCTTTGCAGACTTTTTACATAGTAGGCAAAGTTCTGTCTTCAAGTTTTGATCTATTTCTTAAATAGCCAAACATTGCTTTTAATTTTAAACGTGGATTTTAATAAATTTTTCTAGCATTGCATAGTGGATTTTTTTCTGTCTTTGCAGAACATCAAAAGCAGCAGTTGCGTTGTTTGCGGGCACTTGGCTGGCTAACCAGTTCTGACCTTCTTGCTGCAATTACCACTTCTATGGCCGAGTTGCAGGAAGCTATTAGTAAAACAGGTATGATTCCCTTTTTAAGGTCCTTCCAAAATACATTCAGAAGCAAATATCCAGAAATGCTGCATGGCACCAACCCAATAAGCTAGGAAGAAAATATTTTTGTTCTCATTTCTCTTTTGTTCAGATACTGAGAGATTGGTAAATCTGCATTTAATGATGTAGTGAATTAATGTAAATTTTGATGGGTAATTTTGTCTTTCTGGGAAAATTAAATGACATTTCTTCGTGAATGTATCCAATTTTTTTTTCCCTTTGTGAAGGAATTAGGTTTGATTTTTTGTTATAAACATTTAGATATAAAGAAAATAGCAAATGTATATTGTAATGTGTTTTTATTTTTTCTAATTAATTTTAAAAGTTAACTTGAGTAGTCTGCTCCTTTCCAACAGGTATAGAATCACCTATAATCAGTGATTTCCAGAGTTCCAAAATTCAAGTTTGTTTTTTCATGACTCAGATTACATGATATATTTGTGTGAAAGATTCAATGAAAACTAATTTCTCTACACTAGAAGAATATAATATACCATTACCTACTGATTAAGCTATGCCAGGACTAATTATGGTCCTTTCAGACACATTAACAGTAAACATAGTATAATGGACTTGTTAACACTTGCTGCTTAATGAAATGTAAGCATTAATGAAACAGTAATTTGGTATTTAATTCTTTAGATAATTCTGCTATGTAAATATAGATCATTTATTGTGATTTGAACTATCTAAAGCTAGGCCCTTGTAGTAGTAAACTTATGATTCAAAGATTATTTCCAGGTTGTGGCCATTGATGTTAGTAAGTAATAACATGCATATTTAACGCTTTGGCAAAACCTCAGCATACTAGGTTTGAAGTCTAAAACAAAAGGCTAAATAAATGTATTTTAAGAATGTTGGTATTATAACTTCAAAGCAAAACTGTAACATTCTTGAACAATCTTAATAAAATCTAGTTTAGTTGGATTTAGTTTAATAAAGAGATGATTTGTGTTAGTCATATTCCTTGTTGGTATGTGGACACATAAAAATAGATTCGTTTCTTAAGCCATAATCTTGTTTATATAATATTACTTTGTTTAATGAGGTTTTTTTCTTTATCACTGTGCTATGTATACTTCAGGAGATAAATGAAAAAGTTATGACTTGATCTGGCTATCTATAAAATATGCACAATGCTATAAACATGTATATATATATGTATGTATGTATGTAAGCATATATATTGCACTTCAAAACATTATCACAGACTCAAAGGGAACAGACCTTGCTGGTAGCCTGTGTGTTGATGGCTGGTGCCTATTTATTCTGGTGCCATACTATATATAACAAAATGACAACTCATGAATGACTTTAGGCAGAGGCAGAATATAGTCAAGGACTGGATGAGGAAGTAAGAATCTAAGAATCCATAGAAGGTGCAGCCCAACGTGGGCCTAGGAGTATTGGGAAGGCTTCAGGGAGCCTTCTCTGCAGGCTTTAGTTGGGCCTAGAATGATAGTAAGTTGGAAAGGAGAGATGGCATTCAGACAAAGGGCACAGATTAAGCAGAGATGCAACAGTGGGAAGAAGCGACATAAAGAGATGAGAATGGAAATCCGTGTCTAAGAGGCCTGGTTGACAGATGGTGATTACTACAATGTATTTTCCTTTATAACCATATTGGGGAATGGTGGGAGAAAAGGCGAATCATTGGTGTGGGATCAGATTGTAGAGGTTCTACAAACCTAGGCTGTGATGCTCCTGAGCACATTTTCCAAAAGTGGCCCCTTGCAACATTTTAAAATTAAAATATTGACACAGTGGTTATGGAGACCCTGTTAAAAATAAGTGTGGGTAAGTAGAAAGTAGAGCAAAGGTGGTGTTTACCCACCTCCAGGAAGGCCTTTGACGTTAGAACCTGGTTGTGTCTCTGATTACTTGAGGAAATAGCAAGTTCACGGAAACTTATTTTAGGGAAGCGTTTATATGTTGTTGGCTAAAGAACAGTACTTATAGAAGAAAAAGTGATAGTTGCTTAGATGGGGAGAATAACTTACACATGAAAGTCCTGAAGAGTACAGGGCAGGATATGTTCCAGACAGGAAGGTATTTGAATTATTATTGGACTAGTGCAAAAATGATTAGTGTGTACCTTCTGCAGAGATTACTTGACTAGCTGGGTTCATAGAATAATTCCTTCAAAATGTGATGAGGGTTCAATTATTATTTTTTCAGGCATGTGTTTCCATTTTTAAGTGCATCCTAGTGGTAGAAATTCTGATATTTTATTTTTATTTTTTAAATTTTTTATTAAGGTATTATTGATATACACTCTTATGAAGGTTTCACATGAAAAAACAATGTGGTGACTACTTTTACCCATATTATCAAGTCCACACCCATACCCCAATGCAGTCACCGTCCATCAGTGTAGTAAGATGCCACAGATTCACTGTTTGCCTTCTCTGTGCTACACTGTTTTCCCCATGACCCCCACACCATGTGTACTAAACACAATATGCCTCAATCCCCTTCTCCCTCCCTCCCCACCCATATTCCCACACTCCTCCCCTTTGGTAATCACTAGTCAGTTCTTGGAGTGTGTGTCTGCTGCTATTTTGTTCCTTCAATTTTGCTGCGTTGTTATACTCCACAAATGAGGGAAATCATTTGGCACTTGTCTTTCTCTGCCTGGCTTATTTCACTGAGCATAATATCCTCCAGCTCCATCCATGTTGTTGCAAATGGTAGGATTTGTTTCTTTCTTATAGCTAAATAGTATTCCACTGTGTATATGTACCACATCTTCTTTATCCAGTCATCTACTCATGGACACTTAGGTTGCTTCCATATCTTGACTATTGTAAATAGTGCTGCAATAAACATAGGGGTGCATATGTCTTTTTGAATCTGAGAAGTTGTATTCTTTGGGTAAATTCCCAAGAGTGGAATTCCCAGGTTAAATGGTATTTCTATTTTGAGTTTTTTGAGGAACCTCCATATTGCTTTCCACAATGGTTGAACTAGCTTACATTCCCACCAGCAGTGTAGGAGGGTTCCCCTTTCTCTGCGTCCTTGCCACCATTTGTTGTTCTTAGTCTTTTGGATGCCGGCCATCCTTACTGGTGTGAGGTGACATCTCATTGTGGTTTTAATTTGCATTTCCTTGATGATTAGTGATATGAAGCATCTTTTCATGTGTCTGTTGGCCATCTGAATTTCTTCTTTGGAGAACTGTCTCTTCATATCCTCTGCCCATTTTTTAATCGGATTATTTGCTTTTTGGGTTTTGAGGTATGTGAGTTCTTAATATATTTTGGATGTTAACCCCTTGTCGGATATGTCATTTACAAATATATTCTCCCATACTGTAGGATGCCTTTTTGTTCTGTTGATGGTGTCCTTTGCCATACAGAAGCTTTTTAGTTTGATGTAGTCCCGTGAGTTCATTTTTGCTTTTGTTTCCCTTGCTCGAGGAGATGTATTCAGGAAGAAGTTGCTCATGCTTATATTCAGGAGATTTTTGCCTATGTTGTCTTTCAAGAGTTTTATGATTTCATGACTTACATTCAGTTCTTTGATCCATTTCGAGTTTACTTTTGGGTATGGAGTTAAACAATAATGAAGTTTCATTCACTTGCATGTAGCTGTCCAGTTTTGCCAACAGCAGCTGTTGAAGAGGCTGTTATTTCCCCATTGTATGTCCATGGCTCCTTTATCATATATTAATTGACCGTATATGGTTGGGTTTATATCAGGGCTCTCTAGTCTGTTCCATTAGTCTGTGGGTCTGTTCTTGTGCCAGTACCAAATTGTCTTGATTACTGTGGCTTTGTAGTAGAGCTAGAAGTTGGGGAACGTAATCCCCCCAGCTTTCTTCTTCCTTCTCAGGATTGCTTTGGCTATTCGGGGTCTTTTGTGGTTCCATATGAATTTTAGAACGATTTGCTCTAGTTCATTGAAGAATGCTGTTGGTATTTTGATAGGAATTGCATTGAATCTGTAGATTGCTTTAGGCAGGATGGCCATTTTGACAATATTAATTCTTCCTAGCCAAGAGCATGGGACGAATTTCCATTTGTTAGTGTCCTCTTTAATTTCTCTTAAGAGAGTCTTGTAGTTTTCAGGGTATAGGTCTTTCACTTCCTTTGTTAGGTTTATTCCTAGGTATTTTATTCTTTTTGATGCAATTGTGAATGGAATTGTTTTCCTGATTTCTCTTTCTGCTAGTTCACCGGTAGGGTATAGGAATGCAACAGATTTCTGTGTATTAATTTTGTATCCCACAACTTTGCTGAATTCAGATATTAGATCTAGTAGTTTTGGAGTGGATTCTTTAGGGTTTTTTATGTACAATATCGTGTCATCTGAAAACAGGGACAGTTTAACTTCTTCTTTGCCAATCTGAATGCCTTTTATTTCTTTGTGTTATCTGATTGCCATGCCTAGGACCTCCAGTACTATTTTGAATAGAAGTGGGGAGAGTGGGCATCCTTATCTTGTTCCCGATCTTAAAGGAAAAGCTTTCAACTTCTCAGTGTTCAGTATAATGTTGGCTGTGGGTCTGTCATATATGGCCTTTATTATGTTGAGGTACTTGCCCTCTATACCCATTTTATTAAGAGTTTTTATCATGAATGGGTGTTGAATTTTGCCAGATGCTTTTTCAGCATCTATGGAGATGATCATGTGGTTTTTGTCCTTCTTTTTGTTGATGTGGTGGATGATGTTGATGGATTTTCGAATGTTATACCATCCTTCCATCCCTGGAATAAATCCTACTTGATCATGATGTATGATCTTTTTGATGTATTTTTTAATTCAGTTTGCTAATATTTTGTTGAGTATTTGCATCTATGTTCATCAGGGATATTGGTCTGTAATTTTCTTTTTTTGTGGTGTCTTTGCCTGGTTTTGGTATTAGAGTGATCCTGGCCTCATAGAATGAGTTTGGAAGTATTCTCACTTCTTCTACTTTTGGAAAACTTTACGGAGGATGGGTATTAGGTCTTCACTAAATGTTTGATAAAATTCAGCGGTAAAGCCATCTGGTCTAGGCGTTTTGTTCTTAGGTAGTTTTTTGATTACCAATTCAGTTTTGTTGCTGGTAATTGGTATGTTCAGGTTTTCTGTTTCTTTCTGGGTCAGCCTTGGAAGGTTGTATTTTTCTAGAAAGCTGTCCGTTTCTTATAGGTTATCCAGGTCTTTCACTTCCTTGGTTAGGTTTATTCCTAGGTATTTTATTCTATTTGATGCAATTGTGAATGAAATTGTTTTCCTGCTTTCTCTTTCTGCTAGTTCATCATTAGTGTATAGGAATGTATACATAATTTTTCATAGTATTCTCTAATAATTGTTTGTATTTCTGTGGTGTCCGTAGTGATTTTTCCTTTCTCATTTCTGATTCTGTTTATGTGTATAGACTCTCTTTTTTTCTTGATAAGTCGGGCTAGGGGTTTATCTATTTTGTTTATTTTCTCCGAGAACCAGCTCCTGCTTTCACTGATTCTTTCTATTTTATTCTTCTCAATTTTCTTTATTTGTGCTCTAATCTTTATTATGTCCTTCCTTCTACTGACTTTGGGCCTCATTTGTTCTTTTTCTAATTTCGTTAATTGTGAGTTTAGACTGCTCATATGGGATTGTTCTTCTTTCCTGAGGTAGGCCTGTATTGCAATCTACTTTCCTCTTAGCACGGCCTTTGCTGCATCTCATAGATTTTGCGTTTTTGAATTATTGTTGTCATTTTTCTCCATATATTGCTTGATGTCTGTTTTTATTTGTTCGTTGATCCATTGGTTATTTAGGAGCATGTTGTGAAGCCTCCATGTGTTTGTGGGATTTTTCTTTTTTTTTTGCATTATTTATTTCTAGTTTCATACCTTTGTGGTCTGAGAAGCTGGTTGGCACAATTTCAATCTTTTTTAACTTACTGAGCCTCTTTTTGTGGCCTAGGATATGATCTATTCTTGAAAAATGTTCCATGTGCACTTGAGAAGAATGTGTATTCTGCTGCTTTTGTAGAGTTCTGTAGATGTCTGTTAGATCCATCTGTTCTGATGTGTTGTTCAGTGCTTCTGTCTCCTTACTTATTTTCTGTCTGGTTGATCTGTCCTTTGGAGTGAGTGGAGTGTTGAAGTCTCCTAGAATGAATGCATTGCATTCTATTACCCCTTTTACTTCTGTTAGTATTTGTTTCACATATGTAGGTGATCCTGTGTTTGGTGCATAGATATTTATAATAGTTATATCCTCTTGTTGGATTGACCCCTTTATCATTATGTAATGTCCTTCTTTGTGTCTTGTGACTTTCTTTGTTTTGAAGTCTATTTTGTCTGATACAAGTACAGCAACTCCTGCTTTTTTTTCCCTATTAGTTGCATGAAATATCTTTCCATCCCTTTACTTTTAGTCTGTGAATGTTTTTGGGCTTAATGTGAGTCTCTTGTTGGCAGCATATAGATGGTTCTTGTTTTTTTTATCCATTCAGTCACTCTATGTCTTTTGATTGGTGCATTCAGACCATTTACATTTAGGGTGATTATCGATAAGTGTGTACTTTTTGCCATTGCAGGCTTTAGATTCATGGTTACCAAAGGGTCAAGGTTAACTTCCTTACTATCTAAGAGTCTAACTTAACTCACTTAATATGCTATTACAAACCCAGTCTAAAGGTTCTTTTTTCTCCTCCTTTTTCTTCCTTCTCCATTCTTTATATATTAGGTATCATATTCTGTACTCTTTGTCTGTCCCTTGATTGCCTTTGAGGATAGTTTATTTAATTTTGCATTTGCTTCATAATGAACTATTCTACCTTCTTTACTGTGGTTTTATTACCTCTGGTGACAGCTATTAAACCCTAGGAACACTTCCATCTATAGCAGTCCCTCCAAAATACACTGTAGAGGCGGTTTGTGGGAGGTAAATTCTCTCAGCTTTTGCTTATCTGGAAATTGTTTAATCCCTCCTTCAAATTTAAATGATAACCTTGCCGGATAAAGTGTTCTTGGTTCGAGGCTTTTCTGTTTCATTGCATTAAATACATCATGCCACTCCCTTTTGGCCTGTAAGGTTTCTGCTGAGAAGTCTGATGGCAGCCTCATGGACTTCCCTTTGTATGTGATCTTATTTCTCTCTCTGGCTGCTTTTAATAGTCTGTCCTTATTCTTTATCTTTGCCATTTTAATTACTGTATGTCTTGGTGTTGTCTTCCTTGGGTCCCTTGTGTTGGGAGATCTGTGCACCTCCATGGCCTGAGAGACTATCTCCTCCCCCAGCTTTGGTAAATTTTCAGCAATTACCTCCTCAAAGACACTTTCTATCCCTTTTTCTCTCTCTTCTTCTGTTACCCCTATAATGCGAATATTGTTCCGTTTGGATTGGTCACACAGTTCTCTGAATATTCTTTCATTCTTAGAGATCCTTTTTCCTCTCTGTGCCTCAGCTTCTTTGTATTCCTCTTCTCTAATTTCTGTTTCATTTATCGTCTCCTCCACTGTATCTAATCTGCTTTTAAAACTTTCCATTGTATGTGTCCTTTCTTATACTGTGTTCCATAATGATTGGATCTCCGACTGGATTTCATCCCTGAGTTCTTGAATGTTTTTCTGTAGCTCCATTACCATGTTAATGATTTTTATTTTGAAATCCCTTTCAGGCAGATTCATGAGGTCAATTTCATTTGAATTTTTAGGTGTTGTGTTCATAATTTTACTTTGAACAAGGTTTCTTTGGCGTTTCATATTTGTATATGGCGCCCTCTAGTGCCCAGAAGCTCTACTGTCTGGAGCTGCTCAACCCCTGAAGCAATGTCGGGGAGCTCGCAAGGGAACGGTATTGGTGCCTGGGGGGAGGAAAGAGCTGTTTCCTGCTTCCCAGCTGCTATGCCTGTCTCCACTGCCAGAACCAGTGGGCCGAGCACACAGGTATAAGCCTGTGTGCTTTGCATTTGTAGTTGCTGTAAATGAGGCTTCCCTCTGGCTGCACTAACACTAGGGTAGAGTTTGCCAGTTTGTGAGCCAGGTGGGGCTTGCCGGGAGAAAGGCTCAGTAGGTTGTGTATCATGGAGAGGGAGCTCTGTAGCCAGCCAGGGAGCTGGAGCTCCTGAAGATAGTGAAAGTTCCCAACCTGCTGGGCAGAGTGCACTCGGACAATTCTGTCTACCTGTCCTTTCTCCTGAGCAGTAAGCTCTGTGCAGTCCTTGCCCCTTTAGCATCCCTCTTGCTGTTAGAAAGTCTCTCAGACTGCCCACCTTTCTTCTGTCCCAGAGCAGCTGAATATGGATCCCTGCTTTCCACAAGTGGCTGAAATCTCAGTCTCTCCAGGTATTCTGCCTGTCTTAGCTTTTCAACCCCCTCATCAGGAGAGTACCATGAAAACACCATGAAATGTAGGTTTGTGCTCCCAGGTCATATCTCCAGAGTTAGGTATTCAGCAGTCCTGGGCCTCCACTCCCTCCCCGCTCTGTTTCTCTTCCTCCTGCTGGTGAGCTGGGGTGGGGAAAGGGCTGGGGTCCCGCTGGGCCATGGCTTTGGTATGTTACCCTGTTCCGTGAGTTTTATTCTTTTCTCCAGGTGTATGCAGTTTGGCACAGGCCTCTTTCTTATTGCTCTTTCACGATTAGTTGTATTATTTATATTTTCCTATTATCTGCGGTTTTAGGAGGAAGCCTCTGTCTCACCTCTCACGCCGCCATCTTTAATTCTCTTTCAGAATGGTTTGAAATTCTGATGTTTTAGCAAAAAGGATGGGAAAATATTTTCAGACATTTAAAGTATGAGTGTTAATTAACAAATAATAATGTGGGTAATAAATGTAAAGCCATAACAGATTATACAGTCATGTTGAGTTTATAAGTGTGTGAATAACCTAACTAGGTAAACATTATTGTGTAGTAGAAAGAACACCAGGTTTGATCAAGGCATATTTGATTTTGTATCCAGCTCTGCTAGTTATTATTTGTGTGAAATTGGGCAAGTTGCTTTACTGGGCGTCAGACTCTACACCTATTAATGGAGATAGTATTATCTTCCTGGTTGTTAGGAGGATTTAATGAACAAACGCTTGCTGAACTGTTTTATACAGTACCTGGTATACAGTGGGTACTAAAAAAATTGTGTCCTTCCTGCCCATGAAAATAGTGTATAACATTGATCAAGAGACACATGGATACTCCCTGTGTACATTTTTAGACTACTAATTATTCATTTTCTATTAAAAAGTGCTAGCGTGCTATACAGTGGAGGCAATGTAGTGTAGGGTTAAGCAGGGATTCTGCCTGACTTTTTCTACTGTCTGACACTAGTGTGTGACAGGGCAAGTTATTTAAACTCTCTCTGCTTCAGTTTCTTTATTTGTAAAATGGGAATAGTATTACCTATATTATAGAGTTGTTTAGAGAACTAAATGTGTCAATTTGTAAAGTATTGAGAATAGTCTTTGTTTACTGGTTTGCTTACCTTTCTTAGTTCAACCTTGGTCATTATTAGGATTTTTTGCATTAACTGAATAAAAACAAAACAATTTCAAAAAAATTTAGTGTAGGTCAAATGATTTTGTAAATTACATTAGCTTATGTATTTACATATCACATGCAGCTCTAACTTTTTAAAACATGGTTTAATTACAAATTAGTAGATAAAGACAAAGTAGAAATGTCTTTCTTTGAATATCATGACATTGTATGTTTGGAGGCATCACAGGTTTGCTTTCTGCTTAATTAAAAGAAGACCCTACTTTGATATAGCTTAATCACAGAGTTTTTTCCTCCCTAGTAATAGAAAGTCTGAAGGTAGGTAGAAATCCAGACTGTCTTCCTGCTCCGCTGTTCTTAGCATCTTTAAGTTTGTGCCTACTAGTTTTAAGCTGGTTAATTTACTTTAAGGCATCGGGATTGTGTTAGGGCAGCAAGGAAAAGGAAAGGGCGAAATGTGAAAGCATTCATATGTCGCTGCTGGGAATGAAAAATGATACAGCTGCTTTGCAAAAGAGCCTGGCAATTCCTCAAAATGCTAAACAGAGTTATCATATGAGCCCAACAATTCCACTCTAGGCATATATCCAAGAGGAAGCTAAAACATATCCTTGTGCATGAATGTTCACTGCAGCATGATGCGTGATGGCCCAAAGTAGCAACAAATGCAAATGTTCCGTCAGCTGAGGAATGGATAAATATCCAAATGATAAAAGATTATCGGGCCTAAAAAGGAATGAAGTACTGAACTGATCCGTGTTACAACATGGATGACCCATGAAAACATGCTCAGTTAAAGAGAAGCTAGTCACTAAAGACCCTATATCGTGTCATTCCATTTATTTGAAATATCCAGATTAAGCGAATGTAGCAACAGAAAGTAGATTAGGGGCAGCCTAAGGCGGGGGAGGGTCTGGTGGGTTATGGGAAATGACCACTAATGGACAGAGGGTTTCTTCTTGGGGTGATGAACATGTTTTACAATTAACTCTGGGAATGATTGCACAGCTCTGTGAATATACTCAAAACCATTGTTTTCTACACTTTAAATGGGTGAATTGTTTGGTATGTGAATTACATCTCTAGGAAGCTGTCAGCATTTTGAAGGTATGTGGCTGCCAAAGGTAAACTTCCCCAGAACCGCCCCAGCAGTCTTGTGCTATTGTTTTATTGGCCTGAGCTGGAGCACGTGGTTATCCCTAGCTAACTATCTGGAAATTGGCAAAAGAGCAGGGTTTTGGTGGAATGGATCAGCTAATCAACAATGTTTGGAACATAGGATTCAGTTTTTAAAATACAAACTACCTCCACATTGACTGCCTCCATTATAAAAGCAAACTAGTCAATTCAGAAAACTTGAAAAAAAATCAGAGAACAACAATAACTAAAGATGAAAATATTTCCATATCATATAGGAATAGTTTCTATTAACATTTGCATATGTTCTTATGTGTTCTTCCAATTTATTTTAACCCTCTATCTTTTTCTATCCATTCACCCTTCCTCCTTCCTTCCTTCCTTCCTTCCTTCGTTCCTGCCACCCACTCATTCACTAACAGGAAAACATGTGATGCAAATGATGTCATAGGCTACATACTGTTTTATATCTTCATCTGATTACTTTGAAGTACCCTCAAACTTATAGAAATCTACAAGTACACAACAGAGACCTCTTTTTTTGCTGAAAAATTTGACAGCAAGTTGCTGACATGATGCCCCACTACTCCCTCATATTCCAGTGTGTATTTTGAACAAAGACATTCTTTTACATAACCAGAGTGCTGTGGTCAACATCAGGAAACCAACATTGATACGCGACTACCATTCAGACCCCACCTGACTTTCCCTAGTTGTCCCATCATGTCTTTTAGAGCAAAAGGATCTGGTTTAGGATTATGTGTTGCATTAAATCATGTTTCTTTCATCTCCTTCAATATGGAAGAGTTCCTCAGTCTTTCCTTGACATTATTATCTTGAAGATTACTGGCCAATTTTTGTAGAATGTCCTTCAATTTTTATTTGATGTTTCCTCATGATTAGATTCAGTTTATGTATTTTTGACAAGAAAACTGTGGAAGTGATGTTGTGCTTTGTTTATGGTATATTATCATAGCTTTAGTTTTTTAAAAAAGTAATGCTTTCAAAGGATTCTTCTCCATTTCTATTAATTTTCTTTTCAAGAATGATTTTTAATGTCTGAGTGATATTTATCCAGTTGGGCGTTTCACGATTTGTTTAACCAGTTCACAGTGGGATCTTTGCATCCTATGACATTTGTCAGGAATAGCAGTTCAGCCTTGATTTGTAATTTAGTCACTGTCTCTTGAATCATCTACTATTATGAGCAGTATCTTCTTTCAGCCAAGTGGGAAGTTGAAATGACAAAATCTTGGGAAAGTTTATTTAGGAAAGAATCTTCAAATTCTGAAATGAAAGAAGACACTTCTTAGAATTATGATTTTTCTTGTCTGTGCTTTCCCTCTTCCTTTTTCTTTTTAAAGAATTTGCTGAAAATGTAAACCATTTTACATGTCAGGATGGCATCACTGTCACTTTTTTTTATTTGCCCAGGAAAACTAGTACATGTATGTCGATACCAAATAGGAGCTTTTGATACATTAAATAGTAATTGAATTGTGTTATCTTTGTTCTAAGGCTTAAAAAAAAGTCAGCAAATTACTCTTTAAAAATTAGGGGCTTATCTTTTTTAGAGTAAGTTCTGAATTATACACATACAATTACCTCTTTAGGAGAGAAAAATTAAACATGTTGGATGCATAGTGGAGTATGGATTAAAAATTGGCCTCTAGATTTGAATCTGGGTTCCATTGCCTACTCTATGAGTGACATTGGGAAAAGTACTTAATCCCTTTCAGCCTCATTATCTTCATCTGTAAAATATGGCTAAGAAAAGTTCCCAGTGCATAAGGTTATTAGGATTAAATGTGACCTGCTCAGCCAAATACCTTGTATATGTGATTGTCCAATAAATGCTTGTCGTTTTATCTCTCCTTGTGTGCCATTGTCTCAGGTGAACTGGTCTGTTACTTCCTACCTTTTCATGACACTGGAAGTTCAGTAATGGTAGCTTGAATTCGCTGCTCAGAAAGTGCTAAGGCGGTTAAAAGCCCCTGCTAACTTCTTAAACTTTGATGATGTATTTATAGGCATTGGGCAAAGACACCAGTTTCCATGTTGCCTCTGTAAATACTGGACAGGTGGCAACCTTCTTGCCTTCATTAAAGTATTTGCCCACTTGAGATAAATTACCTCTTCCAGGTATCCAAATGGTGTGCCTGCAAGAGATCATTTACCTCAAACAGGGGAGAATGTTACTTCCACCGAAGGGCTTGGATATCAATCATTGTGGGAATGGACTGAGGAACCCTTTAGATAGCTGAACATTTTCATATGCCTGGTCCAGAATGAATTTCTCAAGATAGAAACAAATATGCCGATTTGCCTAAAATCTCTGAAAAATATGGAAGTAGATGGGTATGAATAGAATGTTCATACATTTTTGTTACACATTTCCTCTGTGACTGAATCTTAATTATCTAGGAGATAGATAACCCCAATATACATGCCCCTGCTATTAGTACTCAGAACTTCCTTGCATTGTATACTTTGCCTTAACTTTCTAGAGGTCATAACAACTCTTTCAGGTAAAACTCAGAAATCTCGGTTGTATTCAGCTTAACACTGAGGTTTCACGCTTAGGTCCAAAACAGAAGTAAAGATATTGGTTTTAATAAGTAGTTGTCATTATATATTTTAAAACTTTAAGGCTTTATTGAATCCTAACAAATAATAAAAGGAGACTTGCTACTCCCAAGTGTGGTCTGTGGACCAGCAGCATCAGCATTAAGTGGGAATTTGTTAGGGATGTATAATCTCAGACTGTATCCACTCCAGAGCTACTCAGTCAGGGGCTACATCTTAATAAGATCCTAAGATGATTTATATGCACGGTAAAATTTGAGGAGGAGGAATTTAAGACAATTGTGTTATTTACATAACTCAAGTTCGAAATTAAAACAAGAACAATCAGATGATGTATCATTTTTGGTATTTCAGATACTAGTGTCTATATTGGGGAGCCATGTTTAACTTACTGAATTTTCTTTTTTATTATTACTTTTGCATTTTCCCATATTTTTTCAAATATTTTATTATCAAAAATTTCAAGCATATAGACAAGTTGAAAGAATTTTATAGTGAACAGATATTTTGTTTTTTCAATTAAAATTTATTTGTGTATCATAATTTTAAGAACAGTTTTTAAATGAATAATTGATCCTTAGGAGGGTTCATGACTATGTAAAATTCCAGTGTAACAACTTTTGTAGGATATATTTGTTATTACTAACTATTTGTTACAAAATTAGAGTTATCTTAAGAAACATAGGTGAAGCCTTAGCATATTTATTTGAACTTTGAGGGTTTCTTGGAAAAGAACAAAACATTTTGTAAAGTAAGAAAACATTTCCCCTCAAATCTATACAAAAATATGACATGTATATTTAGAAATGTTTTTACCCCTACCTTGTTCCAGAAAAAAGTTATGGCAGCTTACAGGTATTTGTAAAATATAACAATATGACATCCATTAAAAAGTTAAGTAAAAGAAAATAGAAGCAAGTTTGTCAGGAATGATGTTGAAAAAGCCAACTAGGATGGCCTATACACTTGTTTTCCGATTTGAATTTCATGATTCAGTTGCCAATTATGCCATTAAAAAAACCCCAAAAGTTTAGGAGAAATAAAAATGTTCTTGGACTACGATTAGATAGGAATTTTCCTGTAGCTTTTAATAAAAGGGAGATGGTGTGATAGAATGAATAACATTCTCAATAATATCAGACATAGGACTCTTTGTCTCTTCTTTTGAAGTCAGATATTTTGGGGTATAATTTACATGCAATAAAATGTACTTATTTAACTGTAAAATTGAATGAGTTTTAAAAACTGTGTACACTAAAATGTATATAAGAAAATACAGAGAGCATTTTCTTCAATTTTTTTTTCAGTCATTTACCCCTATCTATTCCTAACCTAAGACAACCACTGATTTCTTTTTTGTCACTTTAGTTCTTTCTTTTCAGGAATTTCATAAAGATGGAGTCACATAGCGCACACGCCAAACCACATAGGCAGAGAAACATTCCCTGCAAGACTGTTCTCACTTAAGACACCAGCTACAAGTTCAGGGTCCCCAGGGACACTCTTAGTGCAGGTCAGCTGCTTATGAATTAAGGGCTCCCTGTGGACTCTCTAAGATTCCATAATTTGTTAGAATGACATACTACTCAGGCAAGTGCTTTATTAGAATTATCATTTCACTATAGCAAGCCAAAGAAGAGACACACAGGAAAGTCTTGGTGGGTTCCAGACCTGAAACCTCTGTTGGTCTCAGGACAAGTTATCCTCCTAGCATCAATTTATGACAATATATGTTGAGTACTACCAACCCAGGAAGCTTAGTAGAGCTCCAGAGTCCAGGCTGTTTATTTAGGCTTCAACACATAGACGTGATTGTCCGGACCATTGGTTACATGGTAGAACTCAGTTTCCAGCTCTTTCCTCTCCCTGGAGGTTAAGCCATTGTGATTCAGAGCACCAACCTCTAATCACATGGTTGGTCTTTTTGACATGACCAACCCTTACACTTAGTATTGTCATTAGCATAAGCGTACCATGACTCATCTCATTAGTATAAACTGTCAAGTGTGGTCTGGGGCCCATAAAGACATTCCACTTACTGCAGAGATTCCAAGGTTTTAGAGGTTGCCTCCTAGTTAATGCCTCAACTTAAATCCTGTGCACCTAGCTTTCTATAAGGAGGCTAGTAATACCTCAAACTCAGCATGTTCAAAATTTTACTTATCTTCTTTGTCCCAAAACCTCCTTCTAAATTTTCTATCATTGTAATTGGCATGGCCATCCAAAGTAGTACCTAAAATAGAAACCTGGGAGTCACCATAATTTATACTTATTCTTACACTTATTCTCTGTATACTACATATCTTATTAGTCTGTTTTTTATCCTAGTCTCATTACTGTTGTCTTGACTTCTTATTTTTTGCATATGTTACGCTGCTAATGACTGACCACAGTTCCACTCTTAGGCACACTGTGCTGTTCTATTTGTCTGTCTGTCTATCTGTCTTATATTTAGCTAATAAATAATTTGGAGGAGGGTTTTAAAACTAACAAGTAGTAGCAGTGTATTGTAGAAAATTTGTAAAGCATTGAACACTATAAGGAACTAAATTTAAATATCTTATAAATTTCCCTATCCAGGTATATGACTAATATTTATGTATACTTCTTTGAAGTTGTTTTGTATGTATTTCAATAGGAATGGGTCATTCTATAAACCATTTATCATTATTCTTTTCTTCTCCCTTATTTTAAATGGCTATGATAATAGTACCATCTCATGGACTCTTGTGAATGCTGAATGAGCTAATGCATGTAAGCATTGCTTGGTCTGTGACATACCTTTGTCCTCAATATCAACAGTATCATTGTTCCCCATTTCTTACTATATGAAATAATTCTTTAACAAGGTATGTGAGAACCTTCTTGATCTGATTTTCCTTTATATGCACAATCTCACCTTCCAGTACTCTCATTAATAAACCTGCATTTAAACTGAACTTCTTGTTGTTCTCAGATGTGAGATGCTCTCTTATGTCTCCAAACAGATGGGAAAAACTAATTTTTGCTACTAAACCTTAAGAGGAATTTATTACATGGATTATCATATTGGAAATATTGAATAACATCACAATTTCTATCTTTAAAAGCTACTTCATAGATTCAGAAGATTTTTTGTTAGTCAGTGTTAGTTATATTTATTTTCAGTTAAAAACTGAAAACATAATATTTTAGCATAGTTCTCTGAGTAGTCCAGGTATGCAGCTTTCTTATTAAGTTGACAAAGAGGCAGAGGCTCAAGGATGTAGATTAAAATTGAGAAGTATATTCCTTTGATAAAGGGTTTCTTAACCTTGGTCCACAGAACCTTTCTCAAAAGGATTCATGGGTAGAATTTGGGAATGGAGAGTGTCTGTGGGCTTGAATGAAAAAAAAAATGACATCTTTTTTCACTAACCACTAAACAAATATTGACATTTGTTCAATTATGAATGGTGATGACAGACCATGATAATATTGGCAGCATGCTGATTTTGTTACTAATAGAAATCGCTAATAGATGCATACATACTGTATATGCACTTTTTGCTATCTCCAGATATAGTTTATGCTCATCTTTACTAATCAGTAATTGTGAGATCCATCACATACATGACATGTAATCACAGTCTTCTGTGTATATATGAATACTGGTGCAATTTTGCTGGCTAAATTTCAGGACAATTCTGCACCTAGTAATTCTTTATCCATCCAAGTGAGCTTCTATATTCTCTAGTCTATGTTGTTTTCCAGTATTACCTAAATACAAAATTCTTTATTATTTCTTTGAAAGAGCAACTTGTAAGCAGCTGGGAACACTAAGAACTATTTCAAAAGAGTTACTGGCACTAACAAAAAATTTTCTGAAAAAGAAATAAATAGATCCCATATACAATAGCCTCAAAAACAATAAAATATGTTGGAATAAATTTAACCAAGGAAGTGAAATATCTTTACTCTAAAAAGTAGAAGACATTGATGAAAGAAATTGGAGAAGACACAACTAAATGGAAAGGTATATTAAGCTCATGGATTGGGAGAATTTAATATTGTTAAAATGTCAATACTACCAAAAGACATCTATAGATCCAGTGCAATCACTATCAAGATTCCAGTGGCATTTTTTATGAAGTAGAAAAAATGGTCCTAAAATTTATAGAGACCCACGAAAGACCATGGATAACTGAAGAAATCCTGAGAAAGAAGAACAAAGCAGGAAGCATCACACTTCCAGAATTCAAGTTGTACTAGAAAGCTGTAATAATCAAAACAGTATGGTACTGGCATAAAAACAGACAAATAGACCAATGGAACAGAATCAGGAGCCCAGAAATAAGCCGAAACATATATTGTCAACTGATATTTGATGAGAGAGCCAATAACACTCAGTGGTGAAAAGCCAGCCTTCTCAATCAGTGGTGCTGGGATAATTGGATATTCATATGTAAAAGAGTGAAACTGGACCCCTATCTTACACCACTCACAAAAATTAACTTGAAATGGCTTAAAGACTTAAATGTAAGACCTGAAATCATGATACTCCTAGAGGAAAATAGGAATAAATCTCCTGGACATGGATATTGATAATGACTTTTTGGATATGACATCTAAGGCACAAAACGACAAAATTGAAAAACAAGTGGAACTACATCAAACTACAAAGCTCTGCACATTGAAGGATACCATCAACAAAATGAAAGACAGTGTATGTCATGGGAAACAGTATTTGCAAACCATATAGCTGAAAAATATATATCCAGAATATATAAAGAACTCATACAACTCCATAGCAAAATAAAAAACCAAAAAACCCAGTTAAAAAGGGGGCAAAGGACCGAAAAAGGCATTTTTCTAAAGAGAATATGCAAAAAGCCAACAGGTACTCAAGATACTCAATATCACCAGTCAGAAGGGAAATGCAAATTAATAGCACAATGAGATACCACTTCATGGCTGTTAGAATGGCTATCATCAAAAAGATGAGAAAAAAATGCTGGCATGGGTATGGATAAGAGGGAACCTTTGTGCACTGTTGGTGGGAATGTAAATTGGTACATCCACTGGGGAAAACAGTGTGGAGGATCCTAAGAAAATTAAAAAAAAAACTACTGTATGACCCATCAATTCTATTTCTGGGAAAATATTTATTGCAATATACAACATTTTTGAATCATTATATTGTACAACTGAAACTAATATAATGTTACATATCAATTACACCTCATTAAAATAAAGTGGTTGGAATATGATAGATGCTCAATAAATAATTATTGACTAAATGAAAAAAATTGATGCTATGAAGATAGAAGGAACTTCATTAACTGTTTTTTTCCCAATTTTATTGAGAAATAATTGACATACATCACTTTACTTACACCTTTACAAGGTGTATAGCATGATCATTTGATTTACACACATTGTGAAATGGTTACAATTGGTTCAGCCAACATCCATCTTTTCAGATGCATACAAAAAGAAAAGAAGGAAAAAAAGAAAAACAATCTTTTGTCCTTGTGATGAGAACTCTTAGGATGTGCTCTCATAGCAACTCTCCTGTATATCATACAGCAGAGTTAGCTCTAGTCATCATGTTATACATTACACCCCCAGTGCTTATTTCTCTTGCAACTGGAACTTACACCATTATTGACCACCTTTCTCTAGTTCCCCCTCCTCCCACCTTCTACCTCTGGTATCCTCAATTTTGATTTCTTTTTCTATGAGTTTGTTTTGTATTTGTTTTTTGTTTTTGTTTTGATATAAGTGAAATTATACAGTATTTATCTTTGACTTATTTCACTTAGCATAATGCCTTCAAAATCCATCCATATTGTTACAAGTGGTCGGATTTCTTCATTTTTTTGTGGCTGAATACTAATGTTCCATTATATGTTGTTCTTTATCTATTCATCTATCGATGAACACCAGGTCTTTGCTGTTGTAAATAATGCTGCTGTGAATGTTACTTTTTTACGAAATGAGGTATAATTGACATATAACATTATATTGTTTCAGTTGTACAACATAATGATTCATTATTGTTGTATATTGCAAAATGATCACCACAATAATTAAATCTAGTAAAATCTGTCACCATACATGGTAACAATTTTTTTCCTCATGATGAAAACTTTTAGATCTACTCTCTCAGGAACTTTCAAATATATGGCATCAAGCTTGAAACATGGATTCACAATCCTTTTTCCTTTACATGTAAGTTTTATTAAGTATGTTGACCAGAACAAAGATGAACTCACTGACTTTAGGGCAAAAAACTTAACCACATAAAAAGAATCAGAAATGAGAAAGGAAAAATCACAACGGACCCCACAGAAATACAAAGAATTATTAGAGAATACTATGAAAATCTATAAGCTAACAAGCTGGAAAACCTAGAAGAAGAAATGTACAACTTCTTAGAAAAATACAACCTTCCAAGACTGACCAAGCAAGAAACAGAAAACCTAAACAGACCAATCACCAGCAACAAAATTGAATTGGTAATCAAAAAACTACCTAAGAACAAAACCCCCAGGCCAGATGAATTCACCTCTGAATTTTACCAGACACACAGAGAAGAAATAATACCCATTCTCCTTAAAGTTTTCCAAAAAATAGAAGAGGAGGGAATACTTCCAAACTTGTTCTATGAAGCAAGCATCACTCTAATACGAAAACCAGGCAAAGATCTCACCAAAAAAGAAAATTACAGACCAATATCCCTGATGAACGTAGATGCAAAAATACTCAACAAAATATTAGCAAACCGAATTCAAAAATACATCAAGAGGATCATACACCATGATCAAGTAGGATTCATCCCAGGGATGCAAGGATGGTACAACATTCGAAAATCCATCAACATCATCCACCACATCAACAAAAAGAACAAAAACCACATGATCATCTCCATAGATGCTGAAAAAGCATTTGACAAAATTCAGCATCCATTCATGATAAAAACTCTCAACAACATGGCTATAGATGGCAAGTACCTCAACACCATAAAGGCTATATATGACAAATCCACAGCCAACATCATACTTAACAACGAGAAGCTGAAAGCTTTTCATCTAAGATCGGGAACAAGACAGGGACGCCCACTCTCTCCACTGTTATTCAACATAGTACTGGAGGTCCTAGCCACGGCAATCAGACAAAACAAAGACATACAAGGCATCCAGATTGGTAAAGAAGAAATCAAATTGTCACCATTTGCAGATGACATGATACTGTACATAAAAAACCCTAAAGACACCACTCCAAAACTACTAGAACTAATATCTGAATTCCGCAAAGTTGCAGGATACAAAATTAACACACAGAAATCTGTTGCTTTCCTATACACTAATGATGAGCTAACAGAAAGAGAAATCAGAAAAACAATCCCATTCACAATTGCACCTAAAAGAATAAAATACCTACGAATAAACCTAACAAAGGAACTGAAAGACCCGTATTCTGAAAACTACAAGAAACTCCTAAGAGAAATTAAAGAGGACACTAACAAATGGAAATGCATCCCATGCTCTTGGCTAGGAAGAATAAATATTGTCAAAATGGCTATACTACTTAAAGCAATCTACAGATTCAACGCAATCCCTATCAAACTACCAACAGCTTTCTTCAATGAACTGGAGCAAATAATTCTAAAATTCATATGGAACCAGAAAAGACCCCGAATAGCCAAAGCAATCCTGAGAAGGAGGAATCAAACAGGGGGAATTACGCTCCCTGACTTCAAGCTCTACTACAAAGTCACAGTAATCAAGACAATTTGGTATTGGTACAAAAACACAAAAACAAAATTAATATTTGATAAAGGAACCTTGGATATACAATGGGGAGATGACAGCCTCTTCAGCAGCTGGTGTTGGAAGAACTGGACAGCTACATGTAAGAGAATGAAACTGGACTACTATCTAACTCCATACAGAAAGGTAAACTCAAGGTCGATCAAAGACCTGAATGTAAGTCAGGAAACCATAAAACTCTTAGAAAAAAACATAGGTAAAAATCTCTTGGACATAAACATGAGCGACTTCTTCATGAACATATCTCCCCGGGCAAGGGAAACAAAAGCAAAAATGAACAAGTGGGACTATATCAAGCTGAAAAGCTTCTGTACAGCAAAGGACACCATCAGTAGAATAAAAAGACATCCTACAGTATGGGAGAATATATTCATAAATGACATCTGATAAGGGGTTGACATCCAAAATATATAAAGAACTCACACACCTCAACAAACAAAAAGCAAATAATCCAATTAAGAAATGGGCAGAGGATATGAATAGACACTTCTCCAAAGAAGAAATTCAGATGGCCAACAGGCACATGAAAAGATGCTCCACATCGCTAATCATCAGAGAAATGCAGATTAAAACCACAATGAGATATCACCTCACACCAGTGAGGATGGCCACCATCCAAAACACAAACAACAACAAATGTTGGTGAGGATGTGGAGAAAGGGGAACTTTCCTACACTGCTGGTGGGAATGCAAATTAGTTCAACTATTGTGGAAAGCAGTATGGAGGTTCCTCAGAAAACTCAAAATAGAAATACCATTTGACCGAGGAATTCCACTCTTGGGAATTTACCCTAAGAATGCAGCAGCCCAGTTTGAAAAAGACAAATGCACCCCTATATTTATTGCAGCACTATTCACAATAGCCAAGAAATGGAAGCAACCTAAGTGTCCATCAATAGATGAATGGATAAAGAAGATGTGGTACATATACACAATGGAATATTATTCAGCCATAAGAAGAAAACAAATCCTACCATTTGCAACAACATGGATGGACCTAGAGGGTGTTATGCTCAGTGAAATAAGCCTAGCGGAAAAGACAAGTATCAAATGATTTCACTCATATGTGGAGCATAAGAGCAAAGAAAAAACCTGAAGGAACAAAACAGCAGCAGAGTCACAGAACCCAAGAATGGACTAACAGTTACCAAAGGGAAAGGGACTGGGAAGGGTGGGTGGGAAGGGAGTGATAAGTGGGGGAAAGGGGCATTATGATTAGCAGACATAATGTGTGGGAGGGTCATGGAGAGGGCTGTACAACTCAGAGAAGACAAGTAGTGATTCTATAGTATCTCACTATGCTGATGGACAATGACTGTAATGGGGTAGGTGGGGGGGGGACCTGATGAAGTGGGGAGTTTAGTAACCATAATGTTGCACATGTAATTGTAAATTAATGATACCAAAAAAATAAATAAGTAAATAAAAATAAAACTTTGTGAAAAAAAATAATAGTGCTTTCCTATGAGTGAAAATAGATTCTTGGATTATGAAAAAAAAAAACTTAACCACAACACGTTTTAAATTTAAAAGACTTGGAGTGTTCTCATATTTTTGGAGGGATACCGACCTTTACTTTGTAAAGTGAACTATAGAAGGTTTAATTACAGTTGTAGCAGTATATACTTGTGACTTAATGATTTTCATCACTTCTACATAGAAAGAAATTTGATGTCCAACATGACATGTATTATGCCTTCTAGAAGATCACTTCATGGTTCAGTGTTCTTAGTTCTCAATCTTTCTGAGAGTGAGGACTCCATTTTAATAAGAAATCATATTGTGGATTGTGTTTTCCCCACATGACAATTTATTTTTAGTAGCAGTTGACTTCTGTAATGTTTTAAAGGACTTCGAATTTTATTACTCACAACATAAGCATATATTATTCATGCTGTGTATAATTTTTAGGGCCAAATAAAGATCAAAATGGTAATAGTCATTGTAGTTGAAAGTGGTGGAACTCTTGAAATAACTTTTCAGCTTCCCCTCCCTTCTTCCCTGAGATCCTTAGCCCACAGGTTTAGAACTACTTGTTGAAACAGTTCTTATGTATTTGTTTTGAAGATTTTAACCTTAGTTATACAACATTGTCCCTTCTATTGAAGAAAGTAATGGCAGAACATAAGGTCCTTTTCTTTCTTGAAAGACACATGCTATTAACAGATGTATTAACATAAACAATAATTTGTTAAATGTAATAAGTCAAACATTTAAAACACTGGATAAGTTTAGCCATGACCACATTTTAATGACATTTCTTTCTCTTATGTCTGTATCATTATACAAATAATTCTACAACTATGTCACTAGAGGATTTTCTTCATTTATTTAATATTGCATTAGCTGTACTCTATACAGTATAGTGTGAAGTGTATCTTTAAGACACTTATTACTTATCAAAGCATAAATCATTTAGTGCTTTTACCGTAATTCATTGAGAGTCAGCAGTCAGGAACTTAGAGTGTATGCCTCTTTTCCATTTCTTACAATTCAGAATAATGCCTTGTAGAATAATACTGTCTTTTAACTTCTTTTTTTGAAGTATAGTTGACATACAACCTTTTTTTAAATTGTCTATTCTTATTTTTTTCAATTGAGGTATCACTGATGTACAATCTTATATTGGCCTCAAGTATACAACATAGTGGTTCACCACTAACCCACATTATTAAATCCTCACTGTCACTCATGCAGTTATTATCTGTCAACATAGGAAGATGTTACAAATCATTGTCTGTATTCTCCATGCTCTTATTACCATCCCTGTGACCGACTTACATTATGACTGAGAATTTTTGTGCCCTTTTATGCCCATCACCTTTCCACTTACCAACCATAGTCCCTCCCCCATGGTAACCACCAGTCACTTTTCAGTGTCTATGAGTCTACTGGTATTTTGTTCATTTTGTTTTGTTTTTATATTCCACAAGTAAGTGAAATCATATGGCATTTGTCTTTCTCCACCTGGCTTATTTCAGTTAGTGTAATACCCTCTAGGTCCATCCATCTTGTCCCAAATGTCAGAATTTCTTTCCAATTTTATGGCTGAATAATATTCCATTGTATATATGTATCTCATCTTCTTTATCCATTCATCTGTTGATGAATACTTAGGTTGCTTCCATATCTTGGCTATTGTAAATAATGCAGCAATAAACCTAGTGGTGAGTATTCAAATGAGGGATTTTATTTTTCTAGTAAATTCCTAGAAGTGGAATTACTGGTCCTGTGGTATTTCTATTTTTAGTTTTTTGAGGAACCTCCATACTGCTTTCCTCGGTGACTGCACCAATGTACATTTCCACCTAAAGTGGAGGAGGGCTCCCTTTTCTCTACTTTCTTGCTAACATTTGTTATTTCTTGTCTTTTGGATAGTGGCCATTCTAACTGGTGTGAGGTGATATCACATTGTGGTTTTGATTTGCATTTCCCTGATGATTAGTGATTGGGGTATCTTTTCATGTGCTTCTTGGCCATCTGTATTTCTTCTTTGCAAAAATGTCTGTTCAGGTCCTCTGCCCATTATTTAATTATTTGGTTTTTTTTTGGTGTTGAAGCATATGAGCTCTTTATATATTTTGGATGTTAACCCCTTATCAGGTAAATTATTCACAAATATATCCTCCCACACCATAGGTTGTCTTTTTGTTCTCTTGATAGTGTCCTTTGCTGTACAGTAGATTTTTAGTTTAATGTAGTCCCACTTGTTTTTTATTTTGTTTCCCTTGCTGAGGAGATATGTCCAGGAAAAAATTTGCTCATGGTTATATTCAAGAAATTTTTGCCTATCTTTTTTTCTAAGAGTTTTATAGTTTCATGATTTACATTCAGGTCTTTGACCCATTTCAAGTTTATTTTTGTGTATGGAGTTAGACAGGAATCCAGTTTCATTCTCTTACGTGTAGCTGTCCAGTTTTGCCAATACCAGTTATTGAAGAGGCTGTCTTTTCCCCATTGTGTATTCATGACTCCTTTATGGTATATTAATTGACCATTTTTGTGTGGGTTTATATCTGGGCTCTCTAGTCTGTTTCATTGGTTTATGGGTCTGTTCTTGTGCCAGTACCAAACTGTTTTGATTACTATGGCTTTGTAGTAGGGCTTGAAGTTGGGGAGCATAATCCCGCCAGCTTTATTCTTCCTTCTCAGGATTGCTTTGGCTATTTGGGGTCTTTTGTGGTTCCACATGAATTTTAGAATTATTTGCTAACTAGAACCTCCAGTACCATGCTGAATGAAAGTGATGAGAGTGGACATCCTTGCATCTTTCCTGATCTTAGAGGAAAAGCTTTCAGCTTTTCACCACTGTGTATGGTGTTAGTTGTTTATTTCTGTTTTCATTTGTCTCCATGTTTTGCTTGATTTCTGTTTTGATTTGTTTATTAATCCATTGATTGTTTAGAAGCGTGTGTTTAGCTTCCATGTGTTTGTGGGGTTTTTTGTTTTCTTCATGTAATTTATTTCTAGTTTCATACCATTGTGGTCTGAGAAGTTTCTTGATATAATTTCAATCTTTTGAATTTATTGAGGCTCTTTTTGTGGCCTAGTATGTGATCTATTCTGGAGAAGGTCTCATGACACTTAAGAAATGTGTATATTCTGCTGCTTTGGGGTATAATGTTCTGTAGATATCTGTTAAGTCTATCTGATCTAATGTGTTGTTAAGTGCCTCTGTTTCCTTATTTATTTTCTGTCTGGGTGATCTGTCCATTGATATAAGTGACATGTTAAAGTCCGCTAATGTGAATGAGTTGCAGTCTATACCCCTTTCATTCTGTTAGTATTTGTTTTACATATTTAGGTGATCCTATGTTAGATGCAAAGATGTTTATAATTTTTATATCCTCTTGTTTGATTGACCCCTTTATCATTATGTAACATCCTTCTTTGTCTCTGTTACTTTCTTTGTTTTGAAGTCTGTTTTGTCTGATATAAGTATTGCCACTCCTGCTTTTTTTCTCCCTATTGTTTGCTGCAATATCTTTTTCCTTTCACTTTCAGACTTTTGTATGTTTTTAATTAATTTATTTATTTTTAATATTTTTTTATTTTGTTATCATTAATCTACAATTACATGTACAACATTATGGTTACTAAACTCCCCACTTCATCAGGTCCCCTCCCACTTACCCCATTACAGTCACTGTCCATCAGCGTAGTGAGATGCTAAAGAATCACTACTTGTCTTCTCTGAGTTGTACAGCCCTCCCCGTGCCCCCCCAACATTACGTCTGTAATGCCCCTTTTCCCCCTTATCCCTCCCTTCCCACCCATCCTCCCCAGTCCCTTTCCCTTTGATAACTGTTAGTCCATTCTTGGGTTCTGTGTGTCTACTGCTGTTTTTTTCTTTCAGTTTTTTTCTTTGCTCTTATGCTCCGCATATGAGTGAAATCACTTGATATTTGTCTTTTTCCGCTTGGCTTATTTCACTGAGCATAATACCCTCTAGTTCCATCCATGTAGTTGCAAATGGTAGGATTTGTTTTCTTCCTATGGCTGAATAATATTCCATTGTGTATATGTACCACATCCTCTTTATCCGTTCATCTACTGATGACACTTAGGTTGCTTCCATTTCTTGGCTATTGTTAATAGTGCTACGATAAACATAGGGGTGCATCTGTCTTTTTGAAACTGGGCTGCTGCATTCCTAGGGTAAATTCCTAGGAGTGGGATTCCTGGGTCGAATGGTATTTCTATTTTCAGTTTTCTGAGGAACCTCCATACTGCTTTCCACAATGGTTGAACTAATTTGCATTCCCCCCAGCAATGTAGGAGGGTTCCCCTCTCTCCACATCCTCGCCAACATTTGTTGTTGTTTGTGTTTTGGATGTTGGCCATCCTCACTGGTGTGAGGTGATATCTCATTGTGGTTTTAATCTGCATTTCTCTGATGACCAGCGATGTGGAGCATGTTTTCATGTGCCTGTTGGCCATCTGAATTTCTTCTTTAGAGAAGTGTCTATTCACGTTCTGTGCCCATTTCTTAATTGGATTATTTGCTTTTTTTTTTTTTTACAATTTTTTTTATTTTGGTATCATTAATCTACAATTACATGTGCAATATTAAGGTGATTAAACTACGCCCTTCATCAGGTCCCCCCACCAACCCCATTACAGTCACTGTCCATCAGGGTAGTGAGATGCTATAGAATCACTACTTGTCTTCTCTGAGTTGTACAGCCCTCCCCGTGCCCCATACACACATTATGTCTGCTAATCGTAATGCCCCTTTTCCCCCCTTATCCCTCCCTTTCCACCCATCCTCCCAGTCCCTTTCCCTTTGGTAACAGTTAGTCCATTCTTGGGTTCTGTGAGTCTGCTGCTGTTTTTTTCTTTCAGTATTTTTTCTTGGCTCTTATGCTCCCCATATGAGTGAAATCATTTGGTACTTGTCTTTTTCTGCTTGGCTTATTGCACTGAGTGTAATACCCTCTAGATCCATCCATGTTGTTGCAAATGGTAAGATTTGTTTTCTTCTTATGGCTGAATAATATTCCATTGTGTATATGTACCACCTCTTCTTTATCCATTCATCTACTGATGGACACTTAGGTTGCTTCCATTTCTTGGCTATTGTAAATAGTGCTGCAATAAACATAGGGGTGCATCTGTCTTTCTCAAACTGGGCTGCTGCATTCTTAGGGTAAATTCCTAGGAGTGGAATTCCTCGGTCAAATGGTATTTCTATTTGAGTTTTTTGAGGAACCTCCATACTGCTTTCCACAATGGTTGAACTAATTTGCATTCCCAACAGCAGTGTAGGAGGGTTCCCCTTTCTCCACATCCTCACCAACATTTGTTGTTTGTGTTTTGGATGTTGGCCATCCTTACTGGTGTGAGGTGATATCTCATTGTGGTTTTAATCTGCATTTCTCTGATGATTAGCTATGTGGAACATCTTTTCACGTGCCTGTTGGCCATCTGAATTTCTTCTTTGGAGAAGTGTCTATTCAGATCCTCTGCCCATTTTTAAGCTGGATTATTTGGATTTTGTTTGTTGAGGAACATGAGTTCTTTATATATTTTGGATGTCAACCCCTTATCAGATACATCATTTATGAATATATTCTCCCATACTGTAGGATGTCTTTTTGTTCTACTGACAGTGTCCTTTGCTGTACAGAAGCTTTTCAGCTTGATGTAGTTCCACTTGTTCATTTTTGCTTTTGTTTCCCTTGCCCAGGGAGATATGTTCATGAAAAAGTTGCTCATGTTTATGTCCAAGAGATTTTTGCCTGTTTTTTCTTAAAGAGTTTTTAAATTTTTTAATTAAAAAATTTTTTATTTTGTTATCATTAATCTACAGTTCCATGTGCAACATTATGGTTACTAAACTCCCTACTTCATCAGGTCCCCCCCACTTACCCCATTACAGTCACTGTCCATCAGCGTAGTGAGATGCTATAGAATCACTACTTCTCTTCTCTTAAGTTGTACAGCCCTCCCCGTGCCCACCCAACATTACGTCTGCTAATCGTAATGCCCTTTTTTCCCCCTTATCCCTCCTTCCCACCCATCTTCCCCAGTCCCCTACCCTTTGGTAACTGTTAGTCCATTCTTTGGTTCTGTGAGTCTGCTGCTTTTTTTTTCTTTCAGTTTTTTTCTTTGCTCTTATGCTGCTCATATGAGTGAAATCATTTGATACTTGTCTTTTTCCGCTTGGCTTATTTCACTGAGCATAAAACCTTCTAGCTCCGTCTATGTTGTTGCAAATGGTAGGATTTGTTTTCTTCATATGTCTGAATAATATTCCATTGTGTATATGTACCACATCTTCTTTATTCATTCATCTACTGATGGACACTTAGGTTGCTTCCATTTCTTGGCTATTGTAAATAGCGCTGCGATAAACATACGGGAGCATTTGTCTTTTTGAAACTGGGCTGCTGCATTCTAGGGTAAATTCCTAGAAGTAGGATTCCTGGGTCAAATGGTGTTTCTATTTTGAGTTTTTTGAGGAACCTCCATACTGCTTTCCACAATGGTTTGAACTAATTTGCATTCCCACCAGCAGTGTAGGAGGGTTCCCTTTTCTTCATATCCTCGCCAACATTTGTTGTTGTTTGTGTTTTGGATATTGGCCATCCTCACTGGTGTGAGGTGATATCTCATTGTGGTTTTAATCTGAATTTCTCTGATGATTAGCGATGTGGAGCATCTTTTCATGTGCTTATTGGCCATCTGAATTTCTTCTTTGGGGAAGTGTCTATTCATGTCCTCTGCCCATTTATTATTTGGATTATTTTTTTGTTTGTTTGTTGAGGTACGTGAGTTCTTTATATATTTTGGGTGTCAATCCCTTATTGGATATGTCGTTTATGAATATATTCTCCCATACTGTAGGATGTCTTTTTGTTCTACTGATGGTGTCCTTTTCTGTACAGAAACTTTTCAGCTTGATATAGTCCCACTTGTTCATTTTTGCTTTTGTTTCCCTGGCCCAGGGAGATATGTTCACGAAGAAGTCACTCATGTTTCTGTCCAAGAGATTTTTGCCTATGTTTTTTCCTAAGAGTTTTATCGTTTCCTGACTTACACTCAGGTCTTTGATCCACCTTGAGTTTACCTTTGTGTATGGGGCTAGACAGTAGTCCAGTTTCATTCTCTTACATGTAGCTGTCCAGTTTTGCCAACACCAGCTGCTGAAGGGGCTGTTATCTCCCCATTGTATATCCAAGGCTCCTTTATCAAATATTAATTGACTGTAAATGTTTGGGTTAATGTTTGGATTTTCTATTCTGTTCCACTGGTCTCTGGGTCTGTTTTTGTGCCAATACCAAATTGTCTTGATTACTGTGGCTTTGTAGTAGAGCTTGAAGTCAGGGAGCGTAATTCTCCCTGTTTGATTCCTCCTTCTCAGGATTGCTTTGGCTATTCTCGGTCTTTTCTGGTTCCATATGAATTTTAGAATGATTTGTTCCAGTTCATTGAAGAAAGCTGTTGGTAGTTTGATAGGGATTGCATTGAATCTGTAGATTGCTTAGGTAGTATAGCCATTTTGACAATATTTATTCTTCCTAGCCAAGAGCATGGGATGCATTTCCATTTGTTAGTGTCCTCTTTAATTTCTCTTAGGAGTGTCTTGTAGTTTTCAGAGTATGGGTCTTTCAGTTCCTTTGTTAGGTTTATTCCTAGGTATTTTATTCTTTTTGATGCAATTGTGAATGGAATTGTTTTTCTGATTTCTCTTTCTGTTAGTTCATCGTTAGTGTATAGAAAGGAACAGATTTCTGTGTGTTAATTTTGTATCCTGCAACTTTGCTGAATTCAGATATTAGTTCTAGTAGTTTTGGAGTGGAGTCTTTAGGGTTTTTTATGTACAGTATCATGTCATCTGCAAACAGTGACAATTTGACTTCTTCTTTACCAATCTGGATGCCTTCTATATCTTTGTTTTGTCTGATTGCCATGGCTAGGACCTACAGCACTATGTTGAATAACAGTGGAGAGAGTGGGCCACCCTGTCTTGTTCCTGATCTTAGTTGAAAGGCTTTCAGCTTCTCGCTATTAAGTATGATGTTAGCTGTGGGTTTGTCATATATGGCCTGTATGATGTTGACATACTTGCCCTCTATACCCATTTTGTTGAGAGTTTTTATCGTGAATGGATGTTGAATTTTGTCAAATGCTTTTTCAGCATCTATGGAGATGATCATGTAGTGTTTGTTCTTCTTTTTTTTGATATGGTGGATGCTGTTGATGGATTATCGAATGTTGTACCATCCATTGAGCCCTGAGTTGAATCCCACTTGATCATGGTGTATGATCCTCTTGATGTATTTTTGAATTTGGTGTGCTAACATTTTGTTGAGTATTTTTTGCATCTATGTTTATCAGGGATATTGGTCTGTAATTTTCTTTTTTGGTGAAGTCTTTGCCTGGTTTTGGTATTAGAGTGATGCTGGCTTCGTAGAATGAGTTTGGAAGTATTTCCTCCTCTTCTATTTTTTGGAAAACTTTAAGGGGAATGGGTATTATTTGTTCTCTATATTTCTGGTAAAATTCAGAGGTGAATCTGTGTGGCCCTGGAGTTTTGTTCTTGCATAGTTTTTTGTTTACCATCTCTAGTTTGTTGCTGGTAATTGGTCTGTTTAGGTTTTCTGTTCCTTGCTTGGTCAGTCTTGGAAGGTTGTGTTATTCTAAGAAGTTTTCCATTTCCTCTACATTTTTCAGCTTGTTAGCATATAGATGTTCATAGTATTCTCTTATAATTCTTTGTTTTTCTTTGGGTCCACTGTGATTTTTCCTTTCTCATTTCTGATTCTGTTTATGTGTGTAGATTCTCTTTTTCTCTTAATAAGTCTGACTAAGGGTTTATCTATTTTGTTTATTTTTTCAGAGAACCAGCTCTTGGTTTCATTGATTTTTTTCTATTGTTTTATTCTTCTCAATTTTATTTATTTCTTCTCAATCTTTATTATGTCACTCCTTCTGGTGACTTTGGGCCTCATTTGTTCTTTTTTTTCCAATTTCAATAATTGTGTCTTTAGACTATTCATTTGAGATTGTTCTTCATTCTTTAAGTAGGCATGGATTGCAATATACTTTCCTCTTAGTACTGCCTTTGCTACATCCCACAGAAGTTGTGGCTTTGTGTTGTTGTTATTTGTCTCCATATATTCTTTGATTTCTGTTTCGTTTTGGTGGTTAACCCTTTGATTAATTAGGAGAATGTTGTTAAGTCTCCATGTATTTCTGAGCCTTTTTGTTTTCTTTGTACAATTCATTTCTAGTTTTATACCTTTGTGGTCTGAGAAGTTGGTTGGTAGAATTTCAGTAGTTTTGAATTTACTGAGGTTCTCTTTGTGGCCTAGTATGTGGTCTATTCTGGAAAATGTTCCATGTGCACTTGAGAAGAATGTGTATCCTGTTGCTTTTGGGTGCAGAGTTCTGTAGATGTCTGTTAGGTCCATCTGTTCTAGTGTGTTGTTCAGTGCCTCTGTGTCTTTACTTATTTTCTGTGTGGTTGATCTGTCCTTTGGAATGAGTGGTGTGTTGAAGTCTCCTAAAATGAATGCATTGCTTTCTCTTTCCTCCTTTAATTCTATTAGTATGTGTTTCACTATGTCAGTGCTCCTGTGGTGTGTGCATATATATTTTAAATGGTTATATCCTCTTGTTGGACTGACCCCTTTATCATTATGTAATATCCTTCTTTATCTCTTGCTACTTTCTTTGTTTTGAAGTCTGTTTTGTCTGATACAAGTACTGCAACACCTGCTTTTTTCTCTTTGTTGTTTGCATGAAATATCTTTTTCCATCCCTTCACCTTTTGTCTGTGTATATCTTTGGGTCTGAGGGGAGTCTCTTGTAAGCAGCATATAGATGGGTCTTGCTTTTTTATCCATTCTGTTACTCTGTGTCTTTTGATTGGTGCATTCAGTCCATTTACATTATGGTGATTATCGATAGATATGTATTTATTCTCATTGTCCCCTTTTGATTCGTGGTTACCAAAGGTTCAATGGTAGCTTCTTTACTATCAGCCGTCTATCAAGTCTTTTGTTAAGCTGTTATAAACACAGTCTGATGATTCTTTATTTCTCTTCCTTCTCCATTCTGTATATACTCGGTGTTTTATTCTGTACAAAGGTGTTTCCTTTGACTGTTTTTGTGGATAGTTGATTTTAGTTTTTTCCTTTAGTTTGTATTTGGATGATCTGCTTTCTTTGCTATGATTTTATTTTCTCTGGTGACATCTTTTTAGCCTTAGGAGTGCTTCCATCTAGAGCACTCCCTTTAAGATGTCGTGTAGAGGTGGTTTGTGGGAGGTAATTTCCCTCAAGTTTCGCTTCTCTGGGAATTGTTTAATCCTTTCCTCAAATTTAAATAATAATCGTGCTGGATACAGTATTCTTGGTTCAAGGCCCTTCTGTTTCATTACGTTAAATATATCATGCCCTTCTCTTCTGGCCTGTAAGGTTTCTGTTGAGAAGTCTGATGATAGTCTGATGAGTTTTCCTTTGTGGGTGATCGTTTTTCTCTCTCTAGCTGCCTTTAATACTCTGTCCTTATCTTTGATCTTTGCCATTTTAATTATTATGTGTCTTGGTGTTGTCTTCCTTGGGTCCCTTGTGTTTGGAGATCTGTGGGCTTCCATGGTCTGAGAAGCTATTTTCTTCCCAGCTTGGGAAAGTTCTCAGCAATTATTTCTTCAAAGACACTTTCTATCCCTTTTTATTTCTCTTCTTCTTCTGGTGCTCCTATCATGTGAATATTGTTCCATTTGGATTGCTCATACAGTTCTCTTAATATTCTTTCATTCCTAGAGATCCTTTTATCTCTCTCTGCCTCAGCTGCTCTGTATTCCTCTTCTCTGTTTCTATTCCATTAACAGTATCTTGCACCTTGTCCAGTCTGCTGTTAAGCCCGTCAATCGCTTGTCTGATTTCTGTATTGTCTTTTCTCACTTCCTACCTTAGCTCTTGCATATTTCTCTGTAGATCCATCAGCATCATTATGACTTTTATTCTGAATTCTTTTTCAGGAAGATTGTTTAAGTCTATCCCTTCAGGCCCTCTCTCTGGGGTTGTCTGTGTGATCCTTTTCTGGACCATATTCCTCTGTCTTTTCATGGCAATAGAAGTGGTCACTGGTAAGTGTCACATGTGTCAGCTGGGAGAAGAAAGTCCCTTCCTGTTTCTTGTCCTCCTTGCTGTTCTCTGGAGCCTTAGCTGGTTTCCCGCACACCCAGAGGCAGTACCTGGGATAATCCCCTGAGCTGCCTTTGTGCCGGGTTCCCTCAGCCTAGCCTATAGCACTGCGGGGGTTTGCAGTGTCGCCGGGTGTGTTCTGCTCCCCTTGGTGCCTTGCAGACCTTGTTCTGGGTTCTGTGGCCCTTCCCCGTTAGCTGCGCGTCCGCCGGGAGGAGATTCTGTGTGGTTGCTGTGGGCGGGGCCGCTCTCCCGCTGTTCCGCAGCTATGGTGGATATGCCGGACCCTTTGCAGCACCGGCTGTGGGGGGAACAAATGGCAGGCTGCTGATCTCTGTGGGAGCCTTCAGTGTGGCTGCTTTATCTGGCAGCTGCTTAGGGGGTTCGAAATTCCTCAAGACTCCCAGCCTGCTGGGCTGAGTGCTCAGGGACGGTTGTGTTCTACTCTTGGGCCCTTGTCTCTTTAAGACATTTTAAAAAAGTGCTTGCTTTCTTTTGTTCCGGGGAACCAGCTGAGGGGACCTGCTTGCAGTCTCCATCTCAGATCCTGCCCTTCTGTTTCTCTAATCTCCGATACATCATGCGATGTGTGTCTGTGCTCCTGGTGCAGATCACCAGGGCTGGTTATTTAGCGGGCCTGTGCTTCCACTCCCTCCCCATTTTGATTCTTTTCCTCCAGCCGGTGTGCTGAGGTGGGGGAGTGCTCGGGTCCCGTCGGGTCGCAGCTTGGTACCCTACCCGCTTCGTGAGGCGCTGAGTTCTCTCAGATGTATCTGTAGCCTCGCTGTTGTACTGCATCTTCTGGTCTCTTTTAGGAATAGTTGTATTTGTTGTATTTTCACAAATATATATGGTTTTGGGAGGAGTTTTCCGCTGCCCTGCTCATGCGGCCATCTTCCCAGAAGTCGCCTCTTTGTATGTTTTTGGGTCTGAAATGAATCTCTTGTAGGCAGCATATAGATGGGTCTTGTTTCTTTTTCCATTCTGCCACCCTATGTCTTTTGATTGGTGCATTCAGTCTATTTATATTTCAGGTAATTATTGATAGGTGTGTACTTAAAATTGCCATTTTATTAATTGTTTTCTGTTTGTTTTTTGTAGTTCCTCTCTGTTCCTTTCTTCTTATCTCATAATCTTGTTATATGATGTTTTTCTTTAGTGTGATTAGATTTTTTTAAATTTATTTTGGAATAAATTCTATTAGAATAATAAAAAATAGTGTATATGTTATAGGCTTTAGGTTTGTGGTTATCATAAGGTTCATTGATAGTTTCCTAACTATGTAACAGTCCATATTAAGTTGATGATCACTCTATTTCAAACACAATCTAAAAGTACTTCTTTTTTTCTTCTCCTTTCTCTTCCACACTTTATGTATTAGATGACATAATCTGCATTTTTTTCTGTATCCCTTCCTTGATTTTGTGTATAGTTGGTTTTACTAGTTTTGTTCTAATTTCATACTTTCTTGGTAAGTAATTGATCTACTACCTTTACTGTGGGTTTATTTTCACTGGTGGAATCTATTTAGGTTTAAGAACATTTCCATGTAGAGATGTCCCTTTCACGTATCCTGTAATACTGGTTTAGTGGTGGTGATTGTCACTTAATTTCACCTTTCAGACTGCCGAGGATCTACAGAAACATGGTTCTATGATTTAGTTAAAACCCTCTCATTAAAATTTATTTGTAGTTGATTTTTCTTTTAAAGGCTTTTTTTAACAAAAAAGAAAATTTTGCTACTTTCATATTCCTGAAAATTTCCTAAAATAATGAGTTTCTATCTTGTTAATTGAAAAAATAACTTTTGATATACAATAAAAATGAATATTAATTAGTTTCTCTTGGTATTATTGAATACATTTTTATATTGTTACAGCTGCTAAGGAAGTAAAAAAGAAATATAATTAATCCATCTAACATATTAAAAAATACCCATATGTCCTAAGCTGGCACAGTAAGGATAAAAAGAGTTCACTGAGATGAAAAAAAGACACAGCTGAGGAGTTGCAAACCAGTTGTAGAAACAGGGGATACTTATATTGGGCACTGCAATGGTGAATTATATAGAATGTTATAGGTAAAATAAATTTTACTGCTTGTTCATTCACTCAACAGCAACCTATTAAATGCATACTCTAGTAATTTTTTAAACTCAGTGTTCTGCATTATATCTGTTCACTATAACCTGTTGACAAAGGAGCTGTGTATTTTAACCATACCTTGTATGCCCTTGGTTTTTCAGACACTGTGTTTATGAGAAGAATATAGAATTCAACTTATATTACCTTGTATTATATTCTTAGAATTCAATGCTTCAATAACTGATAGAAATAAATTCTATATGGGGAATATTATGCTTTTATTCAATTAATAATTTCTATTTTATGCATAACTTCTAAACAATGTGTTTTTCAAATTCCAACTTCTGTATAAATTTAAAAATGTACCTTTCCTTTTATACATTGAGGAATAAAAGAAATAAAACAAATCTCACATTTTTGAACACAGGGCCTCTGTGAGATGGTTCTTTATGGTTTAGAAAACTAGATAGATCACCCCTAAGTCCATGTTGCTTCTTAGTGTTGAACTATACATATCCTTAAGAATTACAAAACATTTTTCTATTGGATAAAACTAGCCAAATATGTTTTCTGTGCTTGTGAGGTAAAGACAAGATTTAAGTTAACTCCAGTGACAGAGGCTTTTAAAATGTAGAATAGCATACTACTGAATTGAAATTCTCTTCATGTGTCACTTTACATGGATAGTATCATAAGACAAGTAATGACAAATTAGGACCTGCCTAGCAGAGGGAAAACTAAATTACACGACTTTTATTAAGGCATAAATAAACCTATTAACCATTATCTGAAATACCAATTAGTAGAAAGTGCACTGACAATTTTATTTATCAACATTAAACACAATTATTAATTACAGACCTGATGAATCTAGAAGTAAGCAGTCTATGTTGGATATGCTGGGACCTTAAGTCCATTATACGAGAAGGATGATTACCAAAATCCTGTGGGGAAATAAGTAACTGTAGTTGTAAAATTTTAATTGCTTTGGAATAGGCAAATTATATTTTCTTGTCTGAGAATATAAATAGTATGACATTAAGGTAACAAGCTTCAATACTTGTAAATAGGAAATGAATTTATCCTAGGTTTTAAGAGGAAGAAAAAAGTAATGTATTTTTTGTGTCATAGTGTTCAGTGTGAATGACATATTCTAATGCATGCAGATTTTCTTTAGATACATTGTTTAGTAAGTGAGCTATTTCCTGCATTCCTTTCTTCATAGTGGAAATTTATGTGGGAGTGGACTTCGTGAATGAATTACTGCAGGTGAATGGGAATAGTATAACTGAGAAAATATTTTCATTGTGTTGTGATTGGCAGTGTTGTAAATGAACAAGAGACAATTCACATTTTTCTGTCTTTTTTTTCTTTTTCTTTGAAGATCCAAATTCCAGAATTTGTGGACATTTACTCATTGGTGCAGCCAAGAATTCTTTTGCAAAACTCATGGATAAAATTAGTTTGCAAATGGACAGTATACCTTTGCATAGTAGCAGGAGTATTACATACATAGCAAAAGATTCGCTGGCTCAGAGGCTGGCCTGTGGACTTCATAAAGCAAATACACTGGCTCTGAAATATGGTCTACGTGGCCATGTGCCCATTTTGGTATGTATGTAGTTTCATTAAATAGTGACTTGAGGACTTGTCAGTTTAATTCTAAGTCAGACTTATTTGTAGTTTAAAGTAGTTGTACATGAATGTATCTAGATTTCCTTTAGGTTTCACATACCTTTTAATACAATAAATAATAGCACTTCCAATTAAGTGTTCAAAATACCAAAATACAAAAATTCTGGCATGAAATCTAAATTTATTGTTCTCTGTAAGTAGGCTGGAACAGAATTGTATGAGAGAAAAACAAATGTCAATTCCATTTTCTAGCCATCTAGGTAATTTCTTTTCTTTAGTTATTCATTTCATATAAGCCAAATTATTGGTCACATAGAAAATAGAGTTTTCACTTCTAAGTTTCAGTAATAGCCAGTATTGTTCTCTGTATAATTTGTTACATTTAAGTTGGTAAAGGAGCCATTGCTATTGATTTATTAGTAAATCTGTAGTTACTGATTATAAAATTGCTCTTGATTAACAGAAAAGCACAGCATCATTACAGAAGCAAATATTTGGATTTATGCAAAGACTGCATGCGGCAGAAGTGGAGCGCCGCTCCTTGCGCTTAGAGGTCACAGAATTCAGACGAAATGTGAATGAAATGAAAAAAGAGCTTGACAAAGCCCAGGGTCTCCAAATGCAATTAAATGAATTTAAGCAGTCTGTAAGTATATATGATTTAAAATGCTATGGCTTTGGTGAGCTCTCCTCTGAGATGCATATGTTTTCTTTAACTTTTTTTCTTTTAATCCTTTATTATGTTTGTTTATTCAAATAATTCGAAGTTCCATTAAAAGGATTTTTCTTCAGAAAACTTCCCTTCTAAAATGCCCCCACAATATGTATTATATACTTTAAAGTTATTAAGAGACTAGATGTTAAATGTTCTCACCACAAAAAACAAATGGTAATTCTATGACATGAAGGAGAGATTAGCTAATGCTATCTATGGTGGTAAATCTCATTGCCATATATAAGTGTTTCAAATCAACACATACACCTTAAACTCATGTTTTAAATTTAAACTTAAAATTGACAGTGTTATATGTCAATTATAGCTAAAAAAAAATTTTTTATGCCAGATACTTAAAGGAACAGTGATTCTGTGTCAGCAGAACTCACAACCTTGTTAAAATGTATACTGTGACTGAAAGTGTAAAAAAGATTAAGTTATAGTTAGGTTAGAATAACTGCTTCAGCAAGCAAATCCTCAAATGTATGTATAATAAAAAATAAAAATGCCCCCAAATGAGGAACCTGATGTTTGGAGTAGGGGGTGGAATTTCCAGTCTTCCCTTTTGATATTGAATATTTTTTATTAAGTTAGGTTATTTGGTATGAAATTAGATTGCTCTTACAAAGAAATACTCAATTTGTCTAACTTCCATCAAAGATTCATATGTATTTTTAAGAAAGGAGAGGATAACCGAGAGAAGAAAGGCTGTATGCCAAATAACATTAGATGAAGATTAAAATGTGTAAATATATGAAGCACAATAAAATGGAGATATCCACATACTCTTTTTGTAACCGGGTTAGTTGTTATTGCTGTTTTTAATGTGGATAAAGGAATATAGAAATAAAAGATTAGCCCAGAACTTCAAAACTGTATACAACTGATGACAGGTAACATAAATACTAATATGAACTTTGTTTCCTAAACCTAACAGAATGCTAATTTTAGTACTCCCTTCTTTGGGAAACCTGTTTGCAAGTTGAAATTCAGTTTGAATGTACTTTTAAATGGTTAATTTGCAATTTGTAGTTTTAATTGTAGAAACAGAGACAGAAAAAAATAGCAGTTTAGTTATGAATCCTATGATAGTGTAAATTGCTAGTGTTAATTATCATTTCAAATAACTATACCTTCAAAGGGCAAAAACTTCCTATAAATAAGACAGGTCAAGCAATTGTGAATTACTTCTGATTGGAGATAAGTAATAGTTTTCTTATCAGCAAACGTCTAATGACACAACAATTTTTTCCTCATTTTCTTTGTTTTTTGTTCAGAGAAGGTAAAATTTTGTTCAGACCTGCTTCAACGGATTTTCCCAGTAATACACGATATCCATAAATAAAGATACAAAAAAGTATAAAAAAGGAAACTCAAATCACTCTGATCATACCACCCATAGCCAATCACTGTTGAAGTATGGATGAATTTTGTTCCCCTTGTTTTTCTCTGTGTGTATGTGCGTATGCATGCCCTTATGCACAGTTGTAGTTTGGAATGGTTTGCATATACAGATTATAATAGATAAAAAAAACAGTTTCTTAAAGTATCATAGACATTTTCTTGTCACTTACAATTTAATTTTAGGTAAAAGAATTCTATGCTATCATATAGATATGTCAAAATTTATTTGATTATTCCCCTATTCAGAGGTGTTCAATTTCTTTCCAAAATTTTTTTTTGCCATTATACTTAAATCATAAAGAGCATCAACAGCTTTTAAAAGCCACTTCCTTTGGAGTATGTATCTACCTCCTTTTGATTTGCTTTCAGTTGTGTATAGTAACTAAATTTAGGAATTTTGAGGTGGTATGCTAAAATGGAAAGAGACACTCATTGATGCAATTTGAGATTTGGAATATAGCAATTATATTTAGGTTTAGATAGTAGTGACTTTCCTAAAGATTGGAAGATTGTGTTTTTGTTCCTTGGAATATGTATGAAGAACTTTTGGTATTCTACACAATATAATTTCCTAGTCCACAATTAAGTATTAGGAAAAGAAGTTAACATCTTATCTTTGATTAGTTTGGAAATAGGACATAATTTCTAGAATCTAGAGAGAAGTTTGCAGTTTGAAGAAAAGCTGCTGGAAGGCGACAGAATCTTGTAAGGACTTTGGTTGAATACCTGGCTTGGCAGCAAACACTCTGAATATGTTTCAGGAAATGTTAAGTGTGAATTACTTCCATTGAAGTATAGAGAAAAAAATAGGATCAATTGAAGTAATAATTGATAGAATGAGATATGTAATTTTTGTATTTTGACATATAATTGGAAGGTATAAAGTTATGAAGTCATGATTTCTAACATTAAACTACTATATTGACTATGTATCAAGCACTGACCAGAAGAACTTTAGGGCGATGATTCATTTAGTCCTTTCATACTAATAACAATTCAATACTATTATTAGCCTTATTTACAGATGAGGACTATGGAACACAGAGCAGCTAAGTAACTTCCCCAAAGTGGAAATAACATGATTTGAACCTGGGTAGTTTGGCTCCCAAATTCATACTTTTAACCACTTTACTATAGTGGTTAATGTGCCTATCTAGTTATATTAATAAGGGATTGTTTTATTAAAAACAAAATAAATGGAAAAAATGGGGCGGTTTTCCTCTAAAAAAAATTGGGGAATGTGCCTGCAACCATCATCTTTCACTGATTTCAGGCAGAATATTATGTAGGAGGAAAATAAAATAGTTTCTTTATAGTTGGGCTAAAATTGTAACATAAAGGGAAACATCCTAACTGCCAAAAGCTATTCAATATACGTTCATTGTTTTGGAATACCATGTTTATCTGCTGGCGGTTTTTCTTCAACAGCTAACTTCCATGATTTTGTTTTGGTTTGTTAGCACCTTACAACTGCTTTCACACACCATCTCCTTCTCATTCCCTGTTGCTATACTTGTTTGATCCTATTTACTTGTAGAATTGTGAACAGAATTGAGCCAGTGTCTGGGAGAGATAGACAGACAAGAGAGAGGCTAAAATTAGCCAAGTTTTTAGTTAAAGGAGAAATAGTGGATGACTGAGAAGTTCTGCAGAATGATGGGGATCTTGACTTATAGAGGTCAAGTGGATTGCAAAGGACAGAATGATCTGATGTCAAGGAGTGATAATTTAAAGCAACATAAGTAAAACGGAGACGTACAAAAATTTATTCATAAGACTCGGGAAGGGTGCTCTGGTATCAGGGAATAGAGGGATGTTAGGAAGTTGAAATGGAGCAGGTGGAGTTCCAAGAGGAAGTTTTAGAGTGATAGTTTGGAATTTGAGGGTTTAGTTGTGATAGGACAATATGGAGAGTGAGGCAGCTGTTTAGAGAGAGTAAAAAGATAAGTGTTCCCTAAAATTGAAACACTGTACAAGTATCAGTGATGTTTTAAACACACCTTTACTAGATGTGAGACAATGAGGCAACTTTCCTGTGGGCCTTGTGATCATTCTTATTTCTTTGTATTAACTTAGGAAGTCATTGGCATCTATTTTTATGCTATCCCTTTGCTGTTGTTTATTCTATTCTTTTAAAATTTAATCACTGTTGAGGAAGTCATTATATGCATGTTTGAAAATGCAAATAATACTAAAACATAGTTGCTTCTGAGTGGTAGTAGGTAAGCTACCAGGTGCCAAAGTAAAATTGAATGCTTTTATGTTATGATATAGAAAAACCCATGTAACAAACTTATCCCCAAACTTAGTTCCAGTAAAGGTTTTCTTCTCAACATGAACTGCATGACTGCTCTTGTTAGTCTACGAGGAAACTATAACTAAGCACACTTTTGTTTCATTTGTCAGAAAACTCAGAAATATAAGTCTACATTCAACTGCAATAATTTACATATTCCTAGGATCAATAGGATTTTTATTCTGCTCTTCCCTGTCCCTAGATTTTTTTAAAGTTTTTAAGTCAATTTGCTTTATATTTATGGATAATTATATTGGTTACTTATATTTAATTATGGTTAATTAAATTGTTTTCAACAATGGGAAAACACACACACACACACACACACACACACACACACACACACACACACTGATTAAGTGACCTGCATGGTTCCTTATATATTTCTCAGGTTACCTTTGTTTAGTGAAACATTCCTTTTCTTTGTACTTCAAGATGTCTCTTGGTGTTTGTTATAATTAATTTTCATTTGTTTAAATGTTTTGAACAGGAACTAATAAAATTGTGTCCTGCCCTGCATTCCACATCCCTTAAGATATGGCCCCTGTCTAGGACTGTCATTAGTTATCTCAAAGCAGAGTGCTCTGCTGTCCAGAGCAGTTATGATATTGTGTTGTATATCCTAGTGCACAGTTGTATTGGTAGGTGTTTTTATATGAATATTCTTTCATTCAGCAAATATCTACTGAGCACCTACTGAGTGCCAGGCATTCTTCTGCGTGTTAGGTGAACAAGGTGAATGAGTCCCTGACTGGTAGAGCTCACATCCTTAAATGTGTGGTTGGTGGCAGGGTGTGGACAGACAATTAAAAAACGTTAACAGTTATACTAGATGAATTTAGGCAATGAAAATGGCTGTGAAGAAAATAAAAGAAGTTGGTATGATAGTGTGAGCAGTGGTGGGAGTCAAGGAGATGTGCTCTGGTAAGGACTCTCCAGGGAGGGGATGTTTGGTGAGGGAGACCTGATTGGTAATGCACACCAAACACAGACTTGTAGGTAATCATTTAAAAGCATAGGAACTTGTTAAAGGCTTTAATTCCCACAGTCATATTTTTAATATGAAACACCCATGTGTCAAGATTTAAACTGAGCATTATGAGTTTATTTAGAAATTGAAATAAGTTTCCTAAGACTTAATTTGACTAAAAATGGTAACTTTGGAAGTATAGCTGTTGTGCTTTGAAAACCAAAGTGATTTTACCTTGACTTATGAAATTAAGAAAAACAAACTGTAGTTTTGTCATTTATCAGACATTTAGGGATGTTTGTATTATAGTCTGTATGTTAGCAATCTAGTTCTGAAGATTAGATGATACAACAATGCAGTTAGCTTGTAACTAATTTTTTTCCCCTTTCTTCAGAAATTGACCACCCACAAGAAGTTTGAAAGTGCCTGTGAAGAACTGAATAATGCATTACTTCGGGAGCAACAGGCACAAATACTGTTGAATGAACAGGCACAACAACTCCAGGAGCTGAATCATAGACTTGAATTGCATTCCAGTGAGGAAGATGACAAAAACAAAACTCTTGGGGAAGCTGTTAAGGTGGGAAAGCATCCCTTGCATGATGGTTTCTTCCCTTTAGGTGTGGATCTTTGAAGGATAATGTGTATTGCCCGAATAGGGAACAGATCCCAAGATAGGAAATTTTATTCTGCAAGAGCTTATAAGGATGGAATGAAACATGGTTCTGGGACCACAGTTCCAAGTATGTGTTTACATGTATTGAAAACATAAAAACAATCTTTACTTGCTAATTGAAAACCAAGTGGAGAATTTTCCAGTAATAATTTTCTTCTTTGTTTCATTTATCTTCCTTGATTCTTAACTCTCTTCAGTTCTTTTCCTTGACTTGTTTTTAGCCCTCTGGAGATTGAAACTCCAAGTATCTTTTGGATTTTGAGAGGTTTTGGATCTGGGTCTCTCTGAAACTTCCAGGTACATCCGTGATTATTTCCTCAGGATAAATTCCTAAATGAGGAATTACAAGGTCAAAAGCCATATACATTTTAAAGTGTAAATATTATCATTTGGCCTACAGCAAAATTTTACCAGTTACAGTCTCTCCCAAAATGTGTGAGAATTTCAATCAAACTGTTACTATTACAAAATTTCAATCTGGCTATTACTATTTACAAAAATGTGCAGATTTTATCAGTATGTCATTGTTACTCTATTCTTCTTTGATTACTAGTCAAGTTGAACACTTTTATAGGTATATTGGTCATTGATCAACGTTTTTATTCTTCATATCCTATTATTAGATAATGCAATTAACCATGCTTTGGAAAAATGTATAACTGTCATACTGGAGTCATTTCTTTCTTTAATTTCCTATAGTTTGTATTTAAGCATAGTATCTTCCAGCAGATAAAAAGCTGTTCACATTAATTTCTTTAAAATGCCAGTAGCTTAAATATTGTTGTTAGGAGTGGTGAATTGTTTAATTACTATCTCTTTAATTAGGACTCGCAGCAGGTGGTAATGTGAAAACGCTCCCTTGTGGGAGGCAGCATAATTCAGTGGAAAAAGCACTGGTCTTGGAACTAGTATTTCCAAATTCAAGTCCCAGTTCTGTTACTTGGGCAAATAATGAAACCTTTCTGAGCATAGTTTTTATCTTCTGCAAAATTAGGGATTATGATACAGAAGTTACAGAATGTTTATGAGAATTAAAATACTGTTTGAAAACCAAGTATATACTTGATAAATAATTCTTTTGTGCTTTTCAGTAATATTTTAACAGCTGTTTTATGTGTCCTGTGCATAACTTCTTTTAAAGAATAAAGTATATTCCTTCTTCTTCTTTGTAAAAATAAAATAAGATCATGAAAAGAAGATACGGAAAATACATAAGAGAAAATGAATTATTCATAACATATTATCTGAAAACAACCAGTTTTGGGGTTTTATTTTTAATCACTTAAGCATATATAACAGTTTTGATTATACTTTGGACTAGATGTTCATATTGGCCTTTATGACACAACTAGATTTTGGATAAGACAATTTCTATATTGAGCACTACTTTCTAGAATAAGGGAAATCCAAGGACAAAGGTGTAACAAATAACAAACACCACCACCACTAAACCCCAAAGAGTGGAAATCACAGTTAGCCTGGTGAACGGATGCTTAGCTTATCCTACAGGCAAAGACCACAGCCAGTGCTGAAGGTAGGAGACTAAGCTTTGGACTCCACCAGTAGATGGGACCTTGAACCTTAGACTTCCATATTAAGAAATTGCCTGAATGGGATAATCTCAGGTCAGTAGTGTCTAGGAAGAAGCTAATGTAAAATTTTCTCTAGAAGAAAGCTTGCCTAATTTAGTTCCTTCAGGAACTCCCACAGACTAAGATCATTTGAGTAACTGGCACATGGACAGACAGATACATTAATCTTATAACCAACCACATTGCTAAACTCTCTTGTCAGTTCAATAGTACTTTATCTGTACTTTCTGGGGTTTCCTATGTAGACCATCATATTATTTGTTCTATAGTGACAATTTTGTTTTTCCTTTTCAAACCTTAATCCTTCGATTTTTTTGTTCCCCTTCCTTCCTTACTGCACTGGCTATGATTGAGTAGAAGTGGAGACAGAAGGTGTCCATATCTTGTTTCCATCTTAAAGAGAATCTTTCTATCATTTCTCCATTAAGAAGGAAATTTGCCATAGGTTTTAATTGATAATCCTTATCAGATTAAGGGAGTTATTTTCCTAGGTGATGCATAATTCAAAAGTCATGAATGAATATTGCATATTACCAAATGCGTTTATATGCATCTATGGAGATAACCATATGATTTTTCTCTCTTACTCTGTCAGTGTGTTGAATTATATCAGGGATTGGTAAACGATGGCTCACAGCCTGTGTTTGTTTGGCCTGTGAGTTAAGAATGGTTTTTACATGTTTAAAGGATGATAAAAAAACAAAAACCAGACAAATAAACCAAAGAAGAATATGTGGCAGAGACTGCATGTGGCACACAAAGCATAAAGTGCTTCCTGTGTAAAGTTTGCTGACTGCTGCATTACATTATTCTGTATTCTAATATTAAGCCAGCCTTCCACATCTGAAATAAACGTCACGTGGTTGTGATTATTTTTTTAAAGTATGCTGGTATACTCAGTTTGTTAATTTTTCACTTAAGACTTTTAAGATTGACATTCCTAATCAGGATGGTCTTGTAATTTATCTCTTTCATACTATCTTGTCCTATTTTGGTATCAAAGTTTTGCTAACATGAAAGGATTTCCCTTCTCCAAACACATGGAGTGGAAACTAGGTAAAATATAACAAATGAACTGTGGGGGATATAGCCAAGCTTTAGTGAGCAAAATATTCAGATCCCAGAAGTAAAGAGAATATCCAAAAACGAAATGGTGACAGGAGCTGACGTCTAAATAGCTCACTGTGGTGTGCAAACCTAGTTGGAGGCAAGAGCTGATAATCATAGCGTTAGGAAATTTAGGCTTCAAGCCCTATGGATTAGAAGAGAGCTATCTGTATGAAGCCAGGAGTTAAGAAGGGCTACACTACTGTGAAATGGGGTCTAGAACATTCCTGCCTACCACCTACAGGGGAATTTGATGTCTATGCTGAACATTGGGTAGGAAAAAAGTCACAAAGAAATTGGGACTCAGACTTCTACCACACATAAAAGTAGAGTCTTAGTTTATGCTACCTTTTTTTCCAAGGACTGTTCTGTCGAGAAATGATCTTTTACAATGGTCCAACCTTTGTAGAACCAGTGTGACCTTGTAGAAGAAAACTTGAAAATATTCGCTAGGTATGCTTCAGAGAACACAGAAAAGACTTTTATGGAAAATTCAGTATTACAAACCATGTAAAGAAATGAATTGTACATCAAGTGAGAAACGAGGTACACCTCAGGTGGTAGAATACTCAAGATGTTGTAAAGCATTTTAAAAGAACTGTTTTTAAATGTTCTAAGAAATAAGGTATGAATAGAAATTATAAGACAAAGAATGAAAATATCATCATTGAAATAAAAAACTTGGTGTATGGCTTGAACATTGGGTAGGCATTGATGAAAAGATACTAACAAATTGGAAGATAGCTGAGAACATCACCCAGAGTGCTATGTAGAGCAGAAAGTGATGGGTAATAGGAAGTTAATAGAAAAGAAAAAAAGAGTGAGATATTTTTAATAAAAGAATGAAAGTAGGACTTCTGGGAAGATGGAGACGTGAGCAGGGTGGCAGAAATCTCCTCCCAAAACTATATATATCTATTAAAATACAGCAAATACAGCTATTCCTAAAAGAGAGACCAGAATACACAGGAAAGCGCACAGCGTATAGCTACACCCAAGAGGGCTCAGCACCCCGCAAGGCGAGTAAGATATGGAGCCGCGACCCGGCGGGACCCGAGCACTCCCCCACCCCAGCGCACCGGAGGGAGGAGAGGATTCAGAGCTGGGAGGGAGTGGAAGTACAGGCCCGCGAAATAACCAGCCCCGGTGATCTGCGCAGGGAGCGCTGACACACATCGCGCAGTGTAACGGAGATTGGAGAGACAGGGGGTGCACGATGTGAGCAGGGAACGCCAGGGTGCTTGCAGCCGGGTCATGGGAAGGAAAACAAAAAAAAGAAAAGCGCGTGCTTTTTTCACTGGTCTTAAAGAGACAGGAGCCCAGTGGAGGAGCCGGATCGCCCCGACACACTCAGCCCAGCAGGCTGGAAGTCCTGGGGAGCTTCGGACCCCTTAGCTGGCGACTGGGAAAGGGTGGCCGCACTTCGACTTCCCACAGAGATCAACAGTCTCCCATTCGTTCCCACCCCGACCAGAGCTATGAAGGGCCCTGTGGAATGGCGCAGCCATGGCTGCGGAATACTGGAGCAACAGCACCACCTACAGCATCCCCACACAATCTACTCCTGGTGGGCGTTTTTTTTTTCTTGTCTTTTCTTTCTTTCCTTTTTTTTTTCTTTTTAAAGTCTTAAAGAGCTCAGCTGATATATGTGGCAACTACCAGCGACCACTTCTATAGCCATGAAAAGACAGAGGAATATGGTCCAGACTAAAATCAACCAGACAACCCCAGAGAGTGAGCCTGAAGGGATGGACATGCACAGTCTTCCTGAAAAAGAATTCAGAATAAAAGTCATAGCCATGCTGATGGATCTACAGAGAAATGTGCAAGAGCTGAGGGAGGAAGTGAGGGAAGTGAGGAAAGACTATGCAGAAATCAGACAAGCGATTGACGGGCTTAACAGCAGACTGGATGAGATGCAAGAGACTGTTAATAGAATAGAAATCAGAGAACAGGAATACAGAGAAGCTGAGGCAGAGAGAGATAAAAAGATCTCTAGGAATGAAAGAATATTAAGAGAACTGTGTGACCAATCCAAACGGAACAATATTCGCATTATAGGAGTACCAGAGGAAGAAGAGAGAGAAAAAGGGATAGAAAGTGTCTTTGAAGAAATGATTGCTGAAAACTTTCCCATGCTGGGGAAGGAAATAGTCTTGCAGTCCGCGGAAACCCACAGATCTCCCAACACAAGGGACCCAAGGAACGCAACACCAAGACACATAATAATTAAGATGGCAAAGATCAAAGATAAAGACAGAGTATTAAAGGCAGCTAGAGAGAGAAAAAAGATCACCTACAAAGGAAAACCCATCAGACTATCATCAAACTTCTCAACAGAAACCTTACAGGCCAGAAGAGAATGGCATGATATATTTAACGTTATGAAACAGAAGGGCCTCGAACCAAGAATATTGTATCCAGCACGATTATCATTTAAATATGACAGAGGGATTAAACAATTTCCAGACAAACAAAAGTTGAGAGAGTTTACCTCTCATAAACCACCACTACAGGATATCTTAAACGGACTGCTCTAGAGTGATGCACTCCTAAAGCTAAAAAGATGTCACCAGAGAAAATAAAATCATAGCAAAGAAAGCAGACCATCCAAATACTAACTAAAGGCAAAGAATAAAACACCTAATATATAAAGAATGGAGGAGGAAGCATAGGAAGGGAGAGATAAAGAAACATCAGACGGTGTTCACAATAACTTAACAAGAAAGTTAAGTTAGATTGTTAGATAGTAAAGAAGCAACCCTTGAACCTTTGGTAACCACGAATCTAAAGCCTGCAATGGCAATAAGTACATATCTATCGATAATTACCCTAAATATAAATGGACTGAATGCACCAATCAAAAGACACAGAGTAACAGAATGGATAAAAAAGCAAGACCCATTTATATGCTGCTTACAAGAGACTCACCTCAAACTCAAAGATATACACAGACTAAAAGTGAAGGGATGGAAAACGATATTTCATGCAAACAACAAAGAGAAAAAAGCAGGTGTTGCAGTACTTGTATCAGACAAAATAGACTTCAAAATGAAGAAAGTAGGAAGAGATAAAGAAGGACGTTACATAATGATAAAGGGGTCAGTCCAACAAGAAGATATAACCATTATAAATATATATGCACCCAACACAGGAGCATCAGCATATGTGAAACAAATACTAACAGAATTGAAGGAGGAAATAGACAGCAATGCCTTCATTTTAAGAGACTTCAACACACCCCTCACTCCAAAGGACAGATCAACCAGACAGAAAATAAGTAAAGACACAGAGGCACTGAACAACACACTAGAACAGATGGACCTAACAGACATCTACAGAACTCTGCACCCAAAAGCAACAGGATACACATTCTTCTCAAGTGCACATGGAACATTCTCCAGAATAGACCACATACTAGGCCACAAAAAGAACTTCAGTAAATTCAAAAATATTGAAATCCTACCAACCAACTTCTCAGATCACAAAGGTATAAAACTAGAAATAAATTTTAGAAAGAAATCAAAAAGGCTCACAAATACATGGAGACTTAACAACATTCTCCTAAATAATCAATGGGTTAACAACCAAATCAAAACAGAAATCAAAGAATATATGGAGACTAATGACAACAACAACACAAAGCCACAACTTCTGTGGGATGCAGCGAAGGCAGTTCCAAGAGGAAAGTATATTGCAATCCAGGCCTATTTAAAGAAGGAAGAACATTCCCAAATGAATAGTCTAAAGACACAATTACTGAAATTGGAAAAAGAAGAACAAATGAGGCCCAAAGTCACCAGAAGGAGGGACATAATAAAGATCATAGAAGAAATAAATAAAATTGAGAAAAATAAACAATAGAAAAAATCAATGAAACCAAGAGCTGTTTCTTTGAAAAAATAAACAAAATAGATAAACCCCTAGCCAGACTCATTAAGAGAAAAAGAGAATCTACACACATAAACAGAATCACAAATGAGAAAGGAAAAATAACGACGGACCCCACAGAAATACAAAGAATTATAAGAGAATATTATGAGCATCTATATGCTAAAAGCTGGAAAACCTAGAAGAATTGGACAACTTCTTAGAAAAATACAACCTTCCAAGACTGACCAAGCAAAAAACAGAAAAACTAAACAGACCAATCACCAGCAACGAAATTGAATCCGTAATCAAAAAACTACCCAAGAACAAAACCCCCGGACCTGATGGATTCACCTCTGAATTCTCCCAGACATATAGAGAAGAAACAACACCCATTCTCCTTAAAGTTTTCCAAAAAATAGAAGAGGAGGGAATACTTCCAAACTCTTTCTATGAAGCCAGCATCACTCTAATACCAAAACTGGGCAAAGACCTCACCAAAAAACAAAATGACAGACCAATATCCCTGATGAACGTAGATGCAAAAATACTCAACAAAATATTAGCAAACCGAATTCAAAAATACATCAAGAGGATCATACACCATGATCAAGTGAGATTCATCCCAGGGATGCAAGGATGGTACAACATTTGATAATCCATCAACATCATCCACCATATGAACAAAAAGAAGAACAAAAACCACATGATCATCTCCGTAGATGCTGAAAAAGCATTTGACAAAATTCAACAACCATTCATGATAAAAACTCTCAACAAAATGGGTATAGAGGGCAAGTACCTCAACATCATAAAGGCTATATATAACAAACCCACAGCCGACATCATACTTAACAACGAGAAGCTGAAAGCTTTTCATCTAAGATTGGGAAGAAGACAGGGATGCCCACTCTCTCCACTGTTATTCAACATAGTACTGGAGGTCCTAGCCACGGCAATCAGACAAAACAAAGACATACAAGGCATCCAGATTGGTAAAGAAGAAGTCAAATTGTCACTGTTTGCAGATGACATGACATTGTACATAAAAAACCCTAAAGACACCACTCCAAAACTACTAGAACTAATATCTGAATTCAGCAAAGTTACAAAATTAACACACAGAAATCTGTTGCTTTCCTATACACTAACGATTAACTAACAGAAAGAGAAATCAGAAAAACAATTCCATTCACAATTGCATCAAAAAGAACAAAATACCTAGGAATAAACCTAACGAAGGAAGTGAAAGACCTGTACTCTGAAAACTACAAGACACTCCTAGGAGAAATTAAAGAGGACACTAACAAATGGAAATAAATCCCATGCTCTTGGCTAGGAAGAATAAATATTGTCAAAATGGCAATACTACCTAAAGCAATCTACAGATTCAATGCAATCCCTATCAAACTACCAACAGCTTTTTTCAATGAACTGGAGCAAATAATTCTAAAATTCATATGGAACCACAATAGATCCCTTATAGCCAAAGCAATCCTGAGAAGGAGGAATCAAACAGGGGGAATTATGCTCCCTGACTTCAAGCTCTACTACAAAGCCACAGTAATCAAGACAATTTGGCATTGACACAAAAACAGACCCACAGACCAGTGGAATAGAATAGAAAATCCAAACATTAACCCAAACACCTACAGTCAGTTAATATTTGATAAAGGAGCCCTGGACATACAATGGAGAGATGACAGCCTGTTCAGCAGCTGGTGTTGGAAAAACTGGACAGCTACATGTAAGAGAATGAAACTGGACTACTGTCTAGCCCCATACACAAAGGTAAACTCAAGGTGGATCAAAGACCTCAATGTAAGTCATGAAACCATAAAACTGTTAGAAAAAAACATAGGCAAAAATCTCTTGGACATAAACATGAGTGACTTCTTCATGAACATATCTCCCCGGGCAAGGGAAACAAAAGCAAAAATGAACAAGTGGGACTATATCAAGCTGAAAAGTTTCTGTACAGCAAAGGACACCATCAGTAGAACAAAAAGACACCCTGAAGTATGGGAGAATATATTCATAAATGATGTATCTCATAAAGGGTTGACATCCAAAATATATAAAGAACTCACACACCTTAACAAACAAAAAGCAAATAATCCAATTAAGAAATGGGCAGAGGACATGAATAGACACTTCTCTAAAGAAGACATTCAGATGGCCAGCAGGCACATGAATAGATGCTCCGCAATGCTAATCATCAGAGAAATGCAGATTAAAACCACAACGAGATATCACCTCACACCAGTGAGGATGGCCAACATCCAAAACACAAACAACAACAAATGTTGGTAAGAATGTGGAGAGAAGGGAACCCTCCTACACTAGTTTAATAACCATAATATTGCACATGTAATTGTGCTGGTGGGACTGCAAATTAGTTCAACCATTGTGGAAAGCTGTATGAAGGTTCCTCAAAAAACTGAAAATAGAAATAACATTTGACCCTGGAATCCCACTCCTAGAAATTTACCCTAGACTGCAGCAGCCCAGTTTGAAAAAGACATATGCACCCCTATGTTTATTGCAGAACTATTTACAATAGCCAAGAAATGGAAGCAACCTAAGTGTCCATCAGTAGATGAATGGATAAAGAAGATGTGGTGCATATACACAATGTAATATTATTCAGCCATAAGAAGAAAACAAATCCTACCATTTGCAACAACATGGATGTAGCTAGAGGGTATTATGCTCAGTGAAATAAGCCAAGCCGAAAAAGACAAGTATCAAATGAGTTCACTCATATGTGGAGTATAAGAACAAAGAAAAAAACTGAAGGAACAAAGCAGCAGCAGACTCACAGAACCCAAGAACGGACTAACAGTTACCAAAGGGAAAGGGACTGGGGAGGATGGGTGGGAAGGGAGGGACAAGGGGGAAAAAGGGGCATTACTATTAGCAGACGTAACGTTGGGGGGGCACGGGGAGGGCTGTACAACTCAGAGAAGACAAGTAGTGACTCTATAGCATCTCTCTATGCTGATGGACAGTGACTGTAATGGGGTTGGTGGGGGGGACCTGATGAAGGGGTAGTTTAATAACCATAATATTGCACTTGTAATTGTAGATTAATGATACCAAAATAAATTATATATAAAAAAGAAGAATGAAAGTAGAATAAAGTAGAATGAAAAATCTTAAAGTCTCTTAAAAAGAGGATTAGGGTAAGGCAATATTTTGAGCAAGAATGATAATTTTGTAGATTTAAGGAAAGAGTAACATCTCAGATTAAAGGAATTCACTGATCTGTGAGCAGGATAAATAAAAATGAATAAGCATCTAGAAAAATAGTAATGCGACTATAGAATAACAAAGACAACAAGAAAATCTTAAACCTTACAGGCTTGAGAAGACAAGGTCTTTGTATTGCTGAGCTTGAATGAATGAAAGAGTTTAATTTTATGAAATTCTCTAAGAACTCTTAAGTGAGTGAAAAGAGCCTACTTTGAAGGCAGGAACTATAGTTAGATATAATACACCTCTCTATCCCTGGGAACTATGGACAAATGAACATGGAAAATGTGGTATGGAAAAAAGTCGAACAAGTTAATGATGTTTTCCCTTCTCCCCCCATCCCCCTTCCTCCCTTCCCCACACTGACACACACACGCACACACACACACACACACACACACACACACACACGTGTCTCTCTCTCTCTCTCTCTCTCTTTCATTCTTGAGATATTTTATATTGTTGACCTGGTCTATAGTATTTTTAGTGCTACTGAACCTCTGAGGCAGTTTTGTTAGGCAACATTTCTTTATTTCATATGGTGTAGTTCATAATATAGTGAAATATCCACTGTATTTTTTTTTCTTGACTTCAAGTAAGCTTGGGATTAAATTTAGTAACTATTTATATTATTTATACATTTTATCTTGGATCCTAACTTACATATTTTTACGTTTAGTAGACCTCAGATTCTGTTTGGTGGTAGACACTTAATGTTAGTGGAGTAGGCGAAAGAGTGATTAAAACAAACACTGTTACTTAATGAGGGTGTCAGCCTGTGGGTAAATACTTGTGGGAGCTAATACAGAAATTTGTACCTTACAATGGGTTGCTGTCATAACCAGTACCTAAAGTATGAGGCACTGGCTTAGAGCTCACGCTGTTTGTGGTAAGGGAAAGTGACATTAGAAGTGGAGAGACGAAAATTCATGTTAAGGTGTGGCAAAAAAAATTGATAAAACTTAGGAGGCAAATTATGTAGCTACTGATCCTATAGTTCTAGGAGAAGTGGTTGGAAAGAATTGATGACAATATGTGTTGGATTTGACACTCAGTTTTGAACAAAGTATTGTAAGAAAGAGATGAACTCAGGAAGGAATTAGTTGGCTTGTGAGCATAAATAAAAGGTAAGAGAGAGAGTCTAGAAATCTGGGGCGTAGAAGGAGCCCATTATGACTCAGTCCCAGAGCAAAGAACAGATTAGGGGCATAGCTTTCTCTGTTATTTTAGGTGGCCTCAAGGAAGTCACCATAGAGTTCAATGCCTGTGTGTACACATGGGTCTGTGGGCACAGAGAAATCAGCAGTAAGGATGAACTCCAAGAATCTCAATATATTTAATTGGTATGTGGCCCTGACTGGAAGCAAACTAATTAAGTCTTCTGATATTTTTGAGGCAGTTGTTTTGCTCAAGGAACCACAAGTCTGGACTAAAATATAAAATAGCCTTATACATTTTGAGCCTTAAACAACAGGCTTTAAACAAGCTATCATTTTCATCGATGCACAGAATTCTATACTTTAAATGCCATTGTTTATTTAGTTATTCATTTGTTGATGGGCATATGGTTTGTGTCAATTTCCAAAACATTACAGATTAGAGTAAGGAGAAACTGAATGGTTTTCCTGAAATGACATTGCTTATATGAAAAGGGATTTAAAAAATATTTTTGCTTTCTCCCTAATAATTTGACATTAAGAATGACTCGATCATTTGGGATTAGAATAAAGATATAGCTATTTTTTCCTGGAAAAAGTTAGGTGTCTATTAAATTCTGATAACTTTCAATTACATCTGAAATACACTAGATGTATTTATTATTTACTGAAAATTTAAAAATATTTTTATGCTTAAGGGATCATTTCATAAAGCAGAACATCTTTCTGTAAGTTTAAAAATCATCATCTGGTTTATCTTCTTTAAAAATAATTTTTGATCACCTAATTCATATATTTGAGCCTTTACTGTGTGAAAAGTACAGTACTTGGCTTTGTGGAAAATATATTGAATTTAATTAAAAAGAATACTTAAATCTTAATGGTTGGTGAGTTTTTTGATATGACAGTGGATAACAGCTTCTGAAACTATTGCAAAATGTTTAAGTCTCTGAATTGTCACAATTTTGTAATTCTGTTTATGAACATTTCTAGACAGTGGTTGAGAGAGAATGGCTTAGGGAAAAAATAAGGCTTTAGTCACATCAAGTGTCTTAACTAGTTCCTTTGTCTCACTCTGACCAGTTCATAGGCATATGTCCTTTTTCATCATCATTTTCTGTCATCTGCTTACTTCTGCTATCCTGTGTCCCGTCCCTACAGCCCTAGCGGCCTCATACGGCTTCACAGACGCCTGCCTCCTCCTAGCTTCCTGAACCATTCCTCACTTTGGTGTAGCTGCTTTGGGTTTTTCTTGTTTATGTCTTGATTTTAATAGAAAATGAACTCTGAGCTTTATTATTCCCATTCTCAAAGTAATTACACTTAGATTATGGACGGGAAAAAAGCAGGAAGAAAAAAAGTACGTTTTCAAATTTCAAATGCAATAATTTGCAGAGATATTTAGGAGTCATAGTACTTGTGCAAAGAGTTACATTTTATGAATATTTACCTTCTTTTTATTTAAAAAATGTCCTAACCTTTTCTATTGTTAAAATTATTTGCCATACTCTGAGGGTTTAGAATGTCAATGTGTACAATGAAGTCATTTATTTACATAATTTTGAATAACTAACCATATTTTCTCTAGTAAACTTTTAAACAAGAGTCCCAAAATCTATTTATTTTTAAAAAATCAAAACATTTTTTAGTTGATAAATCCTGATTGTAATAATAATTAACGTCTATCACACAACTCATTTTCATAAAGTAGGATTTTAACATCATTACTTAATTTAAAAGTCTTATCATTTTTTACTTTAATCGCATATATTTTTTATCTTCCTAATGACTTATGCCATTGAGACCTAAAGGGTAGTCAATTATATTTCAAGGTGAGAGAAAAAAGAATTAAGAAAACAACAGCTGTCACATTTCTTAAAACAAAAGTAATTTAACAGAAAATTCAAGCTAGAAGCTAGAAGATTCATAAAATGTTATTCCCATTTTTCTCAGACTGGACAACATGAAAATATAAAATAAAATCTTTTCTTTTTAAATTTATTATGACACAGTTTCCTTTTTTCAAAGTGTGTATTTTTCTATATAATTTTAAAATGCCTTTTTCTATGTCTAAATTTGTCCTCAGTAAATAGCAACTTGCAGTTAGAATTACCATTTTAACTGAGTACTAACCCTTGGTTAAATCATATTTTAAATATTACTTAAAATATTTTGAATGATGCAGTTCAACTTTGTATGAAAGTTTTCACAAATGTTACCTTACTTTATTTTTCCTGATTAAACATACAGTAGGAACAACTTTAAAAATACAGAGAAAACAAAAAATGTGTATGTAATCCCATTATCATTCATAAATAACCAATATTAATATTTTGGCAATTAAAACCAGAAGTATGCTCTATGATTTTGTATCCTGTTTTTTGGACAGAGTGGAATAATTTGCATTTACATTTAGATCATTCTAGCATCTCTTGGAATATAGACCACAGGTACCTAAAGGTGGAAACAGACCAGTTAAAGGCTAAAAGTATAATCTAGACCAGAGATGATGGTGGCTTACAACACTGTTGTAGGAGTAAATAATGGTGAGATTCTGGTTATGTTTTCATTCTGAAGGTAAAAATTATAGAATTTCTAATGGATTAAAGGTGAAATGTAGTAGTGGTGAATCAAGGATGATCCCAGCAGCTGGGTGAATGGGATTGACATTTATTAAGATTATTTAAAAATCTTACCTAATCAGACATATAATACTCCATTTTATGAATGTGCAGAAATGTGATTAACTGTTTTCCTGTTGTTGGATCTTGAGATTGTGTCCATTATTCACTATTAAAATTAGGACAAGCATTTTATGATAGTCTTTGCATAGCTTGAGTATATATACTCGAGGTAGAGTTTAATAAGCAGATTTATTGGGTCAAAGATATAGATACTCTAAAGTGATGTGTTTTATTTATTTATTTATTTATTTATTTATTTATTTATTTATTTATTTATTTTGGTATCGTTAATGTACAATCACTTGAAAAACATTGTGGTTACTAGACCCCCTACTATCAAGTCTCCCCCACATACCCCACTCCAGTAACTGTCCTTTAGCCTACTAAGTTGCTATAGAGTCATTACTTGTCTTCTCTATAAATTCTGGCTTGCCCATGACCCCCCCCACTACATTATGTGTGCTAATCGTAATGCCCCTAATTTCACTCCTACCTCCCTTCCCACCCATCCTCCCCAGTCCCTTTCCCTTTGGTAACTGTTAGTCCATTCTTGGGTTCTGTGAATCTGCTGCTGTTTTGTTCCTTCTGTTGTTGCTTTGTTCTCATACTCCACAGATGAGTGAAATCATTTGGTACTTGTCTTTCTCCACCTGGCTTATTTCACTGAGCATAATACCCTCTAGCTCCATCCATGTTGTTGCAAATGGTAGGATTTGTTTTCTTCTTATGGCTGAATAATATTCCATCGTGTATATGTACCACATCTTCTGTATCCATTCATCTACTGGTGGACACTTAGGTTGCTTCCATTTCTTGGCTATTGTAAATAGTGCTGAGATAAACATAGGGGTGAATCTGTCTTTTTCAAACTGGGCTGCTGCATTCTTAGAGTAAATTCCTAGGAGTGGAATACCTGGGTCAAATGGTATTTCTATTTTGACTTTTTGAGGAACCTCCATACTGCTTTCCACAATGGTTGACTAATTTACATTCCCACCAGCAGTGTAGGAGGGTTAATTGACCATATATGTTTGGATTTATATCTGGACCCTGTATTCTGTTACACTGGTCTATGGGTCTGTTCTTGTGCCTGTACCAAATTGTCTTGATTACTGTGGCTTTGTAGTAGAGCTTGAAGTCAGGGAGTGTAATTCCCCCTGTTTTATTCCTCCTTCTCAGGATTGCTTTGGCTATTCGGGGTCTTTTATGGTTCCATATGAATATTAGAACTATTTGCTCTAGTTCATTGAAGAATGCTATTGGTATTTTGATAGGGATTGCATTGAATCTGTAGATTGCTTTAGGCAGGATGGCCATTTTGACAATATTAATTCTTCCTAGCCAAGAGCATGGGACGAATTTCCATTTATTAGTGTCCTCTTTAATTTCTCTTAAGAGAGTCTTGTCGTTTTCAGGATATAGGTCTTTCACTTCCTTTGTTAGGTTTATTCCTAGGTATTTTATTCTTTTTGATGCAATTGTGAATGGAATTGTTTTCCTGATTTCTCTTTCTGCTAGTTCACCGGTAGGGTATAGGAATGCAACAGATTTCTGTGTATTAATTTTGTATCCTGCAACTTTGCTGAATTCAGATATTAGTTCCAGTAGTTTTGTTATGCATTCTTTAGGGTTTTTTATGTACAATATCGTGTCATCTGCAAACTGTGACAGTTTGGTTTGGCTTCTTGACACATTGATTTCTTAGTTCTGTCTTATGCACACTGTAAAAGTACATTATAAATAAATTACATACATATCATTGATATGTTTATATATTATATATAATAGAACTATATAATTTTATATGTAACTGTAGAGACTGTACTTGTATGTGTATCTGAATGCATGCATGTTTGTTAGAATGTGTGCTTTAGAAACCCATTCTGTGACATTTGTGAATGTGACCTTGTGGGTTCAGTCTTCCACCAGCTCTTTGCCCTTCCGTCACTGCCCACAGCGAGTGGTCTGCTTCTCCCAGGCAGAGGCAGATGCTGTGATTCCCATGATCTTTTGGGTCTGAATCAACAAAGCCTGCTTTTCAGCTAAGGTCTAGATTAGAATTGTGAATTTCAAAGGATTTCCTTTTTTTTTTGTAATTAATTAGAATCTTTTATTCAAAATAGCGGAACAGAGCAAAGTTCATGAAGGAAATTGGCTGATTTATATCCTGTAATGTCTTTTAAGAAACATATACTTGTACAATTTGGAATGTCTGTTATGAATCCTTTACCATGGTCTGTCCCTGGACTCATCGTCGTCATTTGATTAGAATGATCCCTTCGAATTTACCCTGATAGCCCCTAGTGGTCAAATCATTACCTCAGTTCCAACATGGCTCACGGTGTGTTTTTATGAGATAGTCATTATCTACATGGTTTTGAGATTCCCGGCCAGTCTGCCATTAAAATATTTCCTTTGGGCTCTCAGACTTGGTTGGAGGTAATCCGTTGATTATATTTAGAGAAATAATATCAATTAAAGAGATGGTAGGAGTTTGGTTTTCTCCTGCTTTGTCTGAGTCTCCCGAACCTCCCCCCTCATAGTATGGAAACAGAGAATGAAGAGGATCATCTCAACTTTTCTTCCTCCTCCGTCTATGACTGAACCTCAGCCGAGAATACCTTTCTAGTTCACACTATTAGAAATAGAACCTATTGATTTGCCTCTGTTTGAAGAATTCAGATTACTACAGCCTCCCGCCTTAAAAACACTAATCACATAGTTGATATTTGAAACTAAAGACAAAGAATAAATGAGACCAGGCAATGGGTAGATCAGTTGTCCTAGCATTGTTCAGGGAATGTTCCTTTGTTGATATAGGCAGAGTGGGACCGGGGCTATCACATCTGTGGGTTTTCGCGAGCATCTTGAATCATGCCAATAATGTAAACGCTATGGATTAGATGCTTTATAATCATTTTTCCGTAATACAATTACCAGGAAAGATACATATAGTACATAAATTACAAATATATAATGACTTAAGGATCAGAGTTATTAATAAACGTGCCCAGAGTCACGTACTTATAGGTTTTGGAGTCAGAATTTGAACTCAGGATCTGCCAGCTTCATAGCCCACCCTATTTCCAACAGAGCATTTTCTTTCAGTGTGTGGGACATTTTATTTCCTCTCTCTCAGTTTTAAAAAAAGAAAATATGTTAACATACTTAGGAATGAAAACTGTAATAATTTTAGAAGTGTCTCAATATGCAACTATTTAGCTTTCTAATGCTTTTCTTCAAGTGAGTGTTTGTAATTTAGACTACTTCATGTTCAGTTCAGTGCTGAGAGTATCAAAATGAAGCAGACACTAAGCCTTGGGAGGATTAACATTATTACTTTGTGAAATAATACTCAACAGATGACTCAAAATTCCATCTCATTTCCCTATTTTTTTTTCTTTTTTTCCTGGAACATCTATTCATCTGTCAGAATTCAAATATCCTGGCTTGATCGTCTCTGGTTCTTACATTTTTTCTTATATTTTTTGACTCTTTTAGATTCTGGTAAAGTCTGTAAGTTCTTTTGATTTTTCTATTTAAATAGTTTATATTGGTACATATTCTTAATTGCTAAGAATTACTTTTAATTCTCTGGTTCTCTTTTCATAATACCTTTTAAAAAATAGTTTTTTTGTCTTCTTAAATTATAGTTTTTTTTTTTTTAAACAGATAACAAGCAGTTATTCCAGTTCTCTTTCTTTCTTCTGAGGCCTTTAAGTATTTTCTTCCATTTGCTTCCAGTGCTCCCTTTCTTTCATGTTGAAGGCTGTGGAAGATTGTATTTTCCAAAAGGACCACAGCAATGCTGCTGGTCCCACAGATGCTTCCAGAACCAAATGGTTGCCACTCCAGTATCAAGAGGTGGAGTCTATTTCACCTCTTTGAAGTTGGGTGGGCCTTTGTGACTGCGCCATGAATATAATAAGGAAGAAGTGACACTGCATGACTAAGACAGCGTGGCTTCTGCTTGTTCATCTCTCCTCTTGCTCTTGGCTGTCTTTTGATCACTGTCAGTGTTTTCTGTTGGAATCCTGTTGTCATTTTCTGTGGAGGCCCAGGTCACATGGTGAACTAAGTATGGCTGTTTTCAGCTAAAATGTGCCAGCATCCACTGGCAGACATTTGTGAATGAGCCTCCAGGTGATTTCACACTCCAGCATTCAGCTGAGACTCTAGTTATCAGAGAGCAGAGACTAACAGCCCTGTCTTATTTCCTGACCCGTAGGATCCATGAGCCTAATAAATAGTAGTTTCCTACCACGGCATTTTGGAGTCATTTGTCTCGTAGCTCTCGTAACTGGAACCAAGGCTTTCCTCAAATTTATGATAAGATTTGTTGGTTATTCACATTTAAGAACAAAGGAAGAGAAAAACAAATTAGAATCTGTTTGTATAGAGAAAAGACTTGGTGGCTGGTTGAGAGTGAATGGCCCATGAGCTGGCCATGAGGCTACGTGACCTCCGAGTGAGTATGGGGGGGAGGGTCTTCTCTCCATAGCACTGCAACTCATACTGAGCTGCGTATGTCTCCCTTAGAGAACTCAAACAATTCTTATTTAGTTTTAATTTGTTTTTGGAATAAATTTCTGTTTTTTTCCTTGCAGGTAAATACCTGTTTACATTGGGCTCTGTGTGATTGTGGGAGGATCGCGCGGGGTTGGTCTTTCTGAGTACAGACTTGCAGAGAATTTCTGTCTTCTGTACCTTGGCTTCCTCCTTCCTGCCTGCTTTTTACCCTGTGTTTTATGTCTTGAGCTTCTCCTAGGCGCTAAAGCACCACTCCTCTTTTCTGTGCTCATCTGTCCAAGTATTCCAGGCTGCAGGCTGACGCTTGCTCATCGGCACTTCGTTGTCAGTTGTTTCTGCCTCTCACATATATTTCTTGAAATCTTTTTTTTCTGTTGCTGGCCCCTCTCCCTTTATTTTTGTTGTTGTTTGTTGATACTTTTCCTAAAATGGAGTTGGTAGGGAGAGGAAGTGTCATCTTGAACTGGACTTTGGGTTTTCTTCAATCAGTTGCCTTGACTGTATATTTTTATAGAAATCTCTCATTTTATTGAAGTTTGAAAATGTGCTTCATATACATGTGGGAACATGCCATATATTTCCTTATAGTCATTATAAGTTTACATGTATCTGATATTATCAGCTCCTTCTTATTCCTAATTTTGTATATAGATAGATGGATAGACATTAATTTGATTAAGCTAGTAGGGTGAGTGTGCTCTAAATTTTGTTCCTTTTAGACTGAGTAGGCCACTTGGGTCCAAAGATTTTGTGAGTCTTGAACCTCTAGTTTGTTGAAGCTGAATAAGGTTTTCTACTTCTCAAGCCATCGTTTCTTTGTGCCTGAGCAATTAATGTTAGAGTTCTCTCTACCTGAGCTGCTTTTCCTGGGACCAGAATGAGGGAATAGGATTAATCCTGTTATTTCTTAGAACCCATTTAAAGAAAATCTGGGGTAAGGACCTTTCTTTCTTAGAAGTCTATATAGTGGGATTTCATAACAGAGGAAATATAGGGGCTAGAGGAATAAAAGATGAATTAATATTTTACTTTGTAAGGTTACTAGGATTTCTATCATAAAGGGATAGGGTAGGAAATCACTTTGGGGAATTCAAGAAAGTCTATGATTTCGATTTTTGGTTTTATTTAATTTGAGGTGATCGTAAGTTTGAGTGAGGAAATGTGTAGTTGTGTAGTTGGTGGTTGTAATAAAGTGTTGTTAGAGATGTTAAGGAGTAGATGAAATATAATGAAGATGTGAAAGGAGCAGAGAAATGTAGGGAGGAAAGATCTAAATTTGGGAGGCAGTACGAAAAAGCGGAGGTGTAGAAAAACAGGGCCTAGAAAAGTCTTCCAGGAACAATTTCATTGAAAGCACGTTCAGTGATATCAAATGCCTAAAAAATTATGTTGTAACTTTGAAACTATGCTGAAAAACTATGTTTAAAAAATTCCTGCATATACTTAGATTTGTTTAAAGTGTTTCTGCAAATGCTCCGATTTATATGTAGAAACCCTTTAAAAGAACATAGTTTTCAGTGGAAAGATTTATTTAACAAAAAGCTGTTCCTGTCTCCAAGTACATCTGAGTTCACTGGGGGGGGAACATATATGTGTCCATGTAAGGGCCTAGAGAGGGCTGCCATGGAGAGAGAGGGCACTACAGAAGCCTGGGTGCTCTTATTGTAAAAACTGTGGGTTGTCAGAGTTGTCAAGTTTTACATTAAAACTATGTTTCTCTGTAACATTATTTTTCTCTTTTTTAAAGACAGGTCAAGAAATTAGCTTCTGTTACTTTGAAAAAATAATCTTGAGGGTTTGTGTATCTTTAGTTCATAAGTGAGCTTCCTCCTTGATTGGCACCTCTAAGAGGCTGAGAACTGGACACTGGCATGTTGAGTCCTGCCTCTGCTAAGACAATGGTGGAACCAGAGGCCAGATTTCATGTGGTAAAGAATAACAAGCTTTTAGTGTATTGAGTGATCATTGCATCTGTCTGTCTGCTAGATACTTGAAATCTCTTATCACATTCAGTCCTCACAAAAGCCTATGGTTACAGGTAGCATAATTTCCTTGCTTACAAATTAGGAAAATAAGACTCAGGGATGTTATTAATTTGACCAGGTTTCCTCAGCTAGTAAATGTTAAAGGAGGATTCTGTATTGGATCTGTTGGTTCTGTAATTCTTACTCTTTTATTATATCTGATGTATGAATGGGGAATGAAAGTAATAGATACAGATTTTTACCTTAGGGAATTAACAAGGACAAAAAGAAAAGATGATACATAATAACATGAAAGAAGATTATGGTCAAGTGAAGTTTGAAGAAATTAGGGCCACCTAGGTACATCTCAACTGAAAGCCATGATTCTGAAAGTCTATGAATATGAGAGAGAAAGGTATGAAAAATCTCAAGATGTGGGATTGGATAAACAGGGTACCATGGATGTTAGTTACGAATTTTAAGGTCTAAAATTAAAATTTTAGGTCTAAATTTTAGCATCTAAAATCTAAATTGCCATAAATCTACCTACCATGGATTTTCTCTCTTACTGAGAAGACTCTGAAAAACTTGCTATGCAGGAGAGTCAGGTAATATATGTTAAAACTATGTGTAACTATATGTAAGAAGAATGTGCCATATGGTAGCAGATATCAGAAACCCTCACTACTGGCTGGATTGGGGAAGTCTGTGGAGATGTTAAGGATGATAAATTTATCTGTCATCTTTGGTGGAGGAGTGTTCCCGTAGTGTTGTTGAGATTGATAGGCCACTGGTCCTTGAGCAGTGATACAACTGGTAGTACCCAGAAAATTCCTCATTGGAACTCTGGTTAGGATGGTTTCTATATTTTCCTAAGTGACTCAGGCATTAAGTGAATATCTAGAATTAAACATCCTTACAGTTTTGTTGTTGTTTGTTTCTATGGTGTTGAAAAGTTCTGAGAAGACATGAAAGATCCACCAGATCTAGGTGACCTGTTGAGATTTACTTTAGCTTTAAACTTTTCAGAAATGCTATAGTTTAATGGTTTGCATACTCTTCTAGTAACAGAAGAAAGCAGGGACATTCATTTTCTAAGTCCTGTGCTACTATTTGCTGCTTATTAGAAGGAAAGTGTATTAAAAAAGAGATTTCCTCCAAACAACTACCTGGTCTTTTCAATCAATTCTACTGATAATAAAGTCCATAATTAATAGGCAGTACAGACACTGAGAATTGGCTATTTAGTGCAATTCTCTTTCTCATGTGAAACCATGTGCCCAAAATCTTTGACCATAATGTCAAAATTTTTTTCCTCTGAAATACTGATTCTCTGCTTATTAGTGGTGGTAGAAAGTGAAGCCATTGGGTATTGGAGGACAATCAGGAACCTACTGGTGTCGTGCGTATTTTCAGTCCTGGAGAGATAGATTTCAAACACTGTAAGAATTGTGTAGAATCTTAAGTGTTTAGCAATTGAACATAGAGATCTTGTTGAAGAATTTCTTTAAAGTTGAGTGATTCATTATATTATAAATGAGTTCCTTTCATCCATTTAGCAATTTGACTCTTTTCTCCCTCTTTTCTTAAGGCCATATCTTAATTTTTATGATCACAAAACTGTACTTTGCAAGTACTTTTTAAAATGTTAGCAACTTCAAAGATCAAATGAAAATGAAACTAGAAGTTAGATCATGTAAAAGAAGAGAGCTACATTAGGAATTTTTTTAGTGTCTAAGAATTAAAACCACACTTGACACTTTCTTAATCTTCTACTGCTATTAATTTATGAAACCTGGAACTGGAGGCTTAATGGTATTACTTCTACATTGTAATTATACTAATAAACATCTTCGTCCATGACCTTGGAATTTATAGTGCAGCAAGAAAGATTTATTGACTTCTGCTTTGGAAGAAAAATGGGATTATTACATAAGTAGATTGCATGTTAAGCATGTATACTTGTATACCATTTATTCCAGTTAGTTTGAGCTGTATCTGGTCTTTAGATTTTCTTTAAGAAAGTAGAGAGGGTTCTTGTTAAATCCAGATTCCTGAGAGATCTTTGTTATATTATTGAGTCAACTACAAAGTAACTTCTTTACCTTGAAATGTGCAAAAGGAATCGATAGGCCTACAAAACTGCCTTTAAAAAAATGTTTGAAATCATATTTTTCCTGGTAGCCTGAATATCAATGTATATGACTTTTCCTGGCTTCCTTCTTTCTCTGGTTTTGTTGAAATATTAAAGTCCCTTACAGTTAGAGGGTGTTTGGGTATTTTGGCTTTGATTTCTTTTTTGTCCCCTGCCCCAGTATCCTCTTTGTCTTCTTTTTTGTAAAGAAGTATTACAAGGAATTTTCCTTCAGAGTGTCTTTTACTTTTTATCATAATCACCCTTCCCCATGATCTCTGTTTCCTTTTCACTGAAGTTTACGTCTATAAAGACTTTCATTTTTTAAACTTTTGGTTGTGAAACACGGTAGAAAAGGCCAAATTAAGTCTATATTGGACAGTTACATGTTAAATCCACTTCTTAGTGACATGCAAGTCCAATCTCTTCCACCTCTAATTTGACCTTATCCAGCTGTGGTTGGCATTTGATCTCTTGGGACTCCACACTTAAATGAAGTTATGTTTTAGTCTGAAAACCTGAAAACAGAGTTTCAAGTATATATAAACTATTTGGAATTTTGTAAATGATACTCATTTACATTATGCCTCCTAAAATGATGACTGACATTGATTTTTGCCCTTGTTAAATGAGAGTCGTGTTTTCCTTTCTGTAATTAATTGAATTGATAATAAGCTAAAAATAAACATGTAATAAATATGCAATTTTATAATCTTAATACTGTATTTCTCAGAAGGGGTTCTCTGTAATCTCATAAACCTCCATTGTGGACTTCAGGGACGTCATAATTTTGTTGGCATTTGTCCTTGCATTAGATATCTGCTAAGTGATTTGCAGAAAATAGCTCATCTAATATTTAATGTAATTTTGAGATAAATATTATTATCCATAATTTGAAGTTAAGTAAACCAAGGTGCAGAGAATTTAACTTGCTCCAGGTTGTGGAACTAGTAATTGGTGAAACAAGAAAATGAAATCAGAGACGTTAATTGATGATGAGAATAGTAAGACTTTTCTCTATTGGAGAAATTATTTCCTTTGAATACACTAAAAAATACTGAAATTGTATTATTTAGTTATGTGCATTCCATGGTTAACTGAAAATCTTTTTATTTGTTTTTCAACGGGTTAATTTTTAAGTTAGTAAACAGTACATTATAACTTAAAGGGCTAATCGAAATTTATTTACTGTCTGAATGTGCCTGTTTTAGTTTTCACTAATCTGAATCTCAGTGATGGTTTTGTTTCAGAAATATTTAATTTAACTGTGATTAGTTATAGTAACCAACTTTAGAATGTTTTATTTGTAATGGAATGAGCATAAATATAATAATCAGACTTTGGATATAATTATCCAATTATATGCTTACATTTCTGACGTGATTACATAGTAATATTTAATTCCTTTTAGAGGTAATTTTACCCCTGTGTGGGGCTATGTATTTTAAATAATTATATCGTTCTTTTCATAGGAAATATTTAATTAACACGTTCAAGTTTTATTTGGAAGTTTAGTAATATTTCACTTACAACACTAACAACATGCTATTTCAGAAAACATTTGTGTTTATTAATCTTGAAATATTGCATTTTATTTTAGTATTTTCTCAAGTAGAGGGTTACCTAATGAATGACTTTGTTGTGCTTTGATCTTACAGAATGCAGGCATTATTTTATGTTTTAATTAAAAATATACAAGTCGTGTTAACTTCTATGAAACTAGAATGCCTGAAACTGTCAAGGTTAAAACATATTCCTCAGTTTTGTCTATTGATAGCAAAAACCTGGCCAAATTCCAAAATGTAGTTAGAGTACATTTTTGTACTCTAGTATTATTGTTACAAGTACCAACAAGAAAAATCGCTATGATAGATGAAACGGGAAACACCTTTATAGTGGTTTTGTCTTACTTCAGGATTTAAGTCAGAGTATCAAAGCAGACCAAAATCAAGAGCTCTTCTGTGATGGAAATATAATTCATTTGTTTTCCTGATCTGAGTCCAGTGACACAGAACAGACACAAGAGTCCTTGTGGAATTTAGAAAATCATTTGTCTGTAAAGAAGGTGGATTTAGGCTGCTACGCTGTCTCATGGCTGAAAGTCTTAAAAAGAGGCAACTTTAATTATGGAAGGGGCTTGACAAAAATCTCCTGCCCCATACGGATATGTATTATGATGTGACTTTTAGCTTAAGAAATATTAAGACACTTACTGTTTATTCTCTGAAAGACAAACAAATCATTGAAACCTTTCCCAAGGAGTTGAATAAATGATAGTGATTAAATGTAACTGCATATTACATATAGGTATTTTTTCACCATTTGATAAAAGGTTATATAATTGATTAATTTCCTATCTTTGTTTAGTAGAGCACATTTAAAAAATCAATTTCAATTACTATTTTATGATATCACACATACAAATTTAAACTAAGATTTTGTGGTGAAAGGTGATCTTATGAAAAGTATCAGTTGCATTTTTTTGTTATATGAAGTTTGTTCATATTATGTTGAATATAATGGAAAATTTCTAATAAACAAGAAGAGAGTATTTCATTGCCATTTTGGTATATGCCTTTCAAAATTTAAAATAAGTACATTCATTTATTTATATACATTTAAGTAATGTATATGTCACATATATCTAAAATATGATATATTTTATAGTGTTACAGTACTCCTTTCTAAAACTTAGAAATGTGGGCATTTTAAAATATCAATCAACATAATTTATTTTTAAGAAGGAAAAGAAGGAGGACAAGGGATTCCTTAGACATATTTTTTCCTCATTACATCTTTTAGAGTAGAAAATATTAAAATATGCATATACTAAATATAAGCTAGGGAAGGTTTGGGGAGAAAATGTTTTTTATGGATTATTACTATGGATTACATGTATTTTAATACATAGTGTGCATTCTCAATATATTTTGTTAAGATAGTAATATACTTTTATATTTTTATACTGACTAAAAATCAAATGACTTGCTGTGGTTTTAGATATTTAGTTAAAATTCATTTCTTAAATCAGGCTCCAGACTAGTTTCCTAAATATCCACTGATGTCATAACTGTATAAGTTCTAGAGTAAATTATCATATGTGGGAATAGAACTGTGTCAGTCAGGATGCCCTGTGTAATGTTGTAGTAACGAATGATTCCAAAACTTTTAGTGGCCTTACAACAAGTGCCTTCTCACACATTATACATTGTCATCAGGACTCAGCTGTGCTTCTGCTTCACGGGTTCCTCTGTCTGTGCCTAGGACTGATAGTGGCCCCTATCTTGGACACTTGTTCTCAAGGTAAAGATTTCTATACAGGACATTGCTGGTTTCGTGTGTATGCTAGGAAGTGATGTTATTTTACTTCTGCCCACATTTCACTGGCCAAAGAAAGAGACGTGGGCACTCTTAAATCTGACAGGATAGGAAATACATAATCTTTCCAGAATAGGCATCACCAATTACCTTATCAAGCCAGATATTAGAGGGACAGGAGAGTATACTTTCTCCTTAGGGAGGTGGTGCAAATACAGTCTACTACAATAACTCATTTTTTTATTTCAAAAAATACAGAAAAGATGAAGAATCTGTTTTCTAGTTAGCAATATTGACCCAGTTTGGTATAACTTGATTATTTTAGCATCTGTAACTCTTCTCCCAGGTTTGCTAGGAGGGTTGCAAACGGGGAGCCCTGTGTGTAGTTGGAACTTTTCTCTCATGCTGTAGAGTTTTTCTTAGTGTAAAAAGAAAAAGGTTATTCAGTGTATTATGCTCTTTTTATTTAAATGAACTTCAATGTTCTAGAATATGTAGACTGTTAAACCACATTTATAAAGTATTTTCTAGGCTCCAGAAGCCATGTGCCTGACATTTCAAGGAGTCACCGCTAGATGGTGATCTCGCTCATCCTGAAGGATAGAACAGCTGTGTTTTTCTTCAGGTGAATGGGTTGGTTACAGAGGCATTAGAAATGTAAACCATACTAACTTTATGAGAAGCTCTTTATAATCAAAATGATAGTGTTTATTGAGTATGTATATATACATATGTGTACACACGCACATACACACATATACACTCATGCACATACATCCTCACACAGGAAAATGCCACTTGCCTTTATAAGAGTATATATCAGTAATACCTTAATAAAAAAAGCAAAGCTTATAAAATAATATGTTTTGCAGTGTAGCACAGAGAAGGCAAATAGTGAATCTGTGGCATCTTACTACACCCAAGGACAGTGACTGCATTGGGGTATGGGTGGTATGGGTAAATATAGTAACCACATTGTTTTTTCATGTGAAACCTTCACAAGAGTGTATATCAATAATACCTTAATAAAATTATAAAAATTAAAAAGTTTAAAAAAACGTGTTTTGCTATATTGTACTTCCCCAGAATATATACATATATATGTTTTCAACTGTTAATATCCAAAGACACAAGTTTTCCTAAGCACAGTTTCTCAAGAAATTGCACTGAGGCTTGGCTCCAGCTCTCTGCTTTTTCCTAATACTTTGTTTGAATTTGCTAACTGTTGTTGAAACTGGTTGTTGAAGAGGTGAGCCTTCATCTGTGTCTTAACTCCCTCTGTGTCGCTCAGCTCCAGTCTCTTTTTCTATAACTGAGAGGAATGAGGAGGGATTAAAAATTATGTATTTCACTCAGAGACGTTAAAAAATGACTTTCATGGTTCCATTATCACATAGTGAGAAAGCTGATACCAGCCGTTTTAGTTATTTAGAAACCTCACTTAGTAGTCATTGCTAGTGGTATCTTTTCTTCTAATATTTTTTTCTTCAAAATAACCCACTGTAATAATTTGTTATTGGTAAAATGCAAACAATTTTTTTTTAACTACAGACCAAAATAGTGTAGTTCTCCTTAGAAAACAGTCTCTAAGTTCAGTTGTTAGCCAACTTTTTGATGATACTAAAATAATGTATCCTTTTAATCATATTGTTCTGCTGTGACTCAGAGTTTATGGCTCCCTATCATATGATTCCAGTAATTTGTAGGATTTCATATAGTTATTGGAGAGTGTCTTGCTAGAATGCTGCATTTATATCAAGTAACTATTTAATATACACTTCCTGTTTGAGTAATGTAAAACTGAATTTGACATAACAGTTTGTAGTGTACTAAAGAAAACTGTAAGCCAGTTCTTCTAAAAATCTTTCTTAATCTAGTATATCACTGAATCTTTATACTCAAAGGTGAAATCTTGTTAAACCTTCATTAGAGTCCTTCTGGAGATGTAAATAAGCTGTTGCAGTGTGGCCAGAGCGGTCTCTTGTATTTATTCTGCTGTGGCAGTGTGCTTTGTGTATCAGATCCTGGAGACGGGAGATCAGGGAGTCCTGCTCCACGCTGCAAAGCTTTCAGCAGCTTCCCATGGCTTCCTGTGACAACAGTTGGCGAGTGCTTAGCCACAGAACCCTTCTTTGAACAAAATGTTATGTAAAAGCTCATAGACAACATTAAAGCAAACTCTGATTGAAAGAAGGATGGGGTTGGGAGGCCACTAATTGAAGGGTTCCCTCCAAGTTGTCTCGATGCAGCTCTGTGAGGCACTGAGGAAAATTATTTGCATGATTCAAATTCTAGTTTTCTGACCTACTCTGGCCTACATGCACCTTTCTAGTCTTTTCTCCTACTACTCTCAGTAGCATCGTATCCTTCAGCCGTACCTTGCCTCCTGTATTCCCCCAGGACATGCCATTCTATTCTGCTGAGAACGTTTTTTCACAAGGCTGACCACCTGGCTTTAGTACCAGCTGCTTTTTAAACTTCTTCTCATCTTTCTAGATAGGAAGTCATTTCTAAGAGGAGTACATCCTTTTTATTTATTTATTTACATGTCAGACTTCCTGGCTTTGAACTCTGGCTCTGTGTAATCTTGGGCAAGTTCTTTAAACTCTAGGCCTCTGTTTCCTCATATGAAATGGGAATAATAAAAGTACTTACCTCATAGAGTTGTTATGAGGACTAAGGGTGTTAATAATGCCTGGCATAAGATAAGTGCTCGGGAAGTGTTTTCTGTTATTATTATAAATGGCTTTGGCATGCACAGGTATGCAGTAAATGTATGCTTGGTGAAGAAGTAGATACAGTAGAGTCATCCTAAGTTGAAGTTAGGTTTGAGGATCAGTATAAGACAAAAATCTTGCATAGTCAAACGTATCTTTAAGAATGCCTTAGGGGAATCAACAGGATATTTGATGTTATTGGTGGGAAGATGTTTAAGCTGTTTTATTTATTCATTTTTACCCCTGTCAGTCTACCCAATTCAATAAACTGTTTCTGTTTGTTTTTATTCCTCTCAAAAGTCCCTCTGAGAGCTGCCAAATGAGAGGTGACATATTCTCATCAAATCCAAAACGGCCAGGTTTTCTTCCATGTTGGAATATGTTGCCGTGTTTTCAGTTGGGCACCAGCAGAGGAGGTTGGTTTCCATTCGGGGCCAGATTGAATGATAATACGTCTTTCACACAGGAGGCTCACTCTCACTTTTACTTCCAGTTGGAGGATTTGCAGCATCAGAGGCACACGGGGAGTGAGGGCAGCCAGGTGAGGCAGCAGGTTTTGTTGGAGTCACTGGTGACTATGTCCGAGTCACCGCTTACAGGCTTGCTGCAGGTAGATGTTTGTGGAGTGGCACCAGAACTACTATATTTAAATTGTTGATCTCTCATTTCCTTTCCGTTTCCCCACATCCTCTCTCTTATCCCTTTCAAGGCAAGTATAATAGAATTCTTTAGGTCAATGCAACTCTACTTTCATATCTTTTATTAACAAATATCAGTATTAATTAGTAATTCTTCTGTTACTATAACATTATAACATAGCCTGTGTGGTGTCCCTTCTTTAAGGATGGCATTTTTGGATTAAATGTGATGCATAGATGACTGTTCACATACTAGCTAAGATCTTAACGGGGATTTAGCTACAAGTGCTAATATTATAGGACTTCATATACTGTTACGATTGCATGGCGATCCTGTAATAAATATTTGAAAGTTGAGGTTATACTCTGCAGCCAAATTTCAAGATCTGCAGGGAAAGTTCAATGCTATTGTTACTAACTTATAAAGAAAAAGAGACATAGAGAACTCCTTTGCTTTTTGAAAGGTTAAAAAAAAAACAGTTCAATGGGGTCTTAAATTATATAAAATTCTGTACTGCAATGCAAGCTATATAATTCATCCTTAGTTTGCAAGTATTTATTTTTTATTTAATAGGTGATGACAGTGATGCTACTTTCTTTCACACGGAATCTGGAATTGTGCACGCTTTGATTTTTGATGTTGAAAGTGTATGTAACACCAAAGTCCTTTTAGGAGTTTATTGCAATATAAAGAGAAAGCAGCCAATTAAATAGATTGAAATACCTCAATAACTTTACTGAGAACTTGATAAGTGGATGAAATATTGGTTCCACATTTCCATGGGGTTTCCCAGTTACTGGATTTTATGGGAAGTCTGGAGAGGTACTACTATCTTTGTAGTGCACGGTGCAGGATGAAGAATAAGGGTTTGGGTGTAGAATTCCTGAGCTCACATTTGGCATTAACTCATTTACTCGTTGCAGGACCTTGGGATCATGACTAAACTTCTCTGTTTCTTAGTTTCCTTGAGCGTAAAATAGGAATGACAATGTAATCTACCTCACTGGACTATGAAGAATCATATAGAGTATAGCTGAATATATATTAATTATATAACAGTAAAATGCTTGTATGATGATGATGATATGGTTCAGGTTTCACTCAAGCTATCCCACCCCTTCCCCCATGCCCTATTTGGGGAAAAGTAGGTTATAATAGTAAACATTTATTGAACACTTACAAAATGACAGACATTGTTCAAAAACAGGCTACCCTTCATACAAATGGGATAATGATAGTGAATGTTTGCTATACACTATTTTTTCCACTGTGAATATACCTCTAAAATTAGAAATTGGTGATAAAATACTTAATACACAAAATTTCATTCAATGAATCAACTTTTAAGGAAAAAACTCAAATTTTGTTTTATTTGCACTTAAGTCTAAAAGAGCTGAGTTTATTTTTCTGTTTTAAATTAGACCTTCAGATTCTCTTCAGTAATTGATTTTACTCAGCTATTTGATTTATTTTTATTAATATTGTTTAATATGTAGCATATTCAAGATAGTTACTTAAATTCTGTAGTACAATGAAAATATTAATGTGAGGGTGTTGTAATTATCATACAGGATTATCTCCCCTAGCATTTAATTACATCACCAGAAGAATTCTTGAAATCGACAAGTTCTTCCAATGATCATTTCTTTTTATCTTAATGTCAGGAACCCAACTATATGAAACTCTTTGTAAGTTATTCATATTTTTTTCAAGTTCTTCTTAGTTCTAGGTAATTCACAAATGATTTTTAAAACAACATTTAATTCTGAATGGTATTTTTCTACAACCTAATTCATAGTGTGACTCTTAAATTTTTGTCAGAGAATTCAGCAACGTTTTATATCTCCACATAGTTAAGATGGTCAGCTGTGTGAGGTTCGTGGAACCTGCTGGGTAGTCTGTAGTTGACAAGGCCCAACAGAAGAATGTATATGTATTCTAGCCCCTTGTATGTCTTAGGTTTCATGGAGAGAACTTAGACGTCTGTCATATAAGAGCTGATTTTATTATAGCAGCATCATGATGGTCATCACCCGTGGCTAGTGTCTGTCTCATAAGGTTTGTAGTGAACTAAATGCAGTTTTATAGTTTGAGAAAACATTGCTGCCACATTACTGCTTAACATGCCATGTGTCAACAATAAATCTGCATATCACTCTGCCTATTCTGTCCTGAGTGTATTTTCCAGTTGAGAAGGCTCTCGTGATTCTCTTTATTATCCTCATTTTTTGTCATTCGAAATGTGTTTTAAGTATTTCTCTCCCACTTTACCTCATTATTATCTAAACACTTTTAGTTTACCAGAGTTCTGTGGTGTATATGTGAGGCTTAGAGCAAACAGTATTCAGCATATTTTGAACACTTTTATGAGGTTCCTTTTCTTTCCACTATATTTTACTGTTGCTCACTTTCAGTTAGTTTATTGGGAAGGATTAACTTTTTCCTTTTATATTGATGGAATTTAGGAGGACATTTTCAAAGGAATATGTGAGAATATGGTACCAATAATCATAAAGCTTTAAAGAACAAAATCTTACAGCATACTTTGAAATTTTAAAGGTGAATTTTCATTGCTCATTTGTTCCATTTTTTGGTAATCATCTACCATCTGGCCTATTTATAAAAGTAACTTACTTTACACTTGTTTCTGTTAATTTCCTTTCTTTTTTAAGTGTGATAGAAATAGTTTTTCTAAAAAGTGATGTAGACATAACCTAAAAACTCGTAAATTACTACATATAGGTGGGGACATAAAGAAGACTATGGTAATGACACTCCAGGTAGAAGTGTGTTGCATTAATTATGCATATTAAATCTCTGTAGACTTTAATGGACTGTCACATTTGCTGTTTTACTAGCCATTGAGTTCTAACTAGGACTGTTGTTTATTCAACCCCAAAAGTGGATAAGTTATTTGATCTTCAGCTTCAGTTTATAAATATGTCACCTACCTTCTGCATAGGATTATTATTAGAAAATTATAAAAGACAGTGTTTCTAAAATTGCAGAAATTTTGATTCAAATTATGTATATAAAATATAGAATATGAAGACTGAAATTTATTCATGTATTAATGTTACCACATACCAGCATATTTTACTTATTGTGTATTTATTGTAAACTCTCTAATTTCTTCTCAGATATTCACACTTTGTTCTAAAATATGTTATTCTTTAGTTTCATCCCTAACTTGTGTACCCAGTTGTGAATATGGTGGTTCTATCATTTTAACTTTATACATTCTGTGGCGACCTGCATAGTTTGATCCACCTGGTAGGTACACGATTCTTGATTAACATAATTTTCTAGTTATCATGTCATAATAGTAGGGCTGAAGACAGTGTTATTTCCTTTTCCATTAGTTTTAGTGTCCTGAGATGTTTTACCCAATTTATCACAGTCTAGGAATGTTTATTCAAAAGTTACAGTCAGATAGGCATAAAGTTTAAAGAAAAATTGTAGATGTTTTTACTCTGACCTAGGAAATGTAGCTTAGTTCTCTGTAACACTTGTATTGTATCTTGCCTTCCATTTTGTATGACTAACTTTATACCAAATTGAATAAGCCATTAGCTTTTAGTCTGTAGGAATGTGGATCCATAGATATTTCCCATTAGACAAAAGAAAATCGATAAAAGCAATATCTCCTGGGGCTTGGTTTTCCTCGCTGGCCTAATAGTCTAAAGCACTGCTATACTGTACTCTGTGAGAAAGAACTATGTTGGATGATTTCCTTAACATCCAGAAATATTAACTTTTGTCTTGCCATTTTCCAACTGTCTAGGCAGTCACATGTCCCAGGTTCCCCCTTATGAGTACAGGCAAAAATATATCTTGTAGGGGTGCAAAATGTTCCTGCTAAGGTCTGGTTACTTATGAGCTCATTTGTTGGTATCAGGGAGCAAGATAAGAGGAAACCAGTGGTCTTTCTTATCTAAGCAGACAGAAAGAGGACTGCTGTCTATTTCAGAGTTTAGCTGAAAGAATCTTTTTTTTATATTTATTATTTATTTATTATTTTTTAATTTTGGTATCATTAATCTACAGTTACATGTGCAACATTATGGTTACTAAACTCCCCACTTCATCAGGTCCCCTCCCACTTACCCCATTACAGTCACTGTCCATCAGCGTAGTGAGATGCTAAAGAATCACTACTTGTCTTCTCTGAGTTGTACAGCCCTCCCCGTGCCCCCCCAACATTACGTCTGTAATGCCCCTTTTCCCCCTTATCCCTCCCTTCCCACCCATCCTCCCCAGTCCCTTTCCCTTTGATAACTGTTAGTCCATTCTTGGGTTCTGTGTGTCTACTGCTGTTTTTTTCTTTCAGTTTTTTTCTTTGCTCTTATGCTCCGCATATGAGTGAAATCACTTGATATTTGTCTTTTTCCGCTTGGCTTATTTCACTGAGCATAATACCCTCTAGTTCCATCCATGTAGTTGCAAATGGTAGGATTTGTTTTCTTCCTATGGCTGAATAATATTCCATTGTGTATATGTACCACATCCTCTTTATCCGTTCATCTACTGATGACACTTAGGTTGCTTCCATTTCTTGGCTATTGTTAATAGTGCTACGATAAACATAGGGGTGCATCTGTCTTTTTGAAACTGGGCTGCTGCATTCCTAGGGTAAATTCCTAGGAGTGGGATTCCTGGGTCGAATGGTATTTCTATTTTCAGTTTTCTGAGGAACCTCCATACTGCTTTCCACAATGGTTGAACTAATTTGCATTCCCACCAGCAGTGTAGGAGGGTTCCCTTTTCTCCACATCCTCGCCAACATTTGTTGTTGTTTGTGTTTTGGATACTGGCCATCCTTACTGGTCTGAGGTGATATCTCACTGTGGTTTTAATTTGCATTTCTCTGATGACCAGCGATGTGGAGCATCTTTTCATGTGCCTGTTGGCCATCTGAATTTCTTCTTTGGAGAAGTGTCTATTCAGATCATCTGCCCATATTTTAATTGGCTTATTTGCTTTTTGTTTGTTGAGGTATATGAGTTCTTTATATATTTTGGATGTCAACCCCTTATTGGATATGTCATTTATGAATATATTCTCCCATACTGTAGGATGTCTTTTTGTTCTACTGATGGTGTCCTTTGCTGTACAGAAGCTTTCAGCTTGATATAGTCCCACTTGTTCATTTTTGCTTTTGTTTCCCTTGCCCGTGGAGATATGTTCGTGAAGAAGTCGCTCATGTTTATGTCCAAGAGATTTTTGCCTATGTTTTTTTCTAAGAGTTTTATGGTTTCATGACTTACATTCAGGTCTTTGACCCATTTTGAGTTTACTTTTGTGTATGGGGTTAGACAGTAGTCCAGTTTCATTCTCTTACATGTAGCTGTCCAGTTTTTCCAACACCAGCTGCTGAAGATGTTGTCATCTCCCCATTGTATATCCAAGGCTCCTTTATCATATATTAATTGACTGTATATGTTTGGGTTAATGTCTGGATTTTCTATTCTGTTCCACTGGTCTGTAGGTCTCTTCTTGTGCCAATACCAAATTGTCTTGATTACTGTAGCTTTGTAGTAGACTAGCTTGAAGTCAGGGAGCGTAATTTCCCCTGTTTTATTCTTCCTTCTCAGGATTGCTTTGGCTATTCGGAGTCTTTTGTGGTTCTATATGAGTTTTGGAGCTATTTGTTCCAGTTCATTGAAGAATGCTGTTGGTATTTTGATAGGGATTGCATTGAATGTGTAGATTGCTTTAGGTAGTATAGCCATTTTGACAATATTTATTCTTCCTATTCAAGAGCATGGGATGAATTTCCATTTGTTAGTGTCCTCTTTAATTTCTCTTAGGAGTGCCTCATAGTTTTCAGAGTACAGGTCTTTCACTTCCTTCGTTAGGTTTATTCCTAGGTATTTTATTCTTTTAGATGCAATTGTGAATGGAATTGTTTTCCTGATTTCTCTTTCTGCTAGTTCATCTTTAGTGTGTAGGAAAGCAACAGATTTGTGTCTATTAATTTTGTATCCTGCAACTTTGCTGAATTCAGATATTAGTTCTAGTAGTTTTGGAGTGGAGTCTTTAGGGTTTTTTATGTACAATGTCATGTCATCTGCAAACAGTGACAATTTGCCTTCTTCTTTACCAATCTGGATGCCTTGTATGTCTTTGTTTTGTCTGATTGCCATGGCTAGGACCTCCAGTACTATGTTGAATAACAGTGGAGAGAGTGGGCACCCCTGTCTTGTTCCCGATCTTAGATGAAAAGCTTTCAGCTTCTCATTGTTAAGTATTGAAAGAATCTTACTGGGGGATCTAAGGGAGAGCATCTGCTAATTTGTGTCTTGGCCATGTCCATAAGAGCCAATTGAAGGAGGCTGGTAGTTCTTGATGAATTATTAGGTTATTGGAATTTCTTCTTTCTTGTGTTTTGGGAGGGGTATAGGTGAAGCAAGGGGTTTTTCCTTTTCTGAGAGGCAAAACCATTTTAACTCCACAGGTATGATCAGAGGGAACCGTCTGGTTTACATTAAAATTAGAGAGAAAGGTGAAATTGTAAATGGGTATGACCAAAAATATCTGATTTTCCATAACCAGCAGAGGGCCGAGGATGACATACCTAATAGTCAGAAAGGTTACCAGAGCTTCTTATTACATACGATATTTGAATTACAGTATTTCCCTGCCATTAAGGCCCTCTAATTTGGGTTAATAAGTAGGATCAGAAGTATTTCGTGTTTGATACCAGTTGAACAAGTAGTTAAAATTGCTGGGTACAAATAGGAAAACGAGTGCTGAAATGTGCACCATAAGAAGGATTATTCCAAATATTTCATGAACATGAAGCATTAGTAAGAGTCCATTGTGAGGTTATACAGGCCTGGTCCCAACTTTGGGGAAAGTTGTCTACTTCAGGTGCGGTCGGCTTCTTGCCCAGGTTGTTTTTGGTCCTGGGGTGGTCTAGAAATCTTTAATTGGAGGTTTCCAACAGGTGGGAATTCCAGTCAGTGAGAATGTCTTTTTTAGATGGGAAACATGAATCCATGAGTCAATGCCCTTAAATTTAGCATCACAGAGGTTAGCTGACAATACCTGATATGGCCCTATTCAGGGAACGTGCAGGGAATTTTTTGGAGGTGATGCTTGAGGTACACAGGATCTCCAGGCTGGAGGTTGTGATCATGAAGACTGTCTCCTAGCAGCAGGCAGTGGAAAGACTGCTCGATGAGCTTTGAATTATTTTCAAGGACTCCTGTAAGTTCTTTACAGTACGTGAGGAGGTCTCCTTTTAATGAGGCAGTTTATACATTCCTTTGGTCCAGTCTTATAGGTCTTCCAGTAATAATTTCAAAGGGAGATAATTGAGCCAAAGGGGGTAGACCTTTGATTAAGCAGTACTAAGGGAAGGGCTTTGGGCCAGGGCAGATGAAAGAGTCAACAGGTTTTGCCATTTGAGTTTTAATCACCGCTTTTTTGCATTCCACCAGGCCAGAGGACTGGGGATGATAAGCAAAATGGAAATGTTGTAGTACTGGCCAAATCTCACATATTATTGTAGAATTTGTCCTGTAAAATGGGTTCCCCAGTCACTGCGGAGCTCAACAAGGATTCCATAAGTTGGAAAAATCCTTTAAAAAAATATTTTAGTGCCTGCTGAGGCTGTAGCCCTTTGACATGGGAATACTTTTACCCACTGAGAATTCTTGCAAACCATCACTAGTACATATTTATATCTTTGAGAAGGAGGCAATTGGATAAAATTTATTTGACAAACATCAAAAGGCCTCCGAAGGTAAGGCAAAATGATCCACAGAGGTATGAATTGGCTTTTCCAGGATTATGTTTTGGACAGATGTGGCATTGCTGATATATTGGGGAAGTAATATTAGGAGATGGCTTCCAGTAACATTGGCTTCCCCATAAAACTATTTTGTTGGTATTCTAGTCAGTCAGGTTGTTGTAAAATATGATGTATGGACTCAGAAATGAGCATTTGGTTATTTGGGTCTACCCATATATTTTTTTCATAGTGGGGAGGGTTGTCACGTTTCCAACCTGTTTTCACTATTTCTCTTTGTTTCATCAAGCAGCTAGGTGCTGTGCTTGTAAAATGTTGCCTTTCAGGTTTTTAGTCACCTGTGCTGGTTGCATAGGGGCTTCCAGTATGAACTAAGACTCTTTAAAGGCTACTAACTTAGTGACAATATCAGCCAAATAAAGTTGTCTTTGCTTTCTTTCCAGGGATTTTTATAATTGTTAAGGATTTAGGTAACTGAATGGCCTCTAAGAATTCTAAAACATAAATACTATTTTTAAATCTTTTTTTCAGAAGTGAAACCTTTTTGCTTCCAAAGCATGCCCAAGTCGTGGGTAATACCAAAGGCATGCCTGTTGTCAGTATAATTGTTGACACTTTTGTCTTTGGTCAGGGCGTGAGCTATAGTCAAAGGTAAGGTTCTGCCTGCTAGACAGAGGTTGCCTAAGACAATGACTTGACCTCAAGGATTTAATTTAGTGAGGCAATTGAATAACCTGCTTGATGATAGCCTGTTTTATCCTTTAAGTGAGAGCCATCACTAAAAGTAGTTTAGTATTAATAAGAAGTGTTTCCTGTAATTCAAATCAGGGAGTTCATATGTGGTTGGTCAACAATAGGCAGTTCTGTGGAGTTTCATCAGAAGGTAGAGAAGGAGAGTAGCAGGGTTTAGGGAATCACATTGACTGATAGTCATATTAGAGGAAGACAGTAAAAGAATTTCATAGGCAGTTGGTTAACAGAAATGTTGAGTGTGGTGAGTGGTATGCAAGGCTTCCACAGAATGGGGTATATAAAGAAAGGGTCCGTGAAGTGCTCATGATTATTTCTTCTACAGTGTGTAGCAAGTTATCAGTGGTTGTAATGGCTCATTGTAAAAAGAAAGTTTATCAAATGAATGATAAAGAGGAGGAGGACAAGCAGGAAAGGAACAGAAGTAGAGGCAAAACTGCAAGAGTCTTTAGAAGTCTCTTCCAACTTGGTATATCTTGAGACAATCCAGAATTATCTTTAGCCAATTTGGAATTGGTGTTTTGGAGGGAAGCAATTTTTGAGTCACTTGCATGTTCAGAGGCCTCAAAATGCCAATTAAAATATGTATCCAATTCAGGCTGTTTAGTTTCAGAGACTTTTTGTAGTTGATTGCACAGATAAACAGTTCAGGAATCTCAAAGGAACGCAGGCTGGCTAATTTAGCTGTAAATCATCAGTCTAGTGAGAAAGAAATTTCAGGACTAGGACTCATAATTTTTTTATATACATCCAGCAAGAGTTTCAGATGACGGTTGCTCAGCAATTGTTCCTTAGAGTATGAATCCCCCATTTTACAAAGAAGGATACTCTAGACAGAAGGGCAAAGGAGTAATTACTCAGCAGATAGGAAGATTTAGTCCCATAGATAAAAGCTGGTAACAGAGAACACCCAAATGAAACTAAACCTCAAGCACAGTAAGAGGTTCAGTTCAAGAGGACTTACCATTATAATGCAAAGCCATCTAGGAGACAACATAGCGCAGTGGACTCTTGTAGGTACCTTATTTGAATCCATGGTAGTGCTGGGGTTGGAGGCAGTGGGTTTGGATCCCACTTCTGACACCATGTAATGGCAAACAAGAAAGAATTGGGGCTGCAAAGCAAACCAAAATTTTGAGGTCTTTAGGAATTCAAATCTGAGAGACATACATTCAGAAGGAACCTGAAATGTGCTCAAAGGGGGAGGAAAAAGACAGTTATAAAGGCAGAAATTGCAGGCTTACATAAGTTGTTTTGAAAGAATTGTGACTGGTATAAAAAAATAGCTAATGTTGGTTCATACAGGATGGATTATTATGTTAGTTGCTAGACTGGAGTTCAGCAAAATAAGCCTCATTCTGAGAACTGCAGTAGGATGTAGGCTCTTGTGGGTAGCACAGTCCAGAAATTCATTCTTCTGTCTACGTAGACCTGTACATACGGCCAACCTCTGCAGTGGCCTCCCAGCTCCACTTTAGGGCCATTCTTGACTCCATTTAGGATGTTTCTCGTTACATGTGGTATGTAAATTCTACCTTAGTAAACTGGTATTTAAAACAATTTCCACTGCACAGTGTTTTCATGTTTACAAACTAATAGGATTTCAATTTATACTCACAATTCATTACAAAAAATTTGTTAGCCTTAACATTTAAAGCTTTAGATAAGAAATTATGTTTGACTTAAAAAATAATTTGTATTCCTATTCAATACTAATACATGTTTATTATAGAAATGTCAGGAACTATAGATAAGGAAAAAGACATTTTTTAAATCTGTGCATCTTTTAATAGTCACATCTACTATGTAGTCTATCCCTAAGCTTTCCCTGTATTTAACTGCTTCCTTGGTATCCATATTTTTCCCACCAGCTTTCGTTAGTAGTAAATAGCTTTTTGTGGCTATTTTAGGAAAACAATGAGATTTAAAATATCTTCTTATAAGAGTAGTTTAGTGAAAGCATTGGCTTTTCCCCCCAGACTATGAGAGATGTACATGAAGGTGAGCAATAACATCATTATCTAAAAAAGAATACAATATGTATATTGCAGAATAGCTTTTGAAATACAGTCCGTTTGGGATTTTGTTTTAAAAATTTACTTTAAAACATGGATTTCAAGTGAAAACTTGGAATCTTTGATAAATAATTTGGCACTGGTTCTTTTGTCGGTGGAATTAAAAAAAACTCTTATTATCATATTTAGCATTAACTTTCCAACAGCTAAAATTGTTCATAACACAGTTTAAAGATAAATGCAGTATCAGGCTTTGAGTTTTTTTTTTTTTTTTTGTAAATATTAAGACCTGAGTACAAAATGAGGGCTGTATTGTGGATTAAGTGAAGTATCTCAAGGCTGTGCTGTTCTGATAACTGAACCTGAAGTGACCTTTCTCAGACACAATTACAGAGCTGTATGTTTTTCCTTTAATTTCATCAGGGGTTTAATTAGTATACAAATAAAACTTCCCTTATCTTCCTTTCTACCTAATTGGCTTGTCTTCGCTTATATATGAAGTATGTGAAAGTGGGCTGTAATTAGGGTGACCGTGTTAACCTTTTTTCCTCAAATGTACTGTTGCCTAAAGGCCTCAAGGCCTGAAAACAGTGCTTTGGATTATTGCTTTGCAATCACGATGGCTGTCCCACAGGTTTTCTCATGAGCAGAAGGGCTTTGGGTGCTGCAAGTTCCCACTGCTTAACAGGATCTTCATTCTTCTCCCCACTAAATGTTTATTGATTATCTTGCTGTTCCAGGCTCAGCCTCCAACAACTTAATATCAGGTGACAGTCAGGAGAGTTCTCCAAGTAATTAGAGTTGAGCATTGGGGGAACAATTAGGAGCAGAGTTATTAAACTTGATTTATCCTATTCTCTCCTGAACAGTTTCTTGGATATCAGAACATCACACTTTCACAATCTACCCTGGTTGAGAAATTAGTGGCTAACCTGCTGCTTATCATTGTTGCCTTGCTGCCTGGAGGCACACCCTCTTGGTTTCAGTCGTGTGGTTGGAAATATTAGAGTCCATAAAGTTTATCATGGGTTTTAATTAGATAAATCTGAGTAGGAGAAAGAAAAGCTAAACTTAAAATTTTTCATATATATTACATATGATGTAGATACATATGTGTTGCTGTATATATGTATATAAAATACGTATTACTTTCTTTAAAATTCAGTGTTAGGATTTTTAAAGAGTCTACTTTTGTCATCAAAAACTAAAAAGGTGAGTATTAGGGAAAAGACATATTACTGAATCATTGTTATGTCTTGGTGTTTTGCACACAATTCCATGAATCTTAGGATCCACTGATGTGTAGAGACTCCATTGTGATGTCCCTCAGCTCTTTAAAATGAGAATTCTGTGTATAAGTTATATAACTGTGATAATTCTTTTTTCCAAAAATGATGTTATCTTTCTATTTTCACACTAAGGAAGCGTGATCTATATCATTTTGTTTTATTGCTTTTTGTTCATTTTCTGTAATTTCAGTTTTAGAGTAAGCTAGTCAACTATGCCTCTGAAATACTGCAGGTTTTAGGAGTTGGGTGGCTTTTTGCCATTGCTCCTGAGAGGTGAAAATGAAAAAGGAAGCAAGGAGATTTAGATGTATAGTAGAAATTCTAATTCTATGAATCTATTTATATCTTTGAAAGGATGTCATGGGATTGGCTGAAAAGTCAAATATGGTTTTATAATAATTCCAAGGTCTTGGGTTTCTCTCAGAATGGACCAGTGAGCCTCAATGTGGACAAGGCTAGAGACAATATCCTGAGTAGCCCTCACAAATACACACCTCTAGTCGTAAGAGTTACTGGGCAAGAGAATTTGAATAGATTAATACACATCCATTATTTCTGTTGGAAAAAGATTTCAGGCTTTATGTGTGTGTAACTGGTGGTTGATCATTAGTTTTATCTTCATCTCTGAAAAATGGCATTTTTTATTACCTGAAAGAAGTCAGAAATACTGACTTAAAAGGACTCAAATTGGTTTTTTTTAAATAAAGAAACCTCATGATGCCTCAGTGCCTCTAAATATCTTAATATTGGCACAAAATAAGAAGGTTTAGCATGGCTTTAAAACCTGTTCTTTGTTGTGTTTTAAAAGTTGGTTTGACTCAGTGACTATTTCCATAGTGGTGTGTTCTTGAAGATCTGTTAATACTAAAGATACAAAATAAAATATAATATCTAGTTTTTTTTATTAAAAAAATTTAAAGTTTTTATGTCATATCTTTAGTTTGCTTACTTTTGTTTTTTTGTCTTGTATTTGTCTGAAAGATACTTGACTGTTTAAAAAGTGAAATACTGAATTTAAAAATTTAACATTTTTAAATTCCTGATTTGATCACTGCTTTCAGTTTACTAGTGTTTAAAATGAATTAATTGTTTTAGCTTCATGTAGGGGTTTTCTATACTACCTACTGTGAATGCATGGAAAGAATATTGCTGGAAGAGTTTTAAAAACGAAATTATAGCATTTTGGTTAGTCATTATGGGATATTTGAAGCAGAGTTGTAGACATTAATTTGTGTCTAAACTGAGCAAAAAGAAAAAAATATTATGTGTATGTAATCATACATATGATTTAGCTTACTGTCCAGCAGATTTGATTGAAATACTGTTTGATAAGTTCATATTCTAGAAATTTCATAGGCAAAGGAATGAGTAGATTTTTAGTACTAAGGGACCCTCTGATTCCCATACTGCTTTATACCCTAGAATTAAAAGTGAGGTCTAGAAAATACTCTTAAATTGTGAGGTTCTGATTCTAAGACCTTTAGCCTTAAAATTCCAAGATTAGGTTGCACACTTGCATCTTGAAATTTTTTGCCAAGTGAGTATTTCAAATTAAAACAAATAGTAATTATCAATCAACAGATTTTATACTTCTGTAACTAGGAAAAAATTTATGGAGCATAAGTAATTCTGAATGCCAGTATCATTTGTAACTTCCTCTGTTAGATGAAACATGTTGATCACATTTGTGTTGCTATCCTTGACATGAAAGTTATTTAATGGCAAGCAAGTGAATTTTATTTTGGAGTCCAGTTTGTTTGTTCACTGAGATGTCTATTGCAACTTAACTATTATGTATTTATAAATAAAGTAGTGATACTTTTAAATCTTTGGTTCCCCATTCTTTTGTAGGTGTCCTAATCCACCTTCCTCTCAATTACAGACACAGTTTGGGCATATGGTAGTTCTTGTTTTACATAGACTTTAAATTTCATGTGTATTTTCCCCAAAAATCTCTGTTTTTCATCATTAAAATAAATTGCAACTTGAGGTTTTTACAATCAGATATTTTTTAGTAAGAATAGAATGTATTTGCCATGCAGTATTTAAAAATATAAAATAGAGTTGTATTTTGTAGCTAAACATTTTCAAAATCTTATTGGTTCTATCATTTCTAATTAGTAAGTATGTAAAATTTTTGCAGAAAATTTGTTAAACCTTGCTGTGTAATGACCCAAGTCTACTTCTCAGTCAGTCTGTATCCTTCTTTGTTTAATAGCCTATGGCATAAATTGAAGTTAATTATCAGGGCTGACAAGTAACTCTGTTTTCTGTCTGCTTGCAGAGTCTCTCCGAGGCAAAGATGGAGCTGAGAAGAAAAGATCAATCTCTGCGTCAGCTCAATAGACATCTTACCCAGCTGGAGCAGGACAAGCGTCGACTGGAGGAGAACATCCATGATGCAGAGAGTGCCCTCCGCATGGCAGCCAAGTGAGCATTTGGACCTTGGGGAGATCACTTAAAACAGACAAAAGATCAATTCTTACTTTCATGCTCCGGGTTTTAGCCCTGGATAATACAGTGTTAGAAAACAAAAGTACAGCTGTCTCTCTTTGAAATTCTCTGATATATCCTCAAAAAAAGAAGAACTCCTAACTCAACATACTGTGTATTATATTGAGAAACCTCAGAAAAGTATTAAGTTTCTGTGTAACCTCTAATTATGTGTATTCTGGGCTCTGCTGTAGTGTTGCATGTTTGAAATCATGTTTTCATTAACATGAAATACCAAGATTCTTTAATTAAAAGTTTTGCACGGTTTCTTCTATCACTCACCCCTTATCCCTTCTGCCCCAGTACCCCCCAATTTTGTTTTGCATATAGTATAATATACTGATATTGCAAGTAATAGTTCCATAAAGAGATGTTAGTATACAGTCAGCATGTCTGTCATAGCATCTTTTTAAGTGCAATAAAAACATTGATCATGGAAAATTCATTTACTTTTATAGCTGTATATTCCAATATGTTTAGTAGAAAAAAACACATGTCTTCAGAGTGGACAAAAACAACATACAGGTTTCAGAGTGTAAATGTGATGGGAGTGTTTCTCCTTTTACCAGGTAATCAAGTTGACATACACTGTGAAGTTCAAATTGACCAGTCCTCTTGGGTATTTTTATTTGTTCCCCACATCAAATTTCATGGAATACTTTGACAGTCCTTTGTATAACAACATGGCTTAAAGAAAATCTATTTTATGGATTAAAGAAATCTAATTTTATAAAATCAGTGTTTTCTAAATTTGGAATTCTGAATTCCTGTACTCGTAAATATACATATATTAATTTAAAACTTTTTTTGAGACAAATTCCCTTGTTAAGTATGAGATATCATGAAATATGAATATAGTCCATGAACTAAATGACAGAACAGGGAACCTGCAATCTTAGGATATCCACAGCTTTGTTGGTGGGCTTGGGAAATTGCTTACACATAATGAAAAAATGAGTTTATATAAGGCCAAAATATTGGCATGTTTGGATACCCACCAATAGTTTTTTTGAAAATTGTAAAGCTTTATAACATTGCACTATCATATTAGGCATATGTGATTGGTATTTTTCAATAAGTTTGACTAAATCAGCTTTTTGTTGTCATTGTTCAGTCTCAGTCCCCTCATGTCAAATGAACTTAGCCTATGTAATTTGTAGTGTGCTTTACAGCTCTGAAAATTCTAAGATTAATGAAAAGATTATAAAACCTCTATGAAAAGATTCATATGGTGTCTTCAAAACATTGCTGCTAATTTGGGAATTTGTCATGTCTATGATCTGTGACCATGGGCACATAAGAAAGTTAATTTAAAATTTGGAAAGTTAATATATTATTTATAGTTTTCAATTCGTAACTTACCATTGAATTTTTGTCTTCAGCATTTTCACCCAAACTTTCAATTTCATTATTAAGACTAAATTCAATACACAAGGCTGATAGAAGAAACTGGTAACTCTGCATATTTCTAGTCAAGGTCATAGAGGGGTTTTTGTGTATTTGTTACAGCACAAAAACCCTATGTAGCAAGCAAAGCGTTACTTTGCATAGTTTAGCCATTTATTTTATATATCTCTGTCACTAAATTTTTGAAAGTCTTTTTCATTAGAAACCAAAAGGGTAAAAGTTTTAGCCTTTTCAGTAAATTTTTAGTCAATCATGTTTTTTTCCTTATTTTTTCACTTTTTTTTATCTTTGAAGATATCCTGAAGATTTTTTACCCCCTCATGTATGGCAGACAATATAACTGAAGATGAGTTAATTGTGGGGGCTCTCGTGTCCCCTCCTGGCGTGAGCCATAAGCTCTGTCCTCTTGCTTTATCTTTAAATAAAAGCCTCTGCCTTCCTCTCCTAAAAAAAAAAAAAAAGTTAATTGTGGAAAATATACCAGTGAAAATGGTTGAATAATACACTTTTAGAAGGAGTACAATGATAATCAACCCTTATTTTCAACAATAGTGAGTTATACTGAAATGTATAACAGTTGTCATAAGGCTTGAGTTTTACTAATACCTAATGTTTATTTTTTTCTAGAGACAAAGTATGTGTTGCTAATCATATGAGAACAGTAGAAAATATGCTTCATAAGGTATGCTAATTTTTCTTCATTATTGTTCAACTTACATTTATGACACTGTTCTCTTAGCCATTAGTTTTATTAACTGCAAAGTACTTTAATTCATTTTGTAACTTTCTTTAAAAGTAAATCAAAAAATCCTTTCAAATGACTGAAAATTTATGTCATATAATGCTATATTACATAAGAGTTTTCAGAATTCACTTTATGGACTTGATAAAACTATGAGAGAAGTGGTTTCCCCAAACTGGCATAATTGCAGTCTAGTTATTTGCGGTCTTTGCTGACTGAACCGGAGGTCACTAAGATACTTACGTGTCTTATAATGATAAAATGTTTGACCTCACTGTCTAACCTCTTACCACTCTTAAACCTGTCATCCTATGTATGTGTATGTATGTGTGTGTGTGTGTGTGTGTATATATATATATATATATATATATATATATATATATATAGGGAGAGAGAGGTTGAGGGAGAGAGAGAATGTATTGTATTTGGCAGTACTCATATACCTTAACTAGGCAGTAATGTTTTCAAGTTGTCATTTACCTTCTTAAAAGAATATGTTCTTGAAGTAGGAACTGAATATATTTAATAATAGTCTATTATTTTTTTATTTGATTACTTCTGTATGATAAATTGACTTTTAATCTATAGTAATGAACAGAATAATGACATTATGATATTACTAAAAACTTAATATATTAACCAACTATGTATTTTGTTAGCACTCTGGATTCAAAGATGTTTTTGTTATTTTACTATTAAAAAGTGGGGAAATGTTACTTGTGTCTGTTATTGTCTAATATATAATTTTTTGAAAATATAAATCCTTATACTTTTAAGATATATGAAATTATGATGAATCATATTTAGAATAATTTTGTGAATAAAAGTTTTTATATTTATAATTTATAAATCACTTGAAGTACTCAAAAAATGAATCCTTTTAAGGAGATATTAAACATTAGCAAACTAATATTTAATAGATTTTAACATTTTAGAAGCTCTTGGCCTCTGTATTCTTTTAGATAATTAAAGTTACTAGCATTATTTCATATCACCAAAAGCACTTTGAAAAAAGACTACTATTCTGAGTGCCATTTTTAAAAGTAATATTGTTTGAAACTGTGATTTCTCACTGTTTAAAGAAGTTTAGCCAGTCAGTATAGTTTAGATATAGTCACATCAAATACATACATACTAGAAATCTGAAATTTAGATTGGTAAGAAAAGAGACACTTTTAATGAGGTTTTTTTTTTTTTTTTGGTGAGACTTTGGGTATGAAAAATCAATTATGTCATATGTATGGCATACCTTTTTATACAGTTAGTGTTGCCTTTGAAATCCAGTTGTTTGTACAACTTCCCATCTAGAAGAAAGATAAAGAAATGTTGGATTGCAGCTGTCTTGGGGAATGGACTTTAACATCAGAGAAAAACCATCATCAATATAAAATATAAATGTACCTTATCCTTTCATTATGAGAATGGCAAAATATAAATTTAAGTATAATAAAACCGATTGCAACAGAACAATTATAATCATACAGTTCTTCATTGCAGTTCATCTTTTGATTTTTTTGTCATGTGGAAAGATGTCTGAAGAATTGGCCTAAAGCCACTGTAGATTTACTTTTGCTTTATGGCTTTGTTTTTTTCCCCTTTCAGATTTAAGAGTTAATTATTTTGATTTATGCTTTGGAAATTTCTATTTATATACTGGTTTTAAAATTATTTTTCAAGCTTGAAGTGAAAATTTAGGACATGAAGGAACAGCTAATTGCTTATGATTATTGGGCTAATTCTCTTTTCTACAAAGTTTGGGTGAGAAGGAGCGGGTTATCAGGAAGTGGCCTGAGGGTCCCTCTGAAGCTCTCAGCAAGCTGCAGCTCACCGGTCTTCATACCACAGGTCACAGGCTTATTTTCCTGGAAACCTTGGTCAGTTGGGTGGCATTTCACTGTCTTGGAGGAACTCAGGGTAGTAGAGAAAGAGGTTCCAGTTTATTTCATGGTACAGTAAAAATAGCTGTTGTCACATCCAGACTAGCACTGTTTTCTGTATATAGCCAAATATATAACTATTTATATTTCTCAAGCCTGTGTGTTTTCAGGGTATGCACTAGCTATTCTAGAATAAAACTAATTTTTACCTGCTGAATCAGATTTTAATACTAATTTCTGACACAATAAAAGAAAGAACTTGCTTCATGTAGACATTATTTCTTTTCTTATGCTTTGGAGAACTTAAATTGAGCATATTTGTTTTTAGGAAAAGCAATTACATTTTGTTGATATTTGTTAATTTTTAAACTTGACACATTACATTCAACTTTTCAAATCCTAAAACTGTATTATACAAAGCAGTTGACTGGATGTTCCTTTTTAAATCCCATTTGGGACTGATACTCGTATTTAATAAGGAAGGCCAGCCATTTTTGTTTAAAGCATATACTAGTTTTCAAAGAAACATTAGTTTTATTTGAATTCCATTTGGATATATATGTTTTTTATTTATGGCCATTTTTAATGTAGGCCAGAAGTTAACTTTTATTAAGAAACATTTTTGGGCTATCAGGTTTTTTGAGGTTAAGAAAAATAAGAACAAGAGAAAACAAAATCATCACAACTTTCTATGAGGTGTATTTTTTATATACACACTTCTCTAGTTGAATTCTCAACTGCTTTTTGTATTTTGGAAAAAACATAACTAATTCCAGAATATTTTCAACACCCTAAAAAGAAATTTAGTAGCGCATAAAAAGAAATTTAGGAGTGACATTGCGCAGTCACTCCTATACCCCTTTATCACATTCTGTGGATTTAATTTTACTTTATTTAATAGTGTCCTTTGACAAATAAAAGTTTTAATTTTGATGAAGTCCATTTGTTTTGTTTTTTTGTTGCTTGTGTGTTTGGTCTTATATATAAGAATACGTTGCCAAATCCAATGTCATGAAAGTTTCCCCTTATGTGTTCTTAAAAAAGTTTTATAGTGTTAACATTTATATTTCGTCTTTGGTCCATACTGAGTTAATATTTTATATGGTGTGATGCAAAGATCCAACTTAATTCTTCTACATGGCTGTTCAGGTTATTCCTGTGCCCCGTGAATTCAATGATCTTGGTACTGTTGTTGAAAATCAGTTGACTAGAGATGTATGGGTTTATTACCAGACTGTAAATTCTATTCCACTGATCTACATGTCTAGCCTTAGAGTAACCACCCTGTTTTGATCACTGTAGCTTTGTAGTAAATTTTGACATTGAGAAATGTGAATCATCTAAATCTGTTAATTTGTCAAGATTGTTTTGGCTTTTCAGGGTCCTTTGTAATTCCATATCAATTTTAAGATCAGCTTGTCCATTTCTAAGGAAGGCGGCAGTTGGAATTTTGATAGTGGTTGCATTGGATTTATAGATCAGTTTGGAGAGTATTGCCATCTTGATATTAAGTCTTGTATTCCCTGACATGGGATTTCTTTCCCTTTATTTAGATATTTTTCTAATTTCTTTCAACAAGTTTTATAATTTTCAGTGTATAGGTTTTCCACTTTCTTAAATTTATTCCTAAGTATTTTATTCTTTGTGATGCTGATTCTAAGTCAGGTTATTTTCTTAATTTCCTTTCTTGGTTCTTAATTGCTAGCACATAGAACTGAACTGATTTTTGTATGTTGGCCTTGTATTCTGCAACTTTGATTAACCTATTATAAACTCAATTTTTTTGGTGTGGATTCTTTAGAATTTTCTATATTTAAGATCATATCATCTACAAATAAAGATAGTTTTATGTCTTTCTAATTTGGATACAAATGACTTTCTTTCTTTTTCATCTAATTATCAAATGACAAAGATGTCTAGATGGCAACAGACATCCTTGCATTGTTCCTAATTTTAGGGAGAAGGCTTTTGGTCTTACACCATTAAGTGTGATACTAGCTCTATGTCTTTCATAGATTTCCTTTGCCAGATGAAGTTCTTTTCTCTCCTAGTTTTTTTGAATTTTTCTTATCATGAAAGGGTATTGGGTTTTGTCAAATGCTCTTTTTGTATCAAATGAGATGATCCTATTTAAAAACTTCCATTCTATTAATGTTTCTGTGCTGCATAGATTGATTTATGTATGTTGAACTATCTTTGCATTCTTGGTATAAATACTGCTTGGCTATGGTGTATAATTACTTGAGTATGATGCTGGATTCAGTTTACTGCTATTTTTTTGAGAATTTTTGCATCTGTCTTAATAAGGGATATTGGTCTGTAGTTTTTTTTTTGTGATGTCTTTGTCTCACTTTCATATCAGAGTAATACTGGCCTTAAAGAATGAGTTAGGAAGGATCCCTTTCACTTAAATTTTTTGAGCAACTTTGAGATGGATTGGTGTTGTTTAAACATTTGGTAGAATTCACCAGTGAAGCAGTGTGCTCCTGGAATTTTCTTTGTTGAAGTTTTTTGATTCCTGATTAAATCTCTTTCCTGTAATAAATCTGTTCAGGTTTTCTGTTTCTTTTTGAGTATGTTTTGGTAGGTCGTGTGTTTCTATTTCATTGAGGTTGTCTAATTTGTTGACATACAATTGTTCATTTTCTTAGAATTCTTTTTATTTCTGAAAGGTCAGTAATAATGTCCTGCTTTTATTTCTGATTTTATTATTAATATTAATCTTTTGTTATTAATATTAACCAATCAACATATTGATATAGTACAATTAATAAAATATTTTAATATTGACTAATCCTTTTTTCTTGGTAAATCTTGTGGAGATTTGTTAATTTCATTGATATTTTCAAGGAATCTAATTTTATTTTCTTGATTTGCTCTGTTATTTTTCTATTCTGTATTTCACTTTATCTCTGCTCCAATTTTTATAATTTCCTTCCTTTTGTTTGCTTTATGTTTAGTTAGCTTTCCTTTTTCTACTTCTCTTAAATAGAGGTTTTTGTTTTGCATGGGACTAATATAACTTCTCCTGTTCCCTTTTGGTTACTGTTTACATGGAATATCTTTTTCTATCCTTTCACTTTCAACCAATCTGTGTCTTTGTATCTTAGATGAGTGTTTTATAGACAGTATGTAGTTGAATCATGTTTTTTAAATCCATTCTGCCAACCTCTGACTTAATTGGAGAGGTTTACATTTAAATGCAATTAGTGATAAGGAAGGACTTCTGCCAGTTTTTTTTTCTATATGTATTTTATTTATATTGTTCCTCAATTCCTATGATAGTCCCCTCACTTTTTTGTGTTAGATAAGGGTTTTGTAGTATAGCATTATATTCCCTTCTCCTTTGTTTTATTACATATTTTTAGTTACTTTCTTAGTGGTTGCTTTGGGGATTACCTTTAACATAATTCATCATAGTCTAGTTTTAATTAATACCAACTTAGTTCCAATAGTTTGTAAATACTTTGCTCCTAAATAGCTCTGTCTCCTTTAAGCTTATGTTTATACAAATTATATCTTCATACATTGTGTGCCCAGCAACATAGGTTATAATTATTGCTTTATGTAGTTGTCTATTAAATCATATAAAAAAAAGGGAGGCATTACAAATCAAAAGTACATTATTACTGACTTTTATATTTTCCTGTGTAGTTTTCTTCACTGGTGTTCTTTATTCCTTCATGTGGATTTGAGTTACTGTCTAGTGTCCTTTCATTTCAGGCTAAAGGACTTTCTTTCTCATTTCTTATAGAGCAAGTCTACTGATAATGAACGCTCCCAGCTTTTGTTTATCTTGGAATGGGTTAGTTTCTCCTTCATTTTTGAAGAATATTTTTGTTGGATATAGAATTCTTGGTTGACATTTTTCTCCCTGCCTAGTCAGCATTTTGAATGCATCAACAACTCCAGAATTTCTGTTAGGCTTCTTGTTATAGTTTCTATCTCTTTATATTTTCTACTTTTTGGGAAGACATTGTTTTCGTGGTTTCTTTGGTTCTTTGTACATGGTTTCCTTTAGCTCTTTAAGCATATTTTAAATAATTGATTTCAAGTCATCATGTGGTTAAATCCAATGTCTAGACTTTCTGAGAGACAGATTCCTAACTTCTGTTTTCCTTGCATATGGGCCATATTGTATTATTTCTTTGCAAACTTCGTAATGTCACAATGTGGCAACTCTGGAAATCATATTCTTCCCTTTCCCCAGTGTTTGTTGTTTGTGTGGTGATTTTTCTGAGTTGATTTTGTAAAGTCTGTATTGTTTGTCATGTGTGGCCACTGAAACCTCTGTTCTGTTAACTTTATGATCTGCTGACGTTTTGACAGATTTTCTTGACTGAGATCCAGGTGGTTTTTTTTTTTATTATGCTTTTGCCTGGTTACTATAAACTTTCAGTTGGTTTCTAGAGTTCTGAAAAAGTTGATTTTGAAAAAGTTGATTTTGATAAATGTCAGTTTATTCACTGCTTTTGTGGAGGGACTGGGTTTTGGTTTGCATACCCCACCATTTTTGTTAACATCACTCCCTAAAATCATACTTCTATTTTCCTGATCATGTTACTAGTAGGCTTATAATATTACTGACAATATAGAGTCTCAGGAATTGAATGGTTTTAAAAATTGAGAACATCTCCAAAGATGCTTAAGTATTTCTCTTGGGAGGAAAAAAGGGAAGGTAAAATAATTGTATTAAAATAATTTTAAGGATAGGGTAATGACTGGATAGGTAGGAGAATGTGTGAATTGTTTAAGGTTAGGTATGAGAAAATTAAGGTTTAGTAAATATTTATTGGGTGCTAACCAACTGCTTAACAGAGATGTCTTGGGTTACTGTGGCTGGGGGGGAAGTAAGTAGATTTAGGTAAAGTTGGAATATAAAGAAGAATCTGAACATTTTTTTGTAGTCATTTTTTATTATTGTTGAATTAGCAAATGGCTGGATGTTGAGACTTTTAGAGATTGCTTGAGTCCTATGTTTTGGAAGGATTAACTGAGGTGTTTCCTGTGTGTAAGCGTATACTATGAACTTTAAAATTCCCTCTGAGAAGTGTGAGTTTCCCTTTCAGCAAAATGTCTAAAAGATTAAAGAGGAAGTCACAATCCAGAAACCACAAAAAACTCTAGAAGACCTTGCTTGTGTAAATCCTGTAGCATCATCAGACTGAACGATACTGGAATAATCACTAGGAAGTCACAGGAGTTTTTGCTGACATCTTTTTGGGTTTACTTATATAACAAAGTTATTTAAAACCACTAATTCTTCATAAAGCACCATGTTTCCTATAACTAATTAAGTTCTAAAAAAATGCTTTTTGAGTGTATATTATGTGCCAGGAACTATACCAAGCCTTTGGTGAAACAAACAAACAAAGAACCACGGCATGTGTATAGCATCGTCCTTCCCTCAAGGTAGGGACACATATAATTCCAGTATACCATGGTACATATGCACTTGTAAGGTGCAGTTCTACATCCATTTGATAGAATTATTCATCTACAAGGCATACTTAGGAAAATCATGGGTTGTCTGGAGGTTTTTTAGAAGAAAATTGATGTCTGGATGGGGCTCTGAAGTGAAGGAAAGGTGGGAAAGGCATTCTAGCAGAGAGAGTAGCATGTCCAAGTGCAAGGAAGCCCAAAGAGCCTGATATCCTCAGTTCAGTAGTAAGTGCAAGTAAAGTGCAAGAGATGAGGCTGGAGGAGGCAGGTGGGGGCCAAGTCATGGAAGAACTTTTTTTTTTCCATTCTAAGAAATCTGGATGTTTATTATGGAGGCATTGAGAGTAAACTAGGGTTTAAGCTAAGGAGTGATGTAGTCAGAGTTCTGTATTGAATTTGGGCTGTGGAGGGCAGATTTGCAGACTGGAGATAGTGAGTAGTGAAGGTAGTTTTAAGAGTCATGAATCTGTAGGCTTGGTGAGGGCTGGTGAAGGTTTGGGCTGGGATAGTGTTGCAGGTGGTGTCGGAGGAAAGGATATGAAATTTACTTAGTAAGATAGCATCTGGGGATGAGAGGGGCGGGGGAGGATGATTCCCCAGATGGGGCAGTGTGATTATCTGATGTTAGGAATACAAAAAGAAATGTAGGCTATTTTAGTTTTATTTTTTGGTAGGGAGAAAAAGGGAAACAATGATGAGTTTTATTTTTTAAATACTGAGTTTAAAGTAATGTGGAGTGATAGGCAGGATATGTGAGTCTGGACCTTAGGGGAAAAGTCAGGACTAAAGATAAATGTTTGAGACTGAATAACATAATACTGTCTGGCAAGGGAAGAAGGTGGTATAGCAGTTGATAGGAGAAACAAGACATTATGGATAAATGGGAGGCCAGAAAATGCATTCTGAGAGATTAATTATGCCACTAGAGTTTGAAGTCCTTGAGGGATGGAATTCTGACTCTTTAATTTTTTTATCCTCAGCATCTATCACAATGCCTGGTACCCAGTGGGCACTTAATGAATGTTTGTTGAATGAGTCAAAACTTTTACCGTCACCCAGTCTTTAAATGCTAGGATCATTTCTAGACGCCAATGGAAGTCTTGCTGATATCGTCAGCTGCTTTGTTTATTTGATGGCTAAAATAGCATGTGTATTCACTTTGCTTAATCAAAAGCTAGAGGAGGAAGCCTAAATTAGTTATAAGAATGTGTCTGGGAAGGAGAGGTATGCTAAATGTACAGGTAACACCTAGTTCGCTCCTATGAAATAGGAAGATCATTATTTCTATTGGTAGATTAGAGTCAGACAGAATCTGACAGATGAAGACACTGCATAGCCAAATCTTTAAATGTGATTTGTAATCTTATATAAAAATGGCAAATCAGAATAATTGATAATATATAGTTATCTTTGATTTCTTGTTTTCAGTGAATTTATAAAGAGCATGAATACCATAGAATAGTTTTTAATTTCTGAAATACAGTATTTTAAAAATTGAAACATGATCTTTTCTTTTAAAAACTCCAATTTTTAGTGTCTCATTACTGACTCTCTAAATGTTACTTGTGATCTTTGAACTCCTCTCCATTTTAGCTTCTGATCCTGGCTCTGAAGATCAGCTGTGCAGGACATACAGGTGTTAGCACAGCTGGCTTGCTGATGACAGCTCTGTCTGTATAGCTGTCTTGTGTGTCATCATTCATATTGTTCAGTGTCATTCTGACCTAGCCAAGCTAAAAATGGTACTCCAGCTCAAGAGGGATTTAAAAACCTTGACAAACTAAAGATAAGACACTACAGAATGTCATGTCCATGTGCTTAACAGTTTTTAGCTTAAACACATCTAAATAACTAATTTCAGTTGGCATCTGTCTTTATCCTTTAAAATGATTTACCCCAGGAAAGAAAATATCTCTGTGTGGAGAACTGTAACAATTCATAAATACTTTATTCTCAAGTATGGGTTTTATGTTTCTTTAAATAGCTCAAGGTCACATAATCTGTTTGTAGGGTACATTCTATGGTATATAACTACATCACAGATTTATCATGCTGTCTGTAAGATGTCCATGATCAAATCACCCTATTTTCCAGCTTGATAATTTGATTTGAGGATTTAGTTTTTCAGATCCTTAATTAGGATGTAGCCAGTTTGATAATTTTATTCAGGAGATCAGTTTTTTAGTTCAATAACTGAGATGTAGCTATAATGTGCGGACCGGGTGTTAGGGTAGTTTTACCCTTTGTGCCGGTGATGGCAGTTGGAAGTCATTGGAGAGTTCTGGCTCTGCCCCAGAGCAGAGGATTAAGGTAAATAACCTGTCAGCAAAAGGAAGCTAGTTTCTCCTTGCCTTCCTTTCAAATGAAGAGTGTGTGTTTGCTGCAGCGCCAGTGCAGTGCCTGCTCTGCCAAGAGCGTACCAGGGCCTCCTCTCTGCAGGTGTGCAGCACAGCGAGAACTATGTGTGTACCTGGGGCTGGCATGGTCTGGGGCCCTTCCAGATGAGATGGGGACCAGTGCAGAAGGGCGACTGCTACACAGCTGGCTCGTCTCTCCATATGATAACTGTGTGTGGCTTAGGGGAGAAGACGGGGGGAGAAAACATGAGTGAATGAGAGTGTTCATACGTCCAGTGAAACTGAGGAGGATAGGATCTTTAAGTGATGGTCTTCATTACTTATCACAAAACTACTAAAAAGAGAGGGAGTGTGGAGAATACTTTGTAAAGTGTGAAGTGCTTTCGGAAGTATTAATAGAATTATTACTAATAGAAATAGTACTGGTACTCTGTGCATCTCCTTAATTGAGTAGTTACAGAAAAGGTATAAGAAAGAGGGAAACATCCATTTATATACAGCTATCCAGCTCATGAATGCCATTTCCATTGAGCTGATATGCTTTCATTCCTGCTTCTATTACCAGGCACTTACCAGAGTCCTGGAACTGTCTAAATATCTTGTTTTTTATATTTTCTCTTTCTACTGCTCCGTAGAATTTGTGAGTTCAGAATGGTGTTATTTGGTCGCACACTTATGGAGAGCCTCTGTACGCAGAGCATTCTTCTGGATACTCGCGGGACTGCAGGGTATGTGGTGCCTGTCGCTGAAGCCCCTCTCTTCTCTGCACTATGCACGTTCCTCTGGCTTAACCAAATATTCTGTTGATGAGCCAATAGAGTGTGTGTTCAGTAGTTGTGCCAGGGAGTTAGACCCAGTCACGGGGTAAACTAGATGATGAAAATGCATCAGGATATAGGACACTTATTTCATGAAATATTTGAAAAAAGGAGCCAGAAGGTGTCTGTGAGATGGCACCCTGTGTTAGTGACAGGAGTGGTTCTCTTACTAGCGATTGTTCACACCTTCGGTGGTGACATATGGTAATTTTAAAGAACTTTCAAGACGGTGAAAAATATCTTTCCTTCCACACCTCTAAGGCAGGGGATGGCTAACATTTTCTGTAAATATTTAAATAATATTTAGATAGTAAATATTTTAGGCCTTGTGGACCATATGGTCTCTGTCTCAACCACTCAACTCTCTTGTCCTAGCAGGAAAGTAGCCAAAGACAGTGAGTGAGTGAATGAGTGTGGCTGTGTTCTGATAAAGCTTTATTTACAGCAGTATGTGGTGGGCTGGAGTGTGCCAAGTACACACTGCTCTCTAGTTCATAGGCTGAAACATAGTGCATAGGCTGTTCTGGGGTGTAGGATGAACAACAGAATACAGCGAGAAGGGAAAGCGATAAGGAATTAATGGAAGTAGAAGGAAATCCAGAGAAGAAAATAGGGTAAAAGAAGGCAGGGAAATGGAAGCAAAATAAAATATGAACACAGAATAAGAGTAGAGGCTACAGGAAATATTGTAGAGGTCTGTATTTGATAATAATATCTCTCATAAGAACATTTATATGAAACAATGGAGGCCATAGTAGATCGGAGTAAATAAAATTTTAGGCAGATTAAGAGTATGATGTAAAATCTAATATCCTTTATTTTCCCCAGGCATTAAAGATTGAGACATTGTATACATTTTTTTTATATGTTAAGTCAATCTGAGTTTTTTATTTACAATCCTTGCTGCTTCTTCCTTGGTACCCTATTGGTCAAAACACAGCGAGTACCACATTTCATAAGGTTTGTTTGCTTGTTTACTTTTTAACTTGGAACACTGGGTCCAGACACATTTATAGCTGTGCATGATAAAAATGCAAGTTCAGGGGGGTGGGGAAGAAAATGCAGGTTCACATTTTGAGAGTTGAGCAGTTTTTCTAAAACTTACTAATTTAATTTCACAATTGATATACCTAGTAGAAATAGCTTTTTTTGGTGTTATGGTAGAAGTACAGAAAATTAGAAAACAGATTGGTGGCTTGTGAGTAAAGGCTAAACAGAGGAATACGAACAGTACAATGTGGGTCTTATGAATCACTTAAATCCTAAAGAAATCCCACTTACCTCTTTTCTGATTTTAGTCACTGTATTCTCAGCTTGCTTGTTATAATAAAGGAAGTATATGTATTTCATAACAATGTTTGACTTCTTAGAAACTTTCATTTATTTTTCTCTATACAATTCCTGTTTCTTGTAGCATATGTAATTAGAAATATGTGTTTTCAGAAAGTATGTAATAAGGGAAAGTAAACTACTCTTTCTAAAAATCATACTACTTAGTAGGACTCAGTAGGTATTTTTTTTATTCTTTGTCAAAGTATGAAATTGTGCAATTGTTTATATAATGTTATAAAAATGTATACATTTTGATAATTGAGATTTAAAAAATATTTTTTATTAAGGTATTATTGATATACACTCTTATGAAGGTTTCACATGAAAAAACAATGTGGTTACTACATTTACCCATATTATCAAGTCCCCACCCATACCCCAATGCAGTCACTGTCCATCAGTGTAGTAAGATTCCACAGATTCACTGTTTGCCTTCTCTGTGCTACACTGTTTTCCCCGTGATTCCCCACACCATGTGTACTAAGCATAATATCCCTCAATCCACTTTACCCTCCCTCCCCACCCGCCCTCCCACACCCTTCCCCTTTGGTAACCACTAGTCCCTTCGTGGAGTCTCTGAGTCTGCTGCTCTTTCTTTTCCTTCAGTTTTGCTTCGTTGTTTTACTCCACAAATGAGGGAAGTCATTTGGCACTTGTCTTTCTCTGCCTGGCTTATTTCACTGAACATAATATCCTCCAGCTCCATCCATGTTGTTGCAAATGGTAGGATTTGTTTCTTTCTTATGGCTGAATAGTATTCCATTGTGTATATGTACCACATCTTCTTTATCTATTCATCTACTGATGGATACTCAGGTTGCTTCCATATCTTGGCTTTTGTAAAAAGTGCTGCAATAAACATAGGGGTGCATATGTCTTTTTGAATCTGAGAAGTTGTATTCTTTGGGTAAATTCCAAGGAGTGGGATTCCCAGGTCAAATGGTATTTCTATTTTTGTTTTTTTGAGGAACCTCCATATTGCTTTCCACAATGGTTGAACTAGCTTACATTCCCACCAGCAGTGTAGGAGTGTTCCTCTTTCTCCGCATCCTCACCAGCATTTGTTGTTCTTAGTCTTTTGGATGGTGGCCATCCTTACTGGTGTGAGGTGGTATCTCATTGTGGTTTTAATTTGCATTTCCCTGATGATTAGTGATGTGGAGCATCTTTTCATGTGTCTGTTGACCATCTGAATTTCTTCTTTGGAGAACTGTCTCTTCATATCCTCTGCCCATTTTTAATCACGTTATTTGCTTTTTGGGCATTGAGACATGTAAGTTCTTTATATATTTTGGATGTTAACCCCTTGTTGGATATGTCATTTACAAATATATTCTCCCATACTGCAGGATTCCTTTTTGTTCTGTTGATGATGTCCTTTGCTGTACAGAAACTTTTTAGTTTGATGTACTCCCATGAGTTCATTTTTGCTTTTGTGCCCCTTGCTTGATGAGATGCATTCAGGAAGAAGTTGCTCATGCTTATATTCAGGAGATTTTTGCCTATGTTGTCTTCTAAGAGTTTTATGGTTTTATGACTTACATTCAGGTCTTTGGTCCATTTGATGATTGAGATTTATATTGTGAAATCCTATGGAAAAAATTCATTACATTCTAAAAGTGAATTGTTACCCATTTTGAAGTAGCAAAACATTGTATATATTTGCTATTGCTCACCCCTATAAGTAAATCACAGTGCAAAGGGTATGGAATCAGTTATAGAATGCATAATGATGTGGTATAATCAGACTGAAAGACTGGGTTTTGAAGTTGTACTTTAAAATTAATTTGAAATTTGAAATTATAATCCCTAGATAGGTGACAATGGTTGTTTTAATCTGAGTTCACACAAAAGTCTGTATTTTAAAAGATGAACCTAATTTTCCATTTAGAAAAAAATGGTATTACTATTATTCTTACTTCAAAATTTTTTGACAAGTAAGATATTCTAATATTCTTACTTCAAATTTTTTTGACAGCAGACATTTATTTTATATTCTCATATTTGAAAGGAATAATTTCGTGTCCAATGGGCAGTGTCTCCTAAAGAAATCCCACTTACCTCTCTTCTGATTTTAGTCACTGTATTCTCAGCTTGCTTGTTCTATTATTGTTTTCATGACCACATTTATGCTATAAGGAGAGTCTGTTTTTTTACTGTTGGGTGTTGAATTCTTTCTCAGTTAATCCTTATTCACACCCTGAAATCCAGACTTGCCCTCTGCATTTTTTCTAAACAGTCTCCCCCTTTCACCCCTTCTTCCTGCCCCTTGTCGCTGTTCCTTCGTGCACCATTGTATTGTCACTTGTCCTAGTGTCACCGTTTTGTTTTCTTTCAATATGATGCTTTCACTCCCTATGCCCTTTAAAATAAAATAATTCCTTGCCTATCCCTTTTCAAGACTTATAAAGACTTTTCCTGGAAACATTTGAAGAACATTTTAGATGACTTCTCTCAAAGTTTTGATTTAATTTCAAAGCAGAAAATACTCTTAATTTTAGTAGAAATATTTGTGATGTTATGTCTATTATATATCATGGGACACTCTTTCTTGATGGTACTGTCAACATTCCACAGATAATTTAAAATTAAGTGTTAACATGCACTTATTATTCAAGCATTGTTGTAATTATAATGCCCACCATTAGGTTTAGCAAAGTAACTGCATTTTGAGTTTTTTTTCCTATATGATATAAAAAACTACTTAACTTGGCAAATTAAATAACGTTGTAGTGAAAATGTTAATTTGACAATAAATCACAGTTTTAAATGCTAAATGCTTAGCTTAATATTGTTCAGAAAGTTTATTTAGAGACTATAAAATGTGGCTTACTGTTCCTGTATGTCAAGCTTCGAAGATGAAGTATGGTGCCTGATATTAATCAGGCTATAAGACCTCCAGCGTTCAAACTGTGTTGTGGATTATACCTTCATTGCTTATCGTTCCCCCTCCCCACTGCCCACCCCACCCCCTTTGCCCATATTAGCAATCTGCTTTTGTACTTTGACATCCAGGGTTTCCCTAGTGAATTTTGTCACAGAAAAAAGAGAATCATCAATATCGCAGTTAAACTTGACTTTCAAAGCTAATAGTATCTCATTTGGGGGCTCAAATTTAATAAATTTTCTTTGATTCTGGGTGAGTTTTTAAACATCAAACAATGAATTGGCCAGGGTACAGTAAAATATTTAGATCTATTGACTATGGTTCAGAAGGGTAGAAGGCAAAACACTAGTGGTTTGATGTTGATAAATTCTCAGTACCTTAATCCACATTAATGTTTTCTTTTATCTGAGTGCACATTGGTGACAAAAAAAAGAAGGTATCCATACATCTAAACTATAAAGTGCAAAGCAAATATGTTTGTAAAATATGATTTATTTTGTTATGGTTAATAAGTTGAAAGCACTCTTATCCTGACTGAAGACTCTGGAGAATGTTTGTTACAGATAAATATACATTCTTGAATTGGGACTCCAGCATGCTTACAGGACTCAGACTAATATAAAAATTGCATTGCAGTATGTTTTACAGCATATGCTCTTTGATAGTCACTTATTGACAGAAACTGCAACTCAAGTCAGGAGTATAAAGATTTTTATACCCATAGATGGGCAAGAGCAATTAAAAATGTCATCACACATTTGTGTGTGTTTGTTGGTTTAAGGAAACCCTATGCAGTGTGATGCCTCATTCATAAAATAAGAAAAAACTCAAGCAGTTTTACAGCCTTTCCAAGAAGAATAGAGAGATGAAGGAGAGGTTTTCTATCAGATCTTATTGCTAAGTTGCATTTGAAGTTGCAGGTAAAAGTAGAGATTTATAAATATACATTTATTTGAGCAATTAGTGCTATTTTTATAGTTTACCTCCATACTTGACATTTTATCCTGTGGCTTTAAGCTAATTTTATAATATTTATCAAATATATGGTAGCAAAGAGATACATTTTAAAAACCAATTCAGGCATAAGGAAAGTTAGAAAATATGCCTATGTATGAAAACTCTTATCATTAATCTTTGTGATTAAAAATGAGAGCTCACTGATCTTAAAAGGAAAGTACAGTGTGGAATTTTAAGGCTTTTACTAAATTTGGAAATTAAAAATGAAAATAGATCTGTTTCTGAGCGTTTTTTGAATCTGTTGTTATATAGGGAGTATTTTCTCATTTTTCCAGAAGGTGGCAGTGTAATATCAACTGCATGTGGTTCCTGTACTGGCTAGAGATTGGGTTTCTCCTGTATCTGTGATATGTTTGTATTGTTATCTTTCCAAATACTTAAAATATAGTACAAATACTACTAATTGTATCCATTATCTTATTTAGAAGTTGCATGACTGAGTTGGTTTATATGTATTTAATCGTTAAGACTCAAGTTTATAATAAGTAAAAAGGGCAAACAAACCTCTTACTGGTATATTTTCCTTGTGCGTTGAGTATATTTGTTTTTATTCCAGGGTACATATTATTGAAGTTTTCTTTTCAAAGGCTAGTACTAATAACTATCTTGTCCAATATATATCAGTTAATACCAACTAAATTAAACATGTTATTAAGAAAGTGGTAATAATTAGGAGATTGCTGTTTGCTCTCTATTTTCTGGATGTTTTTCCTTCTCTCTGTTTTCTTTTGAGGGTGAAACAGTGAAAAAATAATTCAAAACCTCTTGATCAGAAGAGCTCCAGTGACTCTTCTCCCCTCCCTCATTCCAAGCAGGAGGATGCTTTTTCTTCTTAACATTCTCCCCCAGCACTCTGAATTAGAGATTTATTTGCAACGAAAAATCAATTAGTCCTAAATTTATTCATGGATTTCAGGTCCAGCGATCAATGCAAGTCCACTCAGTGGGCTCAGGGGGACCCAGTTCATCCCAGTTAATGTGTCTGAAGGGGAATTACCATTGATGCTGTTTTTTTCCCTTTAGGTCAGAGATCAGATCTCGCTGTCACGGACTGCAGCAAGTAGGAATGACTTCACCCTGCAGCTACCCCAACTGCACCTGGAGACCTTGGCAATGAAGGGGCTCAAGGGCGGGCCAGAGGTTGTGGCATGCCAGGTTAGAGTCTAAATAACATTGTTTGCTACTGAGACATGTAGAAAAATAAATTGCACCAACTGGAGAGAATAAAAGCGCCAAAGTATTGTGAATACCATATAGGAGATGCAAATAACCTTTCTTTTTCCATAGAACACTGTATTTCACAAATAATTGTGTTCTTTTCTTTAAAGCCTAGAACTAGCCTATTAAGTAATCCAGAAAAGTATTTTTTAGCCAAGGAAAAACGTGTGTTTTATAGCTAAGTACAGTATTAAAAGAACATACTTTCCTGTCAGCAGAGGACAATGCAATGCTAGGCTCTTATCTCTTTAAGTTAGCCTCAATTTATAGCTCTTATTGTTTTAAAATAAGTCACTTTACATAAAATTATCAGGAGAGATACTGGAAAATTTTCAGTGCAAATACCAAAGAAGTCTAACATTTCTTATGTGGTAATTTAATTTCAGCAAATCTAGGACCTAACTGCACTTTGCCTTGAAGACTATTTTACCCTTTAATGTTTAGTTTTAACAAACATTGTAATATGCTCAAGTTGGATTATTTCATTTGTAAAACTCAAAGCACCAAATCGTGCAACCTCAGATAACCTTAAAATCAACTTATTTTCAAAAGCATACTCATTTTCAGATGCTGCAGGTATCTTTCTATTCTAGGTTACTGTTGTATCATTGTGGTCATTTTTTTCCTTAGGGTTAAAATTTTTCTTTAATTGGACAAAACAAAATTCAGTATGTGCTTTATTCTCTTCTTTAAGTCCAATGCCTTTATTAGAGAAATCTATCAACATTATGTTAACTGTAGGGAGCCTGATATTTCAAAAGCAGTGGTCCTTGTTCGATAGCACTCTAGATTTTTCAGTATATTTAAGAGAGAAATAGCTCTTAAAACTCAGTCTCTGTTTCACATTTTGAGGTTTGAAATAAACTTTTTCATTCTTCAGCTTATGACCCTGTGAAATTTTAATTTTGTATAAAATTAATATCAGTCCAAGTGGGCCTTTGTTCATTTTTTCTACATGCTCCATATCTTCATTTAATTTGTTATTAGTACTCAAATTAAGCTCTACAAAGAAAAAATTCTAATGGAAGAAACGAGTTTGTCCATCAATATATCTAAAATATATATGTAATTATAAAACTAAGTATAAAATATTTTTATTTTCAGTTATAGGCTGGAATACTGTACTGTTACTTAGTACAAGATTAAGATGTACATTTAAATTTGATTATCATTGTTTATGAATTTATTGTAACTATGAGTACAATATGATTTGAGAATTTTTCTAGTGGCCATAAAATAATCCTTCAGGTGGCTATCTTGATTTAGAATCTCACAGGACTTAGTACTTGTCATAATTCACAAATAAACACATCCCCAAAACTCTTAGGTTTTGGTGCTTTGGAAAGAGACTGATTCTTAGGAATACCATTTTTTTTTCTTTTTGAGCAAAGCATGAACTCTATGAGTCTGACACCCATTAATAGCAAGAAGGAAATGTAGAGACCCATATTTTAAACTGCTATCTTTTCCAAGTTCTAATAAAAATAGTCATGCACATTGTCACGTATCTAAACACTGAGATGCTTTAATATATATTGTAGTTTAGTATTCCATGCAAAGAAAAGCACATTATTTGGGCCATAAAAACGTTTTTCTCACACAAACACACACAGAAATGGTGATATGCTTTGGAGTATTTTGAGAAGAAAGACATTGTAGTAATTGACAATGTTTAATTATAATAATAACTACCATTTCAGCGAGCACTTCCTTTGTACTACGTGTCAATCATGCCTAGTTCTTTAAATATATGATCTCATTTAATTCTTCCAATGGACCTGTAAATTGATGACTTTTACAATTGAAAACAAAAACCACAACGGGTAACTCTCCTCAGATCAAAAGCAGGCTAAGTGGTAGGGCTCAGAGCCGGAGTTTAGGTCTAGATATAGTTGACTGCAAAGCCAGTCCTGGTCAAATCTGAGGCTAAATGCTTATATTAAATGGTAAGAGTAAAATCCTTGAAAACTTCATTTACAAAATATTCATTATGCATCTGTGTATGATGTAGGTCATAGTTAATGCTGTATTGTAGACAAATTCACAGTTAAAAATTTTTGTTTCCTTTTGACAGGATAATGTTATAGAACTCTACTTTTCACCCTTTTTGTGGTATATAAATATTTTATGCTAACTGTGACTACAGTTTTAGCTTTGTCCTTTGTGCTAATGACATGGACTTTTCAAAGAGTGCAGGTGCTTTGATCAGGAGGAGGGTCACTGTACAGGGTGACACAGCCATCATTTAGAGCAAGAGGAGCTGAAGTTCTCCCACCGTCACTGTCTGTCTTTTCCAATGTGGCAAGCTTTTTTATAGGTATAATCTTGGACAGAAGGAAGACAGTATGACTGAAGGGCAAAGAGGATGAGTAGATTCAATTTTCTTTCTGGACCCAGAAGAGCATGTGACTGATGCTTCCTACAGGAGAAAATTCAGTTTAGCTAGTCTTGGAGATCTGCTGGCTTTTAGCCTCAGTGTCCTTATTGGCAAACAAAGCATAATGCTACTGATTTTTCAGGCTTGTAGTAGGATTGAGTGAAGCAACGCATATAAAGTAGAGAGGCTGTGCCTAGAACCAAGAGAGCAGGCAGTGTGTGGTGGCTTTTATTATTGCAGCTGTTATGAGACCCTTTGTAAATATGGAGTAAGCAACAGCTTACTTTAAAGGTGTGTGTGTGTGTGTGTGTGTGTGTGTGTGTGTGTGTATGTGTGCATGTGCATGCATGTGTGTTTTGAGGGATGGTTATTTAAGTCCTTTTTCTCTGTATCTTTCCATTTGGCATTTTTACTTTTCTTTGTTTTCTTCAAAAGCTTTAAATAGTTTTGATCAAGATCAACGTTGGCTCCATATACTTTTCCATGTTACTTGATGTTCCAGTGAGGCCATGTCTTAATGAAACTCTTGTCTAAGAACTGTTAGACCTGTGCTTTTATCTCCCAAATCATAGCATGTCAGTCTACTAGAATACCAGAAAGAAATAAAAACACGTGGATTAAACAAGTTAGCTTTAGCCAAAAAGTCCTGTACAGTGTGAATGCAGAGGACTTTGTAATAAAAAATCTTCTGCCCATACTTTATAAAGATAATACCTGTTTCTTATGATCTTATACTTTGAATTGTGGTTTTTCAATAATTTTGGTATATAATGCTTTTATTATCTGGTAAATAGGGCATCCAATAAATGTTTGTGTCTCCATCCCCATTCAACAACAGGCCACAAAGAACAATACTAGATAACACTGGTGGAGTGCTTCTTCTGTCCAAATGTCTATACTAAGCACCTTTCATTTGCCATCTCATTTAATTCCTGCAACAACCTTATGAATAATAGGTGCTCTTTCTGGTTTTATCCATTCTACAAAGGAAGAAGCTGAAGCTTATTGAGGTGAAGTAAATTGCTAAATGTCACATATCCAGGGAGTAGGGTAGCTGGTCCATTCATGCTTTTAATCATGACTTTCTGCCTTTTGTAAACCACGGCTTACTGGGTTTTGTGTGTGTGTGTGTGTGTGTGTGTGTGTGTTTTAAACTGTCTGAGAGGGAGAAAGAATAAAGGTGGGCATCTATCTGTAGAATACTATTTTATTTGGGAGGAAATAGTGGCAAGAATGGAAACCCAAAAGAGTTTAACTGGGAAAATTATGTAAAATTGTGTAGTTCAATCTCTCCATCTGTAAAATGAAGATAATGAAAGTTTCTAAGTCATAGTGTTAGTGTGACAATTAAATGGTAGATACATCTAAAACACTTAGACTAATGACAGGTACATTGTAAACACTCACTATTTGTTAGCTACCCACTAACATGAAGGCTTCTTGAAGCCACGAACTTTGCTTACTGCTGCACACTTTAGAATGAATTAGTGGAATTGCTGCATTTAAGATTATTCTAAGGCTTTTGGCACACATTCCCCAGTTGCCCCAAAAGAGACTGTTCCAGTTTACTCCTAAATGACTTCCATTAGTTCTTTAGTTTCCTTTTAAAAGTATGTTTTTTTCTGATATAAGGAAAGTTTTACTTTTCTTTTACAGTTTAGGTCTTCCCTGATTTCAGATGTCCATTCTCACTCGGCCTTTATTTAGGGAGATGCCAGAGTTCAGCTCTTTACTTCCATAGTGAAGTAAAGAGAATATATTTTGTGACAGCTGTTTGCCTCACAGATATTCTTTTTCCTTTATTCCTGGGTCTATGACTATGCTTGGAATGAGATTATTGGAAACTTGACCTTTTTGGTAGTAAAGTATCAAAAAATTTTTCGGGTTATCTAAAGTCATTATCTGTGACAGTTGGTGCAGTTCTCTTTGAATTCCAAAATCAAAATATCTTTTAAATTAAAAACATAAACCAATTTTAGAATTGGGTTGTGGGATCAACCAGAATGTTGAAATGCTACCTTCCTCAAAGGTTGGAAATACTTCCCAAAGGAGAGCTATTTGTTAGGAGAAAACAATTGGCTGGAAAAATCACATAATTCACTCGAGAATAAATGCATTATTTGCATTGTCATCTTTCGTCTAACTGCCTGAAAGCCATAGTGTATAGTTCCACAGAGTGTAAATTGTGCCAACGAGGAATCTAAATGTCCTCGGTTTGATCCTGAACTTGAGAATGAATGAGTTAGTGCATTTGCTTTTTCTGTTGACCCGAGGAAGAGTAAATGGCATTTTCTGATGTAATATCAGAAAAACATTTTTATTATTTGCTAGTCAAAATTTTAGAATTCTACTCTAAAGTTTGATAGTATACAAGCAGACCTTAAATTTCTTCAAAATTTCCTGCTTATAGAGCTTAAGCAATGCTAAATGAAACAAAATATAATGTCAGGATGTTAATGTGTACACAAGGATTTAAGGGTGTGTTGCAAATTGGGGTAACAGTTATTAGATAAATAGCATTTAAACATCGATGATAGTCACTGTGAGTCATACCTGTTGTTCTCAATCTGTATCTTTTCCTAAGATTTTAGTTTTTGATGATTAGGAAACCTTTGCTGGAGACTGAAACCAGCATATGAGTCACTATTAGAGCAGTTTTGGTACCATCACCTCAGTCTTCTCACCTTCATCCCGCCCTTCCTCCTTCCCTCTCTTCCTGTGCCTGTTCGGTTTGTGCTTTGTTTTGGTGGTGGTGGTGGAGAGGTGCTTGAGATTGAAATGTGAAATTACACTTTCTTGGTCCAGATATTTACCAAGTTCTATATGCTACCATTCTCTTCTTAGTCCCCATGTTTTATTTAAAAAGATTTATTGTAGAAAAAGTCTTTTTCTTTGTATTTATTGTTAAAACATAGTCTTGGGCACTAAGTGATAGCTAAGCTTTCTAAAAAGTACCTGTTCAAGCTAGGAGTTCTAGAAAGTTTTCTTAAAAAAAATATTTAGCTGATGAGACATTTCTCATCTCGCATCCTGGCTTTCACTGAGATAAGCAGTGTTCTGAAACAACTGGTTTTTGATAATGTTGTTGGGACTTTGATCTCTGCCTTCTGAAAATTACAAGATGACATAGGAGGCAAGGAAATGCATCCGTGTAAATCTTGTGCTACACAGAATCTCATACTGAGGAATCTCATGATTGTTTACTCCTTAACTCAGATAAAAATATTCATGAATTATTATTCCCTGGGAGAATGATCTTTTCTCAGTGATCTGAACTGACACTGAGTAAAACATGGTAGGAATTCTTTAAAAACTAGGCATGATTCATAAAATCCTTTTCCAGTTTAGTTTTTTATCCTTTCTTCCTTTGTTTATTATAAGGAGGAATAATTGGTCGAAATTGAAATTGTAGCACAGATGTTTGAAGAGGTTATGCAACTTTACTAGAAAGTACTAGGATTGGCCGTAGAATGGATGAAATCCATCCCCCTGTAGATACAAATTACACAGGTAACATGAATTCTCATTATTGCATCTGTTTGTTGTGTTTTTATCATGGAACACAACATTGCCTTTCTTGCAAAAGATAAATATGGATTCATCCTTGTAGTGCTGAAAGTGCTATTAGAGTTCTGTCCTAGAATCTATTTTCTGTGAGCTTTTGGCCCTTAATTTTTGCAGTATGCCAGCTTCTCATCTATAAAGTGGAGATGCTGAAGGCTTCCCTGCTGCATCTTGGGGTGGATTGTGAAGATCATATGGCATATATGAAAAGACATTGAAAATTAAATAGCATTAATTAGGTGTTTTTTGAACTCTTTCCCTTTAAATATTTGGCAGATAAACTTCCTTCATCAAGTATAAACTTGCTTACTTTTCAATTGCAGGATAGGATTTTTGCCCTTCTAAGAGACAAATGAGTATAGTCAGGATTATAGGGAAGTAGGCAACAATGAATCTATGCAATTTTCTGCATGTGATTGAGTTTGCCAGAAACGTCATGTTGATCAGAATGGGAACTACTTTCTTAACAGTGTAGTATTTAATTTGGAAGAGATAAAATAGCTTGTTTGCTGGGAAAAGAGGCAAGCAATGTAGTGTTGGAGAAAGCCTACATAGAAAGTCAGATTGCCTGCACTGAAGTCTTGATTCTGTAATTTAACCATCATGGGAGCTCACTTGAAAGCAATGAGCCCCCCATTCCCTTTAAGTAGAGACAGTGAAGCCTGTGAGATCAGATGAAATAATATACACATGAGATGCTTTTTATATTACAAAATGTTATATTAATATAAGCTATATTGGACTGACCTGCAAACAGGCCTGGTATCAGGATAAGTTTCACCTAAGTACATGAGGAATGTTCTAGCATTTTGTCTCCTGGTAATTTTGGATTGATGACCTGTTTGATACAAATTTCACTTTAGTAGTAAAATAAAACATTCCACAATTTCAGTGTTTTCTTGCAGTTTGGTATAAAGCCATTGTTAATACTTTGAAATACTTTTATTTGAATAATTATAATACAAAGTAATTCAAGCATTACTACTGTTTTCGTACTTTCTTTTTCTCATGGTATTGTCTTTATTTGCATCATTAAAAATATTTTTGGACTTAAAATTCCAACTCTGAAATGGTGACAGTATTTGCCTGTATGTGAGATGTTTGAGACATTCTGTGAAAAACCAAAACCAAAACACGAAATATATGAAAGTATAGAGCTTTTTTTTTGGTTTCAACTTTTAGTTCTAGGTAGCTCAGAATAGAAAACTACTGAGTGCTAGAACCTAATTTGTCATTAATGCTAAGAGGCAAAAAAACTAAATCATTCTTGATCCTTACTCCATCTTTTAAAAAATTTTTTAATTTTTGAAGCCTATTTAAATGTAAGTATAACCCTACTAGGTAATATCTCTTAATACTTACTATTGAGAGGCTGAAGGCTGTGAGCTCTTGAACTTTCAAGTGCTACAACACAATTGCTATTCATTTTAGCTCCTTGGACAAAAAACAGTGTTTGATGGACTGCCTAGGTGAAGACCTGGAAAAGGAAGGGTTATCTACAAATTGAGTGAGTTTATTATGGCTTAGTGATTTGCTGATTGATTTCATTTGCTGTCAGTTAAGGCTCTCTTAATGTCAGTTTTCTTTGCATAATGCCTTGAAATAAAGACTGATGAAGTTCTACAGTGATGCCGCTTACATAAACTGACCCTGATTTGCCCTATTCTACATGACAATTTAAGTGACAGCACTTAGAGGAAAATACAGCAATGAATATGCAACTTAAGGATTGAGGAAAATGCAGGAAATCATTCAGTCTAAAACTAGATACAAAAGTAATTTCTTGTAATAATTCCACAGATGCCTTAAGGTTTATTAAACAGACTATTATTACTCTCTAGAGTGTGTGGTGGGGGAGAGGGAGAGAGAAAAAGAGAGGGGAGAGTTGAAGGAAAGAGAACTTAAAGTGATCCTAAATCTTTTCAAATTATAGCAAATCTTCTCCCCGCTTATTTAAACTTGGCGTTGTCAGAATCACAGTTTAAAAAATATTTTATTTGCCCTTGCATAAGTGCAGTATATTAAGTAACCAATGAAATGTCGGGTGAGTAATTTTGAAGCTTTAAATGCTTTTCAGTTTCAGAACCTTCTGGAAACAGTTGTGGCTTTTTTTCTTCTTTCAATGGCCAAAAGTCTCACAGTACTGATTAAAAGGAGGTATAACTTTGAGGGGAAGATTAACTTAAGAAGTAACTTACTGAAGAAAACCTGAAATAATAATATTTTAACTTCTTTTCCGAGTGAGGGCTATTTAACTCACACTTTCCTATTTTCTCTGCAGAGTATATGATACTGCTTCAGGGTTGCAGGGCAATATTTTGTCCAGAGTATGTTTTATAATGCATACTCATCAAAATGGGCCTGCCTTAGTGTAACTTCATTAGGGTTAACAGGAGAACATGGACGACAGAGCACTAAAGGGAGGCGAGCCCGTGGGCTCTGTTCAGGTGGGAGGGGGCTTAGCAAATCGACACTGAAGAAGCCTGACTGATGTCTGGGACATATTTGAAAGAGGTACACGTTCTCTATTTGCAAACAAGGCTTTGAAAGTCCTCAGGCCTTAGATCTTGTTGAGTGTTTATATGGTAGAATGCCTTCCCGACAAAATACATTGGGACACTTAGAACACAAGGTGCTCGTGGTCACCGAATTTCTCTGATCATGGATTCATACCAATGTGAATGAATAATTATCTAAACATAAAACTTAAATCTTCAGACTTGCTAAATAACAGTTAAAAGAATTTATATATAAAATAACAATGTAAGCTATAAAACTGAGAAATTGGCTCTGACACATCAAAATTTATGCATATGTATATAAATATATCACTTATTATAAAAATAGTACATTCATTAACATTTAGTACAAGTATTTCATTATACTGAGCATATTAAAATTTCTGTACTTTTATAGACACCAAGCCAAAGTCCAAATCAACTCTTCATCTGAAACAGAAGGTCTTGCTGGGTTAATTCATTTATTTTTTAAAGGAAAAGTAAAAAATTAAGAAAAACTTACTTTAAGAAATAGTCTTCTGAATAATTTCCTTTAGAAATAATAATTCTTTTTTTTAACAAAGCACCAGTTTTTTTTTAATTGAAGTATCACTGAGGCACAATCTTACGAATGTTTCACATGAGCAACATTGTGGTTACTACATTCACCCATATTATCAAGTCTCCCCCATATCGCATTACACTCACTGTCCATCAGCATAGTAAGATGCTATAGAGCCACTACTTGTCTTCTCTGAAAGCACCAGTTTTTTTTTAAGACTCCAAAGACTAGTTAATACTATCCAGTAAAACCCTTCCTTCAATATTTGAAAAGAGGAAATCAATCTATACAAGTCTGGGACGGCTTCTGGAGCCTGCTCTCTCTGCCCTCCTCCTGTGCTCTCTGTCTCAGTGCCCTCAGCCCTGCGCGGCTCGGATGGGCTGGAGCAGGGCAGAGGCCCTGCAGGTGCGCCGGTGGCATATTCCCTCAGCTCTTGACTGAACGCCCAGGGAGGTGAGCAGGGAAACTGCCAGCGAAGGGCTGACTCCTTGCTTTCCCCCAGGACCATTACCAGGTAGCAACACTTCTCTCTATGGGGATATTTGCTCGGAAAAACGATTCTTTCTTGCTGAATGTTAGAGTGCTCTTAAAAAAAGAGAAGGTAAAAAGCTTTCAAAAGAGTACTACTTCACTTTTAAAATTTGATTTAATTTTGACATTCTGACTTATTTTGGTTTTAATAATTAGCAGATTAATTGGAAACCATACATGTCTGTGTGTGTTGATCTCTAGCTCCTCTGCACCTAGCAAAATAACACACCAGAAATTTACACAATGAATTGTAAAAATAACTCATTAGAATCCTTTTGCTCATTATATGTGTACTCCAGTGAAATCATGGCCCTATAAACATAAGTATATAGAGCAACAACCCCAAATGACACAATTCTTTAATAACACAAGAGTTACTTTTCATCATTCTGGCCCTCAACCCCACATCTGAAATTCCCAACTCCAAAACGCTCTTGGAGACTCAGAGGCAAAACCTGACCTGACCTAATTTTGTGCAAAACCTGAAAAGAGCTGATTATGAAGTTCTTTCTGGTCTCAGTTTGTCCCCCTCAGTGTGATTATTCAAATGTTTTGCTGTAGAATGTATTTGAGTATGCTGCCCCAGAGCCCATGAAAGTGTGACCTAATATATTGTATATGCCCCATATTCCCAAAATCCAAAAAATCCTGAGCTCCAAGACACATGTGGTTCCAAAGTTTCCAAAAATGGATTGTGGGAACTGTACCCACATTATAAAAGAGATTCCATACTAATAATGCCTATATTGCTTCAGTGCAAGCTTTCTGTTTTTCTTATATATTTAGCCTGTGGGATGGTATCCTTGAGTAAAATTTAAATTTAATGTCTAGTTTCTCTAGCTTTTTGTTTGGGCTCATAAAAGAATTGTGCGGTAATTTGTGCCACCTGAAAACTCAAGAGTTGTCAGCAGTTGTGTTACATGCCAATCAGATGTGGTTCAAATAGGCTTTATTTTGCTCACGTCTTGATACCTTTTTGCAAACTGAAGGCACGTTTCTGTTCCATGTGAGTGGGAATCCCCTGAGACTTTCTTTTTGGGCCTCTTCCAGTTTATTTCCTGAAAGCAGGATGGATGAAATTCCTTGTCACATACCTGCTCATCTTTTCTTATTGATCCTTCTAATTTGTTCCCACTGGATAAAGTAATGCAGACCCTTCAGGGGTGTGGAGAAGCTGGCTGTTCTGATCAGACAGTTGCTCTGGATAGAGAGAGCAAGGTCGCTTGGGGGTTCAGAGTTGTTCATATCCTTGACTCCTAGTAATCCACAGGGGGCTTAGGCACCAGAACGGCCTTCACTTCAAACTTTGCCACTTACTTTAGAGGGAAAATGAAAATGTCATTTGAGAGTATTTAGAGAACAATGAGAACCAGAAAATCGGCTTAAAAGTGGCCAGCTTTCTTGATCATGTAGGTTTAGATATGGCCAACACCTTTCAATCGTGGACTGAGCATCTGCCAAGTTCAAGGCATTATGTTATACTCTGGGGTACAAAGGGAACTCAAAAACCTTTCTTGGAGGAATATAAAATTTAAGAGTAATATGAGATAGAATGCATGATTGCTGTAGGAGAGGCATAAAGTACCATAGCCTGCTCTTTAGAGAAGAATGAAATTCATTCTCGGGAAGATTAAAGGAGGCTTCATAGAGGTGGTAGCCTTTGAATAGGTCTGGAATGTTATGTAAATAAGAATCTCCTTTCCTATGAAATGTTATTGTCAGGAAATACAAATGGGAAATACCTGGAGCTTGAGTTCCTGCCACTAGGTAGCTCAGCCTCAGTGAAGTCTGTATGATGGCCACATTTGCAAACAGGGGTTGAAATAATGATGCATAAGGTTCTTTTCAGCTCCTGGAGCTCTGTGATATTGTGAATAAATTATGATCTCTACAGGAGTTCATGGAAATCTTATCATTTGTTCCTTCACAATGTGCAAAATACAATGTATTGGTTTGGTTGAGTATCAGAAAGTACCTTAGAACTAATTTGTCCTTAAAACAATATAATAACAATATTTTCTCAGAGGTATAGTGTAACATACTTCAGTGAATTTTGTTCTAGAGTGGAGATCATAGGGATTATTGAAGTAGATGATACCCTGACTGAAGCACTGTAGATTCCCAAATCAATTTGATATATCAGAATCAGAATGGAACCTTGATAATAAAAGAATTAGCTCTTAATACGGACATAAAGTATTTCCTCTCTTTCTCTCTTTACTGACTGGCTTTTATTTATGTATAATGAAAATTGTTCATACTGGATTTAATTAAGCCACAAGCAAGTCCATCAGATTCTTATAATTCCAGCTAAATAGCTTTTTAGCACCTTTGTCCAAATTAATGTAAAGATGCCAGTTGTGGACCTCCTTTGCTGAGATTCATAAATCTAACAGTTTTATGTGAAAAGAAGAAAGTGAAGCATTCACCACTGTGTGGGTGTGTGTGTGGATTTACTCTGTAGCAGGGGCTCAGGTTGACTGTACTTTCTGAAAGTTACTTGTTTTGAGATAGTGGACTGAGTAGTTCTTCTTTGGTAGTGAACAGCTTTTAACCCTATAAGCCATCTATTTCTATAACTTTTCTCTTTGTATTAACAGCACTCCTTTAAGAAAATTTGCATACTGAACCCCCAAAAGTTTTAAGTTAGGATATGTCTTTGGTACACTATCAAATTTGATTAAAGCAGTTGGATTTTTGTGGGTTGATTATGGAACAGACAAATGGGAAGTACTGGTCACCACTTTATTTAGTCTTCAAAAAGTGTCAACCAGAAAGAGACTATTGGAATATAAAGTGCTCTTTGTTAAGCCCCAGGTATCTTTTGAAGAACATAAGTAACCGCTCAGTGTAGTCCACACTGTTACTGAAATTGAAAGTCTCACTAACGAACCAGTATTAGATGTTGTTATTTTAACCAAACTGAACAGCTATGTAAGGAACTCCTGCTCTGTACCCAGCCCTGTGCTTGACAGATGATTGAGATGAAGGAGGATGAACGTGCATTTAGGGAGGAGAAATTAAAAGAAAAAAAAAAAGAACCTCAAATGCTACAGTTCCTAACACAAGGCAAACAAAACGGGCACTGATAGGGAAGCCCTCAAGTGCCGACATGTATGCTGCGAGCCTTTGGGAAGTGGGAAGATTAGAAAGTGTCTGAATGCATTACTAACCTTGTTCTACATCCTCCTTCTCAAAAACATTTTTTTTCTCACAAGAAGACTTTTGGCTTTTTTGAGGAGATAATCTGTTCTATTAGTGTTTTATCTATTCAGTTTCAGTGCACAATTTAAAAATGTATTATTTTCCCAACTTAAAAAGTGTGAATCAAACCTTGCCATCCCTCTCTTCATACGCCACTGAATGGCCTCCCACCACCCTTAAAGCAAACTCCAAACTGCTCGTGTTGGCCTCCGGCTCCTCCTGATCTGGGGTTTCCTCTCTCCGACTTCATCTCCTAAACTCCTCCCTTTGCTCACGGAATATATGGCAGTGAGCATAGAGCAACCCTGACCTTCTGCTGTAACTTGAGCATATCAAACATAGTCTCATTTCTGAGGCTTCGGACTTGCTCGCCCCTTTCCTCAGCACCTCTGTAACGCTTAGTCCTTCACTTCACTCACGGCTTTGCTGAACTGTTTTCCACTTATGTTGTGGAAGCCTTCTCTCGTCACTAAATAGCCATCCTTCTCCCTTGACACTGTATCGTCCTGACCCTGCTTTCTTTCCCTTCATAGCACATGACCTAATATATTTGTCTATTATCTGCCTCTCACTAGAATGTAAAACCATGAGGCAGGGCTAGGTCGTCTTTACCACTGTGTCTTCAGCACCTAGAACACAATAGGTACTAAATAATATTTGTTGAATACATTAATGAATGAACTGAGGTTTTCTCTATTTGGCCTTTTGAAGAGGGAAAACTCATGTATATTAGGAAAGAACATGGAGTTTGGAATCAGGTGGACCGCTGTTTTCCAGTTGTGCCACTTGTTGGCAATGTGCCCTTAAGGAAGTTTTTTATAGACTCTGAGCCTCAGTGGCTTTATATGTAAAACTGTGCGAAACAATTCCTGTTTTGCAAGGGCAGTATAAAGATTAAAGATTATGCATGGTACCACAGAAAACAGACTGTGCTCAGATTTGTATGTACTTTATTTAATATAGCTAGAAAATGCCCTCATTTTGGATGAGGGGGGTCTATCTCACCTCAACAGGTGTATCTATTGCTTGATAAGAATTAGAGGATAGTCAAAGTACTTGTGATCTCCAAAGAATGTACTCTTTGGTATCAGAAGTTCATACAAACATTTCTGAATTTAGTGCCAGGTGTATGGTTCTCACATTTGGACAAAGCTAGATGGCCTAATTTTCAGTTCAAACCATCACAATTGAACCCCAAAATTCATCTACACATCATATTATGCTCTTATCTCTGTCAGTAGTATCCAAAACAGCCTAAGAATCTTCATTATAAAACTATCAGTGATGGCAAGACATAGGAGGTACTAAAAAATGATAACTAATATATTCTTACCCAAAGGAGAGCTAAAGTAATGAGGTTAAGCTCTTTCATGGTTTCTGTGTTACTCACTAAGGTGCTCTCACTTTGGCAGACTTTGTTTTGGAGCATATTAATAAACCCACTGTCATCTCTACAATTTATGATATTATGAACATTTTGTATATTGCTTAAAATTTTGTCCTGGAAACAAAGTACTTAGTAGTATTATTATTGCTATTGCTGCTATTATTATTATTGATCTAACAGTATCTTCTGAGAAACTCATCCCTCTGAGAATTTTCTTAAGATCACCATTCCTTTTTATGGCTTCATGTCTATATGCAATAGTTCCCAAGAGGAACTTCCCCCCAGTCTCTGATTATTTTGATGACCCCCTTTCCATATTCTTGTAGGCAACCAACATGCCATTTTTTAATCCCTTAGGTCTTTCTTTACAGTAACCTTTAGCATAATAACAGCAGTAATCACCATCACTCTAGAAGCTGCACTTAGCCTCAAGATTGGCTTTGATTCAATTCTGGTTGGAAATAACATATTTGAAAAAGAATTGGTCTTGTTTTTGGCACATTTAAGTTGTATATGCCATGGTTGAGTGGAGGCCAGAAAAAAGTTTAGTCTAAACATGCTGTAAAGAAAACATCATTAAAAAAAATTTTGCTGCAGAAGTATTTTGCAACTCTGTTGAATATGGTTTCCCATGAGGCTCCTTCTCATACCTGAAAAGCTACTATATTTACATCCTTCAAAGTGGTGCTTATAAAAATTTTGAGTGATGAGCTAAGTCAAGTCCAGGGCCATTTCAAATGGTAGAAAAGGGGAAATAGACTTTGATTCTCTCTTTCTTATATAAAATAACACTAACAAAAACATACCTGAATTATATTCAACATCACATCAAATCACTTTATGCTATTTTGTCTTCAGTTGTGCTTGATGAAGGTGGTTGTGTGTTTGCAACAGTTTTTTTCTTCTAATAACCTGACACATTCACTCTCTTTACCATTGTCACCACTACCACTTAAAATCTAGCCTTTTAGTATCTGTGTGCACATTGCATTAAGTGTGTAGTTACACATGTTTTTAACTAGGCCTGTGCTAAAAAAATAAGAGCGTATAGTCATAAGTGGGCAGCCGTGGTCCAGACCAGTCTCTAAGGGAAACAGTAATTCTAGCACACACACACACACTTCTAGGATGGACACTTATGGTCAAAGTGGACTTTCCAGGAATGGGAAAACATCTTGTATGAGAGGGGTTGGGAAACCTGGTTCAACAAAATCCTAGTTTCTGCATAAAGGAAAGGTCATTTTTCTGCCAGGAAATTTTCCAGATATGGCAAGATAAAAGACTTCCCAATCTTAGTAGGGAAAATGGAAATGAAGCATAACTTCCTGGAGTCCCATCCCTTCTATACATATTTCCAGTGTGCATGGATCTCATTCAGAACGAGAATTTATAAGTCAGATGAACTAATCCTATGTGTGTAGGATTTGAAAATGTCTTGGTGTTTTGTTTCTAAAGTCTTTTATTGATGAAATCAGATCCTTAAGTCAGGTTATGAGAGATGCACACATCATTTTACATACATAAGTTAATTAAACACCCTTCCTGTTTTGGAAGCTTTTTTCCAAATTCTTTTTTCAAAATAACCTATTGTGTGGATAGTAGAAGAGTTGCTATAATTTGTAAGCTTAATTTAATTTTTTCCTCACTAAAATAATCTCAGAGCCTTCTTTCAAATTACATATTTTTCTAGAATCAAAAGATGTTTTGGGGGAAGTGTAGAAATTATGTGACATACTTAGATGGAATAGAGATTAGTCAATTTGTTACAAATGTTCACTGAGCCCATTTTACAAATGAAACCCCAAGAAAGTACCATCTGAAATTCTTTTATTTGACATAAATATTTATTTCCATGACAAACAAAAATTGGTAGTTCAGAGTCAATGTAATACAATAATTACTGAATTTGAAATTTTTGAATATTTTAGGTCTTTAGCAAAACTGAAGAGAGCTTTGCTTTTGTACCTTTTTCAGTCAATAGAGAAGAGAGAATGGATTAAAGTGAACATATGAATGTTGTGATAGACTAGCTGTGCAATTTTTGAAACTTTGAAAGCTTAGATTAATCCTGCTGATTTCACTGAGAAACTTTGTATGATAGACAGTCAAAAACAAATAAACCCCCAAAACACTAAACTAATCCAAAGCAAACTAGAAAACTTGCAACACATGGAATGAGTATATGCTTTGGAATTGGACAAATATTGATTTGAATCCCAATTCTATTTTTCTTTAGCTAGGTGACCTTGGGTAAGGTACATAGCCTCACTAAGCCTTAGTTTCTTGTATTGTAGAGAAAATATGAGTCTTACAAGGTTATTGCCAGAATTAGAATACACGAAGCTCATAATGTGGGGTCTGGAACGTAGTAACTGTTTTTAGAACTGGGGTCCAGGCAGGACTTGAAACATGGAAACTATAGAGGAAGCAAGGACACCTTTGGGCAAAGATTTATTCAAGCCTAGGCTTCATTGACTCCCAAACGTTCCAACTCATTTGGTGATTCATGGTAGAGTGTGGTATTCACCTTCCTTGTGAATTTGAGGGGGCAGATGTGAGTTTGGCTTTGAGTGAAGAGTTGAACTGAGTGCATATGCCCCTCAGGCTGCATTGACTCCTTTGAGGCTATGGGCCATTCTGTGGCCCCAGAAAAGCTGGCAGTTGCTGTGATAGTGAGCAAATACAGTCAGATGTCTGACATCCTGTCATGTTGAGTATGCTAAACCAAATGTTAGCTTGTTTTATTCATGTATTTGCATAAGGAAGTCTTTAGGAGTTATAGGTAGAAGATTGGTATTCTAGTTCAGGCCTTTGCCAGATAAATAGGAACAATTTACAATTTTTGGAAGAAATATTTTTCTCCCCTTGTTTGTTGCTAAAATATATGTAGATATGTATATAAATTTGTTTATATCTCCTTTTTTAGTTAAATGTTAGCATACTATATACATATATATACTATGTTCTTTTTTTTTAACCTTTTAATTTTAAAATGACTATAGATTCACAAGAAGTGCAAAATAGTACCCTTCACCTAGATTCCCCCAATATTACATCTTATATAACTTTAGGACAATATGGAAACCAGAAAATTAACATTGGTACAATGTGTATGTATAGTTCTCTGACATCTTTTCATATATATTTGGGTAACCACCCTGTGATAAATATACAGAACTATTATTATATCACCATAAAGATCTCTCTCTGTTAACTACTTTATGAACATATCACTCACCCCTAGAGATCATCCTTAACTCCTTAACCACTAAGTGTTTTCTGTCTTATAATTTTGTCTTTCAAGAATGACATATAAATGAAGTCCTACAGAATGTGATCTTTTGAGGTTGACTTTTTTCACTCAGCATAATGCCCTTGAGACCCACCCAAGTTGGTGCTTCTATCAGTAGTATGTTCCTTTGTATTGTTGACTAGTAGTCATGAAATTTGTTTAGCCATTCATCCACAGAAGGACACTTTGATTATCTCCAATTTTTGGCTATTATATATAAATCTAACATGAACATTTGTGTACAGATTTTTGTGTGGACAGAGTTTTCATTTCTCTAGGATAAGTGCTCAGGTATGTGACTGCTGGGCCATTCAAGAGTGTATGATTAATTTTTAAAGGAATTGCCAAGCTGTTTTCTAAAGTGGCTGTACTGTATTTTATTCTCACCAGAATGTATGAGAGATCCACTTCTCTGCTTCTTCACCAGTTATTGATGTAGTCACAGTTTTTTCTATTAGCCATTCTGGTGGGTATGTAGTACCATCTCACATTTTTCATTCTCTAATGGCTACTGATTTTGAAATTCTTTTTTTTTTAACCTTTAAAAATGTGCCATTTATTGTATGTCAATTATACTTAAATAAAGCTGTTAAAAATAGCAAACTGGACACACAAATAGTGCCAACCACCTTGGTTCACTTTTTTTTAATTAATTTATTTATTTACAATTTATTTTGGTATCGTTAACCTACAATTACATGTGCAATATTATGGTGGTTAAACTACCCCCTTCATCAGGTCCCCCCACCAACCCCATTACAGTCACGGTCCATCAGTGTAGTGAGGTGCTATAGAATCACTACTTGTCTTCTCTGAGTTGTACAGCCCTCCCCGTGCCCCCCCTACCTTACGTCTGCTAATCATAATGCCCCTTTTACCCTCTTATCCCTCCCTTCCCACCCATCTTCCCCAGTCCCTTTCCCTTTGGTAACTATTAGTCCGTTCTTGGGTTCTGTGAGTCTGCTGCTGTTTTGTTCCTTCAGTTTTTTTCTTTGTTCTTATACTCCACATATGAGTGAAATCATTTGATACTTGTCTTTTTCGGCTTGGCTTATTTTACTGAGCATAATACCCTCTAGCTCCATCCATGTTGTTGCAAATGGTAGGATTTGTTTTCTTCTTATGGCTGAATAATATTCCATTGTGTATATGTACCACATCTTCTTTTTTTTTTTTTTTAACAATTTGTTTTGGTATCATTAACCTACAATTACATGAGCAAAATTATGGTGATTAAACTCCCCCCTTCATCAGGTCCCCCCCACCAACCGTATTACAGTCACTGTCCATCAGCATAGTGAGATGAGACTCACTACTTGTCTTCTCTGAGTTGTACAGCCCTCCCCGTGCACCCCCACCATATGTCTGTTAATCATAAAGCCCCTTTTACCATCTTATCCCTCCCTTCCCACCCTTCTTCCTCAGTCCCTTTCCCTTTGGTAACTATTAGTCCGTTCTTGGGTTCTGTGAGTCTGCTGCTGTTTTGTTCCTTCAGTTTTTTTTTTCTTTGTTCTTATATTCCACATATGAGTGAGATCATTTGATACTTGTCTTTTTCAGTGTCGCTTATTTCACTGAGCATAATACCCTCTAGTTCCATCCATGTTGTTGCAAATGGTAGGATTTGTTTTTTTCTTATGGCTGAATAATATTCCATTGTGTATATGTACCACATCTTCTTAATCCATCCATCTACTGATGGACACTTAGGTTGCTTCCATTTCTTGGCTATTGTAAATAGTGCTGCAATAAACATAGGGGTGCATCTGTCTTTCTCAAACTGGGCTGCTGCATTCTTGGGGTAAATTCCTAGGAGTGGGATTCCTGGGTCAAATGGTATTTCTATTTTGAGTTTTTTGAGGAACCTCCATACTGCTTTCTACAATGGTTGAACTAATTTGCATTCCCAACAGCAGTGTAGGATGGTTCCCTTTTCTCCACATCCTCGCCAACATTTGTTGTTGTTAGTGTTTTGGATGTTGGCCATCCTCACTGGTGTGAGGTGATATCTCATTGTGGTTTTAATCTGCAGTTCTCTGATGACCAGCTATGTGGAGCATCTTTTCATGTGCCTGTTGGCCATCTGAATGTCTTCTTTAGAGAAGTGTCTATTCATGTCCTGTGCCCATTTCTTAATTGGGTTATTTGCTTTTTGTTTGTTAAGGTGCGTGAGTTCTTTATATATTTTGGATGTCAACTCTTTATCAGATACATCATTTATGAATATATTTTCCCATACTGTAGGATGTCTTTTTGTTCTACTGATGGTGTCCTTTGCTGTACAGAAGCTTTTCCGCTTGATATAGTCCCACTTGTT
>JAQQAC010002172.1:54030060-54099175 GCA_029783875.1 Phataginus tricuspis | reverse complement strand
CTTTTTGATGCAATTGTGAATGGAATTGTTTTTCTGATTTCTCTTTCTGTTAGTTCATCGTTAGTGTATAGGGAAGCAACAGATTTCTGTGTGTTAATTTTGTATCCTGCAACTTTGCTGAATTCAGATATTAGTTCTAGTAGTTTTGGAGTGGAGTCTTTAGGGTTTTTTATGTACAGTATCATGTCATCTGCAAATAGTGACAATTTGACTTCTTCTTTACCAATCTGCATGCCTTGTGTATCTTTGTTTTGTCTGATTGCCGTGGCTAGGACCTCCAGTACTATGTTGAATAACAGTGGAGAGAGTGGGCATCCCTGTCTTGTTCCCGATCTTAGATGAAAAGCTTTCAGCTTCTCGCTGTTAAGTATGATGTGAGCTGTGGGTTTGTCATATATGGCCTTTATGATGTTGAGGTACTTGCCCTCTATACCCATTTTGTTGAGAGTTTTTATCATGAATAGATGCTGAATTTTGTCAAATGCTTTTTCAGCATCTATGGAGATGATCATGTGGTTTTTGTCCTTCTTTTTGTTGATGTGGTGGATGATGTTGATGGATTTTCGAATGTTGTACCATCCTTGCATCCCTGGGATGAATCCCACTTGATCATGGTGTATGATCCTCTTGATGTATTTTTGAATTTGCTTTGCTAATATTTTGTTGAGTATTTTTGCATCTACATTCATCAGGGATATTGGTCTGTAATTTTCTTTTTTGGTGAGGTCTTTGCCCGGTTTTGGTATTAGAGTGATGCTGGCTTCATAGAAGGAGTTTGGAAGTATTCCCTCCTCTTCTATTTTTTGGAAAACTTTAAGGAGAATGGGTGTTATTTCTTCTCTATATGTCTGGTAGAATTCAGAGGTGAATCCATCAGGTCTGGGGGTTTTGTTCTTGGGTAGTTTTTTGATTACTGCTTCAATTTCGTTGCTGGTGATTGGTCTGTTTAGTTTTTTTGTTTTTTGCTTTGTCAGTCTTGGAAGGTTGTATTTTTTTGAGAAGTTGTCCATTTCTTCTAGGTTTTGCAGTTTGTTAGCATATAGATGCTCATAGTATTCTCTTATAATTCTTTGTATTTCTGTGGGGTCCGTCGTTATTTTTCCTTTCTCATTTGTGATTCTGTTTATGTGTGTAGATTCTCTTTTTCTCTTAATGAGTCTGGCTAGGGGTTTATCTACTTTGTGTATTTTTTCAAAGAACCAGCTCTTGGTTTCATTGATTTTTTCTATTGTTTTATTCTTCTCAATTTTATTTATTTCTTCTCTGATCTTTATTATGTCCCTCCTTCTGGTGACTTTGGGCCTCATTTGTTCTTCTTTTTCCAATTTCAGTAATTGTGTCTTTAGACTATTCATTTGGGAATGTTCTTCCTTCTTTAAATAGGCCTGGATTGCAATATACTTTCCTCTTAGAACTGCCTTTGTGTTGTGTCCCACAGAAGTTGTGGCTTTGTGTTGTTGTTGTCATTAGTCTCCATATATTCTTTGATTTCTGTTTTGATTTGGTCGTTAACCCATTGATTAATTAGGAGAATGTTGTTAAGTCTCCATGTATTTGTGAGTCTTTTTGATTTCTTTCTAAAATTTATTTCTAGTTTTATACCTTTGTGATCTGAGAAGTTGGTTGGTAGGATTTCAATATTTTTGAATTTACTGAGGTTCTTTTTGTGGCCTAGTATGTGGTCTATTCTGGAAAATGTTCCATGTGCACTTGAGAAGAATGTGTATCCTGCTGCTTTTGGGTGCAGAGTTCTGTAGATATCTGTTAGGACCATCTGTTCTAGTGTGTTGTTCAGTGCCTCTGTGTCTTTACTTATTCTCTGTCTGGTTGATCTATCCTTTGTAGTGAGTGGTGTGTTGAAGTCTCCTAAAATGAATGCATTGCTGTCTATTTCCTTCTTCAACTCTGTTAGTATTTGTTTCACATATGCTGGCGCTGCTGTGTTGGGTGCATATATATTTATAATGGTTATATCTTCTTGTTGGACTGACCCCTTTATCATTATGTAATGTCCTTCTTTATCTCTTGCTACTTTCTTCGTTTTGAAGTCTATTTTGTCTGATACAAGTACTGCAACACCTGCTTGTTTCTCTTTGTTGTTTGCATGAAATATCTTTTTCCATCCCTTCACTTTTAGTCTGTGTATTTCTTTGGGTTTGAGGTGAGTCTCTTGTAAGCAGCATATAGATGGGTCTTGCTTTTTTATCCACTCTGTTACTCTGTGTCTTTTGATTGGTGCATTCAGTCTGTTTACATTTGGGTGATTATTGATAGATATGTACTTATTGCCATTGCTGGCTTTAGAGTCGTGGTTACCAAATGTTCAAGGGTTGCTTCTTTACTATCTAAGAATCTAACTTAACTTTCTTGTTAAGTTATTGTGAACACCGTCTGATGTTTCTTTATCTCTCCCTTCCTATTCTTCCTCCTCCGTTCTTTATATATTAGGTGTTTTATTCTTTGCCTTTAGTTGGTATTTGGATGGTCTGCTTTCTTTGCTATGCTTTTATTTTCTCTGGTGACATCTTTTTAGCCTTAGGGGTCCTTCCCTCTAGAGCAGTCCGTTTAAGATATCCTGTAGTGGTGGTTTATGAGAAGCAAATTCTCTCAACTTTCATTTGTCTGGAAATTGTTTAATCCCTCCGTCATATTTAAGTGATAATCGTGCTGGATACAATATTCTTGGTTCGAGGCCCTTCTGTTTCATTACGTTAAATATATCATGCCATTCTCTTCTGGCCTGTATGGTTTCTGTTGAGAAGTCTGATGATAGTCTGATGGGTTTTCCTTTGTAGGTGATCTTTTTTCTCTCTCCAGCTGCCTTTAATACTCTTTCTTTCTCTTTGACCTTTACCATCTTGATTATTATGTGTCTTGGTGTTGTCTTCCTTGGGTCCCTTGTGTTGGGAGTTCTGTGGGCTTCCGTGGACTGCGAGACTATTTCCTTCCCCAGCATGGGAGAGTTTTCAGCAATTATTTCTTCAAAGACCCTTTCTATCCTTTTTTCTCTCTCTTCTTCCTCTGGTACTCCTATAATGTGAATATTGTTCCGTTTGGATTGGTCACATAGTTCTCTTAATATTCTTTCATTCCTAGAGATCCTTTAATCTCTCTCTGCATTCCTGTTCTCTATTTTCTAATCCATTAATTGTGTCTTGCACCTCATCCAGTGTGCTGTTAAGCCCGTCGATGGCTTGTCTCATTTCTGCATATTCTCTTCTCACTTCCCTCACTTCCTCCTTCAGCTCTTGCACATTTCTCTGTAGATCCGTCAGCATGGCTATGAGTTTTATTCTGAATTCTTTTTCAGGAAGACTGTGCATGTCCATCCCTTCAGGTTCCCTCTCTGGGGTTGTCTGGGTCTGAAGCTTTGTCTGTACCATATTCCTCTGTCTTTTCATGGCTATAGAATTGGTTGCTGGTAGTTGCCACGTATGTCAGCTGGCCTCTTTTTGACCGCCTCGCTGGGTGGCAAGTCCTCTCAGGTGCAGCTGCCCGCCGGTGCGCTGGGGTAAGGGAGCGCCCGGGTCCCACCGGGTCATGGCTCCGTATCTTACCCGCCTCGCCAGCTGCCGAGTCCTCTCAGGTGTAGCTGCACGCTGTGCGCTGTCCTGTGTATTCTGGTCTCTCTTTTAGGAATAGTTGTATTTGCTGTGTTTTCGTTAATAAATATAATGTTGGGAGGAATTTTCTGCCAGTCGGTTCACATCGCCATCTTCCCGGAAGTCTCTTGAAATTCTTTTTATGTGCTTATTTGGGATTTGTGTATTTTCTTGGTTAAATGTATCTTAGTGTCTTGTGCTCATTTTCTAATTGGATTGTTTGTCTTTTTACTATGTAGTTTTGAGAGTTTTAAAAAATACATTCTCGAAACTATGGAATATAGTCCTATAATATATAAACTGGTTCTTAATTCTATTGTAGGATATAGTTCTATGATATCTAAAATATATAAACTAGTTCTTTATCAGATATGTGATTTGTAGATATTTTCCCCTGTCTGCAGTTTGTTTTTTAATTTTCATAGCAGGACCTTTTGCAGAGCAAAATGTTTTAATTTTGATCAAATTATATTTATTAATTTTTCTCTTTTATGGATTATGCTTTCAGTATCATGTCTAAGAATTCTTCACAAAGCCCTAGAATGCCAAAGAGTCCTGTAATTTTTTCTAAAAGTTCTACATTTTTGTGTTTTACACTGAAGTCTGTGATCGATTTTGGGTTGCTTTTTGTATAAGATGTGTGCTTTAGGTTGTGGTGATCAGAATTCTAAGGTGGCCCACAAGCCCTCTCGCCCTGGTGTACACTCACAGTGGAATTAATCCTCTCTCTTGAGAGTGGGTGAGACCAGTTAAATATGAAATTATTGTGGGTGGCCCTGACCTAATCAGATGAGCATTAAAAAAAAAAGCTGTAGCATTGAAGAGATGCTCTTCAGCTGGCCTAAAAGAAAGCAAACAGCCATGTTGAGAAAGAAAGGAGGGGTCCATTTGGCAAGGACTTGAGGGTAGTCTTTAGGAGCTGGGAGTGACACAGGATGGAAATGGAGACCTCTGTTCCCCAACCTTAAGGATCTAGGTTCCACGTAGTTCAACCACAACATTCAACAACTTGAATGAGCTTGGAAAAAGACCCTAAGTTCCAGATGTAATTGCAGTGCCAGCTGACACATTGATTTCAGCCTTGTGATACCTTGAGCAAAGGACGCAGCTAATCCATGCTAGGCCTATGGAAATTATGAAATCCTAGATTTGTATTAAATCTTTGATAATCTGTTATGTAGCAATACAGGTTTTGGTATCCTGGAGTGGGATGCTGCCTCTCTGCTCGTGTAGATGAGGTTTCTGATTAGTAGAGCTTACATCTGGGTGTTGAGGGGAACAAGTGGGACATCCATGCTCCCAGGCACAGTGGTGGATAGGCTGGCTTTGGGAAGTGGAGGCTCCTGAGGTCCTTCTCTGCTTTTCTGAATCTAAGTGTTCACTGCTGTTTGGTTTCTGGGGACAGGCCCGCTGCACTCCCCTCCTGAGCCCCGGTCGGGAAGAGCTGACTCTCTCAGCTGCTTCTGGTGAACTCCAGTTAGCCACCTAGTGACCCCCAGGAGTGCTCTCCACACTTGATTACTCACTCTCACTTTTGAACCAGCATCCCCAAAACATGTATAGTTATTCCTTTATAACTTATATATGTGTGTTATTGTTAAATAAGCTTTATAATATAAAATGTAGAAAACCAGAAAGTTTTCAAAGATGTGACCGTACATTTTTAAAGAGAAAGATTAAGAAGTTAATATAAAAAACTAGGGAGATAGTAAAAAGATAAGTGATTGCCAAGGGTTAGGGACAAGGGTGGGATGAATAGGTGGAGCACAGAGGACTTTTAGGGCAGTGAAGCTACTCTGTGATACAACAGTGGTGGATACATGTCATTACGTATTTGTCAAAACCCATAGAATATACAGTCAACCCTAATGTAATCTGTGAACTTGGGGTGATGATATGTCAGTGTGGGTCCACCAGTTATGACATCCTGGTGCTGAATGTGCACAGTGGGGGAGGCTTTGAGTGTGCAGTGACACGAGATACATGGGAACTTTCTGTACTTTCTACTCAATTTTTCTGTGAACCTAATACTGCTCTAAAAATAAAGTCTATGACAAGTAGCGATTCTCATCTCACTACGCTGATGGACAGTGACTGTGGTGGGGTTGGTGGGGGGGACCTGGTGATGGGGGGAGTTCAATCATCACGGTATTGCTTATGTAATTGTAGGTTAATGATACTAAAATAAAATAAAATATTTAAAAAAATAAAAATAAAAAAATAAAAATAAAGTCTATGAAAAGAACTAAATATAAAATCTACATATGGCAGGTTTCTAAATATTTTCCACTTTAGCTCTCTTTGGAGACTGCAAAACAATAGATGCTCCCTTTTTTTTAATAAAGTAAGAAATAAAGTTTTTATTATTTGATAGGCTTGACACTGGTGTCTTCACTTGATCCATTTTTTAGACATTAATGCTTCCAGTAAGGTATGATAAGGGAAGGGCGGAAGGGTTTCCCAATGCAGAGGGGCTGAGAGTGGCCTCCTTACTCATTTCTTTGTGTTCAGCATGATCTGTGTGTGCCCTGTATGATTAGGTGGATTTATACCTTAAATTGTTTTACATAGTGTAATCTTTATAATGGTTTACAATGGGATAAAAAGTAGTGTTTAGAATCTTCCATATAACATGTGCTTTCTGTTTGTTTGTTTCAGAGTGCTTCAGAGTACTCATGAACTCAGTATGAATTATGCAGTCTTCTTTAACAAGAAGAGAAAGATTCCAAATCTGTAGCCCTTTTCTTTGATGGCAAGTGGCTATTGAAAGCATTCTATCTAGAAAATTATTTTTAAAATCCTTCCCAAACAAAACACATGGTGTCACATCAAGATAAAGGGACATTTGTAAAAAAGAACTCATTGCTTTATTTAAGGAGTTTTATGGAAAAAGTATTATGAAAATAGTTGTTAGGAAAAATTTCTAGAATTGTGACTTTTTTCTAAAAATGATCTAAATCTATAAAAATTCAGTTATATATACATAAAAAGTTCTGAAGCATAATTTCCTAACCAAGGAATATGTTTTAAACCTTTGTTAAAAATGTAAAATATATTTAATATTAAAAGTATTTGTTAAAGTAAAAAACCATGGCATCTGTTAGTTTAGAGAGCAATTGATTGATTTAGGGAAGTCGGACATTTCCTAGTCAGAATTTCAATGAAAATTTTTGTTTTACTGATAGAATTGAAACATGAGTGTCATGATATAATCAAAAAAACCAGTGACCCATTTCTGCCATTTGCATCTTACCTATTTAAGCATGTGTCATGGGGGTGGTGAGTGTGGAGACCTAGAATTAGACTTCCAAATTGCAATATCACAAAAAGTTATGCAACAATATTTTAAAAATTATGAAGCATATCCAATCATATTTCTTTTGCTAAAAATCATTAATAATAATTTTATTGAGAATAAAAGGTTTCATGGCTATTAATAAAGCAAGGTTAAGCCCACATCCCAATTCTCATAGCTATTTATGCTTAGCTACAAGGCCACCTGTAGTTACCCCCACCTTTGTAGAAATGTTCTTTTGCTTGTGATTTGGACAGGATTTCTGAAAATTTTGTTTCTGTCCTTTCTATTTTCTATTCCTTATAGATTTCTCAGAATTCTTCTCAGCTGATGGCATGTGTAGCAACTTTTATGGGAACACACACGTGCACATCCACACGCACACACACACGCATCCACATCCACACGCACACACACACGCATGCACACATTCAATGTAACAAAGTAACAAAGCAAGGATGTGGATAGGAGTCTGCCATCTTGGTACAGTCTTTCTTACATGACTTTTTACTAGAACATCATGTTGAAACAAATATTTGTGGACAGGGCCAGAAACCAAACATCCAAATTAAAGAATCCAATTCCAGATCTTAGACTAGATCTTGACTAGGGACACAGTTGCTATTTGTAGACTACTAGTAACAGGCACTTTACTACTCGTTCTTGGTTATATCTCTATATAACCAAAATACTGGAATGGAAGTAAAGGATGAACCTTACCAGAGTAACTGTTTGATAATGAAGAGAGCAATTTCCCTTTAGTTCCAGGCACCAATTAAGAACATTTAAAACTAAAAATTACAAGCATGTTACCATTATAAAACTTTCTTTCTCAAGAATGACATCATATAGGAACTGTTTTATTATCAATAGGAAGTTCTGTTGGTGGCAAGTAAATATTCATTGGCCTCTAAAATTTTTAATGATGAAAGGATTTTAATATAGTCAATATGTATAGAATATCTTATATTTAAAATATTTATGTCAGATGATACCCCTCAGAAATACTGAATCTTTGTTTTATGAGTTAAAATAGTAATTTTCCTAATTGATGTCATTATCATTATATAGTTGACATTACCCTGAGTCTTTACTGTGTCCAGATTATCAAGGTCTTTTCATGTATTAGTACTCATTTTATCCTCACAAAATTTTTATTAGTAGAAATTATTATCCCTATTTTATGGGAATTTATTATATTTCACATATTTGATATATCTGATGTAACTATTTTACATGGTATACTTTATGTGGTATGTAGAAATTAAGTATATCTATAGTTATATTTAAAGTGAAATATCTGAGATTTTTACTTCTCAGTTACTAACTAAAAAATGTAAGTAAAAGACTTACTATTTTGGCATCCAGGTCTTATGACATTTCCATTTATTTCTCCTTCTTCTAACATCAGGTTCCCAAGGATCCCATTTTTTCTGAAGTCCAATTTAAAGTCAGTCTAAACTACATAATAATATATACATAACAAATTATATAAATAATATTCTAGTCCTCAAGTGACAGTCACCAATTTGTGTCTCAGAATTATTTATATTCTTAAACACATACTTTCCTAAGTGGATAGGATGTGGGATTTTATATTTGGACTCTCTTATCTTGTTATGTTAATTATAGACCCTATAAATTATCTCTACAACAAAAGACTATTGTCAAGAAACTGTCTTTTGTTCTGTTTCTCAAATAACTAGGAAAGTCCTGCTGAGATACATATCTCACTGCATGGTATCATCAAAATCCCTGGGGCCACAGATGATGCAGGATAAAATTCTCAAATACTGGGCATGCTGTACACAATATATTGCTGTTTTGACATCATTTCCTAATGTAAAAGATTGGCTGTTTTAATATGGAGGGAGGTGTGTTGTGAAGGGTTAGACTTTGGGATGTTACAGAAGTCATTAGATGCTCACTCCCTTCCCCTCCCACCCCTCAGTTGGTTTAGACTGTCATTTCCACTTCTTCTGCCAACTTGGCACCTTTCTTTTATATTAAAGAGTTGGATTTTTCACTAGCATCCTTCATTACATTGTTTGAATCACTTGCTAATACTGGAAGTTGACCTTTATTCTGCAGAAGATATGTGGTTTCTTTGAATAATTTTGGGATTTCAATGGCACTCTTCCACACCTTCAAGTTCTGAAAGAGTTTTAATTTAGAAAAATGTAGTATATTTTATATGTATTAATACCATGTGACATGCTTTCTGTATTTATCACTGTATCTTACTGCTCTGAAAAAATATATAGTGTGTTATAAAAAGCTGCTTTCATCTCAGCTGAAATACCACTTTAAAGATTTTGTTTATTTATTTATTTATTTTGGTATCATTAATGTACAATTACATGAGCAACATTATGGTTACTAGACTCCCCCTATTATCAAGTCCCCACCACATACCCCATTACAGTCACTGTCCATCAGCGTAGTGAGATGCTGTAGAATCACTACTTGCACTTTAAAGATTTTAAATGCTTAACATTCTAAATCCTAAGCAAAAAAACAATTATTATATTCTTTTTAGGGTTTTGAAGAGGTAGTATGTGGTTTCTCTAATGTTGCACTGAATATTAGAACTTAGTTGTTGAAAGTAGATCAAGGAAGGAGCCAAAATAATTATGACTTCTGTTCTATCCACCATATAAAAATTCAGATGTAACTTCTCAAAAAAGAATTTTTATTTTTTTTAAAGTAGGTTTGAAGGAATATTATTTATATTATTAGTCCTTTTAGAATATCCCATATGTGAGAATTCATGATACGTGTTTCTTTAAATTTAGGAAATATGATAACTTTTTAAATGTTGAACTATCTTTCCTTAAATACTAGAGGTTAATTCTGTTGTGACTTACAGTGACATAATCCAAGAGCCTATCACTGATAGATGGGTACTTCCTTTTCGTTTATTCAGTAAGCATGTATGCATGTTTTCATGCATTTTATACATTTTAGATCCTTTATAATGAGAACATAAATATATATTTGGGCCACCTATCACAGATTGTCACACAAAGATCTTTTTTTTTTTAATTTTGGTATCATTAATCTACAGTTACATGTTCAACATTATGGTTACTAAACTCCCCACTTCATCAGGTCCCCCCCACCAACCCCATTATAGTCACTGTCCATCAGCGTAGTGAGATGCTATAGAATCACTACTTGTCTTTTCTGAGTTGTACAGCCCTTCCCATGCCCCCCCAAAATTACATCTGCTAATTGTAATGCCCCTTTTTCCCCCTTGTCCCTCCCTTCCCGCTCATCCTCCCCAGTCCCTTTCCCTTTGGTAACTGTTAGTCCATTCTTGGGTTCTGTGTGTCTGCTGCTGTTTTTTTCTTTCAGTTTTTTTCTTTGTTCTTATGCTCCACATATGAGTGAAATCATTTGATACTTGTCTTTTTCGGCTTGGCTTATTTCACTGAGCATAATACCCTCTAGTTCCATCCATGTTGTTGCAAATGATAGGATTTGTTTTCTTCTTATGGCTGAATAATATTCCATTGTGTATATGTACCACATCTTCTTTATCCATTCATCTACTGATGGACACTTAGGTTGCTTCCATTTCTTGGCTATTGTAAATAGTGCTGCGATAAATATAGGGGTGCATATGCCCTTTTCAAACTGGGCTGCTGCATTCTTAGGTAAATTCCTAAGAGTGGGATTCCTGGGTCAAATGGTATTTCTATTTTGAGTTTTCTGGGGAACCTCCATACTGCTTTCCACAATGGTTGAACTAATTTGCTTTCCCACCAGCAGTGTAGGAGGGTTCCCCTTTCTCCACATCCTCACCAACATTTGTTGTTGTTTGTGTTTTGGATGTTGGCTGTCCTCACTGGTGTGAGGTGATATCTCATTGTGATTTCAATTTGCATTTCTCTGATGATTAGCGATGTGGAGCATCTTTTCATGTGCCTGTTGGCCATCTGAATTTCTTCTTTGGAGAAGTGTCTATTCATATCCTCTGCCCATTTCTTAATTGGATTATTTGGATTTTGTTTGTTGAGGTGCATGTGTTCTTTATATATTTTGGATGTCAACCCCTTATCGGATATGTCATTTATGAATTTATTCTCCCATACTGCAGGATATCTTTTTGTTCTACTGATGGTATCCTTTGCTGTACAGAAGCTTTTCCGCTTGATATAGTCCCACTTGTTCATTTTTGCTTTTGTTTCCCTTGCCCGGGGAGATATGTTCATGAAGAAGTCGCTCATGTTTATGTCCAAGAGATTTTTGCCTATGTTTTTTTCTAAGAGTTTTATGGTTTCATGACTTACATTCAGGTCTTTGATCCATTTTGAGTTGACTTTTGTGTATGGGGTTAGACAGTAGTCCAGTTTCATTCTCTTACATGTAGCTGTCCAGTTTTTCCAACACCAGCTGCTGAAGAGGCTGTCATCTCCCCATTGTATATCCAAGGCTCCTTTATCATATATTAATTGACCATATATGTTTGGGTTAATGTCTGGATTTTCTATTCTGTTCCACTGGTCTGTAGGTCTGTTCTTGTGTCACACTAAGATCTTATTGGAGAATTTAAAAATAGAATTTAACGATAGTAATACCACAAGGAAATTTAGTTGTATACCATTTTTAGAGGACTTTCTTATATTAGATGCACTGTAGTTGAAGACTTAATAGAATGACTTCATCTTAGCTTTTTAATTATCTGAGCCTTACAACAGTTTTGGAAATAGGCAAGAAAATGACTGTTCTTCCCACTTCATGGAGGGAAGGGATGGAAGATCAGAGAGATAACATGGCCTTTGCCCAGCAACATAAGGTGAAGTCAGTGGCAGAGTGAGGACCAGACAAAAATAGGGCTGAGATCCTGAGATCCTATTTAATTATAATTAAATTATAAATTAATTTATAAGAGTGGAGAGAGACTTGACAAAGAAGAAACAGGATTTAAAAAATTTTTTATTGAAGTGTTGTTGATATACAATCTAATATTGGTTTCAAATATACAACACAGTGGTCCAACAGTTACCCATATTATTAAATCCTTATCCTCTCTAGTGTGGTTATTACAAACAGATATGATTTTATAGTCTCTGATTTTTATGTCCTTTTCTAAGCCCAGGGAAATACCTTGCATTAGAATTAGCTATAAGCTTACCATCAAATGACTCAAAGTAAGGTTGGTTAGCATGTGAAGCTGTACCAACATGAAGTTGCACCACGCTGATTTAGCCTTGGGTGATAGAATTCATTTTTGTGTTCTCTATCCTTTTATGCCAACAGCTATGCTTTTGCTTTTTTCTGGTTGAATAAAGTATGGTTAATAACTTATTCATTAGTGTTAAGATTATATTTTCTCAGATAACTTCATCCTTTCCTATAAAGTATTTTATGCCAACATATGGCTTCAACTTGCAGTTTTTCAAGTTTTTCACTTTTCCAGTTCTGCATTCATTCATTTATTCATTCATTGACTCATTGATTGATTGATTCATTCAAACAAGTGCACGCTTTGGGCCACTATCATCCCTAAAGAAAAAGAGATGGTTAGGCACAGTATCTGGCTTAAGGAGCTCCTCAGTCTAGTAAATAAACATGTAAACTAATACATCTCCACTAAAGCAATAAATGCAATACTAGAAGCAAGTATGGGGAACCCACAAAGAACCAAAGTATAAGTTAACACTTTGGGCTTAAAAGAGGCTTCTTGAAAGAGGTGGTGTCTAAGCTGGATTTTTTCGGGCAGATAGGAATTAAGCAAAAGTGTGTGAACCTTCTTACTATTACCTACAAATAGCTAACCTACTTCTGTTTGTAAAACATTGTGTATATTGTGTCTTATTCTTTGCCCACCAAATTATTATTTCATACACAATCAGAATTACTAAAATATCTAGTTTCTCTAGGCTCTCCCAAATCCGTCTTCAGATTAAATATAATTTGGAAGTTCTTACACTGTGTACATTTTACTAGGTTGTGGCTATGGTTGGAACATTTTTTTTCCTGTAAATAATAGAATATTATGTAACAAAACTATATAACATTATGTATTGTAAAATGAAATGTTTGATTTTATTTTGATATAGTTGAAGTATTTTCAAGACTTTAAAAAAAAAGTGTAAATAGTATTCTTGGACATAAAGCAACCTGTAGTTGCTTTAGAAGAAAGAGCCCGTAAAATATGATTGAAGTGTAATAAAAAAAAAGTTGTCAGTACTTGCTTGTGTTATTTTATTAAGTATAGTATGATGGAAGGGCATTTTTCTGTTATTTGAATGAATATAAATATGCTTCTTTACCATATAGGAATCACATTATTTTCTCTTAAAAAAATGACAGGATTGTTTCAGCCCCTTTTGTTTGAAAACATTTGCTTTTTTAGGTGGATTGAAAACTTTACTAGCTCTTTTGAGATATCTTTTTAATATATCCATCTTTTGCGTGTCTTACTGAGATTTAGGTCAAATTACAACTTGAACTTAACTTTACAAAGAAAATAAGTGTGCCAAGGAAAATAAGTGTGCCATCTTAAAAAATTGCATTCTAAATTTTAAGCACAATAGATCAAAGTACATCTTATTTAAGCAAGTGCTCTGGAAAAGAAGTCTCAATTATTTCTCTCCCAAACTTTCTTAAAATAGTCACTCAATATAAACTGTGAGGTTTAGCTTTATTAGTTCTCAGTACAAAATGTGAGATTTAGCTTTATTATTTTAAAGAAAGATGAAGTGTTTATTTTTAAATTTTAATGATTTTGGTTTCAAATTATGGAAATTCTTCTTTGGGGACCGCTTTATTTGAATTATATGTGACATTATTTTTATTTCTTAAGGCTATGATTAAAAGTTTCATGGATGTCTACCAGCTTGCAAGCACTAGAATTGCTATGTTAGAGAAGGAAATGACATCTCATCGAAGTCACATTGCAACCTTGAAATCAGAACTTCATACAGCTTGTTTACGTGAAAATGAAAGTTTACAATCAGTAAGTCCTACAATATTTTTTTCTTCTCTGGATCTTGGGTCACATTTACATTCATGTTTTTATTGCTCATAAGATCACTCACCAATATATATAATTTAGGGTAAATAATTAAGCAACAAAATTAGTAGTGTGGAGAAAATTTTGAAGGAAGAAAGGTAATTACTTTTCCATTGTATCATGTATAAAGATATGCGTATTGTTATCAATGCTAAAACACTACATCAAGATTCCTTTGTGTTTGCAGTGCAGCTGACAGTTGGATTTGGCAGTATGCATAGTTAAAGCTTGCAACTGTCTGAAGATTCAGTGTGTCCCGTTAAGACAGAATATTATTAATTATGTGTATACCCAAAATGGTAATTAGAACATGTGATTATTCTCTGTAGAAAACTAGACTTATCCATAATACATGCCTAGCTAAAGATGCATGTTGTGATTCATCGTTATGATTAAAATTCAGTTTCAGTAGTCATTTTATGTCTTAAAATTTTAGCCCATGATGAAACTTCAGCTCATTTAAGACTAAACAGAATTTGCTACATTTGAAACATATGTTTGAGGAGTATCAAAAAAAAGAATATATTTGTGACATACAGGAATAAAATAAACGTTTAAACTGTTTTTCTCAAATGGCAGATATATCAACAGTGAGATTCAGAAGGTCACCAATAGTTGGAATATCTTTTCCTTTTTGGTTTGATTATAATGGATCAGGGTGACTGGTAGGTAAAGACATATCGTTTAGCCATTCAGCTGTTGACCCATTTCAAATGATGCGTCCAACAGTGAAGGAGTTATATTAGCATTAAAACAATAGACGCGTGGCTGTGGTTTGGTTCTTGGGCTCCTTCAGGTCTTAGCCCAAGTGTCAGCGTCCTAATGAAACCTTTATGACCGTGGAATAACTGTGACCACCAGCTCCCCCTGCCCCCACCTCCTCACACTGGCCTTATGTTACCTACCTTACCTTCCATCTTTCTTGCTTTTTTTCACAGTAACACTATCAGTTGACATGTATTGTGTTTTATTTGCGTATTGTGTATTTGCTCTCCACCCTCATGATGTGTAAGTTCCATAAAGACAAGCCATTCTGGGCAACGTCTTCACTGCTGTGAAGGCACCCTAGTGCCAGAGCAGCCTGGTCCATGGTACGTGCTCAGCAATGATTATTGAATGAAAAACACCAGTACTATACCCAATAAATGACCAAACCAGTTATTTGAGACCTAAGATGTGTTCAATTTTTAAAATGACTTTGTTAATTCTTAATGAGAGAATAGTAACTTTGACCGTCACCAAGAGATATTAAAATGAAGAGGAAACTTCAAAAAAAAATGAGTTAAGTATTTGGAATTTATCCTAGCCTTTCTCTGAAACATAGTTACATTTCTTCTGCAAACTCTGTTATCCTGTTGGTTAGTATTCCATCATACTGCTTAGGTCGTGTCGGCTTTGTTGGCTCGTACTATTATTTATTGTTTGTTACTGTTATTCATATAAAAAGAATTACTTGTGTTTTACGAAAGGCCAATCTTGATAAGGTGGAATTGTTTTCCCATGGGTTCAAAACTTTTTTATCACCTAATATATCATGTTACTGATGTCTTAATGGAAGTGTGCTTACTATACCTCACTATAATAAAATGCTACTTCTCAACGCTTTCCCCTTCTGAGTACATCTGTAGGATATGCTTATCATCTTGTTTGTAAGAGGTGGTTCACCCTGGCCATGATTCTCAAAAGGGTGCCTGTGTAATGTGACATTTTCCAGATCAGGTTCTGAGTGTCCTTCCAGGAGAATGCTGCCTCGCCCCCGTCTCTAGGGCATGCCTGCTCTCCAGTCTCTTCCCTCAATTGAGAAGTGTGATTTTTTTTAACAGTAATAAATTTCTATAATAGTTTTTATTTTTCAAGACATTATCATATGCACTTTCTAACTCAGACTCCTTAAGAACTCTCTGAGGGAGGTAGAAGATTCTTTATCTCTGTATTTCATAGATAAGAGGTGATATAGTTTGGTAGATAAGAGCATGAGCTTTGAAATTATATCCATTAGAAAAACAATCAGGTGTAAATAACAGAAAACCTGACTAACATGACTTAAGAGAATGCAGAGGTTTTTGTGGGGTTTTTTTCCTCACGTAGCAAGAAGTCTAGAAGTAGGTGGCTATTGTCATTAGTTTGGTGGTTCAACATCTCTGTAATTTCTCTGCTACCCTCTCATTGTCATAAAACAGCAGACAGCTCTAGGCCTTACAATTACATTCAAGTCAGAGGGATGGGGTGGCTTGGTAATATCTGTTTTATATTATAATAAAGCCTTGGAAGTCTTTTCCTTAAAAAAAACCCTGTATCACATATTATATGTATATATTTACTTAAATATTTATACATTTTAATGTAAATCTAATAGATAATAGATATTAAATATATTATACACCTATAAATATGCAAATATGCATTTAAATGTTTATATATTTTTAGAAGGCAAAGCCTTCCAAGGAAGCGCCAAACATATTTCCACTTACATCTCATTAGCTGGAAATGGGTCATGTGGCCACTTCTAGCCACATGAGTAAAGGGACAAAGGAAATGGAAATAAGTAGGTATTGGGTTAACCAATTAATAATGTGTAATAATGTGTGTTAGAGAAGTCAAATAAATCTGTATTTAATCCCAATTCGGTCAATTGCTAATCATGTGGCTGATTAGGGTTTTCATCTGTAGAATGGGGGTAATGATACTACTCCTTTAATAGAGATGTTGAGAGGCCTAATGAGAAATGTTAAAGCACTTTGGCCTTTGCCTCACAGTGAGTTGTCCCCCAGAAAGTTAGCTGTTATTTTTGTCACCACTATCTTGATAGAGAGTAATTGGATTGTGCTATAGGAAAAGATAATTTACTAACCTAACATCTTTCTACTGTAAACCTTGTCATTTTGTTCTGCTTCCTGCTGTAGCCTTGAGCCCCTAACTACTCCTCTGTGATCACCATCAGTGTGTTCCAGTGACTGAGCTCTCTGTCCTTTCTGTAGTTATCTTTCCCCGCTTTCATTGACACATTCTTGAAAAGTACTTGCTTCTTTTATATACTCACCTCCTATTCACTCCTGAGCTCCACTGCTGTCTGGCTCTTGAGTCCAGCATTCCATGAAACTATTTTCTCAAAGGTCACCAATAATTTTCTGCTTGCTCTATCTGTTCATTCCTTTTAATCTTTCTGCAACATATGAGGCTCTTAATCTCCCTTCTTCTTTAAGTACTCATCTCCTTTGTTTCACTTGTTACCAACTTTTTCATTGTTGGTCTCTGGCTTCTACTTACGTGAGCTCTGCCTTCTTTGTATTGCGTTCTCTATCTGTTAGTTCGGTATCTTCACTATAGCAGGCATAGTTCTGCTCCTAGGGACATCATGTGGACCAAAACAGACAATTCTTGCTCTCATGAACTTAAACTTGAATAGTTTAAGTAATTATTTTCATGTAATCAGATGAATTAGTGTGGAGTGAGTATCTGTGATAAGTGCACCGAAAGAAAAGAGCTTAAGTATATAATGAGTTTTAAACAAATAAGCCTGCTCTAGACTAAGGTATTGGTAAAGCCTTTCCAGGGTTAGTAATGCTTGAGTTAATATCTGAAGATTGGGTAGGAGTTACCCAGGGATGGAAGGGCATATATTCCAGATCAGGAGGAGAGAGTGGGAACATCTACAAAGGCTCTGAGATGGAAAGAAGAAATTGAGAAAGACCAGTGCAGCTAGAAAAGAGCAAAGGCAAGAGTGGTCTGAGACAACAATAGTCTAGAGAGGATGGAGGCCAGACTTTGTTGCTTTTGTTTTGAAGTGCAAAGGAAAACTCATTGGAAGACTTCAAGGATGGAGTGACATGCTCAGGTTTACTTTGGCTGAAGTGTGAAGAAACAATTGTTCTTGAAGAACAGGAGAAAGGTGTGTGTCATGTGTCATTCAGTTCCTAGGTTTTTTTCCCCTTGGAAATGGATCAGTGATCTCATTTACTGAGAGAGAAGCAGTGGAACAGGATGGAATATTGTGAGTTTAGAGTATGTTGAATTTGAGTACCTTTGAGACATCCAATTGGAGATGTCAAAAGGCTGCTTGATATGGCATTCAAGGAAGATGCCAACCTGGAGTTGCAATTTTTAAACCATTGCAAAATAGATAGGACTTGAAGCTATTAGCAAAAATGAGACTGTACTGTAGGGACAGTTTATAGAGTAAAAAGAGAGAAAGCCTAAGAATGAAGCTTGAAAACCTTGGACGTATAATGCTTGGGTAGAATAATATAAGGTTGCAAAGGAGACTGAAGAAACAGGCAAAGAGGTAAGAGGAAAACCAAAAAAGTATGATGTCATGAGGACGAAGTATTTTAAGAAGGTGGACTTGTCAGAAGTGTCTGATGCTCAAGTGAAATGATGATTGAAAATGGCCTTTGGATTTAGTACCAAGTGGAGGCCCTTGGTAACCTTAGCAAAAGCTCTCAGCTAGAGGTGGGGAAATGAGTGGCAATTGAACAAAAAAGAAAAGACTGAATTTCAATGACTATTTCAAGGATTTAGCTTTAAGTGGGAGGCATTGGAGTAGGATGTTTGGAGGATTCAGGGAATTCTGTGTTATGATGGCAATGACTTAATCATGTTTCAGTATCTTAAATACAGGCCTCCAGAAGTCTGTTTTTGGCCCTGTTCACTCTATTATCCCATTTTCCAATTTCAGTTATCAGCTTTTTACTCTCCAGCTTTCTTTTGACTAGTGTTTGCATGATGTATCTTTTTTTCCCATCTGTTTCTTTCAAAATATCTGTTTTATAGTTTCAGTATCTTTCTTATAAAAAGGTAGTTTGGTTTGCTTTTATTTACATTTATAATCTCTGGCTTTTAAGTGAGTTATTAGATCATTTACCTTTAATATAATTATTGTCATTTTTGAATTTTTTGTTTACCTTGTTTTTTGTTTTATGGAAACAAAGATGGTAAGATATGATCTCTGTCCTGGTGGGTTCCTCTTCTAGAAAGGGAAACAAACACATAAGCAAGTCACAAAAAGAGGCAGGTATAAGGTCTGTGGGAGCACAGGTGCAGGAAGAGTTTATTCTGCCTAACATTGGCAGAAGGTGCTGAGAAAATGAAATATTTGTTATGCGTCTCTGAAGATGTGTAGCAACTTGACACCTTGTTAAGGGGGGAGACCAGTCAAAGTTTATGTTTTATTTTGATTTGAGGAATAGGCCTTATGGATAGTATATATGTTTAATGAATTAAATTATACAGAGGGGTTTTTTAGTATAATAGAAAAGGTATTGTTGCATTAGCTCCATTCTCCCTTTCAGTTAAAGATACCGAGCTTACCCAAACAGCCTGTACTCACTGGAGCCCAAGACTGCTGGCGACAGTCACTCCAAACCCTATCTTTATATGTCCCTGATTCTTGAACCATCCAATCCCTGTTTTTTACTCTGTAATCTGATTTGATTCTGCCTCTTATTGTTTTGCTCTTGATGTTCTTGTTTGGTTTCTCTAGTGTTTGTTATCTTGGCCATTCTCAAAACTTTTACTAGGTCCTCAGGTGCCAAGCTTTCTCCTCTAATATTCACCCCACCTACCATCACCTCCTTCCCACAGGCCTCATGTAAGGCTTTAGAGGCAGGCAGACCCGGGTGTGTATTCTGGAGCTGTCATTAATTATCACACAATTCCCCAACCATCAGTTCCTGTATTTACAACCCGTAGATGAGAATGTTTACACTGTAGGGTTAGGAGGATTAAACAAACATAGAGTGTCTGGCATATTAGCACATGCTCAAAAAATATTAGTTCTCTTCCCTACACACAAACATTTTTTCTGATGGTTAACATATATTTCCTATGGCTAAGTTAAAAATATAACTTTAAGAAATATATGTAAAAACTCAAAATAGAAATACCATTTGACCCAGGAATCCCACTCCTAGGAATTTACCCCAAGAATGCAGCAGCCCAGTTTGAGAAAGACAGATGCACCCCTATGTTTATTGCAGCACTATTTACAATAGCCAAGAAATGGAAGCAACCTAAGTGCCCATCAGTAGATGAATGGATTAAGAAGATGTGGTACATATACACAATGGAATATTACGCAGCAATAAGAAAGAAACAAATCCTACCATTTGCAACAACATGGATGGAGCTAGAGGGTATTATGCTCAGTGAAATAAGCCAGGCCGAAAAAGACAAGTACCAAATGATCTCACTCATATGTGGAGTATAAGAACAAAGAAAAAAAAAATAATAATAAATAAATAAATAAATAAATGAAGGACCAAAACAGCAGCAGACTCACAGAACCCACGAATGGACTAACAGTTACCAAAGGGAAAGGGACTGGGGAGATGGATGGGAAGGGAGGGATAAGAGGGTAAAAGGGGCATTACGATTGGCAGACATAGGGTGGGGGGGCACGGGGGGTACTGTACAGCTCAGAGAAGACAAGTAGCGATTCTCATCTCACTACGCTGATGGACAGTGACTGTGGTGGGGTTGGTGGGGGGGACCTGGTGATGGGGGGAGTTCAATCATCACGGTATTGCTCATGTAATTGTACGTTAATGATACTAAAATAAAATAAATTATTAAAAAAAAAAAAAGAAAAATATGTAATCATGAGGAAATCTTATGAGTAGGAAAGAGAACTAAACCCTAAAATCAGTGCTTTTTAGCTTAGACTAACTCCACTATTCACATTAGTTGTTATTATCACTAACTTAATGAACTGAGGACAGTCAGTGTATACTCATTACTATCTTTTTCATCCATTTTACTGGATAAAAAACAATATTATTAATAAAAAAATACATCATGGTGGTGTAATGCATAGAAAGAGATTGATCATGTTGTGGACAGGAACAGTCATCTTTAAAAAACTTAATCCCTTTTAAGGTTCATTTTTTTGTTCAACAACATATAATAATAATGCTGGAGTTCATCTAAGAGTTCTCATCAATTGTACACTTGCCAGTAGTTTAACATTTTCAGTATGTTGGTTTTTGACCTATTAACTTAAGGCTGCTCTAGAGCTTTTATGTTCAGTAATAGTAACCAGAAAGGGCTTTGAGTAAAGAGCCTTTTTTGAGTCCCATACAGCCCAGTAGAAAACAGTGCCGCAGTCAGAACCAATTACTTGTGAGTGTTTGGAGACCGGCACACCCATGGCTGTGGAGAAACACATGATATTTCAATCTGGGAAACCCAGAGTGCCGAACCCAGAGACTGCTGGGAGTTAGGGGGCCTTGCCTCATTTTCACTCTATGTTTCAGCCGTATGTTTATACATCTGTAGCGCTTTATTTATGAGAAAATAATAAATCCCAAACCAGAGGAGCATTCCAGTTGGTATCCTTGCAAGGGATATATCTGTATCATTGTTCAGATTATGTCAAATTTGATAGTTGTCAAGTGGTATTATATCATTAATAAAAGTGAAGGGTTTAGATGTTTTGCTTTAGTTGAGATAAAAATAAAAAATGAGAATCCCCTTCCTTTTTACTCAAATAGTATTTTGTCACATTTGTTTTCATTACATTTTCTTCATGGAAGAAGGATTGTTTGTTAGTGTTATGTGGGTAAATATGCTGACAATTTAAGTAACTTACTCTAGGTAGTTGTTTTCATAAACTTTCAAATACTTCATCCCAGTTGATTCATGATGTTTGTTATTGAGGTTTTTACACCTTCAAGAAAAAAAGTTTTTTTTAAAACAGCCATAAGCCATGAGTTAATTTGTTGAGTGAGGCTGGCTCTACAGTGCAGTTCAGTGGTATGAAGTATAGATTCTGGAGTCTCGCCTCCAGGTTTTTAATTAGAACTCAGTCCTCTGATTCCTTGTCTGGTGCTTTCCTATGAGACGGCAGTGTGGATCAAGACAAATCTCTACAATCATGGTAATTCAAGTGTAGGGGACAATACAACTATTATACAGATAATTAAAAAGAATGTTAAAGTAGAATCACAGACTGTTATGAGAGCACACAACTTGGGGACGTAACTTAGGCTTGGGATGACCAAATTGAGGAATTGAAATCTTAGTTGAAAAATATGAAGATTGAGTTGGGGCCAACAGGGAAAGCATGGGATGCTCAAGGAATGGAAAGGGGCCTGTAGCTGTATGACTGGAGCAGAGTAAGTTAGGTGGAGAACTGTGACAGATGAGGCTGGAAGACAGGAGGCCCAATCAGTGTGGTCTAGAAGCTGTGACCCTCAGCTTTCTGAACTCTCTGAAGTGTTTTCCAAAACTGCATTGCAAAACGTCTACCTCCTTTGCTTTATGTATTTACTTTTCTCAACTCCAAATTTCATTTTTTTCTATTTATTCTCAAAATCACTGGCATTTGATACTATGACAACACTCAGTTTACCCTTTTGCTGAATACTGCTTCCTTAGATACTCATGAAATTCTCCCATATTTTTCTATCATGAGCTCCAGCTTTGGACTTTGGATCCTAACAGAATGGAATAAGGGAAACAAAAAATATCAAAGATAGGACAGACCAGTCAAACATGCAAATGTTCTCTGTGATCCTTGACATACATTTCCAAACTTTAAAAAGTTTCTTGTGTTCTAGGAACTGAGGTATTTTTTTCTGTGTAGTAAGCGGGGGCCTAGAGGTAATAATACATATTCCACTGACCCTACACCTCCTTTCTAGCTTTTCAGTTTTTGTATGATACAGTTTCACAGGAGGCACTTTCATGGTAGATGATATAGTGACTGTAAGGGTATGATATTATACATTTTATATTTATATTAATATATAAATGTAATATATTTAATTATATAAATATGTAATATTTACACAATAATACATAAACATTTTATATTTGGTATGTATATTATAAGTACAAATATAAAATACATATTTGTATATAATAAATGTATTTATATAGTTCTATTTTTCACCCTATCTATTACAAGGGTGGGGCAAGAAGTGGCAAGAATGAAAATTTCAAACTGATCATTGTAATCAATTATTAATTAAGTTACAGATGTAATTATGATGTAAATATAGAGGTAATACAGAGTGGCAGCAACTAAGTAAGCTTCTGAGTATCTCTTCTACTATTTTATCATTCTTATTAAATTGAGTATTTGAGGGCTTCAAATGCCTGCTAGATTTTCAGAATCTCTACTTCAACGTTCTGCAAACATCTTAAACTCACTGAGATCCCAAAGTAAGCATATTATTCAACTCTACCATTCTCCATTTTTTTCCAAATTCTCCATTCCCTACATTTCTTATCTCTGACATTAGTATCTACCTTGTGCCTGAAGATAGAACTCTTATTTGTTCTACTCTTTCTCTACCACTGATATTTATCAATTGCTAAGTCTTCTTGTTTTTACCGCCACAGATCTGTTAGATCCATTCTCTTCTCTTTGCCCTTGTGGTTGCATTAACTTTTCTCTGAGTTTTGGCAGTATTCTTCCAATGAGTTTCCCCATATCTAGATTTTCCCCTTCTGTCTTATCGGTCACATCAGTGCCAGAGTTATCTTTCCAACACACAGGCAGGCCATAGCTAGACTCAAAACATATTTTGGCTCTACACTTTCTTCATGATTAAGTAAAAATTCTTTGTCCTTGATATTCAGATGTATTTTGACGCCATCTGTTTTTTTATTTTTTTTAATTTTGCTATTATTAATGTACAATTAAGTGAGCAACATTGTGGTTACTAGACTCCCACTATTATCAAGGCCCCACCACATACCCCATTACAGTCACTGTCCATCAGCACAGTAAGATGCTATAGAATCACTGCTTGTCTTCACTGTGTTATACTGCCTTCTTCATATCCCACTCCCCCACTACATTATGTGTGCTAATCATAATACCCCTTTTCCCCCCTTATTGCTCCCTTCCCACCCATCTTCCCCAGTCCCTTTCCCTTTGGTAACTGTTAGTCCATTCTTGGGTTCTGTGAGTCTGCTGCTGTTTTGTTCCTTCAATTTTTTCTTTGTTCTTATACTCCACAGATGAGTGAAATCATTTGATACTTGTCTTTCTCCACCTGGCTTATTTCACTGAGTATAATACCCTCTAGCTCCATCCATGTTGTTGCAAATGGTAGGAATTGTTTTCTTCTTATAGCTGAATAATATTCCATGTGTATATGTACCACATTCATCTACTGATGGACACTTAGGTTGCTTCCATTTCTTGGCTATTGTAAATAGTGCTGCGATAAACATAGGGGTGCATATGTCTTTTTCAAACTGGGCTGTTGCATTCTTAGTGTAAATTCCTAGGAGTGGGATTCCTGGGTCAAATGGTATTTCTATTTTGAGTTTTTTGAGGAACCTCCATACTGCTTTCCACAATGGTTGAACTAATTTACATTCCCACCAGCAGTGTAGGAGAGTTCACCTTTCTCCACATCCTCGCCAACATTTGTTGTTGTTTGTGTTTTGGATGTTGGCCATCCTTACTGGTGTGAGATGATATCTCATTGTGGTTTTAATTTGCATTTCTCTGATGATTAGTGATTTGGAGCATCTTTTCATGTGCTTGTTAGCCATCTGAATTTCTTCTTTGGAGAAGTGTCTGTTCAGCTCCTCTGCCCATTTTATAATTGGCTTATTTGCTTTTTGTTTGTTGAGGTGGATGAGCTTTTTATATATTTTGGATGTCAACCCCTTATCGGATATGTCATTTATGAATATATTCTCCCATACTGTAGGATATCTTTTTGTTGTACTGATGGTGTCCTTTGCTGTACAGAAGCTTTTTAGTTTGATATAGTCCCACTTGTTCATTTTTGCTTTTGTTTCCCTTGCCCGGGGAGATATGTTCATGAAGAAGTTGCTCATATTTATGTCCAAGAGATTTTTGCCTATGTTTTTTTCTAAGAGTTTTATGGTTTCATAACTTACATTCAGGTCTTTGATCCCTTTTGAGTTTACTTTTGTGTCTGGGGTTAGACAATAATCCAATTTCATTCTCTTACATGTAGCTGTCCAGTTTGTCCAACACCCGCTGCTGAAGGTGTTGTCATCTCCCCATTGTATATCCAAGGCTCCTTTATCATATATTAATTGACCATATATGCTTAGGTTTATATCTGGGCTCTCTAGTCTGTTCCATTGGTCTATGGGTCTGTTCTTGTGCCAGTACCAAATTGTCTTGATTACTGTGGCTTTGTAGTAGAGTTTGAAGTCAGAGAATGTAATTACCCCCACTCTATTCTTCCTTCCCAGGATTACTTTGGCTATTGTGGGGTCTTGGGTGGTTCCATATGAATTGTAGAACAATTTTCTCTAGTTCATTGAAGAATGCTGTTGTTATTTTGATAGGGATTGCATTGAATCTGTAGATTGCTTTAGGCAGGGTGGCCATTTTGACAATATTAATTCTTCCTATCCATAAGCACCGGATGTGTTTCCATTTATTGGTATCTTCTTTAATTTTTCTCATGAGCGTCTTGTAGTTTTCAGAGTATAAGTCTTTCACTTCCTTGTTTAGGTTTATTCCTAGGTATTTTATTCTTTTGGATGCGATTGTGAATGGAATTGTTTTCCTGATTTCTCTTTCTGCTAGTTCATTGTAAGTGTATAGGAATGCAACAGATTTCTGTGTATTAATTATGTATCTCACAACTTTACTGAATTCAGATATTAGATCTAGTAGTTTTGGAGTGCATTCTTTAGGGTTTTTTATGTACAATATAATGTCATCTACAAACAGGGACAGTTTAACTTCTTCCTAACCAGTCTGGATGCCTTTTATTTCTTTGTGTTGTCTGATTGCCGTGGCTAGGACCTCTAGAACTATGTTGAATAAAAGTGGGGAGAGTGGGCATCCTTGTCCTGTTCCCGATCTTAAAGGAAAAGCTTTCAGTTTCTCGCTGTTAAGTTTAATGTTGGCTGTGGGTTTGTCATATATGGCCTTTATTATGTTGAGGCACTTGCCCTCTATACCCATTTTGTTGAGAGTTTTTATCATGAATGGATGTTGAATTTTGTTGAATGCTTTTTCAGCATCTATGGAGATGATCATGTGATTTTTGTCCTTCTTTTTTTGATGTAGTGGATGATGTTGATGGATTTTTGAATGTTGTACCATCACTGCATCCTTGGGATGCATCCCACTTGATCATGATGGATGATCTTTTTGATGTCTTTTTGAATTTGAATTTGGTGTGCTAACATTTTGTTGAGTATTTTTGCATCTATGTTCATCAGGGATATTGGTCCGTAATTTTCTTTTTTTGTGGTGTCTTTACCTGGTTTTGGTATTAGAGTGTTGTTCGTCTCATAGAATGAGTTAGGGAGTATTCCCTCCTCTTCTACTTTTTGGAAAACTTTAAGCAGGATGGATATTAGGTCTTCACTAAGTGTTTGATAAAATTCAGCAGTGAAACCATCTGGTTCAGGAGTTTTGTTCTTAGGTTCTTTTTTGATTACCAATTCAGTTTCATTGCTGGTAATTGGTCTGTTCAGATTTTCTGTTTCTTTCTGGGTCAGCCTTGGAAGGTTGTATTTTTCTAGAAAGTTGTCCATTTCTTCTAGGTTATCCAGTTTGTTAGCATATAACTTTTCATAGTGTTCTCTAATAATTCTTTGTATTTCTGTGGTGTCCGTAGTGATTTTTCCTTTCTCATTTCTGATTCTGTTTATGTGTGTAAACTCTTTTTTCTTCATAAGTCTGGTGAAGGGTTTATCTATTTTGTTTATTTTCTCAAAGAACCAGCTCCTGCTTTCATTGATTCTTTCTATTGTTTTATTCTTCTCAATTTCATTTATTTCTGCTTTAATCTTTATTATGCTCCTCCTTCTACTGACTTTGGGCCTCATTTGTTCTTCCTTTTCTAGTTTCATGAATAGTGAGTTAAGACTGTTCATTTGGGATTGTTCTTTCCTGAGGTAGGCCTGTATTGCAATATATTTCCCTCTTAGCACGGCCTTCACTGTGTCCCACAGATTTTGCAGTGTTGAGTTATTGTTGTCACTTGTCTCCATGTATTGCTTGATCTCTGTTTTTATTTGGTCATTGATCCATTGATTATTTAGGAGTATGTTATTAAGCCTCCATGTGTTTGTGGGTTTTTTCATTTTCTTTGTGTAATTTATCTCTAGTTTTATACCTTTGTGATTTGAGAAACTGGTTGCTACAGTTTCAATCTTTGTGGCCTAGTATATGATCTATTCTTGAAAATGTTCCATGTGCACTTGAGAAGAATTTATATGCTGTTGCTTTTGGATGGAGTGTTCTGTAGATGTCCATTAGGTCCATATGTTCTAATCTGTTGTTCAGTGTCTCTGTCCCTTTATTTATTTTCTGTCTGGTTGATCTGTCTTTTGGAGTGAGTGGTGTGTTGAAGTCTCCCAAAATGAATCCATTGCATTCTTTTCCCCCTTTAATTCTGGTAGTATTTGTTTCACATATGTAGGTGATCCTGTGTTGGGTGCAGAGATATTTATAATAGTTATATCCTCTTGTTGGATTGACTCCTTTATCATTATGTAATATCCTTCTTTGTCTCTTGTGACTTTCTTTGCTTTGAAGTCTATTTTGTCTGATACAAGTGCTGCAGCTCCTGCTTTTTTCTCACTATTAGTTGCATGAAATATCTTTTTCCATCCCTTAACTTTCAGTCTGTGTATGTCTTTGGGTTTGAAGTGAGTCTCTTGTAGGCAGCATATAGATGGGTCTTGTTTTTTTATCCATTCAGTGACTCTACGTCTTTTGATTGGTGCATTCAGACCATTTACATTTAGGGTGATTATCGATAAGTATGTACTTATTGTCATTGCAGGCTTTAGATTTGTGGTTACCAAAGATTCAAGGGTAATTCCCTTACTATCTAACAGTCTAATTTAACTTATTTCATATGCTATTACAAAAACAAGCTAAAGATTCTTTTTTTTTCCTACTTTTTCTTCCTCGTCCATTCTTTGTATGTTATGAATCATGTTCTGTACTCTTTGTCTATCCCTGGGGTGACATCTATTTAGTCTTAGGAATTCTTCCATATATAGGAGTCCCTCAAAATGCACAGTAGAGGTGGTTTGTGGGACGTAAATTCTCTCAGCTTTTGCTTATCTGAAAATTGTTTAATCCCTCCTTCAAATTTAAATGATAACCTTGCTGGGTAGAGTATTCTTAGTTCAAGGCCCTTCTGCTTCATTGCATTAAATATATCATTCCACTCCCTTCTGGCGTGTAAGGTTTCTGTTGATAAATCTGATGATAGCCTGATAAGTTTTCCTTTGTATGTTATCTTTTTTCTCTCTCTAGCTGCTTTTAAAAGTCTGTCTTTATCCTTGATCTTTGCCATTTTAATTATTATATGTCTTGATGTTGTCTTCCTTGGGTCCCTTGTGTTGGGAGATCTGTGCATCTCGATGGCTTTAGAGACCATCTCCTTCAACAGATTAGGGAAGTTTTCAGCAGTTACCTCCTCAATGACACTTTCTATTCCTTTTTCTCTCTCTTCTTCTTCTGGTACCCCTGTTATGCGAATATTGTTCCGTTTGGATTGGTCACACAGTTCTCTCAATATTCTTTCATTCTTAGAGATTCTTTTTTTCTCTCTGTGCCTCAGCTTCTTTGTATTCCTCTTCTCTAATTTCTATTCCATTTACCATCTCTTCTACTACATCTAATCTGTTTTTTAAATCCCTCCACTGTATATTTCATTTCAGATATGGAATTTCTTAATGATTGAGTCTCCATCTTAAATTTTTCCTGAGCTCTTGAATATTTTTCTGTACCTCCATGAGCATGTTTATGATTTTTATTTTGAACTCTCTTTCAGGAAGAGTGGTGAGTTCAGTTTCATTTGGCCCTTTTTCTGGGTTTTGTGAGATTTTGGTCTGAACCATGTTCTTTTGACGTTTCATATTTCTGTGGGGTGCCCACTAGTGATCAGAAGCTCCAGAGTCTGGGGCTGCTCAGCCCCTAGAGTGAGGTTTGGGGTTGTAGGGGAGAGCTGGTACCTGGTGGGAGGAAAGATCTGTTTCCTGATTCCTGTCTGCCTTGCCTGTCTCCTGTATCAGAGCCAGTGAACTGAGCACACAGTTTTTAACCTCTGTGCTTTGCCTCTCTAGCTGTTGTCGGCAGGGCCTCCCTGTGACTGGCCTGACGCCTGCGCAGTGACTGCCAGTTTGTGAGCAGGTGCTGTAGGCCAGAAGGAAGGCTTGGCCAGCTACGTATCTCTTGGGGGGCCTTGGAGCTGAGTGGCCAGCCAGCGGGTGGACCTCCTGAAGTTCCTCGAAGTTCCCAATCTGCTGGGCAGAGCATGCCCAGACAACCTTGTCCCTCATCCCTTTTCCGGCGCATCAAGCTCCATGTAAACCCTGCCCCTTCAACAGCCGTGTCACTGTTAGGAAGCCTGTGAGACCACATGCCTTTCCCTTTTTCCATAGTGGCCCGGTGTGGATCCTGTCCTCCACAAACGGCCCGAGTGTCAGTCTCTCAGGCACTCCACCTGTCCCAGTCCCCATACTCCAGCGCACCAAACAATGTAGGTTTCTGCTTGCAAAGCAGATCTCCAGGGCTAGGTGTTCAGCAGTCCCAGGCTTCCACCCCTTACCCGCTCCATTTCTCTTCCTCCCGCTGGTAAGCTGGAGTGGGGGATGAGCTCGGGTCCCACCAGATCAAGGCTTTCTTGTACGTTACCCTGTTTAGTGAGGTCTGGTCTGTTCGTGAGGTCTGTATGCAGTCTGGTGCAGCCTTCTTTCCTGTTGCTGTTTTAGGGTTAGTTGTATTAACTATATTTTCACACTATCTGCGGTTTTGGGAGTTCTCTGTCTCAACTCTCACACCACCATCTTGAGTGTTCAACTGGTTTTTAGTTCATCTCCTAGTTGGCAGAAGTAACAGTTCCCTTGTTATGTTCATTTACCACTGTATTTTCTTTCTGAAGACTATATAATAATATGACTTACATAATCAATTAGTATATTGTACATCTATCAGGTGATATGTTATTCAATTTTTATAATGCATTATTATGATCTGGCTTTAGTAAGTGCTGGTTGATTTGAATTGAAATTAATTGGAAGAGCACTCTTTCACTAATATTTGTTCAGTACATCTTGTTATGGAACATATATTTTGCACAAACCATAGTTCCTTCTGAACTTTTCTCACACAAAATTCTCTTAAATTAATTCCCATCAAACTGTTTCATGTTTCTCTAGCAAACATTTAATGAGAATATTAGAATAATTTGTATATTCTATCATAAAATTTTAAGTAAATACTTTCAGATAATATAAATAGGACACTTCTATTCACTACTTTTTCTAAAACAAAAAAGTCAAAATTATTTGGGAAAAACAAGAATATTCTTTGCAGCATATCACTTAAATAATTTTAAACTTTGTCAGATTTGTTTGGGGACCCCTGCCTCTGTATGTTTATCCATATAGATATAAATTGACCAGTGAACTACCTATTTCTCACATGGTGGGTACTCAGTAAATGTTTGTTGATAGCAATGATGTACCAAATTAAAATGACCTGTCTCTGGGTTTAGCAAAGCAAAACATAGGAGTATCTGAGGTTTATTTCAGAAATAGAATTTTAATGTAGGTTAATCAGTAATCACTTATTTTTAAAAAATTATTTCCTTGAACGCTTACCTCACATCATATACAAAAGTTAACTCAAAATGGATCAAAGACCTAATTATCAGAGCTAAAATTTTTAATAAAATACAGAGATAAATAATAAGCTTGGATTTGGCAATGAATTCTTAGATATGACACCAAAAGCATAAGTGACAAAAGAAAAAAAAATAGACAAATTGGACTTCATCAAAATTAAAAACTTTTGTGCATTAAAAACTCCTGCATAATGGGAGAAAATATTTATAATCATATAGCTGATTAGAGTCTAATATGTAAAGAGCTCTTAACAATTCAACAACAAAAAGGTGAACAACCTAATTTTAAAACAAAGGATTTGAATAGACACTTCTCCAAAGAAGATATGCAAATGATTACAAACACCAGCAAAAATGCTCAACATCATTAGTCCCTAGGGAAATGCAAGTCAAAACCACAATGGGATACTACTTCACACTGACTACGTATACTGTAATTAAAAAAAAAAGGAAAATAACAAATGTTCATAGTAGCACTATTTGCAATAGCCGAAAGAAGGAAATAACTCAAAGATCTATCAATTGATAAGTGAATAAACAAATGTGCTATATCCAGACAATGGAATATTATTTAGCAGTGAAAAGGGATAAAGTACTGATACAAGTTACAACATGGATTTACTCTGAAAACATTGTGCTAAATGAAAAAAGCCAGAAACAAAAGGTTACATATTGTATGATTCCACTGGTCAGAAATGTATAGACTAGGCATATTCTGTCTCCAAAGAGACAGGTTAGTGGTTGACAGAGGCTGTGGAAGAAGGAGTGGAAAATGACTGCTTAATGGGTTTCTTTTTGGGGTGGTGGAAAATTTCTAGAGCTAAGATGGCAGTGGTTGTTGCACAGCATTTGAATGTACTTGTTGCTGAATTATACATTTAAAATCATTGAGATGGCAAATTTGATGTGTTTGTGTTTTACCACATTAAAAAATATCTTTTAGCTCTTGGGTGTTAAGGGATAGGCAACTAGACTGTTGCTTACATAGAATGGCCATGTGTTATACCAGAAGGTAGCGTGACAGAGATTCAGAGGAAATGGGTTCTAGAACAACCTTTGTTATCAACTCATCACAAAGTTTTGGAGAAATAAATCACACAGTCTCCTTGGTCTCAGATTTTCCTGGCTGTAAAGTGAAGGGTTTCAACTAGATGAAATCTAAATTCCCTCTCAACTCTAAAACTCTTTGATTTAAGCTACAAATACTGATTTTTGAATACTTATATTCTAACTATGTTTTGTTTTGTTCTTGTTTCAACTTACAACAATAAAATGAGTGTGTTTCTAAATGTATAACATAATTATATTTTGAATTTGGTTATATTCAACACCAATAACCCATTTATAAATATATTCCAGTTACATAAATCTCACAATATAACTTGTAACTAGGTAGTCAACAAGTCCCCAAAGTAATCTGAAAATGTATTATCGTATTTGTAAGGAGTGTTTCCTTTTTCATGCAAAGTTTTTTGGATATTTAATATGTTAGGAATGTGAACTTTTAACTTGTCAAACTATTGTAACATATTTGAAAATTATAGTAATTTGATTAAAATGTTGCCTATAAGGCAAAAAGGTTTAGTTAATAGAATCCATATGTAATTAAAATGCAGAACTAAATGTAATCAGACTCCAGTGACTAGTGCCCCATATTGATAGTTTTACAATGGCCTCTGGGGTTGAAAGTTTAAATGTTGCAGAATGCAGCACACTGCAGAACACAACTTTTTAACTGGCAACTTAGCTGTTTGAAAGACCTCAACACAGTTACTTGATAAGATGTGAATATCACATCTTAGATTTTCATCATTTAGGAATATCTTCCATTGGCAGGTGGAGAAGCACGTGACTGTTGTGCTGGTGGAGAAGCACACTCTACAGCACTGTTACATGAACCACCTGAGATGAAGATCCCTGCTTGAGCCTAGCCATGTCCTTCTTTTTTCTTTTTAAATAACAGCTGCTTAATTCAGGTGAATTCATCTGAATCATATGAAAGTTATAGACACAACACTATGCACCAAGCCACAAAAAAATTAAAAAAAAAATTTCCTGAACTTAAAAAAAAAATATTTTTTCTGGACAGTTTTAAGGGTCGACATCCTGTGTTAGAGTTCTCTAATCATCACCAGCACAATTTACAATCAGAACACACAGAGAGCCAGTTTAGACCAGCTCATCTGTTGATCTTGGCAGAGACCCTTCATCTCAGCTGCCACTTGAGAGTTGGGGGACTCCACAGAGCCCAGAGGAGGGCGGGATGCAAGACTGGTCAAGGCGTGAACACACAGGCCTGCTTCATTTCAACAGTTGTATGTTGCTTAAAAAAAAAAAAAAGTCTTTTTATTTTACTGCCCCCACCCCTTCTTTTTAACCTGAAATTAAATGAGGACCTCTCACGAACCACTGCGCTCCAGGCATAAGAAATTGTAATGTCTGGCTTGCAGAAACTGTCCCGTCAAAATGTGCTTCTGATTAGGTGGCTTAATTACAGCTGTGAAAACAATGTTGATTTAGGCCTCAAGATTCCAGGGCATGTCAGCCGTTATTAGCTAACCTTGGACTGAATCCACCATTTTAAAACTCTGTACCACTAAAGTCACCCTGCTTGACAACTTTTTATTTAGGCAAAAAAGTTGCCAGAAGCAACACATTTTTATGCTAAATATTGTTCGATGGACAGTTTTATCTGCAGCGCCATTAGTGGTCATTAAGGAGATAGTTAACTTTATCAAGAACAAGGGAGTTCTGTTTGTAAAAACAGTGAGTTTTGAATGGTATTTTTAAAAGGTTGACTGACATAAGAATTAATTTTAATTCCTTTAATTCAGTTTTATTTCAAGTCCAGCATGTTGGTTTAACCACCCAATTTTATTACACCTAAATTTTCCTGACAGTTTCATTTGCTCTTAGGAAATAAAATTGCAGTTTTTTTCAACATGGGAAATAATGGTTAGTTTTAAAAACATTATGTTAAACTTCCCTTGCCTCAAGCTGGTTCAGACACAACCTCAGTTTACTTTTGGAAAAAAAGAACCTCATTAAGTAGTTTTTAATATTTTAATATAATAAAGGTATGTTTTTCATCATGAGAAAGCTTATTAGACTCATATATTTACACGTGCAAAGGAAGTAAAAGTCTTAATAATTAGATGATTTCAATACTTTGTGGAATTTTCAATACAGTTGTCACTGATGTCATAAATATTATAATCATGTATTTAAAGTAGTTCCAGTTCATTGTATTTTAGATGTCTGGAACTCTTCTTGTATGCTGTGAATGGTTTTTTATTTGTCAATATTTTTTAAAGTGAACATTAAATAGAAAGCAATACCAAAAATGTAAGGTGGGTAGCTAAACAGCAAACCTAAAGAGTCATAACTCTCATTATAATTTTGGAAAAAACTTTTGCTTGAAAATGCATGATTCATGCCAAACCGAATACCCAAGAGAGAGCTTAATGATTTCTTTAAAATGAAATCTCCCACACCCAAGACGTTAAATCCAACAAAGTGGGTGGCCAAGGCACATCTTTTTCTACTAGTCAGACTCATTGAACAATTAACTGACTCACTCTGAATCATGTATAGAGAAGGAAACTATTGTCTAGGTTGAATTAAGAGTTAATACATAGGTAATTAATTGTGAGGAATGGGTGAGTGAATAGCTGTTGATGATATAGTATATGTGTCTTGAAAAAGAAAGCTGGGCAACTAGTTCAAAGTAAAGTTTTAATTAATAATCCCATAATCTAATATCGGTAACATCTTCTAATTGCCAAATGCTATAGAGACACTCTATATCTACATCTGTCCCATCTATTATTTAATTCAATCTTCATATGCATCTTATGAGAGAAATATTATTTTCCTATATTGCAGATAAGGCAACTCAGAACCAAGAGGATAGTAGTTTGCCCTAGATTATGCTGTTTGAGATCTAAATTGGAACCTTTGTCTATGTGTCCAAAGCCCATACTCTAAACTAAAAATGGAAATAGACATTTTTCTTGGAAAAGGTTATGAAATAGTAGGGAAAAATAAGAATGACTGAGTTTAAGTTGCATATGCCTTTAGGCTGTTAAGAGACAAGCACATTTAAACTTGAATAAAAGTTTTACAGTTTTCTGTGCAAGAGAAGCTATTTTTTTCTTTCAGTACAACTGACTGCATGTGAAGACTGATGGATTCACTAGGTCTGTGGTTAAGGCCTTTTACCTGGAACAGAAGGACCTTCCTTCTTCCTTTTGCTTTATGCACAAAGAACTGAAAGTGTACATACTTCCATTTATACTGGTTTGAAGTTTGGGTATATTGCATTTATTCTTAAGATCCTATGCTAGCTGAGAAATTGGTAAGAAATAGCTGTCTTAGTTTCCCGGAACTTTGGCATAGAGCATGCTTCGATAGAGTCTGAATTCAGCGTTTTCTTTTGGATATCCTTTTGTTCTCAGTGTTTGCCCAATACCGGTTGGGAATCCCAGGATGTAAGGGGCCAACTAAGGTTACAGCTTTATGTTTCCAGCCACCACCATCTATTTCTGATAAGTTCTAACTGAAAATATGAATTTGGTTGAAAAAATGTGCTGTGTGCATTGTATATAGTATAGGTTATATCTGATTTTATCATGATAAAGTGATTATTTTGAGACATCATTTTGTTCATCTCTCCTAGTGACTTATGACTTAACTTTAAAAAGTATTTTATTACATACATACTGGATATTATGGATATATGGGTAATAAGATTCTTCTTTATATATATTACAATTATGTATTCCCTAACTGGTTTTGCCTTTTCTTGATAAACAACTTTTTTGTTGAAGAAAATAAAAAGGCCTGGGAAAGAGTTTTGAATCTAGATATATAAGTAAATCTATAGAGATAGTCTGTATCTTATTCTGTGTAGATATAGGTATTCCTTATTTTGGAGTGTTATTATATTTTAGCTATGGAGTAATCTTTTTTAATATTTTGGTTCATGTGCTTACTTTTCCTGATCCATAGTTATTTGAACATAAAATCCTCCAATTCTTTAAAATGTGTTTTACCTAAAGCAGGTAAAAAACCCAAGAAATTTGAAGTTATTAAAGTAGTTCAGCTTTTCCAACCATATTGTTCCTTCTTTTGATAGCACTGATAACAAAAGGCACTGGGGTGTAGTAATGCTTTTTAGCAATATTCAAAAGAGTTTAAATTAGTCACTATGTTAATACTAAGAAAGCATGAAAAAGCAGAGGAGGTTGAACATTTATTAGAAACAGCAATTTAGTAAATCTCATAGTCTTATTTATCCCTGTCTCACATGGTATCTCAGAGTGGGAGGGAAGAAGCCTAGGGAACAGGTGTTTCTCTGCACACCCCTTACTCCAAGCAGGTTACCTTTACTTTTATCTCATTTAGAAATTAAATTACTGGTTAAGATTTCATTTAACAAAAGGATTCTGCTATTAAAATGTTTGAAAAGTCCCTATTATACCAAAAAGACACCCAGGAACAGTGATCTGTTAAATAAATAGTTATTTATACATGTCATAAAATACAGATTATGTACTCAAGGCCTAAAGAAAAGAAAAAGAATGAATAATATCATAGTAACTTCTGTACTTTGTAAAATCATTTTTACTTGCTTCATGGCTGCTTGGAAGCCTAAAACTAAGTCTTGTTTTTATTTCTTCCAACAAATAATTTTGCTTTACTTTATGCATAAACTTCTTTAGGAGCTATTGGCACAAGATCTTATTGTTGAGGCTGATTTTTGTCATTAAGTATATAACTTTATACCATTTCATTTGTGGGGAATAGTGATCTACATATTTTTGGTAAAAGTACACTTAACCTTGGAAGAAATAAAATTGTATGTTAGCATAACATTAACATGTGTTTTTCAATCTAGAACCTATACTTTCATAAACTTAAAAAATACCTTTCAGAGTATACACTGAAGCGTGTTTCCCATATCCACAGTTCTTGATCTACTAGAGATCTCAAAATCTTGTCTAATTAAGCTTCGAGTCAGTTATTATCATTCTTCTTTACCAGTGGCTGCAGGGAATTTGCTAGAGAATGGAAGTACAGTGACTCCTCAACTTCTGCTTGGAAAGAACTGCCTTTCCAGGAATTGGGGTATGACCCTTTGCATAAAACAAACCAGCAAATTTGGGAACCAAAAAGGATGTAAAAATTAGCCAATCTATCAAACATTTCACTAGCTTTTCCTATCTTTTTTATCACAACTCATACATAGTCACTGCTACAGTAGCTTTCTCTCTTCAACACTTTATTATTTTTGAGGTACAGAGGAGTAGAAGGAATATACCCCTACTTCAATGCAGTGGAAAGCAAACTGGACTGGGGAGTCAAGAGTTAAGAACTTGGTCCTGGCACTGCCACACTGGCTGTATGGGCCCCATCGAATAACCTCTTTGGGAGTTTCTACGATAGTGAAGGGACGAGATTGGACCAGATGACCTCTAAGGTGCCTTCTGGCAGCAACAAATGTTTTCTCTTTCTCTTTATTATTTCTGTCACAACCTTCTGCTCTACTCGGTGGCCTTCAGAAGTATGTTGTCTTCTCAGGGCTTTGTGTCACTTCATTGTCACCTCACCCAGCTGGCAGGATGTTTCAGAGGATGCAGGTTATTAATGATACTCATGGCATCGGCTTCAGTTTTGTTTTTTAGGTTAAGTGAAATGAGTGTTTAAATATGTTTACCTTTGAAATAGAATATTTGATAGCTCCTGAATGCATAGGAAGTTAGTGTGTTGGTTAATGGAGCTCCTGATTGAACACTTACTTAATATATTACTTACTTAGTTAATAAGCACTTCTGGACACTATTGTAATTCTAACTTATCATTTAATTTCTTTTATTCTTATTCATTTAATTTACACTCACAGATAGAAAGCATAAAGAACACTGATATTGAAAAGCAATGGCAATAAGGAACCCCCAAATTAGAATAATTATGGAAATTTTATTTCAGCTGATCTTCAACAGATCCGTAAGTTCCATTCATCTGATCAAAATTCTTGTACCAACACTTTGGCATCTTCAGTGCTTCATATCCAGTTTCAAAAGAGAAAATTGTGAAATTTCATTCAAATTGGCTGTTCATTTATTGAAAACCAAAGACCTACAATATGTAGTTTGAAAGATGTCCTAGACAAAAAAACAGCAGCCTGAAGTCCTCTTTTGACTAATCATTTAGAAACAAAATGCACAAATATTATATAAAATGAGCAATTGATTTTCAAGCACAAAATGCAAATACCTAATATAAAATTACCAGTTATTGATGTATTTGCTAAATAGTTACCAATATATTAGTTTTGCTTTTGTTTTTGTTTTCATTTAAATTTGTTTTTCTACTAAAATTAGTAAAAATTAGTACTAGCCTCTCTTTCTTATGAGTTTTTATATATGCTGATTCTTTTGCTTGGAATACTGTTTTCTAACTTTTGCTTAGTTGATGTTTCCCCCAAGTTTTTAAATCCCAAGTCTCTCCCTAAACATCCTATCATATTATTGTAGCATCTGTCATACTTTCTTGTAGTTGTTAACTGACTAACCGCATTAGAATACAAATGTTATGTGAATAGATTGTTCCATTCCTAGATGTTAGTGTGATACCTGGAGCATAAGAAATAGTTTTCTTAAAGTTCCATCATAAATTCTAAATTATGTTGCCCAATTTGAAGTTCACCAGCCTCTGTGGAAGTTCAGTTATCAAAGAGCCAAACCTGTAGCTGTCATTGGTCCTCTGTCTCTGTGGGTTCAGAATTTCTTTATTATTAAGATCATCTGTTATGTCAGGTTACTACTGAAAACATCATTTCTGTGGTCTTCTATACCCCGTTTTCTTAAAGAAAAACAGAAAAGGAAAGAAATTTCTGATGCCTGAGTGTATTTGAATTGTTCACCTAAGCTCAGGGATTGTGTCTTTGTTTATTCCTTATTCAGTACCTGAACAAGAATACAATGGAGTATAATAAATAAGTAATAATGGCAATGGTGAGGAATTAACGGATAGACCATCTGAGGCCCTTAAAAATAATACAAAGAGTAAAAAGAACTGTTTTCTTAAGCTTTAAGTTCAGGTAAAGAGAGTGCTTTACAATACATTTTTGAGTTTCGTAGAAATCATAATTTCTGTAAAAATAATCCTTATGTGTTGACACTCCATATCCCTAAGAAAAAAATACTGATTTATTTTTCTTTACCATGAGAAATATAGAGGAAGACATAGAGGAAGAGATAGGGTACTCTAGAAATTTTAAACTATTATCAAGAGTTCCTATAATATTAACAGTAATGTAGAACAGTAACTTAAAAAAGAAACAAAGCAGTTTAAGAAATTCGTTGTGGGAATATCAGCCTGCCTGAGAATAGTCCTCAACCCTGAACCTCTCAGCTGCTAAACCCAAACCAACAGACTGAGGAGGTGGGTCCCGGAGTCAACCGCTGGCTGTCTTGTCAGCTCTCTGTTTGATATTAGTTTTCCATTTGAAGTTTTCCTGTTTCCTATCAAGTTCATGGCAACATAGTAATGATTCTATACCACACATGTGTTTCTCAGCATTGGTAACAGCTTTGTCACTATTGTCATTGATGCATTTAATTTAGTGACCTTAGAATTGGCATGATGGCATTTAGGCAATTTCATCAATTAGAGGGTGAGAAGAACAGAAATTTAGAAATGTAAAAAGACCTTTTTAGATCAGTGCCAGAAACAAACACTTATTTATGAACTCAGAACTTCTGAGATGCATGTAAGTACATCATATAGAAGATGAGAAGGAATTGTGCTCGCTTTTATTTCTGTAAACGGTGAGAGTGCTGTATGTTTAAAAAACAGACTCAACAATATGAAATCATATAACAATTAAGCAGGTAATTACAATGAGTTAAGAGTTACTAGATGAGTAAACCCCAGCTTTAAAAAATCAGATGTTTGTTTTAGGATCATATGGGAGAATTGAAATATATTCCCCCAATTATTTGTGATGGGGTTTATTACCCAGGGTTATGTTTTTAAATTATCAGACTATCGTGTTTCTACTCCAACTCCTTCCAAGGTTCCAGCCTGGTCCAGGGACTGTCCTCAGCTTTGAAGAGATCTTGGGAGCATTGGTAAACTCTCTCCTTTAGTGATTCTCAGTAGTTTAAGAAGAGAAAGTAAAAGGGTCAGGTCCCAGGCCTCAACTTAATACCTTCAGGGAGCACTCCAGGTCAGTGCCACTCCTTGAGACCAGACCTGTGCATTTAGACCCAGGTCAAAGCCAGCTGGTCTATGTATATTTTTGATTTTGCTAAGCTTGGGGTCTGCAAGTCAGGTGTTTAATCATTGTGTTTAATCATCCTTAAAGGCTTAGGGCCCACTTTGTGCCTGACTCATTACTAAGTACCCAACAGAAGTTTGTTGAATCGATGAATGAATCTTGTTCCCTTTTGAAGAGTTCTAAACTCTTTAACAGTTCTTTCTCTTCCCATATTTTATGCAAGAAAGATAGTTGTATCTGCACATGGATTGAATACAAAAAAGGCATAATGAAGAGTCAGTGATTTGATGGAATTTATCATCTAGTTGGTGAGTCAGGACAGACTTACATCAAGCAATAAGATGATAAATGCTGATGGAGTTTGAAAAGATAGATTTATTTGGACTGGGGTGGTTAGGGACTGTTTCTGAGATTTTGATTTTGAAGGAATGATAGGGTTTGAATAAGGCATTCTGGACAGGGAGAACTCTGTCAGCAGAAACAGCATGATGATGGCCTATATTCAATCAAGGTTAGTTGTGAGTTGGTTTTTTTCTTCTGTCATGATGATAATATTGTTTCTGTAATTCTTTACAGTCTTAAAAGTATACCCATGTGCATAAGCTTAAAGTTGCTCTTGTGTAAAAGTATTATTTATGAGATTGAGAAAGGTTGGGTGATCCTACAGTCTCACCAGCGAGTAAGCCACAGAGGTGAGGCTGCTGGCTCTTGGTAAACCACCGTGGCCCCCACCTCTCCCTTTGGCTGAAGTCATCTGTATTTTCCTATTGTGTCTTCAGGTGAAGGCACAGTCCAGGAACATGAAACAGAGCAGAGCTTGTTGATATATACAGGTTCCCAGCCAGAGGCTTAGTATAGAGCTGGAGGAGGAGGAGGAAGATTAGCTAACATTAATCCACTACTTTACCCACGTGAGACAGTGTTCTGAGAACCTAATACATGTTAACTTATTCAATACTGAACAACACCCTTATGGGTATATATTATTTTTCAGTACTATTATTGTCTTGATATTATATGGCTTACAGGTACTGAAGCAAGCCTGTGGGATTATTCAAAGCTTGGCCTCGCCTCTTGCTAACCACGTGATCCTGGCTCACCAGGCAGCCTCTTCAAGACTGCTTCAGGTCCCTCATCTATAAAAATGAGGGTAAGGATAGCTCCTCTCTCTAGGCTTGTAGGAAGGTTAAAAGGAAGGAGACCAGTAAAGTCCCTGTTATTGTTATTGGTGCTATTTCTATTATGTTCTAATCAGTTGGCCATAGAATTATAAATCTGACTTGTTCTCAAAGTAGGAAGGAATTATTAAGGCCTCAAAGTCCCCTGTTCTAGGCAGAGCTCTGTAGTTAGCATTAGAATGCCTTCTGACTGGCAGTTTTGTATCTTTCCTAAAAATATATTATTTAGTTAGATTTCAACATCTGTTGTTAAGTGTCTGGCTTACTGATGGCAGAGGGAGATGGCACTTTTATATTTTAGTACTTCTTTTCTGAATACAAGGGTTTTATTTCTTAGGCTGTAAATTAACATTTTAATCTACCTCATTTTTTTGCATAAATAATAATCATATTATAATAAAATTATGTTCATTTAAAAAGTAAAAACAGAATCCTAACAAATCAAGCTACTTTGGGATTTGAGATAGACAACAAATTGCTATAACATGAATTTGGATGATGGAACAAGTGATGTGTATCACCATGGTATAAATAATTTCTGCATGACCTTATTAGAAAATTATAGTTGCACATATCTTATAGAAATTCTGAGACCTTACTTGTTCATAGACATTAAAACTTTTCCTTCATAGGGTGTTTGTAGAACTTTTGGATAAAAGTTTATGTTTATCATGGCATCGTTTAATACACTTTGAAAACACCCTACTGCTTTGTGAACATATTTGGTTTATAATGCAAGTAAAATATTCAGCAGCTGGAAATGAAGGGGGAGAAAAGGGTAGTTCACTTTAAGATATAACTAGGCCTCAAAAAAGATTTGCTCCATTTGCTTAGTAACATTTGAAGACTAAATACATAGCTTCACCAGAAATGATGTTCATGAACAGTGATCTTTAAAAATTAATTAGGCTTAGGAAATCCATGAGGTTTTGTTGACCCAGTATTTAAGCTACTATTTAAAATGGGCTGAAGTTCAACTATCTAAGTACCCTGAACCCAGACTTATAGGAATAATCACTCTAACTCATTCCTTCATGTTATGAATAATTGGTGTAGTAGATTGGCTAGACTACTTTGCCAAGGGCTAGGGTATCATAGTAAGAATAACAACAGCCAGTATTTAGTGCCTGCTTACTGTGTGGGGCCACTGTGCCGAGCTCTTTATGTATACTAACTAATGTAATCCGCATTATCCTACCTGTGGTAGGTTATTACCTCCTCCTTTAAGATGAAAGAAACTATCAGGTATAGAGTCCAAGATCTGAATCTAGACAGGGTGAACCCAGAGTCCTCCCTCTTAAGGTTTATCTGACATTATAACCTTCATAGGATGAGATAAGGGACTTCCTTCAGGAATCTGATGGTTTTTGTGAGAAGACAGACATATACATGAACACTTACAATGAGTTGTGATAAGTCGTATTAAAGAAGTCAAGGCGAGAAGTGACAGTGAATTAGCTGCATGAGGGTAGTAACAGTGGATATGGAGAAGGATGAGACTGAGCAGAGCTGTAGGTGAGAAAATTGATTGGACTTCATGCATAAAATGGATGTAGGGTGGTTTCCTAATTGCTCAGCAACTCAGTCAAGAGCTACTGCCCGGAGCTTCTGGTAAGAAGTGAGCAGTGCTCAAAACAACAGATAATGTATTTTATGTGGAGAAAAATTTCCTTCAGTTTAAAGGTGTTATCACAAAAGCACTGCCACTTACAGACTTGACTCCAAAAGTTCAGACTCGTATAGCTGGTGAGGTAGGTTAAACTCTGCTTTGCCTGGTTGTAAAGTAGCAGCAAAGCTCCGGTAGGATTAGTTTGTGGTAGTGGAGGCTAAAATCCCCATTCCAATAACTAGATTTTCAGCTTTGATTACTGCTATTTGGAATTGAAATTGTATCACTCTCTTAAAAATAGCTGTAAGGAATCTGCATTTGGATGCCAATAATAAAGAATCCTCTCAAAAAGTAACCTTTTTGGTGGCCTCTGCATCACACAGCTTTAGAAACATAGATTTCCAAAGACAGTACAGTTTATATTACTTTTTCTTTATGTAACATTGATTTTCTTTTCATAATACCCAGATTTTTAGAGTGTAAATAAATGAAAACTGATACATGCTTAGGTCTGAGCATATTGGGAGATGAGACACAATGTGTCAATTTCTCAGACCACTTTTCAAAATAAGTGTAACATTTTTATTTCTTAGCCAAACATATATTCACATACAATGTATTTCATCTGAAAGGCTAAGTAGCCTGACAGAAATTTACAGGAAATTTATTGTTTATTTTATCCAAAAAAAGTGCAATTTTATTAGCAAAAGCTGGATTCCATACTCTTGAATTGTACCTAGACTTTTTTTTGTGCACTTTCTTGTCAAATGCTATTTTTCTATACCAGGTCATCTTTATATATACTATTATTAATGATAGAGTGGAAAAACTAACTATAAATTGATTGCTAGCTCTTAAATTTTAGTTATCTAAAAATCAAAGGCCCAGAGAACTGGTTTGAAACTTAACCTCAGTCATCTGGGGGTCTGTTTTTGAGCAGGTTAATGCATCACTGTACTACTTCCTGGATTCCTGTCCAATTCGATACATGGAGGGACTAAATTGTAGTCACGCTAGTTCTGAGCACACAGGCAAGGAGAATAGTAGTTAAACATCTTGCTGTGTGTGAACAGTTCGAGGGCAGGCAGACACCATGCACCTTGACCACCTATTATGAAGCTTTTTGCTGCCGTGTCAAGTGAGAGCGAGTTAATTGGGTGAAGCTGTGGAGCATGTTAGGGGCCTGATAAAGGGTTGCGGTCTGACAGCTGAATGTCAGCAAAAGCCAGTCAAGTGTAGCTGAGAGACAGAGACCTGTCACAAAGTTCCCGCAGACTGGAGCACAGTGAGGAAGCTGAAATGTGGTGCCGTCTCACTTTCTCCCTCATTGAATCCAAGCACCTTAAAAGATTTTACGCTGTATGTGTCAACTCTTGTTCTCTAAGCTGTTCCCCTCAACTGTCCTGCATTCAAATGATTGAACAAAAGATGCTAATGTTTAGCAAAGTGAATGTAAATTCCCTCTTTTCCCCTTTTCTGCCCAAGCAGATAGGCATTCAACTCAAAGGAAACTTTGAAGGTTTACAGCAAATAATTAGATTGCTTCCAAATTTAGCTTATAACAGAATCTTTTTCTCAAGAGAGTATGAAAATTGAAAATTAAAGCAGAAGAATAAGAATACATTTTTCTCTGATATAAAAAAAAAAACTCTAGCTTAAGGGAACTAGTATTCCTGGCTGGGTGTCTTGAGCGTGGACACCTGCCAAGAGAGCTTCCCTCTCGGTTTCTGCCACAGGCTTCCTCCCTCCTTTCTCAGAGTGGCTTAAGGTAAAATGCCAGGACAACACTCACCAGAAGGTCAGGAAAGGTAAACATAGAAAGGAACAGTGAGGTCCCTCCTGAAACTTTAGACACTTTAGATACGAGGAATTGAAGAAAGTTAGAATTAAGAAAGTTAAGCTTTATGAAATAAAAAATATTTTCAGAAAGAAAAGTTTAGTATCAAAACATGCCCTACTGTTGGCTTTCCTTGGACTATGAATGAGAATTCCATTCATTCAACAGTAGGTAAACATAGTGAGTACCTGCTTAGTGCCAGTCAAGCAACGGGTGACACTCAAAACGAAGGAAATAGCCTGTACCTTCGGGGAAGGAGCACTAAGCCAGTGCTGTCCTTTGTTACTGGCTGTGATGATGAAAACGTGGCTGTCGGGCATTTGGAGTGTGACTAGTGGACTGAGGAACTGAACTTTAATAACTATAAATAGCGGCTACCGCCCTGAGCAGCACAGGTGTAAGCAAACAGCGGACGGTGATACCAAGCCACTGTAAAAGTACGGGTGGTGTGTTGGGATAACACGGGGAAGGGGCGTCTAACCTGATGTGAGGTGTTAGATGGCAGGGCAAGTTTGGGGCAGGGATGATGTCTGATGAAGAAGTCTCCTTTTAAATAGAAAGAGCAGCTGTGAAAGAGACTCCAAGATAGGAGAAAGCAGGGCATGTGCGGTCTGATTAGTACTGAGGAGCCAAAGAGTCTGATGGGAAGTCACCTTGAGGCACTGGCAGCCCGTGAGCGCACTAGCAGGCAGGTTAGCCCAGAGGGCACAGAGCAGCGGGACTCACAGACCAAACTGAGATACTCAAATCACGGGCTTTATCAAATCAGTTTAAAACACAGCAAGAAGCAGAAAAGATGTGGTAAGGAGACAGCAGAAGGAAGGACCTTACTCCCCAACACCTTAGTTATGCAGTGTTCGTGTGCCCGTCCCTCGGCCGCAGCAGCCTTCTCCACTCTGGGACGTCGGGAGGACCAGGGTGGAGGCTCAGGAGACAGAAGGTGCCTGGGGGCTGGTTACCCACACTTGCCTTCTAGGAGAGACGCAGCGTAGATGTACTTCCCTGGCCAGTAGCTCTAGTTTGTCACTCAGGCTGCCGAACAGCTTGGCGTTTTATCTGCAGTTCTTATGACAGTTTAGGGATGACGTTAGCCTAGAGGTGGCTTATCTCTACCTTACGATGTGGTCTGTCTGTCCTGCTCTGTCTATAAGTAACCTGTCTCATTGGGTACCAACCTATCTGTTCTTAAAATATGGATTCTGCCTATGTCTCACAGACTCATGGCTGATTCGTTCTCTATGCTTAACATGTGCTATGAGTTTCACCTATTATTTTTCTTATCTTCAATAGACATTTGAATGTTCTCCAGTAATAAGCAAATGTACAATAAAGCAGAGATGAAGTAGGAAATAGAGATAAGCCTGAAGAAATAGCTTGTTTACAAATATTAAAAGTGTATTTAGGTTAGAGAAAGTTAAAAGACACTTAAATAACAGAGGAAAAAATTTTATTGAAGAGCTTTGAAACCTGCGTCTATTTCATTATCGTGTGCAGACCCTCCCCTGAGCCTGAACTGCATTGCAAACAAGTCCAGGCCTTTTTGAAAAATTGGGTTGCAGGCTCTCAGGGAGTTAATTTGAATGAGGGCCTTACCGATTATTAAAGGATTAAGTGGAGGCTTTGTGGGCAGGTACCCAGAGAATGCGATGGGAAGGGGAGAGATCTGCTTAGTACTTCTGCCCCATGCAGGCTTAGGGACCCTTAGAAAAAGGACCTATAAATGGATGCGGAAATAAATGGTTTATGACAGACACTGTGAGACACTGGGTCCCAGTCAGGGCTGCCACAGTTTTTAGGTGACAGAGAGGGTAGGGTGGGCACATGGCCAGTTCTGTGTAGAGGCATCACTCCTGTGGCACAGCGAACCCTGTAACGCGTTGGAGGCAGGAGCCGGCGGAAGGAGGACAGACACCTAGCAGCTCCTGGCCGGGTCTGTACAGGGTATTTGGGGTCTTGTGTGAGCAGGTCAGGAAATGATCAGGGGAATGTGACTCAGTGCTGGAATCTTGTCTACATCCACGGAACAATGAAGCTGGGAAGCTCCTAGTGCCACTATACATCAAAACTTAGTGCTAGCAGTTGTGTGATTATATAGTATCTCACTAAATTATAATTTAAGGAAAACTGGCTCAGGTTGCAGATTAATTAAGGATGGTGTGAGTTCCCTGAAGACAAAGAATTTTTGTGTATGTAATTCACTGCTGTATCCCAATACCAAGAACAGTATCTGGCTCATTGTGATTACTCAATAAATATTTATTGAAAGAATTAATGAATAGAGCTAATTTAGGGTATCACGGTGGGTGTGGGTTTAGATATACTTTATGCATTACGGAAGCATGGGGAAAAGTCTGTCATGGGGAACTGATAATGTAGCAAACAGATTTCTGAAATGTAATCTATAGGTACATGAGTTTGGAATTTTGTGGTTGCCGCATTGTTCTCACAGTTTTCTAGGATGTTCTCCCTAGAGAGAGGTTTGGTTTGAGACTGCTGGAAATGGCCCGGTTCTATCAGAAATAACATTCCTGCCTAGCATGTAGAGGAAATGTCATTGCCAGCTAAGTGATTTGTTTTGGAACATACTCCCCAGTGCTCGTTGTGATTGGAAGGCATTCCACAGATGTGAACCCCAGATCACATGATTTGTCTTACATCTGAAGTACCCTTCTCTCACTGAGAAACGGACCACATTCTTTTAACTGAAGACAACCAAGTCCCTCCAGAAAGGCCCAGCCGTGGCACTGGAAAAAAGGTCCACAGCCCTAGGGAATATAGGACTTATATCTTGGAGGTCAGTGGGGAAATAAAGACTGTTTGCAGCATCCCCTGAGGAAATGCTAGAGATTTTAGTTGTGCTATAGTGGAATAAGGGAGCATAGCTTAAAGCAGCAGTGGAAGGGAGGAGTATGGACAGAATGGGTTTCAAATTTTAAAATGGGACTTTATTGCCAATTTTGTTGAGATATGTCACTAATAGATACAATGTTAATAAGATTTAGGAAAGTCATCTTTTTCAAACAACTTTACATTTTAGATGATTCTTTCCTTCTGCTCCCCTTTACCTGAATGTATGGTCAGTAATTCCACCCAGAGAAAAACACTGCTAAAAGGTCTAAGTTTATAGTTTCCAGATTATTACTGAGTTTTTGACATTGAATGAAAAAGGTTTATAACTGTAAGAGGAAATTCTTCAGTAATGAAAAAGTGGTCAGAAAAACTTTTGCTTAATAGTTCCCAGAGAGAGAGTGACATGTGTACATTTTGACCACAGAAGTTGTAATTTGGCAGCTGGAAGTACTATTTGGAGTAAAACGAAGGCACACAAATTTAAAGTAGCCACTCTGCACAAGGAGTTGCATATGTACAGAGTAGAGGTACAAGTTACTCCATGTAATCATTCGTGTGTTTACTCAGTGTCAGGTTGCAGATATGAGTTAGATAACTGAAGATGTTGAAAAAAGAATATACTCAGCTACATTAAAATCTTTCAAATCTTGCAAAACACTTGGTTAAAGCCCTACCCTCTGAGACCTGTAATAACCAATTCCATTTTCATTTTGAAACATATATTTCAGGATCATAACTATACTAAAATATGGGTTACAGTGTATATAAAATTAGTCTTTTTTAATAAAGGGTTTTTAGTTATAAAATTAAGGCATGCTTATTGTAGATAATTTGGAAAATGCAGAACTTTAGAAGAAAATTGCAATAATTCCAATAACTCAACAGAAGTAATCATATGCAACTTGGGTATGGCCTTTTCACTTATAAGTATAGGTCAAGGGTTGTCAAAATAAAGTCTGTGGACCAAATCCACCTGTTTTTGTATAGCCTGTGAGCTAAGAATGGTTTTTACATTTTTAAATGGTTAAAAAAAAAGAAAAAGAATATTTCATGACTTGTGAAAATTATGTAAAATTCAAATTTCAGTGCTCATAAATAAAATTTTATTGGAACACAGTCATACTAATTCATTTATATATTGTCTATGGCTTCTTTTAGGGTACAACAGAATTTAGTACTTGCAACAGAGAACATATGGCCTGCAAAGCTTAAAATATTTATTATCTGACCCTTTACAGAAAATGTTTCTGACTCCTGGTCAGGCCTAAGCATTTGTCCATGTTACTCAATTGTTTTTATAGCTACATAATATTCTGTCAAGTGGCTTACTTAACCATACTTCTTTTGTTGAATATGGGATTACTTCCAATTTTTACCTGCTCCTTGTTAATATAAGGAGCCCAGCCACAAATGGAATCGGTGGATAAATGACATTATCCATTTAAGACAGTTGCTAGATTATAGTCCAAGTCGTTCTGTACAATCACTAACAATTTATAAATGCCTGATTCATAATGCCTTTACTAACATTTTAGTATCATAATATTTTTAATTCAATTTTGATTGGCAATAAGTATCTTTTTACTTTTCATTTTTGGTTACTATCAGGGGTTACCATTTCTTCAATTTATTTGTTAATAAATAAATTTTTACATTTGTTAACTGCCAGTTTCATAACCTTTGTTCATGATTCAAATAGTTCAAGATACAAAAACTGTGGAAATAAAATTTTGAACTTTTAAAGTTTTTTCCCCATAATCCACACTCCAATTTAGTTCCTTTTTAAACCAAAGATCATTAACAATTTCTTGTGATTCCTTTTCCAAAAATAAAAATAGGTATAAGGAGGCATGTATGTGAGTTTATGCTTCTTGTAAAAATACAAATGGGTTCTCTTTATACACACACACACACACACGCACGCACACAGTTTCGAACCTTCTTTTTTCACTTAGACATATTTCTATATTAGTACATGTACCCCAATTTTTTTAGTGGCTGTGTCATATATCACTTAATAACACTCTCTTGAGGGACCCTTTAGTTTCATTTTAAAAATGTCTTCCTATTTAAAAAAATGCTTTGGTGAACACATCTGTATACTCATCTTGGTGAACTTTTTGAGTGTAGCCGTAGAAGAAATGCCCAGCTGTGGGCCTGCTGGATCAGAGGGCGGTACATTTAAAGCTTTGTTGTCAGGAAAGGTTGTACCAGTTTACATCCCTGTCTCCATGGAATGAGCTTGTCTGTTTCCCTATCTTCTCAGCAGTGGGTATCACCAGACATGTACATTTTTACCCACTTTATAGATGAGAAGTATTCTTCATTGGCACATTTTGTATTGCATTTCTTTAATTATAAATGAGGTTTAGCACTTTTTCGTATATTTTATTGGTTATTGCATTCCTTCCTCCCCCACCAAACAGCCAGTTTGTATTTGAGGCGGAGGCTGGTAGTGGTCTCCTAAAAGCTGTTTTCTCTTTCTTTCTTAGTAGTAGAACCTCTAAATATTACCTGGACCACTCAGGGAAAAAAAAGGTACATTTCTCAGACTCCCCGAAGCTTAGTTTTCCATGTGACCTAAGTTCTGACCAATGGGATATAGGCAAAAGTGTTATGATTTTAGAAAGTATCATGAATGTAAGTGGTGTCTGCTTCTTTCCTTTGTCCTTCTTTCTTCTGACTAGAATGCAGACTCAGTGGCTAGAATTTTGGACCCTCAGGTGGAAGCCAAATGCGGATGCTATGGGGCACCAGATAGAAGTAGCCTAGAGTCCTAATAGCTTCAAATAGCCATTTCAGAAGGAAAAAAAACTTCTATCTTATTTAATGCAAAGACATTTTTAGTTTTCTGTTACAGCTGAACCCGTCTTCATAAATACACTATCCTTAGCTTATTTTCTAATTAGGTTTTTCTTTTTTTTGATCTGCATGGGCCTTTTGTAAATTAAATAAGTCACCCATGACTGTCATGTTTTTATCAGCTTATCATGTCAGTTTTTCAGTGGCATTTTTCTAAATAGTATGCTTAATTTTTTATTTATTCAATCTTTGTCTCTTTTTATATACTGTATATATGGGTATATTTACATTTCAAATTCTCTCTGAGTTGTTTGGGAATATATACTTCAAAAACACAGAGGAAAAATTGTTTCCTTTGCATTTTCTGGCCATTTCTGTTCTTCTCTACCATCAGGTATATCAGAATTGCCAGGCCAGGAGCAGATTGAGAGCACAGGGGTGTGAAGGAAAGTAGAAGAAGAAAGAGCAAAAGCCATCTGGGAAAATTCTTTGACTCTTTTTCCAACCTCAATCATGTCAGGAAATCTAAACATCCAAGAGAAGAAAATGGGAATTGTTATCTTGTCAGGCACAAGACATCTTTAAAGTAATTTAAAATTAAAGTTTGAATGTTCTAGTGTAATTTAAAACTTCAGTGCTTAGTTTTATCTCTGAATATAACAACATATAAGCTTTTTTGGTGAATAGAACTTTTCCTTTATGAAAATTCCATAAAATTTATTTATTTGCTCCAGTACCATGGATATTCCAACTGTTGAATGATAATAAAATGTTATCAAAAATATAAACATTTATTTTTAGCCTTTAGTACAATCTATGTACTTTTAGTTTTCGGTTTCACAGAGATTTGTTGAGCCTTCACTATGTTTACAAATAGCTCTGGATATAAAAATAGGCCTGGTGCTGTCTTCTTCAGGTGGCATGATAAGGTAGTGGTCAAGCATAAAGGGAGAAGAATCAGATGGATCAAAAGCCACATCCCTTTCTAAGATTTACCAAGCTCTGCAACATGGAACAATGTATTCTACTCTTCTGAGCCCTCATTCTTCAACTATAAAATGAGGATAATAGTAGTACTTTCTCATTGAGTTGTGGTGACAATCGAGCTAATGCTTGTGGAGCTAAACCTAGCACAGAGCCTGATCTATATGCTCAACAGATGTTATCTATAACGTATAAATTTGGTATTTGTTATCATTTGAGAAGAGCAAAAAGAGAAGTGAAGAAGAGGAGCTACCATATGTTATGAATTTTTGTGTGTATTATTTCATTTAATCCTTACAACAACTCTATGAAGGATTATTCTTCCTACTTTACAGATACAGATGCAGGCTCACCCAGATTAAGTAACTTGTCAAAGATCACGTAGTTTATACATGGCAAAATCAAGTTTAGAACCTGAGGTCTCTCCAGCTTCAAAGCCCATATCCTTCCCACTATACTACGCTACTTTTAATTGGGACATTGTCTGTATATACAAGAAATAGCCAAATAGTGATATAAGACCAATACCATGAAGCAATTACATGTGTGGTTCGTTCAGTCAGTCATTCATCTATTGGAAATTTTATTTAGTCCTAGATGCTCTGCTAAGTGATAGAAATGCAAAGTCATGATTCCATCATGCTAGGTGCTCATAGTTTTACAGGGGAGATGAAAGTGTGTAGAAATAAAGTAAAAATAGAGAAATAAACATCCTGAAGGAATATAAAAGTGTGAATGGATGTTGCAGCTAACTAATGTTGGGGAAGGTGGGACAAGGGTATCTAAAGACCTTATAAAGAGGGAACGCTTGAGCAGGCAGTCACCCCCACAAAGGGCAGAAGGGTATCTCAGTGGACAGAGAGGAGGTGGTGTGAGCTATGCAACATTCTGTTTAGAGACTCATAAGTTACATGTAACTGGTTTGCAGAGTACAAGCGAGAAATGGTAGATGAGGCTGGCCAGGGAAGCAAAGAGCTTGAGAGCCAGGCTGGGAAGACCTGCAGTGTCATCCAGCACAGGGCGTACCTCTAAGTGAGCATGGAGAATTGAGGCCACTAATCCAATCAATCTACCACACTAACCAAGTAGTTGAGGTTGAACTTGAACCGTATAGATTGACTTTAGAGCTCTGGCTTTTGAACCAATGCTGAATGTCTGCTTGAGGACAAAATTGTGGTGATGCAAATAAAGTTTGCTATTAATATCTTCTACCTGTCTTTTCTTATTTGTTTCTATTTCTATGATTACCCTTCCTTCTTAATCTCTAGGTACCCAGGTCTCTTAGGTTGTTTTCTGTCTTCGAGACTACTTTACAGTGAATGCTTCCTTGACTCACATATTCCCACATGTCTTGATGTCAGTAAGCTAAAGAGCCAAACTGGTCTGCACTAAGATTTCATGACTTACGGGGAGAGGAATGCATAAAATATTCCTACAGATTGGCTGTTGGTAACTATAAGTTAGAACTGGTAACTACTACATATAAATATTTAATGACATGATGGCAGGTTTAGTATATGTATATATATATATACATGTATATGTTTATATACACAGACACATATGTATACAGAAAGTATGTGTGCGAATGCATATAGCAAGTATATGTATTTATCAGGTGCATGTATGTGTGTGTGCATGTATATATTTTATATAATTTATACATGCACAGGTATGCAATTGAGCATTCCACAGTAGAAAACTGTATATATGATTATTGCCAACCCTAATTATGAAAATTGCAGTGTCTAGAATGCCAGCGTGGCAGAACTGGAAAATAGAATATGGTGAACTCCCTTGAAGTATTTGGAAGGAAGAAAACTCTGTGATACTGAGTACTGAGACCCTAGTGGTAAGAACAAAATTAATAGCTAAAGTAGAAATGGTGAGGGAGCCTCATTGTGGCCCTCTTGTGGGTACTTTGAATCCTTCATCAGCTATGTGGAGTTGCACACTCTTCTTAAAACAAATCAATAATTTACAGAGCTTAAAGTATCATCATGGAGGTTGAAGTTCTAAGAAATGTACTACAGAATTACAGAATTTAATTGAATGAAGTCACACCATCTAAACTGGCTAGATGTGTTACCTATTTGGCTTTTTTTTAGAACCATGTGTAATATGTATTCCTTCCCCTAAATAATGGCCTGTCTATATCCTCTCAAATTCTTAAGGATTATATTTGGGAGACTCTGATTTCTGGGTTAGCAGCATCCACACAAATTGGCTGTTAACGTAATACCAAATGCCATCACTCATGGAATTATGCTCTGTAGACCTTTAGGGCTGGAAAGAGTCTTCCCTTGCCTAGCTCTTTATCTTATAGGCAAGGGAAGTGAGACCTAGATGGACTGATTCACCTGCCCAAAGGGACCCAACCAAACTGTAATAGAACTGGGAGGAAAAACTGTATAGTTTTGTGATCTCTAGTCTAGAATTCTTTCCACCAAACAATGCGCCTAGCATAATCTCCATGCAATACTATTCAGGCTTACTAAACCACATCACCCGTTACTTTTTTTTTCTTTTTTTTTTTAAATAATTTATTTTGGTATCATTAATCTACAATTGCATGTGCAATATTATGGTGATTAAACTACCCCCTTCATCAGGTCCCCCCCACCAACCCCATTACAGTCACTGTCCATCAGCATAGTGAGATGCTATAGAATCACTACTTGTCTTCTCTGAGTTGTACAGCCCTCCCCGTGCCCCCCCCACCTTACGTCTGTTAATCATAATGCCCCTTTACCCTCTTATCCCTCCCTTCCCACCCATCTTCCCCAGTCCCTTTCCCTTTGGTAACTATTAGTCCGTTCTTGGGTTCTGTGAGTCTGCTGCTGTTTTGTTCCTTCAGTTTTTTTCTTTGTTCTTATACTCCACATATGAGTGAAATCATTTGATACTTGTCTTTTTCGGCTTGGCTTATTTCACTGAACATAATACCCTCTAGCTCCATCCATGTTGTTGCAAATGGTAGGATTTGTTTTCTTCTTATGGCTGTATAATAGTCCATTGTGTATATGTACCACATCTTCTTAATCCATTCATCTACCGATGGACACTTAGGTTGCTTCCATTTCTTGGCTATTGTAAATAGTGCTGCAATAAACATAGGGGTGCATCTGTCTTTTTGAAAGTGGGCTGCTGCATTCTTAGGGCAAATTCCTAGAAGTGGGATTCCTGGGTCAAATGGTATTTCTATTTTGAGTTTTTTGAGGAACCTCCATACTGCTTTCCACAATGGTTGAACACCCATTACTTTTTATAGTATAATTGATTCCAGAAGACTTAACTTGATCATAAATGTTACACAGAAAACAAATCGCTTAGTGTCATTGTTTCAGAAGCCTTGGTCTGCAAAATGGGTTTGATTTATAGAGAATTTATTGAGTGATTATCTTATTATTAGACTAATGCTTTATTTACTTTTTTTTGTTGGGAAAACACTCTTAGAAAATCAAGATATTAAAATCTTGAAAAATGGCTATTGGACATTTCCAATTACTGTATTTCATAAAATTTTTTAAATGCAGAAATTTAGTAGACACATTTGGTATTCTGAATATATATTTAGCTGATGGACTTTAACAGTTCAAACAGAATCATTTACAGCTTATTGTGTAAATAAAACTGCTTCCGTAAAGATTCACATGGCACCTAGCTTTTATTTCAGGTAACTAATTTCTTTTTGAAAAATTGCTCAAATTTAGATTTACATGAGAGACTACCAGAACACGTCAACAGTTTTAGAAAGTAACATAAATGACCATGGACTTTACAGATTTCAAACATAAGATCAGGTTGTGAATATTAACTTTAATGGTCTCTGATAAAAAGTTATTTAACTGCCTTTTATTCTCTGTGTCATATTAAAAGTGTTATGTTTCTGAATATTATTTGTAGCAAGAAAAATAGTGCATATTTACTTGTTTTTTTAACATCACATTTTCTTTTTTTTTTTTATTAAGGTATCACTGATATACACTCTTATGAAGGTTTCACATGAAAAACACTGTGGCTACTACATTCACCCATATTATCAAGTCCCCCCATATGCCACTGAACTCACTGCCCATCAGTGTTGTAAGATAACATCACATTTTCAAGTCAGGATTTCACCAGAATTTTTGCTGACTTGTATTTAAGCTATTAAGTGACTTAAAATCAGATTTTATCCCATTTCATGAAAAACCTTTTTTTTTCTTGAAATGGATGAGTATAGAAAACACCTAATAACAAAAAAAATTGTTTTCATCTGCACAAAAGTATATGTTTACTTGGGGGTGCAAATCTTTAAGGAAATCTCTTTTTTTGTTAAGGTTATTTTCTATGGTTAGGGCATAAGGGCTGAAAATAACTATGCAAAAGTGAGATCTGAACACCCCATTTCAAGGTTATTTAGTAAAAAAAAAAGTTATATTAGGTGAAAAGATGCTTTCATATGACATGGTAGAATATAAGACATATTAAAAAGTAAAACAAGAAAAGGCAATAGAAGGGCCACTCCATAGAGGCCAAGACCCACAGGCTATTAAGGAGGCCGTCCTGAAAGAGCAGCCTTCCTGACGTGTACTGTGTTAGGACGACAGACTCACAAGACCGAGAGAGCAATGTCAGGTGCACAGTACAGATTTGAGTCAATTTGTATATCTTTACAATTGCAAAACAGGAGTGATTGGTCAGTTTGGCACACCTCTCTCTAGTCCGAGGCATCTAGAAGAAAATACCTTCAGAGAATACCTGACCTTCCTTAGTCTGATTCTGCACACTTCTCTCTTTTCATACGTAGTTTTCTTAGACCGGGACTTGAAGTATAAAGACGTAATAACAAGCTTTTGAAGGCTTGCCTGACTGTGTTCTTTTATCGTAATAAAGAATACTGTTGCTCTAAGTTTTATTAAGAAGAGAATCAGGCCACACCATCTCCTGCTTTTCCAGCATTTCTCCCGCCACCCCCAGGTCTGACAGAATAGGTTTGTAGGTGGCATTGTAGTCTTTACAGCAGCAAAATCAATCAGGTAATGATGCTGCCAATTCAGACTCACAGCTTTAAAAAAAAAAATCAGAAAACGTAGTTCTAGTAGCAGTAAAAGTGCCTCTGATGTAGTCAGATGCCTGTGTTTGGATTCTGGACTGATACACGCAGGTCCAGTATTAATTAAGCTTTTGCACGTGAAATCTCATCAGTACTGCTAATCAGGGTCAACACATGATCTCGGTATTTCTTTTGCTTCCATGGGGATAGCTAAACCTTCTCCTTCATAAAGCCATTCAAGTGGTCATTTTAGGTGCTTTTTATGCTTCCAGCATAAAAAGAGATGATTTCCGTCACCTCTAGGCTTGCAGTGGAGTATCAAGAAATCAAAAGAACAGAGATCAAAGAAAATTGCTGAACTAGGTGTTAGATGCAGCCATTGATTTTTCTTCAGTTGTAGTTTAAAAAAAAAACACAAAAACGGTAACACATACAACAGTTGAATTTCTAGTACTTTCCTAAAGCATTTCTCTAGTATTTCAAATCAGCTTCCTTCTTGTTTTCACATGTAGAAATGGTTTTGTATAACATGACATAATAAAGCAGATCCTTAGAGTTCACACTATTTTGTTGTCAAAACTGTAAGAGAATCTACCAAGATTTTTTTTAATGCCCTGCAATATAAAATGTGGGTTTTAGTGGAGACATTTATGACTAGACTTTTACCTCAGCAATATTTATTTGCTGGGAATATGGAAAATTCCGACAAACAGTTGATCACTGTTTTCCTATCTATAAATGTCATGAAATAATGCCTATCTGCTTTACTGGTAAGACATCATTCATATTAAATGAATTTAAAAATGACTTAAAAAAAAGCTGATTACAAGTATCACTTTAGGCTTAAATATATAGTTCATCAAAATATTCTGTTTTCAAGTACTTCATGAGTGTGTGGATTTCTTAAATTTAATTTCCAATGGTTTCTGGGTACCAGTAATGTTTTAAAATGTGACAAATTGCTTTCAAGTTGCAATTCCATATTCTGATACATGATTTCCAAATATTAATAACAGACCAGTTTTTACTAAAACAAGGTGGTGGCATTATTATCAAAAGTAAAGGCAAAAAATTCACCTCATTATCGTTTTATATCTCACGTGTGCTATTTTCTAGAGGCCACTAGGACTGACATCTATTTTTGTGCTGTTTATCCATTAGATAAGTCAGGCTGAATGATTTTAAAAACATAAATGCCCATAGTTCATTTTCTAAGCAGTAGAATCTTCCATATTATACAGCACATATTACATAGCATAATGACATAAACTCGATTAGCACTGTGTGTTTCTGTAAATTGCCAGCGGATGGAAGCAGAGGTAAAAATGCCTGATCATAGTGACTCTTTGATTCAATAACCTTATAAAAGTTCACACAAAGTTTTAGTGTTTAGACAAACTCATGATGTCCTGACAAGTTTAATACATAGAACAAATAAGAGATTCACTCACACTTGGAAAATAATTTAATATTTATATATTATCATACAGATTATTTAAATGGCAATTTCTACCCCACTTCCTATTACAGTGGGTTACTAGTCCACTTCTCTGTTTATGGTTTTAGACTTGGTTTAGGACTTTCCAATTCTATGTTTGTTTATTTTTTCTTTTTCATATCATAGACAAAGTCACGAGACCATTCAAATCTCACCATTCCTTCAAGAGCTGCCCTTCCTGCTGACACAATTGGTGTTGGGCATTTTTTGCCACTAAAAGCTGAACTGGATACAACTTACACTTTCTTAAAGGAGGCATCTGTAAAGCCTGCACACCGCACTCAGGCGTCCCTTCATTCCTCTCCAGCGACCATGTCTGCTAATGCCGAAAGACCAACTCAGATTGGATTATGACTTTATGAAATAAAAAAAAAAGTGTGGGAAGAGTTAACAGTACAATTAAAATTGTTTCAAAGGGGTTTTTCATATCAGTTGAATTTTGTTTCAGCACAAGTGGCAATAGGTTTTAAATTATATGATATCTTGATGTGTGCAGGTATCTATGTCTCTTGAATAATGAAATAACCAACTTTTTTCCCTCTAAGTTTTATTTATTATCACAGTTGCTCATTTTTATGTAACATATTTTTAAATGTTAAAGAATGACACATTTTGGGTAATTTCCTTCAGACCTAAAAAAAAATCAATAAGCCATTTTAGTCTCTATCTATCAAAGTTGTTTCATACTTGTCTATTTTAAAGCAGGACTGCAATACTTTAATAGGATTGAAAGAGCTATTTGAAATGTATGCCAATGATTCCTGTCATTTCATGGCAGCCCTGCCATGGTTCACTGAGCCCCCTCTTCTCTCTTGTCAGCTCAACTGAAGACAAGCATTTAGTTGCAAACTTTAAGCAGGTTGTGCAAAACAGAAATGATGTGACTGCTTCTCCTCCTGCACAATAATGTCACTCCTGGTCAATGTGAGAAGGTCAGGTTGCTCCTTGTAAAGCTACATGATACCACTTGCCCATTTGAACGAGTTAACTGCTGAATCTGGTCCCTGCAGACATTGAAAACTCATCCTTTTATCAAGCCTGCATTTGATAAGAAAGTAGAGCAATCGTGCCGGGAGGATTTCTGTGGTACGGTTAGGCACCTTATAAGGACAGTTCCCACACCAGTACAGCAGGTAATACTTAAATAGTATAAGCTAAAAAACTTCAAGGTAATGACTGTTTTGACCTTCAAAATAGACTTTTTTTATTTTTGTTGTTGGTAGGACCCGAGAGTGACGCCCATCTTTGATGCTGACAGAATTTAAAACAAGGCCACTGCCCTGTATTTTCTGCCTTGTAGCACACAAAAGTAAAATTGTATGTCAGGCCGAGATGTCGGGGAGCTGACAAGATGCCCCAGTGACATTTCAGCTAGAAAGAGCAAGTGTCTTGCAACCAAGTGGTCAAATATCAAATAATAGGTCAAGCAGGAAGGAGCTGAGTTCTAACCACAAAGAGGTTTCTGGTAACTTACTTGACAAGCTTTTGGGTGCTTTGTGGCTTGACAAACTGATGTTCTGTTGGGTTTCGCTAGACAGACTGTTCTTTATCGCCTCGAGAAGATCAGACGTTGACATTGATTAAACTCTTTAACCCTTAAAGGTTAAATCCTTGCAGTTTGCATCATGGTTAAGTGAAGAACAAAAGAATATTTGTAATATGTGTTTGTTTTTGTATTAATCAGTTAACTCCCCAGTGATATTAACTCCTGATGTAGATATTAACTTCTGACCGTATTTTTTGACAAAGACTTTTTATACAAAATCCATATTTTATATTATTTTTCATTATGGGAACATTAGAAAATGACAGCATGTATTATGGAATCTGTATTGTCTTGTCTTTACAGTGATATTTGATTCAAAAGTACCCAATTTCTGAGAATTTTACTGGCCTCGGTAAATAAATTTGTGTACTATTTGTGTTATTAGCCAAATTAGCCAAGTGATGTATGCCATCTGAGGTAACACAGCATGATTACTGTCATACTGTATAGCCCAATACTGTTTCTTCAAGTGCTAAGCCAGTATAATTAGCTTTATTTAAATCCTTAGAAAGCTATTTATAAGGAGTAAAGCTACATCTTTAACCAAATTTCTCTTAATTCTTTCCTTGGAATTCTTTTTATTAGCCATTCTAGATTTTGAGTATTGCAAAATATGCTCGTGTAATGTAATGTGTGAAATTCAATTTGCAAATTATTATAACACAGAAATGCTGTTGATTGTTTTGTATGGATGATAGAATGATTTCTGCACATCACAGAACACTTCCTTCTGCCATTCCATACAATGATGAAGATATTGTCCATATAGAAGTCAGTATACAGCTTTTTAGTCCACGTGATGTCACTGAGCTTCCAGTTCCCACACTAGAAAAAAGGTGTTACCCTATTATTTATATTTCTATGTTTGTGTAAGTGTGTTTGCGTGGAATGTGTTTCAAGATCCTACTAATTTAAGAGGAATGAGCACCTTGTAAGCTCTGTCTTGGACAGACCTTGGTCTTCTTGCCTTAATTTTATAATCTGTTAATGGGATAACACCAAAAATAAATGTGTATGTCTCTCCATATATGTGGTTTTCTGGCTTTACAGGTATATTTTTAAACAGTAGATTCTGAATTATCAGTTCAAAAAGATTATTAAATCAAATCAAAGCATGTCGCACGTACAATCAGCTATATGCTAAAGGCCACAGAGACTGAAGAATGAGGCTCCTGAGCGCTCATTAGTATTCACTACCAAATACAGTAATTTTTATACCATATGCTTTTTTCCCAGAAGTCAGACCCAGCAGGAGGAGAAGATTTAATGACATATCCTATGGAGATCTGAGGAACTCTAGGCTGCTTCTGAACACGTTAGTGACCAATTGCTGCATAGTTGAGAACTGTGTTCTGTTGGCAGGGATGGTGCTCTATTCACTTCTTTACCCTGTTAAGAATGATACGTAAAGTAGACATTTCTCAGGAGAATAACTTCAAATGTTTTTGAAGGGGAAAGGAAGTTTTACTTTACACCTTAGTATGTGGATTTTCTTACTAACCTTCTGTGATCTAGAAAAATACCTGTAGCATCCATTATATAAAGGGATTCTTAAAGTTATTGTTCTGATACCTAAAGTCATACTTTTTGAGGCTTTGTGGAATTTTGAATGTAAACATTTTGAAATGACATAATACAAATGCAAGAGTTATAGGAAATTGAGAGAATTGTCAATTCAATGATAATTTAATGACATAGATAAATAACCTTATAAATGGTTAAATGACTTTAATTTCCCAAATGTCAGACTTTTATTAAATTTAGCAACACTATTTATTTCACATTTATAATATATATTGTTACTGAGTGCTTAATGAGATCATTATTATTTTCACATTACTTTAACAGTGGTATCTGAGTTTATTCTTTAGACCATACCTTATGGTGATAAATTGATCCTGTTGTACGTACTATGCACTTTTGTAGAAAAGATTTTAAATATAAAAGATAGAAAGGAACTAGTATCTATTGAGGAACTATCCTATGCCAGCCATTATAGCAAAACTAAAGTGTTTTCACAATAAATCTCTGGTGTATAATTTGCATCATCATTTCATAGATGAATAACTGAGCATCTAAATGTTGAGCATTTGACTACCTAGTATCACATAGAACCTAGTAGTTAACTAGTAAGCACATAGTTGTAACTCTAAAGCCCACATTATTTCTACTTTTCCAGGCTTGCCTTCCAGACCAGTTAGGAATAATTTTGAGAAGTGTGTTTTGATTTGAAATCTAGATCACTTATCCATTGATTAGACAAAACTAAACAACATCCATCCATCCATCCATCCATATGACTAATAATGGGAAGAATAACGAAGTCTGTACCTATCTTTCAAAGGAACCAACCACCTTCATTATGTTGTCTAGTGTCTCTAGCTTGGACTGAGAGACCGCAGATACTTTCAGAGACAGACCTTCGGTTGAAAGACATTGAATGTAAGCCAGTCTGACCAGGCTATAACTTCCCATTGGAAAATGATACAAACAAGGTAAAGCTGATCAAGAAAGTGTTAACCTGTGTAACTTCTAGGATGGAGGTGGGAATTTTTAAATATATTTTTTGGACTGGTGTGGTAGACCTGAATAATGACCCCCAAAGATAGCCATGTTCTAATCCCTGAAACCTTGAATATTACTTAGCAAAGGGACTTTGCAGTTGCGATTAAGTTAAGGCTCTTGAGATAAGGGAAATTATCTTGGATAATATGGGTGGGCCCTTAATGCAATCACAAGTATCCTTATAAGAGAGAGGCAGAGGAGATTTGACTACAGGGAGGAGAAGGTGCTGTGATGATGGAAGCAGAGATTGGAGCCCCGTGCTTTGAAGGTGGGAGAAGAGGCCGTAAACTGAGGAATGCAGATGCTGCTCGAAACTACAAAAGGCCTGGATGCAGATCTCCCCGCAGAGGCTCCAGAATAGTAAGAGAATTCATTTGTATTGTTTTAATCCACAAGTTTTTGATAATTTGTTACAGCAGCCATAGGAAACTAGTACAACCAGTAAACTTAAAAGTATTTTTTTTAATTAACATGTTAATCTTATAATATTTTTAAATGAAAAATTCATTCCTTATTTTAAATTATCCTGATCGGTTGCCTTCATAACTTGAATTTCCAAGTTTTTTTAGGTTCTAAATTTAATAAATAGTAATTGTCCATTTTAAGACATTTAGTTACTCTCTGTTGCCATCATTTTTGATGATTTCTTAATTAACCTGTGATGGCAATATGTATTTTAATTTCTACAGTTTTTAAAAAGCTACCATACTTTAAATGTGTTGAATTTATCTTAAAGATCTACTTTAAATGATTGTTTTTATTTGACTTCCACTTTTCTTAGCATATTCTTATAGCTTTCTTACAAAAGAAATTCAATCTTGAAAGAATTTATAACTTACTAATAATTTTTTAATCATGACTTAAAATAATAACTTAAAATTTAAGATATAAGACATATCTTAAATGTGCCAGAACATTTTCCTTTTCTGTTTACTCATGAGTTCAACATCTGTCCATGGTCATTTATCCATGCCTTTTGCTAACAATTGAAGGGAAAGAACTTTAGTAATTTCCTCAAACAATGAAATCTTTAAAAATTTTTATTGTGTAATATATGAATTTGTTTTATTTATTTTTACATTGATGAAATCATCTATTTTTTCTAGTGGTTTAGTGCAATGAGAGCGGTTTTAACTGAAATGTTTAAGTGTTCAATGTAATGAAACCTAAAATGCTGTAGAGTTAAATCTAGATCAAAAACAAAAACAGAACTAAAACAAATAAAAAAACCTCTGGTTCTGTAAGGAACACATCCAGCCCTCCTGGTGAGTGAGACATAAATGTGTACGTTTACATATTGTTAGAAGAGTTCCATCTTTCCTCTTGAATCTTGGCAATTTTATTATAAAACTCTTTCCTGGCTGTGGAATTTGTTGATTGGCATACCCAGACATCACACGTCTTACAAATTGTTATGGTGGGTGCTTACATATTTTCTCTGAACCACTGTCTGCACTGTTCGTTTGTTTGTTTTAAATAGGTCTGACTCTAAAGGTTTCCCAAACTGTATCTTCTGTGCAAATTAAATTTCCATTGACATCTCAAAGGGTAATTAGTTCTTAATCTTTGCAGTAGTGAGACCTAATTGATAATTGCATACTGGACATTGTAAAGTACCTGGATGCAGCATGGGAAGGAGATAAATCAAAAACAGAGTTTTGCTCTTTCCTCTAAAGCACCTATGGGTGGGTTTGTTCAGTGCTTCAGCACATGTTTTCAAATCACTGACTGACCTTAATGTTAGCCACACAGCAGAAGCCCCACGTAGGTTTTGAAAACTCCTGGGTTAATGTTATCTGAAGACAGTTTTTTGTGATTAAAAAATCTTACTTAGATCTGAAGAAGTCTCAGCTGGCAGGTTAAGAGCTGCTAGATATTCATAAGTACTCACTAATGAGAAGACTGTAAGAGGAGCTACCTGTCCTTGCTAGATCCCTTCTGGCCCTTCTGTGTTTTGGGATACTATATAAGGGAAAAATCTTAAACACAATCTAGGATGAATGGATCCTACTGGTGCCTAATAGAAAGTACCATACAAGAAATAAATATAGGATGCATAATAGAACATCTAATTTTTGCCCTTTTTGTTCCAACAATAAATAAAATATATTTCTTCCTTACTTTTTCTAAGCTCACTTCTGGTCTGAAAGTAAGAGGCTTCCACAGTAAAATTGCACAGAAAGCTCTGGAATTTGAACACTGCAAATCCCGAGGACCTGAGTTTTTAAGGCAACAGTTCATTCTAGTGATCTTTATGTACAGCCGCCTATCAAGCTCACTGTACGTGTGTTTATGGTTGCAGGCCAAGTGAGTACACTTAAGTTTTCCTCTGGGCTGAGGAGAAATAGTTTAAGTATGTGTTGTGAAGACCACAGAGAGATTCCTGTGAATCAGAGTTCACATTCACAGTCACAATTAAAATTGTGTTTTCTGATAATTAATGGTGGTGATGTTCTTACCGAAGTGTGTCTGGGTTCAAGATTCCTTGAAGGATGTAACAGGGCTGCTGGCAAGCGAGCTTCAGAGGGCGCCGTCTGCATCATAGTCTGCATGAATAGTGCACCACCTGCAGGACTCCACATACAGTCCTGGCTCAAGGATGCGAAGGTCAGCTTCAGTCTTTTAACATAGGGCTTCTTATTCCCTTTAATCTGTCAGGAGGCAGAATGAAACTCCCGAGGAAGTCCAACACAGTTTTCTCGGATATATCAAGTTCATCAAAGTAGAAACCCTTTGTCACTTTATCAGTAAATAATTTAAGTAATTGACAGTCACCCATTGACTATGTTTATCTACTTCATAACAATTCAAATAAGAATTTAGACACTGAGATTTGAGCACATGTGTATCTTTTAAAAAAATTATAGCTTCATTGAGATATAATTCACATATTATTCAGGTCATTCTATAGTTTTTAGTATATTCCAAGGATGCGAAGCCATCACTACTTTCTAATTCCAGAACATTTTCATTATTCCAAAGAAAAACTCCATATCCAATAGCAGTCATTCTCCCTTCCTCATTTCCCCCAGCTCCTGGCCACCATAATCTACTTTCTGTCTCTATGAATTTGCCTGCTCTGAACATTTCATATATATAGAACCATATATATTGCCTTTTTATCTGGCTTCTTCCATTTAGCATGATATTTTGAAGTTTTATTCATATTGTACCATGTATTGGTACTTTATTCCTTTTCAGGTGAAATAATATCCCACTGCATGGATATACCACATTTTCTTTATCCATTCACCAGTTGATTGACATTTCATTCATTTCTACTTTTGGGTTATTATGAAGAAGACTGCTATCAACATTTATGTACAAGTTTTTGTGTCTTCATTTCTCTTGGGTATATACTTAGGAGTGGCATTGCAGGTCATATGGTGACTCCAGTTTAAGTTTGTGAGGCATTTCAGACTGTTTTCCACTTTATGTTTTCCATCAGCTATGTTTGTCAATTCCAATTTCTCCAAATCCTGTCAGCACTTGTTATTGTCCATCTTTTTGATAATAGCCACCCTAATGGGTGTGAAGTGGTATCTCATTGTGGTTTCGATTTGTGGTTTAATGAATTACTAATGGTGTTGAGCATCTTTGCATGTGCTTATTGGCCATTTGTGTATCTTTGGAGAAATATCTGTTTAAGTCCTTTGTCTGTTTTTTAATTGGTCTGTTCTTTTTATTCTTGAGTTGTAAGAGTTGTTTATGTTATTCTGGATGCAAGTCCTTGTGTGTATGCATTTGCAGATATTTTCTACCATTCTGTAGGTTGTCTTTTCACGTATTTAATAGTGTTGTTGGGAGCATACAAGTTTTTAATTTTAGTTAAGTCCAATTTACCTATTGCTTTCTTTTGTCAGTTCTGCTTTTGTTGTCATATCTAAGAAACCATTGCCTAACCCAAGTTCACAAGTATTTATTCTATGATCTTTACTAAGGGTTTCATAGTTTTAGCACTTACATTTAGGTCAGTAATCCATCTTGAGTTAATTTCTGTATATAATATAAGCTACAGATTCAACCTCATTCTTTTTCATGTGGATATTCAGTTGTCCAAGCAACATTTGTTATTTGTTAAAAGATTGTTCTTTCTCCACTGAGCTGTCTTAGCACTCGTTCCAAAAAATCATTTGACTGTAAGTATAAGGGCTTATTTCTGAACTCTCGATTTTATTCCATTGATCCATATATATATATATAACACACCTGTTCTTAGTACCACATTGTCTTGATTACTGTAGCTTTTAAGTTAAATTTTGAAATTGAGAACAATAAGTCCTCCAACTTTTTTTTCTTTGTTATGATTATTTTGGCTATACTGTATCCCTTTCATTTCCATCTGAATTTGGGGATCAGCTTTTTATCAAGTGATTTTTGTGTATCTATTGAGGTGATCATGTGGATGTGGTTTTTGTCCTTTATTCTATTAATATGATGTGTTTCACTGATTTTCACATGTTAAGCTAACATTGCATTCCTGGGATAAATCTCACTTAGTCGTGATGTAGTGTATAACCCTTTTATTATGTTACTGGATTCCATTTGCTAGGATTTGTTGAAGATTTTGCATCTCTGTTCATAGGGTTATTGGTCTGAAGTTTTTTGTGATGTGTTTGTCTAGTATCAGGGTAATAGTGGGTGTATAGAATTAATTGGGAAATTCTTCCTTCTTTTTGTGTTTTGGAAGAGTTTGAAAAGGATTGCTGTTAATTTTTCTTTATGCAATTAATAGAACTCACCAGTGAAGCTAATTGGGCCTGGAATTTTTTTTTGTGTGTGGAAAGTCTTTTAAACTATTAAAAAACTTTAAAAATTGTGATAGATATACATAACATAAAACTTACTATTTTAATGAGTTTTTAAATATTAATTCAATTTCTTTACTAAGACCAGGGTGTAGTATTTAGAAAAACTTTAATAAAGATTCGAGAATAACTAACGGGAATTTTATCATAGAAAAGAAATAAAATTGAAAATTAGGAAAAGCCCATCCACAGATGGACTCTCCTTGGCTTGCTACCATGTGTCAGAGGTCAAGTTACCTCTCCTCAGTGGGTGTGCCCTGTGGTGTGTCTCCTTTCCTGAGAGCCTCGGTACTCTACCCTTACAGTGAGTCCTAGAATGAGTGGAGAAAATCATCTGTTTTCTTCCAACCTACTTCCCAGTCACAGTCTACTGACAGGCAACTGCATACATAATAGAGCTGTAGATACAGTTATACAAAGCATTTAATGTTTTCTGGAAATCTTTAATTTCAGATTAGGGTCTTGGGTTTACCTTTGTAGAACCAAAAAGTCTATTGATGTGGTTATCCAAAAAAGAATAATCAGCACCCAAAAGTGAATTTAAGCAGCTACTGATCTTCTGAAACTACATGCTATTTGCAAGACTGTGAAGGTTGCAGAACGAGTTCTTAAATTGGACTCAAGTCAAAGGTCTTAAGCTTCTTGCCCTGGTCCCGGTGGTCTCCTGAGCACATGACCTAGAGAGGGGCTCTAGCTGCTGATCCTCCTCCTCTCTCTCAGCACCCTCAGCATCTGGATTCTGTTTCTGAGACGGTAACCCACATGTCAGATCCCGCTCCCCAAATGCCCATGTTTTCCAATCTGAATTCTAAAACTATTTTCTTAAAAGCCATTTCTCATGGCCTAAAACTGTCTTCAAATGTCTTTTCTCCAACTTGCTCAAATTTTTCATTTAATAACTAGTTCAAAGCATCACTACCGACTAAATGGTGTCTCCTTGAAATTCATGTGTTGAAGCCCTAGTCCCCAGTGTGATGATGTTTGGAGATGGGGCCTTTAGGAGGTGATTAGGGTGAGAGGAGATGATGGGATTGGTGGCCTTTAGAAGAAGAAGAAGGAGAGAGAGAGAGAGAGAGAGAGTCATTCTCTCTCCACCACGTAAGGACACAGCAAGCAGGTGGCTGTCTGCAAGCAGGAAGAGGGCTCTTACTAAAACTGAATTGGCTGGCCCCCTGATCTTGGCCTTTCCAGCCTCCAGAACTGTGAGAAGTAAATGTTGATTAAGCCAGCAGTCTGTGGTATTTTGTTATAGTGGCCTGAGCTGACTAAGCAGCCTAACTTCCAGGGAAAGTGTTTAATTAATGTAAGCAGTCCTGATTTATATATAATGGGGATGACAAATAGATGGAAGGATTTGTCTGGAGTAGACAAATAGAATATTTTTTAAGTTGTAGCTATCTAAACAATGTTAGGTGTTCTTTGTGGATAGAAAAGCCTAGCTCATTTTAAAGTAGGCCAGAAAAACCGGGAGATTCTTACTACTTCAGAATCAATGTCTTACTTTTTCTTCTTCCTTCTTCCCCCCTCCCCACCCCCCTTTCCTGGCTCTGTCTGTCTCTTTTCCATATACTCTCAGCATGACTTCCTAAAGGTACAGATTAAATGATTGGGGTTATTTGAAAAAGTGTCTGAAGTTCTCCTCCCAGCTGAAGGAATTGTACTATAAAGTAGAATAATTTGAAAGGGAGGAGTTTGCCTTTTTCATGCACAATAAAAACCTTTCAATTCTTTTAATAACTGAAAAGGTTTCTACTTCTGTTAGAGTCTCTAAGAACTTCTGACAAAGTTCATATTGTAGGTGTAGTTTATTTCATGAACTAGGAGAATGCAAACTTCTTTTCTGAAGCATCTGGCTTTCTCCAACACACTTCTCACTTACAGAGCGTGCTGAATGCTGAAGGATGAGTAATGCAAAGTAAGGTGTTCCGTTTATAGCTTAATACAAAGGAAGAGACTATAGCACAGACATAGTCTTTATACACTTCTGAGGACTTCTTATCAATCAGCATTAACTGGACTTGTATCTTGCTCATGGCCCAGAGTAGTGGTAGGGGAATTTAGAAACAAATTCACTCAGCAGCTGTGTGACCTTAGGCATATCATTTAATCTCATGAACTTCAGATTCCTCTCAGAGAAGGGAGACAATGACACCTTTTTGGCTGAGCTCTTGGGAGTGTTATGTGAGAGACTATTCTCACACAGAGGAGTCACTGTCTCCAGTAGGAGTAATTTGATTATGAGGCATCAAATCCCACTCAAAATTATTGGAAGGAAAGCGAGATGATTCATGGAACTCCAGCGTGAAGTGTAGTCCAGCATGCAGAGAAGGTAGAGTCCTTCTTTCACCATGGCCTCTTTCTCATCTGTTCCTAAGACTCTTACCATGTCTGCTGCTCTCTGCTCTTCTGGTGCCTCTCCTCTCCCTCTGCCGACTGGCTTTCTCAGCTCCATTTCCACATGGCCCAGTTATGGCCACCACAGCTCTGGTTCCCATGAATTTCCAGTTTATGAACGTAAAGGTGCTTAGTTTGAAATTCTTGAGTCTTTGTGGTCCACCTTCCTACAGTCATCTGTGTCCAAAGAGAGGGGGG
>JAQQAC010002172.1:54003086-54029560 GCA_029783875.1 Phataginus tricuspis | reverse complement strand
GGGGGGCTATGGGCCATTACCCACTCGGCGGAGGCAATGGGAAGAGACCAAGGAGACACGGCAGATTCCATAAGAAAGTGGTGTGAGGGTCAGGAGGAGATAATGGGCTTCTCCAGAAAAGCCTCTCAAGAAACATCGATGCCCGTTCTCTCTCGCACGGCATCTCCTGCCCATAAATCATGTTTAATTATTTCGTTTTTTCAGCTTTGACCCTCAGTGCAGCACCTAACTATGGACTTGTTCCTGCTTCTTGAAGCTCACAGTCTGGCTTCCACATAAATACAAAATCCTCGTTATCCTACTTCTCTGGTAGAATCTTCACCTTTTGTGACTCTTCTTCCTCTTTCCTGTCAAATACTGAACACCCTTGGGGTTGCATCCTCATGTATACTCCCTTTTCCCAGTTTCTGTCCTTGGTGAACTCAACTGCAACACAATCCTTGGGATTGGATACTGGGAACACGGTGCTTGGCAATGAAGTCTAATACCTGGTGAATGGGAGTCCTTTTCATTTCTCTCTCTTTATTTTAGATCTTTAATTTCCTAGAAATATCTGGCTTTTCTTTTAAAAATGATATTGCTATTTGTAGCTTATTTCCTAGATTCTCCTTAATCTTAATGAGACCTGGTAGTATGTAATATTTCCTATGTTTTATGCAGTCTGTGTCACAGGTTCTGTGATAATTTTTGGTGTGTGTGTGTGAATCCCTTAAGTGTATAAAAATACTCAGGAAAGCAGCTAGTAGGTGCTTGGCACCTTTCTTGGGAATTCTTAGTTCTACTCCCAAAGTCTCACAGACAGTTGTTCTTGGATAAACAGTTACACTGAATACTGTTTGGAAAATCTCTATGAGTGACGCCAGATAATTGTGTAAGGAGTTAATAATAATCTTCTCATTGAGATGGATATGATTACTAGAGATGAGAATAGTCTATAACAATCACTTCATTTATTTATTTTCATTCACCCCAAGGTAGGGAGACAAGAACTAAAATGTGTGTATGCGTGTGTGTGTTTTGCGTGTGTGTGTTTTGTCCTTTGGAAACTAAGCCCTGCATGTCAGCTTTACCTCCAACTGCAAAATCATGACAAAATTTGAAGTAGGGAAGCCAGAAACTCTGCTCAGAAACCACCTTCCCATCTAGAACCATTGAGGCAGCATAAATAGCCCTTTCCACTATGTTGCAGAGAAGAGACCAGGGGAATCAGTACTCCTCGGTGTCTCTTTTAAGAGACTGCAGTGTAGTCTCACATCTGGCAAACTGGTCTGTGTGGCTTTGGACAGTGGAGCCCAGGTGAGCAAAAGACAAGGAAGAAGGTAGTGGCAGTGAAGCCATGGGCCCTGGGACAAATGTGAGGTACTGCAGACAATCTGGGGCCCTGAGGCCTATTATGGTTAAAGGACATCTTTTCAAGTCACAGCTGACCATTTAAGTCAGATTATGCCCTACTGTTCAGTCAGTATCTTTCATTTAGTTCGCAGGACGCCAGTGACACCAAAGCTGCTAGCAGGACAGCACCTTATCAGGTTGTGTCCTGGTAGCCAGGCTTTGTGCAAAATACACTATTCATCTTCTCTCATAATTTCCCAGAGTACCTATATTGTGATTCCTTTTACAGATGAGGATATTTAGACCCACAGCAGTTCAGTGTGTTAGCTGAATTAGTCAGTGAGGAAATGGCAGCTTCCCTTGGCTCCCCGACCTTTGATATACTAGAAAATACTGACAGTTAAGGAAAGAAGTTACACTTTGATATGTAGGGCAAGTGGCCATCCAAAGATGATAATTCAGTACTTATTTGAAAAAGAAAACAAAAGAATATGAGTCCTCCACCCCTTGGCCAACCCACCTGGAGCCTTGGAAGTACTTGGAAGCGTCCATTAGGAAGCGGCCTCAGTACTTCTTGAGTTTTGTGAGCAGCTGTTGATGAAGTCAGATAGTCTGGTTAATCAATGGGGACGTTCAGGGCATTCTTTTCTTCCCATTATTGGCTGGTTGAACTCTGTACTTGGTGGAAAGACACTGTAGAACCAAGTGAAGAAGGGATACCTTAGAAGAGGAATGAAAGTGGGATTTTAAGGAACTGCTGATGTTTAGGAAATGAAAGGGGCTGATAATAGCAATTAATGATTGTGAAATCTGGGCCTCCACTGTGAGTCTTAAAACCAGTTCTAAAACAGAAGTAGATTAAAATACATATTGATCTGCTGACGGGCCAAAGGTAAAGTTTAAAAGCAAAGAATTGACCAATATGTATTACATTAATTAAACCCTTCTCTGCGATGTGAATAAACACAAGCTGATAACTAGTATTTGTGAATTACTGAATTGATTCTGCATTGAGTATACTTCAAAGATGCAGGACCAGGTCCATCTGCAGTCGCCTTCAGAAAGGCTGTCTTGCTGCTGAGGGATGCCGTAACACATTCAAAGTTTTTGTGCGCAACGGATCCCCCTATTTACTTGACTAATGCAGCAGCTGTAATAGCAACAGGCTTTGAAGTACAAAGATTTCCTGGAGTGATGCCCTCATTAAAAACTACCATGCTTTCATAAAGTCCAGGAACTCTAATGGGAAGGATTTCACATTAAGAAGACAACAAGAACCCAGATTGCCCTGGCCCATGCCCTCCTGCTGGCTCGCCTGGCACCCACTGCAGATATGGACCGTCTCATCCAACTTGAGACATAGCACTCTGTAAAAGTGATGAGGACCTCGGAGAGCTTTCCTGTTGACGTACATGTAGGTGAATGTTTCCATTCTGATGTTTATCTCACTTGTTTTTCACATATGGCTGATTAACTCAGGTTCTGTGACGATCCTAAGGGACCAAAGAGCATAGTAATTAAGAAATACTGTGGGAGTTCAGAATGTGGTAAAGATGCTATTTCAAATCAGTGGGGAAAGATGAGTTGTTTACTACATGACATTAGAATCATTGACAGCCATTTGGAAAAAAACTGGATCACGCATGCTGAGATAAACACCAGAAAATAAAAGATTTAAATACTTGAAAAGTACAAATGTACTAGAAATGTATATAGTGATTTGTTTTTCATTGTATTGGTATAGGGAAGGCTGTTCTAGGCAAGACTCCAAACCTAAAATCCATAAAGAAAATAGTCATAAATTTGACTACATTCAAATTTTAAATTTTACAGAGAAAACATACCACAAGCAATGTCAAAAGATAAACATTAGAGAAAAAATGTGTAATATATTAGAAAATGAGATAACTGCTTTAACATTTAAAGAACTCTTAAAAATCAGTATGAAAAAGATAAACACTCCAATAAAGAAGTGAACAGAGACATGGAACATCAGTTTCCAGAAAAATAAATGCAAGAGGATTCATAACAGCCTTATTCATAATAGCCAAGTCCTGGACATAGAAGTTCTTCAATGACATGATTTATTAACTAAATTATGATAACAGCTGTTAAAAAGTATGAAATAGAGTTGTATGTATTGATATGGAAAGATGTTCATGTCTCTAAAATAGTAGTTTTGAGTTAAAAATACCCATCAGGTTGCATAACACTGTGTACTAGACTCTATTTGTATATAGGAATATATGTCAATCTGGAAGAATATGCAAGTTAATGGCTAACTCTGAGGACTACGATTGGAATATGGAAGGATAATTTTAGTTCTTTACTGTTTGAATCCTACAGTGTATTATTTTTGTAACAAGTTAAAACACTACTTAATTAAGTAAATATGAAGGAAAATTGTAGTAAAGACTCAAGCCAGATAATGAAAATGGAACATAAGACCAGATACATCATGCGTTGAGAAAAAAAAATCAACAAGGCTTCGTCCTGACTTGGTATAGGGTGAGGGGATTGTCCACTTGTGTTCTGGGTCTCATATTCTTTAACCATCTGTGCCAATTTGGGTTGTTCAGGAAGCAGACACTGAAGTAGATTTGGGCGTGCAAGAAGTTTATTGAGGAGAAATGCCAGCAAACAATGAAGGGATGGATGGCCTGGGGAGGAACAGCCTTCAGTGTGTGGTATGCTCTGATGCCCGAAAGAGACAAGGAGAAGGATTAGACAGAGAGAGGCTCAAACTGCAATGCAGAGCAGACAGAGCCAGTCCTCCAGAGCTCTAGAGCAAAGGTGCCTATGCAACAAGGCCTGCCTTGAGCAGAGATAGCCAGACCCTGGGACCCCAGCATGCCCAGCGATGACAGGAGACTGCCAAGAGGGGCATGGTGCACCGGAGGCTCTCAGTCGTGCATCTTTGCGGCCTAACAGCAAGCTCTTTTCTTGAAGGGAGGTCAGAGTGGGCCCTCTCCTTGGCCACCAGAGTGCATGTAGGTCCACTTCTTTATACAGGTTCAGGCAGAAGCTCTTGCAGGATGCCAGTGGGCCTCATTTTCTGAGCAGAAATGTAGAAGAAGGAGGCGAGAGGGACAAACCATACTGCTGCTGCTGCGTGTGGTCTCAGGCCCTACATAATGCTCATCCTTTCTCTCCTCCACTATTTAAATTCCCCTGCCCTCAGCTGTCCCCTCTGCTGGTCTTAGTGACTTTCCTGGGGCATTACCCAAAGCCTCATTCTCAGGGATTCTAGCCACTAGTAATCATGGCTTTCTCAAGCCCTTGTCTATTCACAACCAAAACGGGGCAAAGAAGTACCAAGAACGGGACACTTTCGGGCTGTGGGGGCAGGATAATTCCTCACTGTGTGGGAGTCCCACGCACATCACCGCCCCCCCCCCCAAGTCCCCCTTCCTGTGAAATCCAAAACATGTCTTCTGGCTAAGATCTGTTTACAAACTCAAAACGTTTGTAAACTTACAAACTCAAAGCATTTTCTCTCATTGTCTATAAAACAAGTTTCAAAAACAAATAATTAACTTTCCTGCTGGTCACAACCCTCTTCCAGGCAACGTGCGCCTCCTGAACTGCCTGAAGGGGATGGGCCCTGTGACAAGCAAGTGGGCAAAAAACTGTTTAATACTTCACAAGGCTCGAGGTGGGAACATTTTGACAACATCATCTTTATGCTTTCCATTTTTTAGTGGAGTTGAGATGAGGCCACCAGCGGGCGGAGGGTGGGAAAGTAACCGGATGTGGATACCCACCTAAGAGAGTGGAAAGAAGGCTGATTTGGATGGAGCCCGCCAGCTCGCCCGTGTGATTTTCTCCAGCAGTGATTGGATGGAGCCCGCCAGCTCGCCTGTGTGATTTTCTCCAGCAGTGATTGGATGGAGCCCGCCAGCTCGCCCGTGTGATTTTCTCCAGCAGCTGCTCCGGTGAAGCATGAAGATTGTTGGGTTCATTCTGGAATGAGGTTTGCCCCAGACACAAGGGGAGACGGGGGAGGTGGCCCATGGAAGGGGGTATTTATGACAAGGGGCCATGGCACCGCGTGGGACACGCACTGATTCTCTTCCCTCCCTTTATGTAGGTAGCACCTCCCTGTCATCCGGTTCCTCTGCATGGTCTCTCCAGACTTAGAAATATCCTTTCTTGGCCCCATTCACCTCCCCTTCCAGCATCCATTCTACCTCTTGCCTTTCCTCGCCTCACAGCCAAATTTCTCAGAAAGTTGGTCTATATCTGTGGGGTCCATTTCCTCCCCTTTCAGTGCTCAGCCCACTTCCAAACCAGATTCTGCCTCCGTCACGAACCTGTACAGTTTCATAAAAGTCACCCTTCTAGTTACTTAGAAATGACTTCTAGGCCAGTAATGGCTATTTAGGAAAACTTTATAGAGCTACTTTATTTGGTGTCTCAGGATGATTCGGTACATTTGCCCATTTAGTCGTTCATGAAATTCTTTTGTCCCCTTGGCTTCTGTGACACACATCCTCTTCATTTCCTTTCCCACTTCAATCACTGCTCCTTCATTTTCTTCATTCTTGACTCATCCTTTTCTGCCTTACCTTTTCAGTTCAGATTGAGTTTGGACGCACTTAACAGAAAACAAAAAATAACAGTAGCTTAAATAAGGTAGAAGAGTAATCCTCTCAGCAGTGAAAGAAGCACAGAGGTAGTCCATGTAGGGATCCAGTGTCTGTTCTTCTGTCTCAGCATCCTAGCGCCCTCCGCCACCTCATGGCCCGAGGCGGCAGCTGCAGCACCCAAATGCCAAGAGGCGTCAAAAGGGGGAAAGGCTAACTGTCCCACCTTCTGGGTGAGTCATTACAGAGTCTTATAAGCCCCTTACAAGCCATTGGTTTAAGTTCTGTTGATCTCTCAGCTATAACAGATGCTGGGAAATGGTGTCTTTGAACTGAGCAAATCGGGGCCCCTCTCTAAGGAAGAAGGGTGAGATCCCGGAGAGCTGATCACAATCAGATTTGGGTATTCCTGGGGGCGCTGAAGCCCTCTCTTTCTCCTCTTGCACTCTTTGAGGCAAACTCATCCATGTCCATGGCTTTCAATGCCATCTTATACTACTGGTTACAGACCCATCTCTTTTCAGTGCTCCACGTTCCCTTGACCAGAGCTTATTTGGTGGACCGTTGGCCTTAGAATCGTGAACGAACAGTTTTGTGAGCTTGCGCTTGGACCTATGTGTGCCCATCATCTAAGGCAGACCCAGAGTTAAGGAAATATCACTTGAATGCAAATCATGTTCAGAAGGAGCCTGGTCTGAGGGAACCGTTCCTTTCTGATGCAGCTCCTCTGTTGGAGCTCTGAGAGCCTGCTGCGGGGAGCGGGGAGCGAAAGGGCTGAACTGCCCCGCTTCCACCCCCTTCCCTGACCCCAGGCAGAGACTCCACAGTCCTTGCTGCCTGCTCCTTCACTCCCCAGTGATGCGCCTGCGTGTTTATCTCTGCGAAGTCCTGGCCAGCCTAGAGAATCTTGGAAGCAATCTGGGTATTAAAGATACTCAATCCAGGAAGTTTTTATCATACTAACATTATAGAAGTAAAATATAAAGTTTGGGTAATGAGAAACATTCACACAGAATCAACAGGAAGTAGGTGAAGGCCTGTACGGTGGAGAAGCTGGGCTAGTTTCTGTGGGGAGGCCAAGACCTCACCTCCAAGAAACTCACAACACACCAGCTTGAGAACATTCATACTTCCACTTGATTTAATCCAGCAATTTCTTATTTAAATTTCTACCCTGTCCTGGGTCCTCTGTAAAAGCACTTGGGATGCAAGGATATAAATTACCCAGAAGAGGAAATAGTTCTATTTTTTTCTGAATTTTAATAATGAGCAATTGAGGAGAATCAATTCTTGTTTTGGAACAGAACATTATTTATTTTTAACAGAGTTGCCAGCAGTCAATTCGTCTGTAATGCATTTTTTAGATCTAAGAGATATTACCATTAACTTCTACTTTCAAGATTTATTTTTTTCCTAAACTTACTTTTATAGCAGCCCAAGTAAAATATGTTTTGTTAAAAATTAGTTCCATTTCCCTTCCAAATAATATTGGACTAAATAATTCTGAAGTTTATCTGGACTTTAAGAAAACACACACATGCATGTCACTTATATTCACATCATTCTTGTTAAAGGCATTTGGGTGTTCTCAGTTTTATGCCAGTTTGACTATTGATATATATGGTTGCTTTTCTGCTTTGGTGGGACAATATTAGAACCACTAAGTGATTCCCATTTACTTACCAGAAAGAACCATAAGGGAAATGATGAAAAAGCATAAAGATCATATATCTAATATAAGAATATATATTTTTGAAGTCCAAATTGTAAATAAGACAACTCTTCTTTTTTAAGAAAAATTTTTTAAGTAAAGATATTTCTAATTAGAAAATCAACAGTAGAGTTAAGGAAAAGCAATTGTGATACAGCAGGTTCAGTATCAGCATTCCCAGAGACGGCACCCAGTGCCTGATGTCCTGTTGGGTGGTCAGAATAGGGATGCGAGCTCGAGGATCTGCAATTTCAAGTGGCCAGAAATTTCCTTTTTAGCTAGAAGTAGACACTGACTTCCCATCTGAGGGCAGACAGCTCTTTCGATTTGGGAATGACATTTCTGTGAGCTTTTTAGTTATGCAAAATGAAAGCCATACCCTTTTCTGGGATTTAAAGAGGAAACTAAACTGCTCTCCATAATAATATTTTAAAATTCCTGCTATAAGCAATGTTACATCTTTGTAAGATTATAACAATGGTGACTTAGAGGAAGAAAAGGTTTTCTTCTCTTTCAGGGAAAGGGAGAGTTGAGGAACTTCTGAAGGACACATTGATCGGGGAGAGGTCAGCTGATAGTGGCACCAGCATGATGACTAAAGGACTAAGCTGGGAGACATCCAGGGCTGCGTCGTGCGTGGGCACAGTAGGTGAAACCTAGGCCTGCGATACCCAATATCCAACTGTGTGTTCTTGTCTCCTGTGTTGTAGTTTCATTCTGCTTGCCCCATGCCTTCAGTAAAATTGTGTTAGATGTTACTGAATAGTTTAAGCCATGCTCTGCAAAGTAGGAATGAGGTATGTGGCCATATTTGCGGCCCGGGAATCCAAGGAGAGGGGCAGTAGCCATAACAAAATGGCAAGAACAGGGGGCCAGAGAGGCTGCATTTCAGGGCAAGCAACCACTAGGCCACACCCATGAGATACTGAAACATTTACTGAGGGCTCTCAGGGATGGGGGAAACTTGATAAAGAATGACATTTCTACCTTCATGAAAGGTGGGAACTCTGGCTGTACCACCTTAGATAAAAGAGAAGGATGATCTCCGAAGGTTAACAATGTGGGGACATCTATGTCACAGACTAGAAAAGATCTTAAGAAGAAATCTAGTAAGGGTGCCAATACCATTCAATGGGGGAGAAATGGTCTTCTCAACAAATGGTGTCGGGACAACTAGATAGCCGCATGCAAAAGAAGGAAGAATGAAGTTGGACCCTTACCTCATATCATGTATAGAACTTAGCTCAAAATGGGTCGAAGACCTAAAATGTAAGAACTATAAACTATAAAACTCAAAAAACATGGGGATAAATCTTTGTGAGCTAAGATTTGGCATGGGATATTAAATATGACAAAACATGCACAACAAAAGGAAAAATAGGTAAATTGGATGCCATCAAAACTAAATGTCCTTTTGTGCATTAAAAGACACCATCAAGAATGTGAAAAGACAACCCCAAGAATGGAAAAACGTATTTGCAAGTCATATTGATAAGGATTATGTATGCAAAATATATAAGAACTCTTACAATTTAATAAGAAGGCAAATAACAATGAAAAAAACAAAGGATCCACATAGACATTTCTCCAAAGAAGATATACAAAGAGCCGATAAACACATGAAAAGATGGTCAACATCATTGGTCATTAGGGAAATGCAAATCAAAATAACAATTAGATACCACTTCATACACACGAGGATGGATATAATCAAAAAGTCAGACAATAGCAAATGTTGGTGAGGATGTGGGGAAACTGGGGCTGTCTTACATTGCCAGTGGGAATGTAAATTGTGCATCCACTTTTGAAAACAGCCTGGCAGCTTCTCAAATGGTTAAACACAGAGTATGACCCAGCAATTCTACTCCTCAGTATATACCTAAGAGAAATGAAAACGCGTGTCCATACAAAAACTTGTTTGTGAATGTTTATAGTAGCATTTTTCATAATAGCAAAAAACTGGAAACAATACAATGTCTGTCAACTAATGAATAGATAAATAAAATCTAGAATATCAATAAAATGGCATTATTATTTGGCCATGAAAAGGAATGAAATAACCAATTCATGTTACAAAATGGAAAACTTGAAAACATTATGCTAAGTGAAAGAAGCCACCCACAGAAGACCACAAATGATGTGACTATTTATATGAACTGTCCAGAAGGCAAATCTACAGAGACAGAGAGTACCTTAACTGTTGCCTGGGACGGGCAGAGGGGGTGTGGCTGCTAAAAGAAGGTTTCTTTTTGAGTTGATGAGAAGGCTCTAAAATTGACTGTGGTTAAGGTCCCATGTATCTGTGAATATACTAAAAACCATTAGATTCTATACTTTAAACAGGTATACTGTATTGTATTTAAATTATATACCAAAAAGCTGATAAATATATAAATACATAACGCTGATAAAGTATATCATCTGTATATGTAATACATATTTATGAATACACCTAGTTTGTCTTCCACTTTAGATGTAATTGGGCAGCTCGTCCTTCCGAAGCCAGACCCTTCCATAATGGTAAGGACTTTGGGGAAAGGAGATCTACCACTCCCTGCAACTCCTAGCTTCAGGCAGCCCTCAAGGGCAGTACAGTGTCCTTCAAGATGAGAAGTATCAGTTCTCTGGTCCGTAGACCCTTGCCTAGCTTTACTAAGAAATCTTGATATTCTATGTCAGGGTGTCAAATTTAGACTCCTGTGCGGACAGGCCAGGTAATGGAAATGCGGGAGTGATGAGGCATGTGGTAAACCAGCGAGTGCGTCACTGGGAACGTGCACCTGGAGGTGCACAATGCGCAACCCTGAGAACTCACCAAAGACTTTCAAAGTGAACACAAAGCAGAATGAAACACAACACGCAGACAGTACTGGCCAGGCACGGAAAGCATACCATTGGGCAAGGTTTCTCCCGTGGATCATCAGTTTGTGATCTTTGGTCTACAAGAGATGAGCAGTGGCTCTAAGTATATTACTTTTCCTTTAGTGGCTGAATTCTCCCATGTTCTCAAGGGCTTGTAGTCTTAAAAATTCATCTTTCTTTCACTTATTTGTCTTCTCTGGTGTGCTGTCTGTGTTCTGGGTTGACAAGTTAGTTAAAACCTCCATTTCAACCAGGAAAGCCACTTATGTCTACACATCTGCTTTGAGCCTTTGCTGCTGGCTCGACATATCCAACTCTGAGATTGCAGTGTGCAGAGGTGAGGTGGACAGACATGCTGGGCGCCATTTCTTGTCTTCAGGTAGCCTAGCTACGTCATCTGCAAATTCCTGCTTGCTCCTCTCTCTTCCCAGCTGCAGTGCTCATTAGTGTAGAATTGATTTCTGAGGCTACAGCACCCGGTCAATGGCAGATCCTCCTGCCCACCCCAGCTCCCTGCAGTGAGAGGTAAAAGGCTGCGGTCCCAGTGGGGTGCTTGCTTACTGTAAACCCATCTGACTCCCTGTTGCGTGTTTACACACAGCCCTCACCTCTTCAGCGCCCTTCCACTGTGGCTCTGCTCCACAGTACACATTCTAGCAAAATGCATTTTGGTGGGTGAAATATGAGCTCCAAAGGAACACTTTGTGGGTCAGGCAAAATAGGACACCCCACTTCTCATACATACAACACTTATTAATGGTCAAGGGTGAATACTTGGATTTTATTTGAGCATAGAATTCTATTTCTAAATTCCCCTATTATCTAGAGATCTGCAGGATTAGTTTCACTGGCAAATAATGAGACAGAAAAGACCAATTAGAGTATTTAGTCCTTATATGGTACATTAAATCCAAGTATTTCAAAGTCTTTTATTTTTTTTTATAGTCATAAAATTTACCCTTCCACTGCTTGGAGACCTAAGTAAGACATGCAGTTGAGCCCAGAAATTTGTCCTCCCACGTGGTTCCTGACACATATGCACCTTCTCATTGCTCTTTTGCTAACTTCTCTGATCACTTTCTGCAAATTTCCATTTGCTCTGTGCCTAGGACAGAAGAGGCGCCATTAAATTACATGAACATGCGCTTTTTAAAAAGAAGGACTCTGATCCCCTGCATAAAATCCATGAATTACAGAGCTGGAAGCGATGTTAGAAATCACGTGGTCCCATGTCCCTCCATGCAGATACTAGTTAGGAGACACAGAGAGGGTATATGACTTGTGTAAGGTCACCCAGCAAGGTCATGACAACACTGAAACTCTGGCCGTGGGGAGTTGAGAGTCTGTTTGTTTTGACAAGCACTAACAGAGATGCAGAAATTTTATATATATACATATATATATATATATATATTATTTTTTTTTTTTTACCCCTGAGGAAAAAAAACATCTAAGAAAAGAGCAAAGCTGTTGTCTAAGAATTCATTAGCTAAGTAATCAGGATGACGGTGGTATGGGCAGTGTTGGAATACTGAGCTGGGCAGCCTGAGTTTGAGGGTTCTGTCTAGTTTTCTTCAAAAAGAGAGACTCTCTATTTAATGTACTCAAGTCATCTGGCCATTGATCAGATAAACTTTTCCCGAAGGGCAGGGATAATCTATCACACCTTTTACAAATTTGACAAAATATTCCACAAGATTGTTCAACCCCTTTTATTCTGACAACATGATCTTCCACCAACTATCTATTCTTACCTTGGGACCCAAGGCACCTGGGTCTTGGGAAGGTGGGTCCTTCAAATAGACATAACTTTTGAGTCACTAGAAAGTTGTATCTGCCATTATAAATTAATGCACTGGCTTTCTGGTTTATACATCAACCTCTTACAAGTTTGGTTACTGTGGATCATCAGTCATTTCTGGATGAGCCAATCATCATCAGACTGCAAAACTGAGGACCAGAGATTGGACCATGATGATTCTTTCTCTCCCATTTTCCCCTTCCCTCCTCCCTCACCAAATGCTGTGACTCTGTGAGGCCCAGTTGGAGACAGCCTCCCTTGTCTCATATATTGCTAAAATCATACATAAGAATAAGTGAGTTTTAGCAGAGAAAAGAATTAGGGGAAGATAACATTTGCAGTGACATAGAGAGAGTGGTTATGGCAGGTTCATGAGCATAGTAGGTGAAGCAAGGGAGAGTCTCTTCTTACTACTGAGGAGGTGAAATATCCACAGAGGTTTGGCAAGTCACAAGGAAATAGGGTCAAAAGCATAGACATACAAAGATAGGCAAGACATGGGATGCTCAGATAGAAATTCTGCCTGGACCTTTAGCTAGTCCTCTTTCTGAGGTCCCTGAAGGGACTAGAAGCAAAGAGGATAAATCAAGACCAGTAAGATTTACTCTTGACTGTTGCTTTGGTTTCAAAGCCTAATGTAAGCGTTCAGGGCGCCAGAGTGGGCCAAGCTAGTGGCAAGAGAAGGGCAAGACAGAGGAAGAATTTTCAAAGAGTAGGACTGGTTTAGTTCACTTGTCCTTCTTACTACTCCAGGGTCTTGGGTGCAAATAGAAACTCCCCAAAGATGGGGGTTCTGAGTCAGAGTCCACTCTTCTGTTAACACTGTAATCCGCATAAGGGCGCTGACCTTGAGCAGCACTCTAGGGAGCCTGGGGGTTGGGGGTGCACACGAGAAACATTCGTGCGGCCTGAAACGCTCAGTCTGGATTCGCATGTAGAGGAGGAGGAGGTGAGGAGAGGAGGCTTAGCTCCTGTGAAAGTCCACAGATTTGAATGTTGTGAGGTAAGTATTTGCCTGTGAGTGGAAGGGCACTGGCCTCCCATGTATATGATACCCTTTAGGGGATGTTTCATAGACAGAATTTGGACTTTACATCAGAATGGTGAGTGGTATTGTAGGGTCCCTGAGAAGCAATGAAGTGAGTTAGCCAGATGTGTCCCCACGTGGGGCTTTGAAGCAGAGATAGATCCTGCATCTGGGTGGGAGCCCTCACAGGGAGAATCAATGTTATTTTAAAAACCACAGGCACAGAAGACAGTTTTAGCAAAGACATTGAGGAACAGCTACGGGAAAACAATCCTGGAAGCAGGAATGAAAGATGCAATCTGAGGAATAGTAATACTATGAAAAATGCTGGGTTTAAAATTTTTTGCAGTGTAATTCTCTTAGAGGTGAAGTTTTAATAATCCATATGAACTTATTATTCACAATTTTTCCAAAGAATGACAGGCAAAATGGTCTTCTCTGTTGTTAGGAGTGACAACAGAGTCCAATTATGCAGAATTTCTTTTAATAATGGAGCAGAATGTGCATACTTTTCAGAGGCAGGGCTGGCAGCCACTGTCACCTTTTCTATGTAACAAAAGAGAAATTCGTCCATTCCTCCATCTGTCCATACAATCATTCAGCATTTACTCAACTGTACTCTAGGATTGGGTAAGTGCTGGGCACAAAATTAGAAATAAGATACAGGCCTTGCTTTCCAAAGCTAGTATACTGTTAATTGAGGAGACAGATAAACAGGAAATTGGAAAACTGTGAAAAGCTTAGTGCCTACCCCAGTGTTCCCCTTCTCAGAGGGGGTTCTTGGTTCCACCAGTGAGAAAGTTGCCTTTTATCTTCTCAAGGGTTGCTGACCTGTCACAGACACTGGGCACCCTGGTGACTCAGATCCTTGTCCCAAGGGGGCCAGTGACCATTCCTTCTCTGTGGAGCCTGAGGAAATTGTGAGACGTGGGGGAGACCCTCCCTTCATTCCTGATCACTCTGTCCTACTGAGATCATCAGACCCTTGGGGTTGCTCTGCAAATAGGGAGTTCTCTCCTGGAATTTAGGGCAAATGAGGGAAAGAAATTCTGGCTAACTGGGACTTTTCACTGTACAGCCCATGGCAGGCCCTTCAAGATTGAAACCTTTGTCTGAAATGCTTAGTCTGGATCTGAGTGTAGAAAAAGAAGAAGTAGGGAAAGGAGACCTGGCTTCTGCAAGAGGCCAAGAACTTGAACCGTGCGAGGTAAATGATTTGCCTGTGGGTTGAAGACCTGCAGACCACATGGAGGGTGTCTTCTCTGTGGCCCCCACTGGCCACTTTGCTTCCATGCTCACAGCATTCGTGAAGGCAGCCTGTCATTTAGCTCTGTAAGATCTTAGGATCTCCTTATCCTTGGTGTGGAGGCTTACAAGGATGCATCTAGGTGTGGTTCTCTTTCTTGTCCTGGGAACTCAATGCACCCCTTTGATAGACTCGTGAGCTTTTGTTCTTGTATTACTTCTTTGGTCAGAGGCTGGACCGCTGCATTGGTCAGCTGGGTCTTTTCTCTTATTGTGTCTTAGGTCTTGTTAACTACTTGGTATGCTCTCTGGGATATTTCTCTGACTTTATCTCTAAAGTTTCTATTGACATTTTGTTACTGTGACACTGATAATTTTTATTGTGGATTGGTCGTGGTTCTTCTGTAATAGCAGCATGTTCTCATTTCATGGAGAGAATTTTGTCTCAAATCTAGTGCAGAATCCTAATGCAAGTATCTGCGTTTCTCTCCAGCTCCTTTGGGGTCATTTGTTTGTGTTCGTTCATCTTACTCATGTTTGTGATCTTCTCAAATGTCTGGTATTCCTTGGTTATCTGTGTGACTGATGGGGCTGGTGTCCGTGGGTGAAGAGCGTAGGCCAGCTGGGTGAGTGGGCACAGAGCCAGCCAGCACCTTGGGGACTCCTAAATTCTTGAATATGTAGGTTTCACCCCTGATGTCCCGACTCTCAACGCTGACTGTAGTTTTCTGCCTGACAGCCTGAACTTCTCAAGCTACAGTCTGACACCTTCATTTTCCAGCAATCAGAAGAATAGCTTCACTGATCAGATCTGCTAGCATTTTCATTTCCAGATGTCTCCGGTTTACTTTCTTCCTTCACAAACCTGTTTCCCTCCCTGGGCTTCCTATTTCTAATAGCTACACTGTCTTCCCAGCATTAAAATCCGCCAAATAACACCTCCATCTTATTCTCCATATCCAACCTGTTCCTGAGCCATTGAAGACACCTGCCATCCATCTCCCTTTTCCAGTTGCAGCCTAAACGGTCAGGTCATCCTAATTTATTCCTTGGAAAATTTCCAGTGCCTCCCATCTCTCATTGTCAGATGACTATTCCCTAAACGTAGTTCTCTTTACACCATTCTGCTGCTCAAAATGCCTTCTTGGATCCCCTCTGTTTATTTATTAAGGCTCAGCTCCTTAACTTGGTTGCTCAGGAGCCCAACCCATCCCTCCTCCCACGTGCCTCCCACAAGCAGCAGCATGTGGCTTGGGCTCTGGGGGCAGAGAGACACAGTCAGGTCCTGGCTCTGGTGCTTACAGGCAAATTATTTGCCCTCTCTGAGCCATAGACTTCTCTGCTCCAGCTCTGGGTTAATAAAAGTACCTACTTTATGGATTACTGTGAAGACTTAATGAGATAATGCTAGCAAAAGCAGTAGCAGTGGGCCTGGTACATAATAAACACTATTATTGTTATTATTCACTTCTTGTATCCAGCATCTTTCAGCCAAATTGGTCTCCTCTCTCTTCCCTGACCAGAGACCCCTCTTCCCACCTTTGTACTATGGCTTATGCTGTTTCCTACCGTAAGTGCCCTTTCTCCTCTCTGCACTGTCTTTTTAATACTGTTTATTTTATTGTGGTAAAATATACATAACATTGATCATTTTAACTATTTTAAGTGGACAGTTCAGTGGCATTAAATGCATTCTCACTGTTGAGCAATCACCACCACCACCCAGGTCCAGAACTTTTTCACTGTCCCTCATTGAAACCGTAATTCTCCATCCCCTCTCCCTGCAGCTCTTGCCAACTGCCATTCAACTTTCTGTCTCTATGTGTTTTACTATTCTAGGTACCCCAATAAGTGGAACTGTACAATATTTATCCTTTGGTATCTGACTTATTTCAGTTAATAAAAAATCTTCAAGGTTCATCCATGCCGAAGCATGTATCAGAATTTCATTTCTTTTTAAGGCTGAATAATATTTCATTACATGGATATACCACATTCTTTATCCAGCCATCCAGCATTGGATTTTTGGGCTGCCTCCACCTTTTGGCTCTTGTGAATAATGCTGCTATAAATATGGGTGTGCAAGTATCTGTTTGTGTCCCAGCTTTCACTTCCTTTGGATATATACCCAGAATTGGAATTGCTGGATCATATAGTGACTCTGTTTAACTTTTTGATCAATTGCATCCTGTTTTCTACAGTGGCTACTTACATGATCAACTTTTAAATGTCCTTTAAGGTCCAATCCCATTGCCACCTCTTCCATGAGGCTTTTCAGCAAGAACTGGGGAAGCCACACTATTGCACCACGTCTGTGCCACTGGAGGCACAATCCACCATCGTGGCTGGTGGTGTTTTGCTTGCAGACCGCCTCCCCTTAGCCTCCTGCAGGAAAGTTGTCTTAGGTTCCTATACTGCCTCACTCAGAGCCGGAGCTCCATCCATGTTTTGTGAATGAAAAAGTGAAGGACAGAATGAATGAATGTATAATTCAGCACTGCTCTGAATTGCCAGGAGATGCTGACACCTCATAGGGGAGGGGAGTAGTGGAAACGCCCCATCCCAGAAGCTCCCCAAATGCTTTCATAGCTGAATGAAGGCTGGGAGCTGCTTCTGCAGTCTCCTCACAAAGCCAGCATCAAGCTCCTAAGCGCTGCTTTCTTGGCTCAGTCTCCTGTGTCACATGAAGAAGCAGCGCGGGTTGCCGGGGTCTGTCGGATTTCCCTAGTAAGGGAAACAGGTTGCCGCTTGGGTCTGCGGAGACATTTTGGATGCATTGTATTTAAATTCTGTTTTCATTGAAAATTTATAGCCACCACCTTTCATTCTAATGTAATGAATAATTAGAAGTAATTACAAGGAAATTTAGCAAATTACTAAGCCATCTACGAGTAAAAATTAGTGTTTATGGTGTTTTTCCTTTGCTGTCTGGCAATCCAAAGTGATATATGATATGCATGCAGACACCATGCACAGATACCTTTCTATGCACCTAGCAGTTTTCCAGTAAGATCATAAAAATCAATGCATGGCCGTAGAGTCTTGTGACATTAAAGGGCCTGCTTAATAAATATTGGATGATGGGGGAGGGGAATGATGATTTTGAGCAGTAGAAACAACCACAGAAAGGTTTTATGCTGGTGCATTTAAGATAAGTTTTTTTTAAGTTAATTTTTCTATTTAAAAATGTACACTTTAATTAAAGAAATTAAGGGGGGAAAGCCAGAGAAGTGAAAGAAATAAAAAAAAGTCTCTTTAGATGCTCCACCCCTAGAATACTATTTTTTCACATTGGCTTATTGACTTTATATTTTCTATGCATGTTTTATTTGTCATAGTTTTTATCACACTGCACAAAAATGTACTATTTTGATTTAGAAGTTTAACAGAATCATGTCAACAGATCCCCCATGTTACTATTGCCCAGCCACATAGACAACCTGATTATTTTACATTCCCTATGGTGGTAGTTTTAGCTTGTTTTCAATTTAAACTATTATACATAATGCTGCAGTGGGCCTCATAGCATATAATAGCCTTTTTCCATATTTTAAAGTGAAGATTCTAAGAAGAAGGATTCCTAGGTCAAAAGGTGTAGACTTTTTAAGTTTCCTGATTCTTATCACCTGCTGGCTTTCCTAAAAGCTTATGCTTACTCGTTTTTCAACCTGCAATGCTGCGCATACCCGTTTCATTGCTCCAGCACCGGCATTAACTAGCATTGCGCTACTTTAAGAGGCAATTTTCATTTCTTTGATGGTAACTGGGATTAAGTGAACTTGGAGTTCAGTCAGTTTCAGGTTCGGTAGCAGGGAATAGAATTCTCCTGATCCAGTTTTCAGAGAAGATTCATTTCACTACTTGCTTTACAGAAGAAACAGGCCTGCACTGAGCTCTCACACGTGACTGACAGCCACGTCACAGAACTGGGTCACAGAGGGAACTGCTCCTGCTGCACGAAGCCACCACAGATGGGTTGCTCTAAGGGAAAACCGAGGCCCGCCACAGAGAGGTGATTAAGACAGTGCATGGGGCCTGAGCAAATGGGCAGATGGGCTGGGGACAGAGTGGTCATGACTGCAGGAAGGCTATACCTGTCAAAACTGACAAGATGAAATGTCATGTTAATTTCTTCAGGTAGGGGACCATACATTGGGTGACTGTGGCTGCTCTGAGGGCCAAGAAAGGCCTCCTACCCAGCAGTGGGATGCGCTGCCCTGCCTGTTTGGTCTGTGGAGAGGTGGGTGGCTGGTGGTAACTGCCTCACCACTTTACCATGCCTATTTTCCAGGTTCAACTAAGAATCCTCCAAAGGGGGATGGCTGTCTTGCGGCTGGGTTCCTGGAAAAATACGTTGTCTACCAGGAGGTGTTTTCAGACACAAAACAAAGCAGTTGTTCTGCCTTCCCGCCAGGTGGGTACACCTCATTGCTGAACCCGAAACTGAGATCTTCTTCAAATGAAAAGTTCTTTCTATGGTAAAGCTTCTTTGGGCTCTTTATCTCTCTTTCTAGACCTCTTCATTCTCTGTATAGAAAAAAAAAGATGGGGTGTTCTGCTTCCAATAGGGTATGGTGTATTTCTCTAACCCCACCATATGAGTCAGACAGGCCCTTGTAGAGCACGATATTGGAGTACAGACATTTCACCCACATCCAAGAGGTTGATGAATATTAAACAACCTTCCATACATTGAATTACCAGTACCCTAGCAAACCCAACAGAACACCATCATCTAAATAGTTAATATCCTGATTCAGTGTTTTCCAAGCTCTGTTCCATAGGACCCAAATTCTCGAAGGCATAAATAGGTGTCCTGCTACTAAGGGGCTTGGAGGTCAAAGCACTTGGGGGTATATTGTATCCTATATTCCCCCCTCAGTGATTTGAACAGCTTGCTAGCTCTAAAAACACACTTATGAACTGCTGAGGCTCTGACAGGTCCACAAATAAGAAAACTTCTTTAACTCAAGTAGATTTAATTAGGTTGAAACTTAGCTGTTTTTATTGGATTTATTTGAATTTGACTATGAGCCGTTTTTAGTATGGCAAAATGATTAACATCCTGAGGAACAGTGAACCTTGACACGTTGACTTATGAGTTGCTACCTTAATTTATTCCCCATGATTTGGGGCAGCACAACCTCTGGCCTTGTCCAAAGGAAAGGTTTTGCGAAGCTGGAGATGGAATTCATGGGCCATGTTCAGTCAACCGAGATGCTTGCGTGAAGTCTCTCAAGGAATCAGCCCTTTCTAACTGGGGGGCCTCTAGTGTAACCAAAGATGTTCATGAATTTCAGGGGTTCGTTGGCCATTACCAAGTGCTTATTCAACACTTCATTTGTTTTTTACTCTACGTGTTCCAGTAACTGATCACCTCAAGAGTGGTAAGGAATTCACCTGGTCAGTCACAACCAAGGCCTTCTGGTGTTCAAATATGCCTGTGGTAGACAGAATAATGGCCCCCCAAAGATGTCCATGCTCTAATCCCTGGAACCTGTGAGTGTGTTGCGTTATATGGCAAAAGAGACTTTGCTGAGATGGTTAAATTTAGTATCTTGAAATGGGGATATTTTTCTGTATTATCTGTGTGGGCCCAAGGTAATCACAAGGGCCTTATAAGATGGAGACAAGAGGGTCAGAGATAGAAAAAGGAGACTTAACACAGAAGCAGCGATGAGAATGACACCCTCTGAAGATGGAGGAAGGGACCAGGAGGCAAGGAGTGTAGGCTGCCTCTGGAGGCCTGAAAAGGCTAGGACATGCATTCTCCCCGAGAGCCTCCAGAAGGAATGCAACACTGTCTGCACTATGATTTTAGCCTATAAGATTATTTTGGACTTATGGCTTCTAGAACCATAAGTAACAAATTTGTGTCGTTTTAAGCTATTAAATTTGTGGTAATTTGTTACAGGAACAATAGGAAATCAATGCCTTAATCCTATCCTATGTCAAACTGGCCCAGACCCACATAATCAAACATAGAGCACCCACTCTGAAAGGAGATTAGGCTGAACTCAGAGGAACCAACTCCTACCTTCTCACCCTTTCCTCCTACCCCCAGGAAGCTGGGCCCTCTATGAGGGCAAGTACCCCATATGGGAGTAAGAGTTATTGGTTGTTAAGATGGCGGCCTCAAAGCATGGAAAGACTACCTCAAAGGGCATGTCCAGACTACCAGAAGCAGGCGCAGTTGAGACAGACTTTGGAACACAGGTCCAGAACAGGGATGGTGTCAGAACAGACACAGAACAAGGGCCACTTTCTTTGATGGGTTTGATTTTATCTTCTGCTGCAGACCGTGCAGCCAGTAAATGCCCTGAGCAATCCCCTCATCCCGGAAACTAGAGTTCATATCAAGAGGTAGTCACAGCCTAGGAAGTCATGTGGCCAAAGGAAGCTGTGGCCATACATCTTGGACACAACAACAGAACCAACAGGCAAGATCAGATGTGGAGAATGTGTATCTGCACATACGGCACCTGAGATCCAGGACTCCTCAGAGGCAGCCCTGGGAGGCCCAGTATGTTGGGATACCTTGCCCTTTAGAATTCGGTACTCCGTAGATAACCTCGTGAAAAGATCATTTCTGTCCTCTATGCAAGCTATCCATCTACATCAGCCATCTTTTTAAACAAAGATCTACTTCCGTGGATTCCCAAGTCTCTTCTTATATTCTTCCTCTTGGTTTGCTTGTGGTAGGAGAGCGGAGGGTATTGTTTGCTTTTTCATTTCTCACCATCGTGGACATCCTGGGTTTAGAAGATGCTTTCCAAACATTTCATTATAATGCTTCCCTGTTCACCCTCTTCTCATAAATTATGGCCAGGTAGAGATCCAGCAGGTGCTGGAGTCACATCTTGGCTGCTATGCCTCCTAAGACAGTGTGATTAATTCACTCATTTCACTGTAGAGGGCGCGGGTCAGAGGAGTGAGTGTGGCGGCCATCTCTCCGCTCACGTGAAAGCCCAATGGTTATATAGTCTTCTACTCTGTAGGACAGAGGACACCCAAACCCTGGCCTACCAGAGCCGAGTCTCAACAGATGGATGTGGTGTTGGATAGACAGGGAAAATCAGTCAGTCATTAGCAATCCTCAAATATTTGTGCCCCTTTGAGCACATCTAGTGCAGGTTCTCTGGCTGAGAATCCAGACTCCCCCTTCCCGTTGTGTGTGGTTGCCATGGGAGAGTTACAGGAAGCGGCTGCAGGCATCTGGATTCCAGCCAGTGAGTTCTTCAGCCCTTGCCCCTTCCCTACTCTGGGTCTCCTCCCATTTGACTTCCTGAGCCTTAGTGTCATTTTCTGTTTAACCTAAGGTTGGACCCTGATCCTCCTTTAATTTAATGATTTTTGCTCATTAACTGACCAGGGGAGAAGCATTCGCTTCTGCCCATTCCTGTACTCCCCTGACTCTGGGCGGAGATATTCCTTGGCCCTGGCTGCCCCAGGGTCAGGGGGTGATAAGACAGGAATGACAATGAAGGGGTTAGTTGTATTAGGAAAATTATTGAAACTGGGTGCAATGATCTCAATGTGTGTGTCTTTCACCAAATTCATGTGTTGAAATCCTAATCTCCAAGGTGGTGGTATTAGGAGGCAAGGCCTTTGGGAGGTGATTAGGTCAGGAGAGTGGAGTCATTATGAATGGATAGAAGAAGCTCCGGAGGCATCCCTGGCTCCCCTCCACCAGGTGAGGACACATCAAGAAACTGGCATTCTGCAGCCTGGAAGACAACACTCACCCAACCATGCGGGCACCCTGATCTGGGACTTCTAGCCTCCAGAACTATGAGAAATAAATTTCTATTGTTTATAAGCTACCCAGCCTGTGGCATATTGTTATAGCAGTCTGAATGGACTTGGGTGAAAAGAAAAAAGCTAGAAATGTGGTTTCACTGAGTAAAAGGCAGTAATAATTGAAGCATTCATGAGAATGTTTATTGTCTACATTTAATTGCTCTGTGGCATAAAACAATGATGTATATTGGTAAATATGTATTATATTAATATATTGTTTTAGATTTTCCCAAATAACCCTCTCTGAGTTTACTCAGCCTTCATAATTCATTGCTCATGTAGCATGGTCATCAGTTTCCAGCCTAGAAAATTAGTCGGCGTATTCCTCAGGTTAATGAGCTATCGGTTCTATGCCTTGACATTGTGCCTGGAGATGCAGGGCAGAGGTAGCTTGGTGGTGTCTCAGCCCAGGGTTGAGTAAACAGACGTCCTGGAGTTGAATTTCCCCAGAATAACTGCATATGATGAGCACAAATGTTTAATTAATCAGGAATCTTGTGCTTATTATCTTTTCACTGAGTTTCCACTGATAATGACCCAGAGGAAAATTCTTTCCCTTTGTGTAAATGATATTTTATTTAAAGGTTTTCGCTCATTGTCTTATTTCCTCCCATTTTCTAGTGAGAGACTGAATGAATGAAACCTGTGCCATCAACAAAAGGACAGCACACCCCAGCTGGTGACCCCAGAGAGCCAGTGACACGGCTGGATGCAGGGCATTTTTACCACCCTGATCTACCTCAGGACGATGCTGAAGTCAGAATGATTTAATATGTTATATTCCCTTGATGCAGACTTCCTTCCCCAGAATCAAAGTTGAGAAGAAAGGAAGGGAGTTAAGGGACACACAAGAAAATGGAGACAGTTGTGTATGAAATGAGAGCTGAGTTTTCAGGACCGAACATTGCAGTTCAGACTGGCTTATTAATGAAGGACCTGCTCTCCTAACCTGGTGCAGATCACAAAACATTAATCAGCACATTGTTTGCATTAAAGGGCTGAGTTTTTTGGTGGATAATCATCAGGGAAACCCAGTCAAGGACAAACAAGGACAGCGGCCCTGATTAATTAAACATCTGCACTGGGGCTAAAAGCAAGACTTACCCTGTTGATTGTACAAGAGCTACTGATATTAATGCCATCCGTGGAACTGGGAAATGTTATTTGCTAAAATCCACTCTGTATTGAAAGCTCGGCATTTGGGGCATATCGTGTTACATCTTTCTACATTAATTTGACTTCTTCCTATGTCGCTAGGTATAAGGGATTCTGGGCAAAGCACTGGTGTACGTAGCTTATCTCTTTAAGGGGAAAGCAGTATTTGAGCCAGCCTTGAAGCACAGTTAAAGTAGGAAGTGTGCAGATCTGGGGAAATTCTGGAAAGGGACGGTGGGGGGCTAGTGTGAGCAAAGGCAGGATGTCTAGAATGGTAGTGTGTGTTCTGATAACTACACAGTCTCGGCTGATTGGAGCTCTGGGGCTACAGAGGCTAGTGGGAATCCGTGTTGCCGGGATAAGGCTGAATGCCAGCCTGAGGAGTTGAGCTACTGGAAGTTTCCTGGGTGGGGTGTGGCATGTCCAGAATAGCGTTTCAGAAGTTGGTCTAGAGTAGTGGGGAGGATGGGTGAGTGACTGAGTAGGAGAGAGACCTGTTAGGATTGTGCCAAATTACAGATCCAGTTCAAAAGACAAAGGATAGTCACAGATAAAGCCTAATGCAGAAAAAGCTACTATAAGCATTGTTCGATAAATACAGGACATACTTAGACAAAAAATTGTTTGTCTGAAATCCAAATCTAACTTGGCATCTTTTATTTTTTGTTCAATCAGCAGCCCTAGCCACTGTCAGTTACCTGGTGTGGCAGCTCTGAGAATGTACCCCTCAGATCTCCAACTGCAGGGAGAGTCATCAATCGGCCAAGACCCCAGCTGTGGCAACTTGAAGTTGCCGCGTCTGTTCCCAGGTGGTGCTTCCCACAGCCTGCTTCTAGCCCATGACTCGGCACAGCAGGGATGCCAAAACACGGGCCTCCTCTGATGGTTGACTTTAGCTCCAGGACTTCCCGAAAGCCTTGCAGAAGTTGTCTTAATACTATGCTACGGTTCCAGACACTTCCTCCCAGCCTTCCTTCCTTCTCTCCCTTTCATGGGGTCAGACCTGCACTGCGATCTGACAGTTCTCTCAGCCTCTCCTGGCACCTTCCACTTTTCTCTCATAGGACTTTGCCCATCTAATCCCATCCTGACACCTGCTTCTTGAAGGATATACCTATCTTGGTATTAGTCTTGGGCTAATGTATTTGGTGTCCAAATGGAAATTGTCAGAACCTGACTAGATTAGTAGCTGTGGAATAGGAACCAGTGAAAGTTGTAAAGCAGCAGGTTGCAGAAGAGAGGAGAGAGAGGATTTTGTGGATTCTGGTTTGGATTAGTTTTATTTAGTCCTCAGTGAAGAGAGAACATCAAAAATCATGCATGGTGCATTTAAAAAATGCCCATATTTTCATGCCAGATTAGATATTAGGTGCTTTTCAGGCATCTGTGATGCTAATGCTCAGTACTTGTTGAAGAACCTGTTTTAAAGGACCTAGATCAGGATGGTGAATAGGTTCTTTTTCCAGAAGAACTCTGATAAATTGGTAGTGACCTTGGTGAACTGTGCCTGGAAGGGCTGTGTGGCCATGTGGAAGGGCACCGGGGTCAGATCATGTGGTCTGCTATGGGTGAGAAAATGGGGATGGCAGGATGAATACCGCTTCTTTGCCAGTCCTGCCCGTGTTGGTGAACTCTTAAAGGCAACATCCTGTTCTGAAGGGAGGCTGTTGTTATAGTCTGGGAAAGAAGCAAAAGAAACTAAAATAGGGTTGGAGAAGAGAAGATAGGGAGGTAAATATGAGAATTATGGAATGAGAATGAGCAAGACTTGGAACAAAATTGATGCAGCAGGTGAAGGAGAGGGAAGAGTCAGATATGGTTCTGAGGTTTCAGTGACTGATGTGTGTGACTGTGTTTTTGTTTAAATAATCAGACTATAACATCAGACTCAAGACTCCAAGAAGGAACTAGCGGTTACCAAAGGGGAGGGGTGCGGGAGGGCGGGTGGGGAGGGAGGGAGAAGGGGATTGAGGGGTATTATGTTTAGTACACATGGTGTGGGGGATCATGGGGAAGACAGTGTAGCACAGAGAAGGCAAACAGTGACTCTGTGGCATCTTACTACACTGATGGGCAGTGACTGCATTGGGGTATGAGTGGGGACTTGATAATATGGGTAAATGTAGTAACCACATTGTTTTTTCATGTGAAACCTTCATAAGAGTGTGTATCAATAATACCTTACTAAAAAACAGGCAGAAAATAAAATATATAAATAAATAAATAATCAGACTATAAGCTCCTTGCCAACTAGGACTGGTAGTTTGAGTTACTCTTCTGGTGCCTAGTAGTAGTTAGTAGTGATGTTATCACCACCATCAGTCTGACTTTCTGTAGCCCTTATACTTGTGTTTGTATGTTATATGGATGGAATGTTTGGATGAATAGATTCATTCAATTATACTCATTCACAGTTATATGCATGTTTCTTCTTTATATAGTAGTTTCTTCTCATTCATAGTTATATACATGTTTCTTCTTTCTTTGTACATATGTATAATTTCATCTATTCTGAAGTCACATCAGAAAAACCTGAGTATATAGTCTACTGTAAACATGTATTATTCAATTTCTCTTTATTGGAAACAGAATGTGTTGATTTAAAGTGAACTTAGATTAAGACTGTGAATAACACTTGATATTCAAGAGTGGCAGTTTGCACGGTGGTATTAGGGACAAAAGAACCTCTGTCTGGCCCTGCACCACACCAAGAGGCCCCACGCCTGGGCAGGCATGCGCCCACAGGAGGGAGAGGGCGACAGGAGATCCTGGGGCTTGCCACCACAGAACTCAGAGGGCTGACTCACTTCCCTTCCGGATATGCCAGCCATAGTCTGTGGTGGTAGCTCACCACACTGGTGAGGCGCTGGCCTTTTCTGCCTCTCCTGTTCCATGTGATCTTGTCCCAAGGTGCCAGCTCCTGGCTTTCCGTCATGGGGACGCATACATTTTTTT
>JAQQAC010002172.1:53958951-54002586 GCA_029783875.1 Phataginus tricuspis | reverse complement strand
TTTTTTTCAAGAGGGTGGAGGGAAAATCAACATGAAGATTAATAGACTTAAAAGCCGGGAGAGAACGAAAGTACTGGAAACTTCTGCCCATGATTCAGCGTTCAGGGCCACAAGCATGTGCTGGAGACAAAAGAGGAACCCAGTCTGGTTCTGAGGCTGGTGCCTTGAGGGTACGAGAGTGCTTAGAGAGCTCGCCTAATGCAACGTGGCCATGAAGGTAGTTCTTGAATTTGGCCCACATTCTCTCTCTCTGTTTTTTATGATGGTGGGGGCTTAGCTTTAGAATGAATTTTGTTTAAGAGAATTCAGCCTGCATTTATAAAAATGATTTCTCCCTCCTGGAACACAAGCACATGTTTCATGTGTGGTCATTCTATCATTCCACCTGCTGTTTCTGCATGCCACACAAGAGTAAACATTGGGAAACGTCTAGTGAGTAACAAATTCAATATTTCACACCAGAAAAACTTTAAGAAATGTTTAATACGAATCTAATAATAGGTGTTGGGCTGTACCTGTACGGACCAGCATAACCACTCTTCATTACATAGGTCAGCAGTAATCTAGCCTAGCTCCAGTCACAGTGTTTACTGTGATATGCTAAATTACCTGAATCTGTTGTACCTTGATTTCTCTGTAAAAACTCAAGTTGTTCCTTGCCAAAGAGCTGCTCTTTCAACTGGATCTGTATGGGGCTGTAGGGAAATCGGAAGGCCAGTTAAGTTAATCACAGGTGTGAGTTCCTTATGCGCCCCCAGAGGACAGATCATACAATGTGTTTCCCAGCTGCAAGAGGTACCCTGAATTCTAATATATAACCACTTCCTGACGGGTGGGTATGATTCCTGGCTGCCAAACAGAGCCATTTTTGTAGTGACTCAGTTAGGTGAAACATGTTTAGGTAGAACAGATACCATGTGCCATGATCTTGCCCTCGACCCCCTGGTTGGGTGAGGATGTGGCAACCTCACCCATGGACCAGGGCAGGGGCTGAGCTTGCCCTTCATCAGTTTCCACTGCAGACTCCAGAATGGGGAACTTGGCCAATACCGCTCAATTCGCAAAATGGCGCCAAATGAGCCCCCAGAGAAACATTATCAAAGGCCTTTTTGTCTCAGACTGCATCAGTGCTGAGGAAGGGAATGTTATGCATGGCATGCATGGATGGGCTTTCAACCCACCCAAGGCCAAACTTCGTTTTCTCTCTGGAAGAGAGGAAGGTGGCAGGAGAGGAAGCCAAGAGGCCAGGATGTTGCCAGTGGGAAGGGCCCTCGTCTGGAATGAGCATGTTGGCAGAGGAATGGGGCAGAAGAATGAATTTTTTAAATGTTGCGGTGAATGAGACATTGAGATTTATTTTAAAATGAAAGATTTATGAAAACGGCCTGTTACCAGAGGAAAAAGAGACTTGAGAGTTGAAGTAGATGATGGTTTTTGAGCTGGGATGACATGGAACACTAGACAGGGATGTGGCAGGGAGGAGAAGGTGAGAGGCCAGGAAGAGAGTCCTGGGAGGGAGGGTGGCATGGAGGGGGCGCAAGTCGCCAGTCTGGAGGCTGGTTTCTCATTCCCCTTCCACGTGAGTTCCCATGACCTGAGCATTGGTTTCTTCTGTGCAAGGGGGTACTGAGACACACTGTGGCAAGGCATGGAAATCTACTTTGGCTTTAAGAAGCAGATGGAATTTATCGTAAGGACAGGGAGTTGCTCCCAGATCCCGAGGAAGTGGCGAGGATCAGGGCAGCTGCAGGGGTGCAGCAAAACGGGGACGGCTGCACAGGCTGTTTAGGGCCTGGACCCCAGCCTTGATTGAGCCCTGAAGGTTTGCGGCCAGGTGCCACTCTTGCCCCAGATCTACTCTACATTCCCAGAAGGGCAATTCTGGTTGGTCTGGCTTGGGTCATGTTCTCAGCTGTTGGCCAGAGGAGGGCACCCAAACCATGAGCAATGGCAGAGAGGTTCCCCAGGAGAAACCTGAGGTGCCGTTATCAGAGAAAGAGGGAGTGCAAGACCGCAAGTGCCCACTGCGCGGGGTTAGAACAAAGCCGCCACAAGATGTCTCAGGTACCATGGGATCATGGACTGGAGGGGTTAGCCTGACATCGTTACCTTTATTTCTCACAGAGAGAAAACCAAGCGAGAATTCAGGAAATATCCTGAGGCTCACACCACCTTGGGCTGACATCTAGTCCTGGGGCCCCGCCACAAGTGTGCCTTCTGGTTCTCTGTGCTACCCTCTGGGGGAGCTCCAGCTGGGAGGGATGGGGAATGGTATTTTCCAGCCCAACGCTACCCCAGAGTTCTGAATGCTCAGTATACACACATTAGAGTCTTTTCACCTAAGCATCTTAATATAAATTTGAAGTCCAGGTGCCTTGTCCATATCTTAAATATTTTCAGGAATGCTAGAAGAGGGAGAACAGCCACCCAGTAACATTTTTGGAAAGAATTACCTGGGGAAAGGCAGGTATAATGTGCAAGGTGCAGCCAACCGCTTTGGACCACATGAGAGCACCTCTTTTTCTAGGCAGTGCCACGGGTCGTTCCAGTTGTTATGTTGCTGGGTTCCCACCGACAGCGCCTCTGTGAGCTCTCCTTGCAGTAAGATGCAAAGATTTAATGGTTTCAAGAGGGAGGCTGCCTAATTTGACACACACACTTGTCACATTGCACACATTCTTGTGCTTGAATACCACCACCGGTAAGCTGGTGAGCTGGTGTTTTCAGTGGAACAGGAAGCTGCCCTCTCCACTCCACTGTGGGAAGGGCGGTCTCACACATTTTTTCCACAGTAATTTGATTTCATCTGAGGACAACTGCAGGAGCTACTGTTGGGAATGCAGCCCAAGTTCAGTGTTGAGGTCATTGGTGGCCTTAAGATGTTCCAGGTCTGTGACATAGTTGAGTTCTGTTGAATTCTCAAGGAGGACTCCTGCTGTGAGTTCCGTTGATCAGAATGGGCAGGGGTGCGTTTCACCATTGTGATGGAGATTACCTCCATCCTGGGAGACAGGTGGTTTGAGTGTTTTGAAAAGCCCAGAGTCCGAAACTTTGCTTAACCAAGCTTCCCTTGGGGTGGCACTGCAGGCACCTTTTTTGTGCTGTGGTTTTATTCGCCAGAGTTTTTATATCTGGAGTCCTCCATTCACTGTTTCAGGTTCTATGGGATCAAAGGATAGCTTGAGGAATGGGATCTAACCTCCCTCTTGCCCAAGCCAACCTTAATAAATACACAACTTGGTAGACACAGAGCGTCCTTGATATGCAAACAGTTTCACATCAAGCCTGCTAGCCTCCATTTTTCAACCAGATGGCCACCCCTAAGATTTTTTCTTAGAGAAATTTTGTAGATCTCATTAGAAGGCTGAATCTGATGAGAAGTGCACTTTGAAAAAAGAAATTCGGGGTAAGGCATCATTCTGTAAGGAGAACGGCTTTCTTAGCTCCCAAGCTTTGACTACAGCTCTCAGCTAATCCAAATGTCTACTTGTAATAGCATTTGAAAAGAGCCTTTAACCTGGGTTTGGGAAACGAAAACCAAAAAGTACATATTAAAAAGGAATCCACGAATGATTTGAATTACATATATTTCAATACATAATTAACTTGAATATTATTAAACAAAAAATAATACAGTGGGTCCCTTTAAAATGTTTTCAGTTCCTGCCACTTGGATTTCTTTTGTAAATTTTCTTAAAAGAGAACTGTCTTTGTTTTTGTGAGGTATCCTGTATCTTAATGTAATACCCAGATTCACAGATGACCCCTGCCGTGAGGGTCTGTGTAGGATGTCGCCACCTGTGACAGGGCTCTTATTTATGAGCTGAAGAACATTCTCCATCTTGGCATGTGTGCTAGCTCAAAGTCCATCTAAGTTCTGAACCTTTAAAGAGCTTACTTTCCTCCAGTATTTTTGCTAACTGCCTGCCTTGAGTTACTATTTCTCTGGGAAAGATATACCTTTCTTTTGGCATGGCCTTGGAGCTTTCTGTCTCTCTTTGAATACTTTCTGCCCACTGCCTCTGTGTGTGTATTATCTCTTTACTGCAGGGTGGATGAAGTGTTTGATCTTTTGTTCCAACAAATATTTATTTAATATCTACCTGATTATTGTCAGGCACTGGGCTAGGTGCTGTGTGGAAGAGTTATTTCCAAATTTAATCTGAGTTAAAAACAAAATCCACTGCTATGCAGAAACGTGCACCTAGATCTTTCCTGGGAGACACTCTAAACACCCTTCCTGGTTACAACAGCTCAGACTCTGACCCTTAATAATTTTATGCCCCCGGTGGAGGCTACACAATCACCAAGGGCAGAGTTTACACAAGAGAAGTGTTGGACAAAAGTTATTGGTTGAGAGATGTTTCCTCCAACAATTATTTCCTCTCTTCTTTTAGGCCTTCTTGCTAGAGAAGTTCTCTCTCCAAAAATAGCCCAAAAGGAAGTTCCTTAGGTGCTATGAGACCCTGCCATTGTCTAGAGCTGAATGCACTGGAGGTGGATTCCTGGCCCAGGGTAAGCCATCCACATTTAGTCTAAAGACATAGAAACTATATTAGTTGTTTTAGGAACTTGAATTGGAAAGGCAAGTAACTATGAATGCTGAGATCTACATTTTTTGGTCTCTGTGATGGGCCAAGGGAAGACATTGCCAAAAAAGCCGTTGGCACAGAGATACAACAATGGAATTTGTCTTAACCAAAGATTTGGGTACAAAGAAATGTCTCTTAATTGTGAATCAGGAATTCTGAACCAAGAACCTAATGCCTTCCATGGGTTTGAGGTTTTAATTTATGCTATATATGTGTTTTAGGAATATTTGAGTTGAGATATTAATATAGAAATGTGGTTCTAGGCCATGAGGCCATAGAATCATGAACCAACTACAGTACTATATAGTTACACCCTCAGCCCAAGCCACACAGGACCCCCAGAAAGAACACTGAAGACAAGCTTTCCCTCCAAAATTACAAAACATATTAGGAAACAGTCCCCATGAGAGAGAACCAACATATAGAACATACATCAAGATCAGATTCCCAATAACGTCAGATAGTAGATCTGTTATATAGACAATATAAGTATGTTTAAAATAATTACAGGCATAAAACAAGGAATTGAAAGCATAATAAATATATAATGTAAAAAGAAGATATGGATTTGAAAAAGAAATAATAATTCTAGAAGTAATAACTATAGTCATTCATTTTAATGGATTAGATATGGCTATAGAGAAAATTAATGTACTGGAAGAAAGATTTGATTTCAATTCAGAATGCATTACAAAGATGTAAACATAAAAGAGAGTAATTCAGCATATGGAAGATAGAATGAGAAATAATATGAGTTTCAAAAGAAGAGACTAGAGGATGAAAGAAAAGAAATATTTAAAGAGGAAAAGATTTCTATAATAGTTAAAAGATATGGATCCTAAGATTCAGGGAGCTATGGCAAGGCATGAGCTGAATAAGTAAGAGTAAATCCAAACCTTAAGTCCACTCTAATGAAAACACAGAACGTCAAAGCCAAAAAGTTCTTAAAGAAACCACAGGGAAAAGATGTATTTCCTATGGAGGAAATATAATTAGATACGCAGCAGACTTCTCAACGACAACAGAGGCCAAAAGTCAATAAGATAACAAATGCCAAAGACTAAGACAAAATACCTGCCACTCCTATATCCTATAAAATTATTGTTCAACAACAAAGATGAAAAATTTTTTTTAGTTATCAAAGACTCTTGAAGGTTTGCTAAAGGATTTATGTCAAGTAGAAGAAAATTGAACCTAAACAGAAGAAGGGAGGTCCAAAAAAATATATTAAACTTAAACAAGCATTGTCTGTAGAAAATAACAGTAATATTGACAAATTTTAAGGGTATAAAAAATGTGGAACTGAAATATTGGAAAATAATAATACGTAAGAAGGGTGGGAGATGATTGGAGGTCTGCAGATTGGTATATAGGTGGAGATACTGACTTATTCTTCTGAAAGTCAAGTGTGTGTGATAAAAATGTAAGACAAACATTTAAAAGGGTTGTATATATATGTAAACATACAAATGAGGTGAATAATGACCAAATCAGCAGAATAGGAAAAGAGAAATAAAGAAAACTTGAAAGGAAAGCAAGTACCACAAAAAAACAAGGTAAGTTACAGAGCCCAAAATAGGATGGCAGAAGTAAACCCTAAATAAATGTAAATGGACTAAATGTGTCAGTTAAAACACAGAGATTGTTAATTTGGTTGAAAAAATAACCTATGTGGTCTATATGAGACTCTTCTAAAATATATAGGCAGAGAAAAAAAGGGTTAATAGAGTTACATTTATACCAAATTTTGGGCAAAGTACATGATTAGGGATAAAGATTGTTATAAAAATATAACAATTCTAATTTGTACCTACCTAATAACCTTAAATAAAAGGCAAAACTTGAATTTCTAGGAGGAATTGTCAAACATACAATCATCGTAGATGTTTTAACACATCTACTCAGATAAAGCAAATTAAAAAAATTAGTAAGGAAGAGGATTTGAATAAGTCATTTTTAGGATGATAGTTACAATTGTCTAAATAGTACTTCTGATTCTAGCACAAAGAGGTTTAGTGTCCTTTCATCAGCAATTTATTTGGAAGGCAGGCCTTGCGCTCATTTATGGGAAGGAGAGAACCGGATTCTCTGGCTTTTACTGTCTTCTGTGCAGGACTCCATCATGTGGATAAGGCCCGTTTAGCCTTGCCTCAGGGAGGGGGTGATTTGGGCACGTGAATACTGCTGACTGTTATGTAACTTGGCTATAATTTTTTTTTCCCCCTTCTGCTTTTTAAATTTGTGCAAGCCAGTATGGCCCCAAGATTCTTTGCACGGCTAGAGCAGCATGACGTCACATGCACTAGTTAAGGTGCTAAACTATTGTCACAAAGACACTGAAAAATACAGTGGCTCATATGCAGTTGTTTAGTTCTCTCTCAAGGACCAGCCCAGATGTGGGAGGGCAGGTAGGTGCCACTGCTCCATAAAGCCCTCCAGCTTCCCTCTGTTTGTTGTCCTCACCTTCGTTCCCTCATTGGCACTGCAGCTCATGGGAAGGGTAGTAACTCCTTGTAAAAGATGTGACCCGGAATTTGCACACATCACTTCCACTCATATCCCTCTCTGTGGCACTTTGCCACTTGGCCGCCCTGAGCTGCATGGGAGCCTGGGAAATATTATCTCCAGCTGGGCAGCCATCTTCCTGGTTCCTCAGTACGTAGTTTTGGGGGTCATGCTATTGCCAGAAGGAAGGAGATTAGGCTGGATAGAAAGTGAGCAGTGTCAGCCACAGCGTAAAAGTTTATTTCTGGTCGTAGTCCCACTCATTACACGTGAGGGGCGTTGGAGTCTCTCAGGACCTCAGTTTTACCATCTAGAAAACCTTACCTCACAGAATTGTTATTAATAGCAATGAGGATGAAGAGAGTGAAAGCGAGGGCCTGCAGGGCTCGCTGTGGGCCCCGATCTATAATCCCTCCTCTGCACAGAGCAGAGGCCCCAGCCCGGCACTCACTGTGCTGCAGAGCCCCCGGCGCTGGATGGGGGTAGACCAACAGCTGACCCACTCCTGCCTCTGGCTGCTATTCCTGGAGCCCCTCTTTCCTTCTCCTGATGCCCCTTCTCCCTCCCCCACATCCCCAATGGAGGGATTCTGCAGACTGATGGACTGTCACCTGGAAGGTGGAGGCAGACCCCAGATCCCTCTGTTCTTGAAAGAAAGAAAGATTAATGAGCCCCTCAGAGTTGTCTCTGGGCTGGAGCTCATCTCGGTGCCTGCTCCTGTTCTGGCAGGGACGGCCCACTGCTGAGAGAAAGGCAGCTACAAAGCTTTGGTCATGCCGCCCTGTGTGTGACCTGTCAGGTTTTGTTTGTGATCGTTTGTGCCCACTGGTGCGGGTCACATGCTGAGTTCCTCCCAAGAATCTGATTGTTTGCAGTTGTAAAGTGCAGGAGCTTGGATCTGTCCAAGCAGAGGGTTAAATCACGGAGTGTTTTACAAGGGCAGCTATAGGGAATGTCTTGTTTTCTCCTTATATGGCTATTTTTCTCAGTCCAGAATCCCAGGGTGTATTTTACGTGGCTGAAATACACAAATGGAGTCATAGTCTTAGCCAAACATGCTATGAGGCTTTAAAATTAACAAGCCTCTCTACTTCTGTACCCCAAACACACATACACTTTCATGGTATCCATCGAGATTGTGGAAAGATACTCCTTCCTTTTTAACCAAAAACACTTCATGGGGTGGGTTTCTACAGTTCCATTGCTTCATGCATGATAAGTATTTCTTTTGATCAGAGTAGTTTGTAAGCACGTAGGTCAAATTTAAGTATAGAGTTTTTCCTGAGTGGCTACTGTATGTGAAGTGCTGTATCAGCTAGCTCGGGTATACAGGCAGAATGGAGCACCAAATGTTAAAATATGAAAAAGAAAGATGTTTAATGAAAATTCAAGATGCCACTAGGAGACGTATCAGAAGGCAGCTCATGGTGGGTAAGAGCAAGAGCTTACTGCCTGCCCCAGGTGCCCAGGGGCAGGAGGAATCTGTCCAGACCGGGCGGTCAGGCAGGCTTCATGGCAGGAGTGGAGGTCTGAACTAGATGGTTTGGTTATAGGTCAGGGGGAGTGGAGGAGGCTTTCTGGGTGGGGGAGGTCTGAAGGACAACGCAGAGGAAAGAAAGTGAAGGCGCTTTAAAGAAAAGAGCAAATAGTCCAGAGTGGCTAGAACAAATAGTTCATGTAGGAGAAAAGGCACCTCTGTTGGGGACCATATTGTAAGTCTGGAAGTGGACCGGGAAGTGGCGCTGAGGAGCTGAGATTTTTCTTGCCTGGCAAAGGGGAGGCACTGAAGGCTTTTGTATATTTATTTTCATCTGAACCAGTTTAGATACCAGGATTCTCAACAATTTATGCTTCCAAAACTTAATTTTTTTTCTTTTTGGCTACTCCAGAGAATATGGCTTAATCTCAAAAATTAAGATTGGATTTAACTAAAGATGATCTTTAGGTATTAAAAATAAGATTCTTTATCAAAATTTCCTTATTGGTGGCTTCTCAATGAGAAATGCAGAGTTTAACACTGAGTAAATTTCTTGGCCACACCTTTTGGAACACAAACTGTGAACTCAGGTTTTGCAGGGAAAAGTTGCTTGACCAACTTCTATTCTTTGTGGGCCGAGGGGGAAATTGTGGAGGAAAATATCTGACATAGGATTCAGATCCAGAAATAGCACATTTTGAGCAAATCTGGATGAAAGTTTGCATTTCAGGGCCATTTTGAAGACAAAATCTGGCATGGGGATTACACCCCCCAACAGTCCACTTTCTGAGTCTCCTTTAATCATCACTTGCGTTTTCTTCCAGAGAGAGAGCTGGGATTATGACGTCTACTATAAATGTGAAGAAACTGTCAAAAAGTTTTAATGACTTTCCCAGACTCACACAGCTACGTCATGGTGGAGCACAGAGGGGTCCGAGCAGTGTCTGTGCAACAGTGAGCTGGCTGTGCAGGGGCGCCAGGGGATGAGAGGCGTGGATGTATAGTCAGGGAGGTGCCCGAATTAGATGTCGAGTCAGGGAGGCACCCGAATTAGAGAGGCTGTCCCAGCCAGGCAGGTGGGAGTGAGGACAAGGTGACTGGGGATGAGGTAAGAAAGAGACAGCCCTTGTGAGGAACAGGAGGCTTCTGGCCTGAAAGAAGAGCGACAGCCCCTGTAGGCCGGGTGGCGTGGCACCGATGGGGAAGGGCTCCTGGGCAGGGCCAGCTCCAGCAAAGGTGCGGAGGGATTGAAGGCTCTTGGTTCCCCAGGGACCTTATGCAAATCACTTGATTTTTCTGAGCCCCAGCTTCCTCCTGTGAAAGTGAAGTGAATTATAACCCCGAGAGTGAGGTATTCTGAGGATTAGATGAGAAGGAGGGGGCAAAACATCTGGCTCAGTTCCTGGGACACGGTCACGTTCAGTACAAATGTTTTGAATGAGTGGCATCAGGAACTAAGCAGGTGAACATTTACAAATGCCAAGGAGACCTGCAGTTTGCCTAGAATGAGGATGGTGTTGGGGTTTGCATCTTAGAACCACAGAGGCTCCGAGGGATAGGAGCTCTCTGTTATCATTTCTAATAGGTCGCTGAAGATCAAGCAGGAGGAACACACGCACACACACTAACCAGGTAAAACGGAGTGGTCGCTTTCTGCCGAGGATGTGATGTAGGTGAGCAAAGTGGACCTTGGAGGAAGCTCACACTGGTAATGCCCATTTTGGGGTTTATCAAGGGTCGTTTGGTGATGCTGCTGCTTTCCAGTTTTAAAACCTCCTTCTAAAATATTTAGTGCTTGCGAGGGGTATGCGAGGCTTGCAGGCTGCTTGCACAGATGTTGGGTGGGTGTTAGGCCAAGGAATTGTGATAAGCTCAAGTCATCTCTGATGCAGGATCAGTATTGAAATACATGAGGTCACAAGATGGTGAAGCCAGAGAGGTTGGGGAGAAAAATCAGGAAACATATGGGTTCTATCTAATTGTTCATATAAAAATATATATTATTTGCAAATGTTTATTGTGAAGTCCACTGTGTAGTACAACTCATTCTTGCTTCTGGAGAGCAAAACCATTACGATGTATTGCTATGCTCTTATTAATGCCATCAATGTACCCTTATGTTTTCATATTTTGGATGATTCTGTTCTTCATTTATTATGACTATATGATTCATATTGGTGGGATGTATTATCAACATTTATTTAGGTGTTGATGAGCAATAGATAACATTGGTCTAGCAAGACCACAGAATCATGGAGATGAGCACTGAAATGTGTAGAACCCAGCTAGTTACAAAGCTGAAAGCTTATTTGATACAGTCGCTCTTGATTGCCCTGTGTGCTTGAGCTCTTCCAAAATCATGTTCTTGCTGATTTTTTCCTCCATAAATTCATGAGCCTTTTTCTAACAAGTAGGACCTGGTATCAGAATGTCCCACCACATTATTTGTTTTGTATTGTTCTTTCAAGCATGTATTAAATAGGCTCAGTGCCAAGAGGGCCACATTTACTCGAGCCACTTCAAAAATGGAATCATTTTGAGGAGAGAGTAGCAGGATGCAGTGAGAGAGGGGATCTTTAGATATCAGATAGGGCTCTGTTCCTTAGTTCTTTCATGGAGAACATTTTCTACAATACCACTTCAGGAACCTAAGCCATCCATCCATTTCTTGTAGTGAATTTAAGGGATATTCCAAGAAATCACAGTGCTGCATATTAATGTGGGGCAGCTCTATTAGTTTGCCATTTGGAAGAGTCAAGGTCTTTCTTGGGTTTCTAAGAACTCAGTGATGTCCTGGCACTGCTGAGATATGTCCGTCTCAGTCGCACTTACCCTTGTTCCCAAAGCTGGGAGGCGTGGCTAGTGAAGGCAAAGTCAGCGATAGGGAGACCGCTCACTGCTCACCAGGGAAAACGGGGCCGTTTATCCCGAGAATGTGCAGAAACAGCATTTGATCGGGAAGAGGCCTTAGGTCATTTATCTCCCACTTTTAAAATGATGAGATGGATGTGCCTCCCCAGTGGGCTGTCCTCCTTCTATTCAGCAAAAATACACTACTTCTTTTCAAAGAGAAATATGCTTCCAATAAGGGGAAAGGGAGGCAGAGGGTGGTAGCAAAGGGGATCAAGCAACTTTCATTGAAGGATTCATTTTTGATTGAAATATTTTGTCCTAATCCCCTACTTCCTTTTTAACTTGGCAGAATGGCCAAATGAAAAACAATGTCCCTCCCCAGCCCATTTTACAGCCTGCCAGAGCAGAGGGTCCAGTTGCTCCTTCCAAATTGTGTATGTTGGGTTGTTTGATACAGGATTTTTTTTTTTAAATCCATCGCTTGTATACATGGGGTTTTCTTTTAATGGCATGTCAAAGTGGACTTTGGTGAACCACAGGAGAGGGAAAAAAACAATGAAAAATATAGATGAAATTCAGCTAGCTATTTAATACTTTTTGTTGTTGTTCTTTGAGTATGTTGTGGAAGGAATTCTCTTCAAGTGATACATCCTGTAACTGTAGGCAGATATAATCCCCTGGCCGTGACACCAGCAAAGATTTCCCTTCACATTGGAAACGTTTGCAGCCATTTTGCTCCCCCGACAAAGAGGAAATGCGCAGGGAGGAGGACATTCTGGGCCTCGTGCACTCCCTGAAATGCTCCGCGGTTGTGTTTACAGTTCCCAGGGCTCCGTGCAGGCTTGGCTGTGGAACGGAGAGAAACCCAGGATGTTGCGGCCTGGGGCTGGGATCTGGGGAGTGCGGGCATGGGTGCTCTCTCTTTTCAGAAAGCCCTTTCTCCTTCTTGCCGCCCACCTGCCCGCTCGTGGGAGCCTCCTTCCCACCTCCCTCCTCACGGACACACGCTGGGGCGCGGGCCATGCTCTCTGTAGTGCGTCCTAAGGGGTCACCATTTGTGTTACATTCATTTGGACTTTTTACCTTTTCTCTCAATATATGTTGAAAACATTTTCTTTTCTTTTTTTCTTCATGGTGGGGAGTGCTTTTTCTAGTGGGGAGCTAGGAGATAGATTCCACCTGCTCAATCAGACTGGAAACAGCCGGAGGCGTGTCTTGTTCAGGGGATCCCAGAAGCACGGCCCGAGACAGTGATCTGAGTGCAGACGGCTCCCTGGGAGAGGATTCCAGGAGATCCCAGGGGAGGAGCGGGGAAGGGAGGGAGGGAGAGACGGGAAAAGGCCACCAAAGGGCTCCTCAAGGTCGTGGCCACAGAGGGCAACTGGGTCTCTGCCCAGGAAGGTTTCTCAGCCTTGGCACTACTGACGGTTTGGACCTGGTGATTTCCTGTTGTGGGGGCTGTCCTGGGGATTGTAGGAGGGTCAGTCGCATCCCTGGCCTCTCCCTACTAGATGCCAGTAGCGACCCACACCACACCGGGTGTGATGATCAAAAATGTCTTCAGGCAGTACCACACACCCCTTGGGTTAGAAGCACAGGAACCCCAGGGAACTCTGGGCAGGCGCAGGTGCTGGCCTTTGGAGTCTGCCTGGGGCGCACCGAGACGGCAGAGCCAGGGGGCGCGCGACGGAAGGGCAGTGGTGTACTTGCCGCCCCTCCTCCCCAGGCCGATGGTGAGCAGGCCCCGGTCACCCTGTTGTTGGCTGGCCGCAGCAGCTGCGGGCCGGAGAGAGAAACTGCCAGAAACACTTGTTTTCTGTCACTCCTTCCAAACTCCACAAGTGCCCATCAACTTGTTGTTCTCTCACCCTTCACCTCCATAAAATCCTCTCTGAGAAAAGATGAGATAAACCCAGCTCTCCTTCTCTGGGGTCCAAGGTACTTAGAACCATGCCTGGCACATGTAAGTGCTGTGGGTGATTAGCAATGATTTCAAGGATGCATTTAGGCCACAACCCCAGACTGAGGGGCAGACATGCTCAGTTCTGGTCCTGTCTGTGTCTATGATTATTTACATCCCTCAGCCCCTCTGACCTAAATTTCCTTTTCTACAGATAGTTTGGGGACAGTGTGGGTCCACAGCAGGCCCCAGGCTTCGGTTTGCACCCCGTCCCAGGAGGGGCCCGGTCTGCACTACCCTTGCTGTCTGCACTCATCCCTCTGTTCTTGGCAATGGTGGGCTCGCTGTGGCTTCCCCTTCTCCAGGGAGCTGTCTTCTGGGGTTCTGCTCGCCAGACCCCCCTTGACCTCTGGGGCCCTGTGGTGGAAACAGCTCTTAGGCACCACCCATACTTTCTTGTTTTTCCTAAACCCAACCCACACTATGGTTGAAAAAAAAAATCTCTTTATTAAATTCTCCTTGTTATGCCGTTTGAGTATGCCATGACGGATCTGAAATCTAACCCCGGCAACGTGAAGCCAGAGTCCTTGTCCCCTACACTATACCCCTCGTCTTGGGGTACAAGCGCTGTCACGCTGCTTTCGTCTTCTAACTAACACTGACATGAGGCCCCTCCATCCTGGGGAAGTGGGAAGCCCATGTTCTCTTGGAGCCTCTCTATCCCTCTGAATTGCCTGTCACAGTCCAAGGGGCCAGCGGAGGCAGGAAGACAGGCTCTGGGGAGATCTCCTTGGTCCTGGGCCCAGTTTCCCATCACAGTTTCTCTAGCGTGACACCATGGGCTGTCGCTGGGGATGGCTGGCCGGGCGCAGTCTGGCCATCCTTGGCTGCCGCCGCCATGAGGGCTCCTCGGGGCTGTTTCCTGTCACTGAATGAGTGACAGCACTTCCAGGAGAAAGGCACGGCCGGGTTGCACATCTGTGCTCACTTTTTCTCATAAAATCCTTGTGAAGTAAGAGCTTTCTTCACACCAGAAATGAGGAAACTGAGGCCTACAGAGGTTAATTGACTGACCTGCATTAGATACATCAGCTTTCCAATTTTAAAAATGAAATGTTTGCTTTTCAAACCTAATTTCTGGCGTTAAAATATTCCTAAGATCAACTATGGGCCTCCCTACCCGGAGGCCAGCTCACCTGTAGACTCTGCTCTATAGCTGACGTGCTCAGTGACCCCTGGGCTGAATTTGTCCTGTTGTTGTCACTTTTCTCTTTCCTCCTCTCTGTTCACTCCACAAGTCCTCTTCCTTAACTTCCCTTCCCCTGAGTTACATTTTGAGAAGTCATTAAAATCTAGAAGGAGTGAGCATGTCCCATTAAAACCCTTTTTCTTTTCAAACAGACTGCGAGCCTTTCCTGATTCCCTCCTCCCGTCACCCGACACACTATTCAGTCACCTTTAAGCCCAATGCTGACAGACAGACTTCCACTCTTCCCAATTATCGCCCTCCCCAGCCAAGAATATTCTATGCACACATTGTTGCCAAAACGGCAACATTTGCAAAGTTTTAACTTTCTGAGTTTCATATCCACAGGAATAATTCTTCCAGGTTGTAACTGGACAAATCCTCACCAGTTGGTGTAAGTTCTGAAGATCATGGTGTGTCAGAGCTAGGCAACCTCTCAGAGATCTTCAGGCGGCTCCACGCTAGACAGATGAGGAGCCTGGGGCCACAGACTCATGGGAGCTGCCCAGGGGCCCCCACCTACCCGGCCTCAGGGAGCCAGCACTTTCTGATGTTCTCCCATCGTCTTCCACCTCAGGATAGCACCGTATGAGAGCTGCTGGTGTGGGAGAGCATAATGACCAGGTGGGGGCCTGGGGTGGGGTAGAGGCAAGCAAGACCTCCCACCTCTGCTCTGCCGCTCTGTGCCTTTGCGCAAGTCATGGCATCTGTCGGAGCCTCAGTTTCCTGTCCTTGTTGTAGGCTTGTCTTGAGGATGTGAGGATGGAAATAATTTTGTAGGGTGCATGGCTCAGATATAAGTGAAGGAATGATTGTCTCCCCCTCTCCCCCTCATGCTCCTTTGCCTCTCCGGAAAGTGATCTGAGGGTCTGTCTGCCTCCTGAGCGCGGTCCCTCCCCATCAATGATGACAGTGGCTGCTGCTTGTCCTGAAGGCTGAATCCCCAGATGTTGTGCTGTTGGACCAGAGAGAGCTCTTGTTGTCAATCTGGCACCTGCAGAGGACTTCAGGATTCTGGCTTGTCTCACTCAAGAGCTGGCTGTTCTTCATTTCATGAGCTTTTGAGAGTGATGAGTTTTAAGGCCCAGTTTCAAAATTATTCCACCAGAAGATTTTTGGATCCACAGGTGAGTGTAAATCTGGATGAATATCTCTTCCCCTAGGCATTTTACCTCTTGTGTCACTGGTGCATTCCATTTTGTTGCCACTGTTAGCACTCTCATTCTAGTTCCAGGGCTGAGCTGGCCTTTGGCAAGGGAATGAGGGCTTGGCATTGGATATGAGCCCCTGTAGTCTGGCCTGGCCATGCCCTTTCCTGCCTCCTGCAACACACCCTCCTTTTCTTTCAGGATTCAGTGCTCATGAGGCCTTTGCATGTTTGATTGCATGGAGGGATGTGGTCCTTTCTGGGTCCACACCGGGTCAGGGGTTCAACCTGGATATCAGAGGCTGGTCCTCATACTGGCTTTGTAGACAGCAGCCAGACTGTGGCCAGAGATGTCTGCTAAGGGCTCCTGGGACCATACCCTGGGAGCTTACTGTCCTGCAACCCTCAGACTGCCCTCAAGGAATGCTCTAGCTAGTAGGGGAAGGGTTGGTAATAAAAAACTGGTGCATTGTGATGGATGCTATCATGCAGGTGTGCTCAAAGCCCAGTGCTGGCACAGAAGGGAAAGTGCTGTACAGGTTCAGAGGTCAGCAGGGGCTCCCAGAAGAGGTGACTTTTAGAGTGAATTCTCTTGTAGTAGCTAGATGGGGAAGAAGAAGTAGTGAATCCCTATAAAGACCTTTTGTGTTCTCCAAAGATCCTCTCCTTCCTGCTCAACCACCCTGGAAATTCCTTGATTAGTGATGGTTGGCTGTGACAGGCCTCGAATGTGTCCCTGTTAGCATGGGGAGGTGGGGGAGGTAGGGGAGAGCTAAATATGGAAACAACTGGCTTCAAGTTTCCAAAACAACCCCATTCAAAGCAGCCATTCAAAAATCTCTTCCAGATTGCTGTCTGATGGTAGAGAGTCCTTCCAAGTTGGGTCTGGGAATTAATCTCATTCATGACAGCAAAAGTGAAAAGAATAAAGAATAATCAGTTTCAATACTATTCATGGAACTATGACCTTGTGGTTAGAAGACAGGCTGTGCCACTTACTAGTTCGGTGAACTTGAACAAACACTTAACCCTCTCTGCCTCAATTTTCTCATCTGTAAAATAGGGGCAATATTGATATCAACTGCATTAAGTTGCTGGAAGGGATAGTGAGTGGGGTGTAATAAGAAATATGTATTTGGTTTTTGCCCCAGTTCCTGAGAGATCTCCTAAATCCCTTGAAATTTCCTGGGCGATAGGAGCATCTCGTGTTCAGATGAAGTGACTCTCGGTGGGCCTCTGGGTAGCCTCAGGGTGAGGGCTGGTCACCGGAAAGACTGAGCCTTGATTATAAACCCAGGACTTTCAGTCTCATTCTCTGACTTCCAGGAAGGGAGAGGGGCTGGAGATGGAGTGAATCACCAGTGATTTAGTCAATTATACCTAATGTAATGAAACTGCCCTAAATCATCAGGTGTGGAGAGTTTTTGATGTGAATGCATCAAGCTGCAGAGAGAGCGTGGAAGCTCTGTGCCTCTTCCCCCACGCCTTGCCCTACATGTCTTCTCCACTTGGCTGGTCCTGAGTTGTGTCCTTTATAGTAAACTGGTTAATACTAAATAAAGTGCTTTCCTGAGTTCTGAGATGTCCTAGCAAATTATCAAACCTGAGGAGGGAACCCCCTAAATGTATAGCTGGTCAGTCACAAGTACCAGTGACAACCTGGGACTTGTAATGGGCATCTGAAGTGAGGGCAGTCTGGTGGGACTGGCTTGTGGGATTTTATGCATTGGTAGACAGTGTCAGGACTGACTGAATTGTAGGACACCCAGTGGATGTCCAGAGAATTGGAGAACTGGTTGTTGGTTGGAGAAACCCAGAAGTGTTGTGAGTGAAAACAGCCCCAAGTGGGTTAATGTGGTACAGAGGGTAAGGGCCCCGCAGGGTGTCCGCATCTGAATCCCGGAACCTGGGAGCACATTACCTTACACGGCAAAGAGGCTTTGCAGGCGTGATTAAGTTAGGGATTTGCAGATGGGAAGATTACCGTGGTTTATTGGAGTGGGCCCGGTGTGATCACAAGAGTCCTTATATATAAGAGGGAGTAGGAAAGCCAGAAGCTGGGAAAGGGGGCCTCAGTCACGGAATGCAGGCAGCTTCCAGAACCTGGAAAAGGCAAGGAACAGATTCGTAGCCTCCAGCAGGAACACCGCCTTGCTGACACCTTGATTTTAGTTCAGTGAGACCCATTTTGAACTTCTGTCCACCAGAAGTGTAAAATAATGAATTTGTGTGGTTTTAAGCCACTAAGTTTATAGTAATTTGTTACAGCAGGAATAGGAAGCTGGTACAGTTAAAGCATGTGGAGTGCTCAGAACAGAGCCTGGCATGTGGGAAGAGCTCCCTAAGGTTGCTTATTATTGTCCTGATTTCTCTCCACCAGGTTTTAGGTTAGATTCGCAGGAGACGTCAGGGAAACCAAAAAAAGAACAGGCCTGAATAGAGTTCCTGACGTCCTGGAGTCACATGGAGTCATGGCAGGGACAGATCCCAAAAAAAGAGGTAAATAAACGAGGGGAACCAGCGCCGGCGGCTGCTGTGTGGGGTCTGTCACAGGTGTTGATGGTCGGAGAGGCCTTCTGAGGAGGTGACATTTGAGCAGAGACTGGAGCGCAGGCGGGAGGGGGCCAGCGGATGGAGCAGCCAGTGTGAGAATCCAGATCAGGGACAGCCAGAGCCGGTGTGGGGTGGAACACAGTGGCTGGGGCAGGGAGCGGGTGAGGAGCTGCGGGCGGGGAGGTGAGGATGGACCCGAGGTCTCCTGGCTCAAGGTAAGAAATTGGGATTCTGTTCTGAGTGCGGTGGGAGCCATGGGAGGTTTTGAACAAGGCAAAACAAAACCTGACTTTAGTTTGAAAAGGATCACTCCAGTTCAGAGCTGCTCAGTGGAGGCTGTTGGCATCTTGGGTGGGATAATACTTGGCTGTGAGGGATTGTCCTGAGCATTTAGGATTCTGGCTGCCCAGACAGTAAATGTGACAAGCATTATTGTGACAATTCCAAATGCTTCTGCGTATTTCCAAACACCCCGGGGAGGGTGAGACAGGTGGAACCAGTTTGGTGGAAAGGAAATATGGAGATGAGGCCCTGTGGGGCTTGTGTGGAAGCAGAGATCTGTTAGAGGATGGTGGCTAGGCTGGGGTGGTGGAGGTGGAGGAAGCAGAACTTGATGGGATTTAATGAAGAACTAGGCGTTTAAGAAAGAAGAGAGCAAGGAGGACCCCAGGGTTTTGAAAATTTCTCATCATCCCTCAGGTTTGTTTGTTTGATGGGGAGAATGGGTAAAATTACATTTTAATTTTGAGATGCCTAGAGGAGCTGTTCCTGTGGGTGTGTGAGACTGGAGTTCACAGAGAGGTCAGGAGCAGAGAGAAATCTGGGGGTCCTCATGGTTGTTAAAGCCACGAGGCTAACTGAGATCAGCTGTGGAGAGAAGGCAAATAGAGCGAGGTCCCATAGCAGAACCTGGGGCTCTGGACCCTCGGAGCTCGGGAGGCAGCGAGGATCCATCAAAGGGGATGGAGAAGGAGCGGCCAGTGCAGACGGAAGAGAACCAGCAGAGTGAATCTTCCAGAAGCTTGCTGGAGAGAGTGTGCCAGGCACTGTGTGGGGTCCTTTCAGGTAACATCAGCTACTCCCGTCGCCCATGATCCACTCTAGAAAGAAGTTCTCTGAGAGCGTAATCCTGCTTTAGCTGGTGGCACATGAAATGTGTCATTATGTGATGATTATTCCTCCTTCTCCAGTATGTTGCCCTTAGCATCTGCTGAGCGCAGCCCTGAAGCAGTGGGAGATGGGTGTTCTCATGACCCATGGGAGGCCTTCACCATTTGTAGGAGCTCAGGAAGGGAGAGGAAGCCGCCACAGTTTCAGGTGGATTATTCCTGGCATTCAGTCAGCTGTTCCTGGATTTTGTGTATGTTCCTAGGAAAATGCAATTGATTAGAAACTACCATAGAGTGAAGTAATTTCTCTGGCCTTTTTTTAAACTTGCAAATGCTATCAGGTTTTACATTTTATCTTTACTTTGCTCAAAAAAAATCTCAAACCTGTGCCCTTTACATGCCTAACGATGAGGCAATGGGACCTCTACTTAATGAAATATTTTGTAGCCACTGAAAATGTTTCTGAGAAGTAGGAAATAAAACAGAATGATGCTTATGTTTTAAAGCTAAAAAGACAGAGTAGAGCATTGCACAGTCATTAGATCACAACCATGTAATGTAAACAAAACAAAACAAAACAGATGTGCAGAAAAAAAGACATTGTGAAAATCTGCCAAAATATTAGTAGTGGTTTCCATAGGGGCAAGGGGGCCAGGAAATAAAAAGTATATTTATCTTTCTCCTGATTTTATGTATTTTCCAAATTTTTGTAATAAGCGTGAATTATTTTAGACAGTGTTGTCCAATAGAACTTTCTATAATAAAGGAAATAGCCTGCATTTGTACTGTCTAATCCATAGCCACTAGCCACATACAGTTGTGGAGCACTTGAAATGTGATTAGTGTGACTGAGGAACGGGATTTTTACTTGTACGAAATTACTGCTAATTTAAATTAAAATTTTTGTAGCCATAGCCATATGAGATTAGGGACTCCTATATTTGACAGTGCAGTTTTAGAGTACAAAAAATAATGTATTATATCTCATTATATTATATATTTAATATATAGTGTATTCTATCTCAACAAAGCTGTGAAAAATAATATAAGCATCTGAAATGTGTTCACTATATCAAGGTTTGAAATTATTTTGCAGTGTGGAAGAGAATTGAGACCTCGTAATAGAAAATATGGACACAGCATATGGGTTTCTATTTAAATCGTTTATTTTCTAGTTCAATAACAGAAAGTGACCCAGCATTAAGCTTGTTCATCCCTGAGTTCAGTTTTAGATCAGAGATACCAAACAATAGCCTAGATGTTATTGTTGTTCTGTGAGAAATTCTGCTCTTGTGAATAATATTCTCCTGTATATATATCTAGATCTTCATGCAAGTTTAAACCATGTTAGTAATATCTTTTGAGGTGGGAACAGAGCTTGCTATTCCCATTTTATATGTGAGAAAAATACAGCCTGGGAAGGTTCAGTTCCCAAAGTCATGGACCAAGAAACCAAAGCAAGGCCTCTTAGTTCTCAACACCCAGAGGATTGTATTTTCTTTCACCATATGGACAGAACAATTTCTGATAAATTGTCTTGGGAGGGGACTTCCCCAAGGAACTGGAAGGATTTGTTGTTTTTAAGCCCTTTTAGTAAAGGGTTTTTGTTTTGTTTCAGTTTTGTTGGCTTCTAGAACTGTCCTAAAATCAGTTCATAAGGGGCCGGACACTTTCTTCTATCGAAGGCTGCCCTTTCTTCGGTCGGCTCTGTGTCTTCATGCTTTCCGTGGGAATGCCGGGCAAAACACCCCTGTCTTCTCGTGCGAGCTCGCCCTACCCGCCCCCAGCCCCTAACTCCAGCCCTCTTCCCTCGTCCCCCACAGCCCTTCCTGCTGGGTGGGGAGCTGGCCAATTGTAATTCCACATCTGGAAATTTAGATTTAGAAAGACGCTGAGCTCTCCTGGGATCGTGGTGCTTGGCCCACCGAGGCCCAGCGGACGTGGTATCGGAGAAACGACGCCAGCTGAGCAGGGCGGGCCGGCCCCCCGCACCCCGGGCCTGCTCTCTTCATCTGCGTGGCCCGAGGGTCTGCTGAGGGCAGCAGGCAGCGGTGCCCTTGAACACAAACGAATCCACCGAATGTTTTCAGACCTAGAGCCTCAATCCCTTTTTGGTTCAAGTTCTAGGGAAAGGTGGAGCCAGTTGTGATTTTTAAAGAGAATGAATAATTGGTTCCCCCATCTGTCAGTACTGCCAAGACACAGTCACAAGAGGAAGACCATCCAAAAACATGAAGAGCAGCTCTTTTCCAAGACAGGCCTCTGGCGCTCCCTCCCCCTCGCTCCGACCACATCCTCCCCTCACATCTCACTTTAAAACCTTCCTGTTTGCTTTAGCCTGACGGACTCAGGCCCCATTCGTCTTGCTTTCCTCTCTCCCCGTGACCACATCCTTCCCCTCTCCCCTCGCCGTCCGCAGTGAGAACCCTCGGCTGCTCTTTCCTCTCTCCATTCTCAGCCCCTGCCCGTTACCCTGCAGTGACAACCGGCACATCAGGGCCACTTGTTGGCCTGCACGAGTCACCCTCGCCCAGGCCAGACGTGTGTGAGCGTGCGAACCTTCTCCGCACCGATGCCGCTCCTCTCCCTGGTTCTCAGAGGAGGAGGAGGAGGGAATGAGTTTCAACGGTACTTCTAACTAAAGCGGCCCTTTGCAAGTTGTATTTTACAAGTTACAGACTCAGAAACCTGAGAAGCAAAACACAAAAAGACCTTGTGCTAGACCTGCAAAGATACCAACTTCCAGCTCAGTTTCCCTTGAGGTACTTCAGGGAAAGCCTCAGGGAGGGGTGGGAATAAAATAGGCCAAACCCAGAGCTGTCGTTTTACCTCCGGAACAGCTAAAATGGTCTCAACTGCACTTCTGATTTCCCTCATAACAAGGAAAGCACATTCCTCAGCCGCATTCTAGGGCAGGGCTGGCACTGGGAGAACAGTCGCAGAATAAGCCCAAGTGTCTGAATTCTTTCTGTTCAGGGTGTGCACGCAGTGCTCTCTGAAGAGTGTGGTTCAGGCCGGCTCTCCGGATGGTGGGCAAGCTGCGGGCTTTCCCGCAATGCATCACCTTCCTCCCTCCCAGGAGGGGGCCTTCGCCCCCCGACGTTGAGGCCTGTCTCCCTGGGGCCTCCCCGCTAGCTCCAGGAGAAGTGGTTCCAGAACCAGGCGTCCCAGATTTTATCTGATGAAACTCATACTCCTCTTGCTTTTGATTTTATCACAAAAACAACTGTTTGCCGTTGTTCTACCGCATAATTGTTCCCAAAGAACTTCTATTTTCTGTGTGAAGGCAAGTATTAATCCCATTGTACACGTAAAGCACTGAGGTCCGTGTGACTTGCCTGAGGTCACAGTGGTGATGAGTGGTGGCGTTGGAATCCATATGAATCTTCTACGGAACCACAGCCCAGCTGCAGACATCCCCAGATGAGCACATCAGTGACCAGAGAGGAACAGTCGGGAGAGGACTTGTGCACCGTGGGTAAAACACCACTCAGTGTTGGCTTTCCAGTGGATTGTGGGGTTTTACTTGATTTTTGGTAGCAGGTCTTTTTTTATCATGCTTGCCTCCTTTTAAAACCTAAGAGTGAGTCAGTGTTACCCAAGTTTACCCAAACAGGTGGCTGAGTGATGAGGCTGGGGTTATGCTTGTGGTTAAGCTAACCGGAGATTAAGTCTGGAGCAGTTAATTCTGCTTTGTGAAAAATAATAAAAACAATACTTTAAAAATAAACAAGAAAAAGAAAGAGTAAAAAAAGCAAGTGCCCATCCTAACTTTGGATGGATATACATTTTATATAATATAAAACTTGTATTTCCTTGTGTATTTGCTTTCTTGCTGTGATGGCTTTCTTTAATATCCAGAAGTTTCTCTGAAGGTTTGTGGCTTGCCCTGCACTCAGGTGGCAATGCAGGTCCAATCTGCGAGCTCTGGGGCACACAAGACAGGTGGTTTGGGGAAGGGGGTAGTAAAAGAGAGAGGGCTGTTAGCATGGACACTCGGACTTCAAGAGCCATTTCTAAGTGAAGATAGGGAAAAGGGTGCAGTGGCCACATGGATCCTTGCATGGTGCCTCCATGCTGCACCTGGTAAAGGTGACTTGGGAAATGGCTGACGTGTTTATTTGGTGTGAGGTCAGCTACAGCTCTGAGTGCGATAACACGATCCCCATAAAACAGACCCCCCCATGCTGGGCCACCGGCCTGCCTGCTGCTGAACAAGGGTGGTGGCCTAATAAATGAGACCTTGCTGTCAACTCTCCATAAATGGTGGATTCATTCACTTTGTGGATTATGCAGCCTCTTCCTTACCCTCCCATGTCCATTCCATCAATTGCTTTTTAACTCCTTTCTTGCATTTTTTACTTCTGTCAGCTGAAGAGGAAGGAAAAGGGGATTTGATTTCTGTGCCTATTAACCACTCTAACAGAAGGTTTTGTGAAGAATGAAGTTAAAGCTATTGACAGAAGTTAGAAAAAGAAATTCTAGTCGTAAGAATAGCAGAAAAAGACCTTAACTTCAGAGTGGACCACAAATGGATATGAATTAAGAAGACAACTCTCTTTTCAAAGCCCAACACGGAATGAGGATGTGTTTTATGCAAGAGCAGCTGTTCTTGCCACCAGCCTTCTGCTTGTCATTCTTCCATATGTCACAGTCAGACTGAGGAAAATCCCTGGGAAGTCTGCTCATCGGAATGCCTGCAGTTTCTGCAGCTGAGAAGGTTCTGTTGGATCTTGAGAAATTTTTTGATCTTTGCAAAATGGATCTTCCTAAAGTACCCTGAGAGACAGAGCAGACTGAGAAGGGAAATCAGGTTCCCAATTTCAGTTCTACCACTACCAACCTGGGGGCTTTAGGAATGGCCCATTGTTCTGCTTGCCTCAATGGCTTCATCTGTAAAATGGAATGACACGAAGATGTTGAAAGAGAAAACATCTGTATCATGCTTGTAAAGGCTCAAGAAATGATTCCTTCCTGCCTGCCTACCTCACTTTTCCATTTGTAAAGTGAGGGACTGAACTAGAAGATCTCCGAGTGGCCCCTTCCACTCTAACACTTTGTGTCTCTGTTGGCAACACCTTAAGAAACTACCAACTCCCATCTAGTGAGCCTTAGTCTATTAGATTCTATCCAATCATTATGTTGTGATTTTTATTTTGCATTACGATTTTTATTTCCCCTTATCCTGATTTTTAATTTGTATTTTGTATATTATGGCTTTTGCTTTTCTAAGTTGTCGCAAATCTTTTGGGGGATAAGAAAAAAGCATAGCAAACTGGGTGAAAGAAGGCATAAACAGAAAAGCCAGGGAATAATACTAATATTAATAGGAATACGAACATGAATAAGTTGCTTTTATTGGACACTTGCTGCATATGAAGAACCATTCTATGTACTTTATAAACATTAGGTCACTTAATTCTCATTGTAACCTTGTGAAGCCATAATTATCATCCCTACTTTATAGGTGAGGAAACTGGGTCTTACAGCTATCAAGCAAGTTTTCCAAAGTCACACAGGCAGTGAGTGGCAGAGTGAGCCACAGATCCAGGTCTGGCTGAATCAGAACCGTAGTGTGCTGACAGTCTCTCAAAAAAAAAGCAAAACAAGACCCCCTAAATCCCAGATGTGTAGCGTGACTGATTTCCACCATGTAAAAACTCCCACCTATGGCCAATTTCAAGTTACCAACGTCAAGTTTGAAGTTGCATAAACAATTTCCTGACTATTTAACAATCTGCTTTAGCAAGCTAGTAGGAGCGAGCCCCCGAAACACTCCAGAGAGCCTGTGTGGATAGCCATGGAGCAGCCTGCCGCCATGGATCATAAGCTGGGGCTGGGAGTGTCAGAAAAGAAACAAGAAAGGGAAGATGGACGTGGACAGAGAAAGTAAACAGATGACAAATTCATTCCTTCATTCCACAAAGGCTCGCCGAGGACCAGCTAAGTAACAAGCCTTGTGAATGTGCTTGGGATTCTGGTGAGAGCAAGGTGAGCAAGGTGCCCAAGCCTAAAGTGTGTTGGAGAGAAAGAGAGATGTAAACAAATAATCGAGCCCCTCCTAGAAGCATGTAGGAGGCTATGGGACTCTAGGTGAGGGAGGAATTAATTCTGTCTGGTGAGCCTGAAGGATGGAGTTAGCCACACATGCATGGAGGCTTCAAGGTAACACAGATTTTGCTTTCTTTCCAATTTATGGAGGGGCTTCCCTCATGACAGAGGTGTGTTCAGCTCGGCTCTTTGCATTTCAGAACTAAACAGAGAAATCAAAGATGGGGTTAAACACAATGATGCAGGAGGTAAGCTCCCTGAGTTAGGAATTGTGTCTGATTTACCTCTATGTTCCTGACACCTGGTACCGTGATGGACATGTAGTAAGCACTCAACAATTATTTGTTGACTGGATGGATCATTAGTGAATATGATTTCTGAGCTTCAAAGAAGGTTGTTTGAAGAAAGAGGACTAATACTAGATAAAAAGTACGTGTGTGAGTAGTGATCCCTAAGCATATAAGGAGTCACGTAGAGGAACAGAGAGAGCAAAGGGCGGAACAGGGGCAGGGGCTCCAGGTGCCCCGAGGGAGGTAAATTACACAGGAGAGTGTGTGTCCTGGATGCCCCCTGGCACGGCAGCAGGGGACAGTCTTGCTGTGGATGATCTGAAGATGGGGTAAATATTTGGTTCCCACTCTGAGAAGCAAGCCTGCAGATGTGTTTGGTGAGCTTGGAATACCATTCATTGTTTTGGCTTCAAAATTCAATACGGGCAAAGCTAAAAAGTAATTGGTACAGTGAGGTTTGGGGATTTCGATGGATTTCATTAAGATCTGTTTGCTCTTCTCCGCTGACATCTGAGAGGACGACGACCAGGGGTAACTGTTATGGAAAATCAAGGATAGTTTGAATGTTCTTTCCTGGAACCTAGGACTACTTTTCCTAGAAGTGGGTCTGCGTGTGTATTTTGTAGATTATTTGCCTCATGGCAATGCCTTATATTTGTAGATGGTTTCTATCCAAAGATCTTTCCCATAGTTGCTTAAAAATTTTTTACTGAAGTATAGTTGACATTATAATAGCTTCAAGTGTACAACATAGTGATTCAACATTTGTATACTTAAAAATGCTCACCACGATAAGTGTAGTTACTATGTGTCACCCTACCAAGTTATTACAGTACCATTGATTATATCCCCCACGTACCCTCTGACTTATTTATTTTATAAATATGTACTTCTGTAGTCACTTTTCATGCATCCTCAAAATAAACCCATGAGGATGTTAGGAAAGATACAGATGTCTCCATTTTACTAAAGAAGAAAGTGTGACTCAAAGAAGTCAAGTGATTCACCCAAAGTCAGAGAGCTGAAATCTAGTAGAGCCAGGACTCCAAATCATTCATTCTAGTTCATACTGCCCTCATTTCCCTTATGATAATGCCTACCTCCTGTAGCAAGCAGGTCCTGGCTGGGACACAACAGCAGCTATTTGAGAACTATCTCTCTAGTGAAAAACTGAACCTGCCTGCCCCACTTTCCCAGCCACCTCATGATTCAACGAGCAATTGCTTTAACTTTGACAAAATTAGGCCACTTCCAACCTAAATGGAGCCCATTTTCAGAGGAAGACCCTGTGTGGAGACAGTGCTTTCCTGGAAGGATAGCAAAAGCATGCTTTTGTGTGTATTTCACTTGATGGAAAGGAATCCCCAGTGAGGCCATTTTTTTTCCCCCTGAATTCTCCCAAGCCCAGAATGTATCCAAGTCTGCAAGATAATCTCCAAAGAGCCATTCATCTATGAAGATGGCCAAATTGTCTTCCAGCTCAGTAGACAGGGCATGTTTGAGAGGGAAGGTGAGGGGATGAGAATAGGGGTGGGGGAAGAGGGTGCAAAGGACAGAGCCAAGGAGGGAGACTAGTACGAGGAGAAAATGCTTGCCGACATATGCTGACAGCAAAGGAAAGAAAGCAAAGGGCCCGCCCCCATTCTGGGGTCCCATCTGCCAGGGACACTTTCAGCTGATTCTTTTTAGGACCTGTCACGGTCTGCCTATCGAGCTGTCACTTCTCATCACTTGGCCCTCACTGAGGACCTTTGTATCATCACTGTCGCGAACAGAGCTGGCAACTGGCAAAGAACGTCCTCGGGCGCCACCCGATACACCACTGTTCGCCTCTTATCATCTTAGCGGGGCAGTTTTGCCGCTGTCAGAGGTAATGGAGACCATGCCACTAAGAAAATTGGTTGTAATTTATTTATCAATTGTTTCTGCATACCACAAAAGCGGCCTTCTACTTTACGGCTGGGTCTAAGGTATTTGAGAGCCCCTGAAGTTCATGGTTTTCCGGTATTCTAAGTTCTACTTATGGCCTTTCCTGTATATGACACACAACACCACCCTTGTGGCTTGCAGGCCGTTTTCTTCTTTGCTTTCTTTAGTCACAAATCATCCTGAGGCATCCCTTAAGTGCATTTGTATTGTTAAGTGCACCAGCTTGATTTGGTGTTAATTCAATTTGAGTGCCCTTAATATCTTGTGGGGGTGATGCAATGCAGGCCGCCTGTACCTTGTAAAATCAGGTCCCAGATCTGCCTGGGAGCAAAGCACCTTTCCCATAGCCATTTACCAAAGTTGCTGATAAAATTTTCATAAGGGAACCTTTTTAGTCTGACCCTATTGTGTTATTCTACCATTAAGTCTCGGAGAACTGAGCTGGCTTCCAGTGACAGCTTATCACGTTCTCCATTACTGCTGCCTGCTGAAGAGCTCACTGGCTGGGGATAGCGCGAGCGCCCTGTCTCCCGCCCGCTTCTGGGCCATTCTGGGAAAAGTTGATGGGCCAGCACCTAGGGCCTAATGGGCGATTGTCTCCCTGTGGGTGCCGGAGAACTGAGTTCTCTTGCTGATGGACTGGCTTCCCTTCACCTTGCAAAGCTTGAGAGGCCCTGAAGGACGTTGTGGATTCTGTGTGATAAGAAAGGAAGTGAAGAGCAGGCTGAAAAATAGTAGAGTTAAAAGCACTTCACTTAAAACAACCCCAGAAGTAGTTATGATAATGTCAACACCACTTTGACACATACTTGAGTTAGAGGATTAGGTCAGGTACTTATCTTTGGAATATTTGTGTTAGAAATCTGGCTGTATCATTAACTCAAAAAAAGAAAAACAAACCCTAAAATTTGGGGTCAGACATGACCTGGGTTTGCGTCCAAGCTCAGTGGCTTCCCTGCTTCATGACCTTGATTAAGTTAGTCATGGAGTTTCAGTCTTCCCGTCTGTGAAATGGGAGTATCGCCACTGACTTTGTGGACTTTTTATGGTGATTAAGCAAGACAGCACATGTAAAGAGCATGGCGAGTGACTGGCACACAGCATCTCTTATGGTTATTTTAGAATCCATGAAGACTTCAGAGGTTGCAAGGTGAGAAACTGGTTCAAATGGTGAGGGAATTATCCAGATACCACAAGGTGAGAAAGAGATAAGCCTAAAAACCTGGTCTTCTGACCCCCCATCATGGCCTCTTTCTATCCTTCCCACAGTCTCCCTCTGCTGTCCACAGACATTAGGAGCTTGGTTGGATTTGGGGTTCAGGAGGCCATTCTCCCCTTCCTTGATGATGACATTTCGTGACAGCAGACTAACCTCAGACTCATCTCGTTCTGCCTTGTTCTGGTGGCTGTGTCTAAGGAGTGGCTCGAGCCTGCCTAGCAGTGTGAGCGCTGACTGCTTGTTTCTGCTGCTCTCGGTGAAAAAACATGGTGAGAAATAGAAAGGGGAGGTGCCTTTTCAAAAGAACATTTTAAAATTATTCTTATAAAAACAATACGTATGTACTGCAGAAATGAGAAAATCTAGATAACATACAGATTCTATACTGAGAAGGAAAAAACTCCTCTGTGACTCAGCCACCTGTAAGAACTGTGCTGCATTCTCTTCCAGGCCTTTCCTCTGCATGCACATGTGCTGGCTGGTTCCTGCCCCTCCTTGCTGTAGGCTACGGTACTGGTGAAAAGCACAGTTCGCCACTTGGGCAAGTTACTTAACTTTTCTACTATTGTTTCTTCATCTATAAGCTAGGGCTTCACGATAGTGGCTTCCTCAGAGGGTGGTTAAGAGAAACAAATGAGCAAATCCACGTGAAACCCAATCCCTGGCACACAGTAAACATTGTAGAGGGGTTTCCCCTTAGGATTATTACTATGTACAATAGAAACTGGGGATCATATGGTATATTCTGCTGGAAATGCAGTTTTTATAGGAGCCTTTTCTTCTTTGCTGGCACCCTGCTAGACAATGCTTTCTTAAACTGCTCACCCAGCTAGGGTCCCAAGGTCAGGCTGAGCCCTGCCCACCTCCTAGCTCAGCCTGCCAGGGCTGAATGGTGATAACTGTGTGCTCATCTTCGAAAGGGTCTGGCAGCATTAACACATGACTACCCCCAGCCTGACTCCTGGTGAGTTTTATTATTCCCATTTTATAGGAAGGGGAATTAAGACTGAGCAGGTATTGAAGTGGCTGCTTGAGATCTCCCAGCAGATGAGACTTGGCTGCTAAGAACCGAACAGTGCAACCCCTAGAAGTGGCCGGCCTGCTCTTGGGCTTGGGATTCGGCTTTATTACAATGGAGATTTAGGCCTACACGGAGCAAGGAGTTAGGCTGAGATCAGGAGGAGACAAGTTCCCAGAAACAAGCATCTCAAGGAAAAGCTCTGAGAGTCTCCTCGATGTGTATTTGTGTGTGTGTGTGTGTGCATATGCGTGTGTGTGCATGTGTGTATTATCATTTTGGGGGTTGTAACCATCCTTTCATGGGATTCAAACATTCTGAGAATGAAAAAAGATAATTTAAGCCAGACCGGGCAAGGTAGGATCATAAATCAGGAAGGAAGATCAGGGTCCAGCTTTGAGTGTGTGTGCGTGCGTGTGTGACCATGTGCACATTGTGTGCACACGTGTATGTGCGTGCGTGTGTGTGCGGAGAGCACGTGCATGGAGAAGGCACCAGCACGTGAGTGGAGGAGCGGTGTGCGCCTGTGTTAGGGAACTGGGTCTGCTGAAATACTGGCTACCGCTCGGGGCACCAAAGGAGAAGAGGCTCTAGTCGGGAACTATGCTGCATTCGAATTTATAATTGATTAGTTTATCTGCTCATTGATCTTCAAGGGTATTTGGGGAGCGGAGTATGAGATCTTTCTGCCTTGATTTCCATAGCAAGAGGAAACCTCTGGAAAAGTATTCTCAGGCTTTCCCTTTGCCCAGCCCAAGGTGGTGAGAGCTTGCTGTTCACACCCCCACTCAGGTGATCTGGGGGAGACCGACAGTGCCCCGGAATGCTGACATGCTTCAGAACATCTCACAGGAAAGAATCCACTCAGATTCCTAAGGGGAGTTGCTGCCGGTCGGCCTGGAGCTGGGCCGCAGCATCGGACGTGATTGCCTTGGCTCCCGTCCCGCTGCGGAAGCTCGAAACCCAGGTTCGTCTGCAGTATCTGCAGGCCTCCCCTCGCCTGTCCCGTCTGTCAGTCTGTCTGACTCTTTCCTCATCTCCAAGGTGTAGGGCGCCGGCTGTCCTGGAAAGGGGAGTGTGCCAGGCTGTTCCAGAGCAGCTGCTGCTCGCCTTCTTGCTTTAAATGCCAATGAGCTGAAGCGCCGGGAAGGAGAGAACAGAGCTGAAGTGTCGTCTGAAATCTCTGTGCGCTGGGGAGATGATTCATACAACATGAGCTGCTCAGGGGCCTGGGTTAAACCCCAGCTGAACTGGAACTCTGAAGCTTAGCCGAGGAGCATTACTGGTCCTGCCTCAGCAAACAATTGGTGGATCAAAGGCAAAGGACGGGAGATTCTTTCACCAGAAAAACTACCTACTGGTAAAGAAGGAACTGTATAATGTGTGTGGTGGGGAAGTCCAGCCAGGAAGGACCTGGTTCTCACGTTACAAGGCTGCTTACTGGAGCTAGAGGGACTTTTTATTGCCAGAGAGGCCTGCAGGCCCCGGCCAAAGTGGCTGTGGCCCGGCTGTTGCAGGGTGTTGCGATGGGTCCCTGCATGCCGGGCCTCCAGATGCCAGGCTGGGAATGAGGAGGGAGAAAAGCTGGGGATGGGATGGGGTGGGATTGGGCTTCACTGTCCTCAGACTCACTGTCTGGAGAAAGCAGGAGGGAGGAAGAGAGGAGAGGAGCTGCCTCTTTCCTGTCTAGCAAAGTACAGTGGGGTCTCTGTTGTCTCCAGTTTGACCTTTGTGTGACATTTCACGTGTGTGGCCACCCTCTCTCCATGCCCCAGCTTCTTAAAACCTCTCCCTCTCTCACTGGACCATCTCTGCTTCTCTGAGAGCATTCTTTCTCTCTTTCTATGGATGTTGCCTAATCATCTTTCACTGAGGGAAGGCCCCTTCCCCAGTGCTTAGTTCATGTAGGTCTGGGGGCACGTGACCCAGTCTGGCCAGGGGATGTGGTTTAAGGATGGGCCTGTGAGCCAAGGTGGTCCAAACATGGAACTTCTGTTGGAAACTTTTTTTGGAACTTTTGGGACAGAGAGTTCTCTGTCATCTGGAGTTGATGAAATGAGGGAATAAAAGCCTAGAACTTCCAGGGGCTACCACGAGGACATTTGTCTGAAAGTGAAGCCCCTGGAAAGGGAAGAGTGAAGAGGTAGATGGAGGTGGGTTTCCGATGGCATCATTTGAGCACTGGGCTCTAATCACACCTGCAAACAGGCTCTACTCCTGGACTCTTCAATTACACTACCCAAGAAATTTCTGTTTCTTTTCTTTATCCAGTTTGATTTTTTTTTCCCTGCTACTTGTAATGAAAAGTAATATGTCTGTATGTTAGGTCAATGTACCTTGTTCACTCTTCCTGCACGGATGCCGCTCCCTCCCTTTCCACTACTCATCTGTGTACGTCTCTCAAAGTGAAGGGCTCACCTTTCTGTGTTTTCTTCTTTCCCCTTACTCGCTCAGGCTTGCCGTCCACTCTCGTGGTGTCAACCACGACTTCTGTGAGAATGACCCTCACTCCCATGTTTGCATTTCTACCTTAGATCTTGTTCGGCATCCAGGCGTCTGTAACACATCGCCACATATGCTCATGCACAGCCGGCTGACGTCTGGTCCTTGGGAAGGGGAGAGCCCCCCGCTTCTCAATTTCCTTCTCTTCATCCCTGGCATCTGCTCCGCCTAGTTCAAAGCCAGAACTTTCTTTGATTCCTTCTGCTCCTTCCTGCTCCCTATACTGAATCGTCCATAAATCTTCAAAAATCTCTATTGTGTATTTTTTTTTCTCCATCTACCACCATCTTCTGGTCTACATTGTGATTATCCGAAAGCCGCTTACCCCATTTTCTAACACCCATTTCCAACTGTCCCACCCAGCCAGCACCCTCCAGCTTATCGAGCTTTCTCAAGTACCTCTTTCACCTCACAGGTCACCTGAAGAAACTAGATTTCTCACTGTGGTGCATGCCCCTCAGATATTGGCATTCATGAGCATGAGAAGCCCAGGAGCATCTTTCTGGAATACTGATTGGACTGTAAGATTTCTTGGGGAAGTTATAGGTTCTAACTAGAAAATAATCACATTTTCATGTTGATCTTATGTGAAGTAGAATGCAAAAACGTATATGAATTTTAAAGATGAAACATAGATTTCAAAGAAACTCTGATATTGTAGTAGTTCACTTCTGGCCACCACTCATGAATTCTGGGGTTCCTTTTCCTCTGCCATTGGGAAGAAAGTCTGGAGAAGCATCAACAGGCTGAACCACACCTAACCTCCTCAAATTGGTATTTACTTCAACTGGCCCTGCCTTTCCTACCCTCCTCCTTGTCTCTCATTATTTCTTGGATGTAGAGGGTTTTTCTGATTGTTCTTCTCAACCTTGTTTCACACTTCTGTCTTCTTTCTCAAGTGATCTCTCTTTTCTTCATCAGTCTAAGTCATCTGCCTCTTTCAGGCTTAGTCACCAGACCACAATGGTCTCTCCCTTCTCATGCCTTTGCAGCCTTTGGAATCTGTATCAATAAATATATTACTGATTGAATGGGCAAGAGTCACTCACCTCCTCAATACCCTTAAAAGTGTCCCTATTCTCTGGCTGGGGGATGAAGTCCAGGCTCAGTGGCTCCCGGCTGATCTGCTCCCTGCCTGATGCCTCCGTCTCAGCTCTCCTGTGACTACTTTTGGTCTTTGCTATGCAGATTTCCAGAACTACTGAAGTGCTCCCAGAGCATAGTGGTTCTCTCACCTCTATCTGGGTCCTCTCTACCCCCTGCTCCTTCTCTTGTCTTTGTCCATTAGGACTCAGCTCATGTTGAGCAATAAGATGAGCTGATCTCCTTTGTACAAAAATATTCCATTATTTCCATAGAAATGCTTTTTTCAGTTCCTTCCTATATTCTGGCCAGTAGAAATCCATTGGGGACCCCCACAGACAGTCTTGTCCTCCCAGTGCTTATAGTCTAGTGGGGGAGACAGACAGCCTAGCAGGAAATTTACAAGGGATAGGAGTGCTATGAAAGGAAAAATACAGTAAGGCTTTGTAGAAGAAGTAACATCTAATCTAAGATGGTTTAGATAGATAGGAGTTAGGTAAACAGGTGGGGAAGGTGTTCCATGTAGAAAAAAACCGAATGTTGACGTTGAAAGTAAGAGAGTAAAGGCATACATGAGAATACAAGTGAATTCAAAAAGGTTGCGGAAAGTATTGAACCAAGTGAGGTATGAAGCATGGGCCGGAGAGGTAGGAGAGACCAGACCACAAGCCCCGATACTGGGCTTGATTCTTAGGACAGTGGGGCCCTATCAAATGCTTGACGTACAAATGAGACCAAATCATTTGTGCTCTTTTTTTTTTTAGTAGGGTGGGGTGGGGGAATGTTGCCTTGCTTTCTGTTTCACTGTTCTATTTTCTTTTGCTTTCTCTCATAGACCACATATTGTTGATATCTATGCAAAAATAATGTTTATCTAACCTGAGAGTCTGTCTCTTCTGTACTTACGTTTATCACTCCAGCTATCTCAGAGCTACTTGCATTCCATCCATCTATCATTTGTCTATTATTTACTGTCTATCCTCCTTCTATAATCTTACCCGGAACAGGTTGGACGTGATAACACCTTCTTGGATCTGTTTGCTCCACATCCCTCTCTCCCACCCCCTTGTTGATATTATTTAAATCTTTTGTTCTAGGTTATTCTGGATATACTTACTTTTTCTGTGTTTCTTAATTTTTTAGTCAACAGTAAATTCTATTAAACTATTTGACTCTCTTAATTTCCCATATTTCTTCTGGCAATCTTCTGGATTTACTTCTTATCCGAGTTTTCTAGACAAATTCTGTGTGGCAAATCTGCTAAAACCTCATATACTTGAGATTATGTCTATAGAGCCCACAGATACAAATCATAATTTGAGTGAACAGAGCATTCTATATTAAATTTGTTTTTTCCTGTAGGGGTAACAGTTACCATGTGTGATTATTTACACTGATGGAAGGGCTCAAACCTAACTCATAGAAGAGGAGCAGGCTGAGCGCCAAGGCGGGGCTCCAGGACCCACAGAGCTGTCATCCCTCACCCCAGTATTTTGCCCCCCCCATTAGGCCCCCGCTCTGGTCAGCGTCTTCCCTTCGTGCTCTGAAAGATCAGCCTGGGAAGGAAGTGGTCTTTATGGATAGGTTTTTCAAACTCTGGATGGCCACAGGGTAGGGGAGACAAGCAGAAGAAGAAGGAGGAGGGAGGGGAAGAGGAGGAGGGAGAAGAAATAGAATGAAATAGAATTGAATCAGATCCAATGGGACTAAATGGAATAGAACAGAACAGAATAGAATAGGTCGAAAATATAGAGGGCATCCCAACAGCAAGCATGTTATGTGAAACTTTCATTTGTACAGACTGTATATGTACTGAATCAACACATAAAATGTGTCGGGGGAAATCAGAATTAACCGGAGAGACGCAGCCTTTGATTGTGACCCACGAATCCTGAGGTGACGGGTGTGGGGGAGGTGGAGGCCTCCTGGCCCGTCTACGTGTTTCGTCAGTTCCTCACCCTGTAGGATGTGGGCACGGCCCTGGGTGTCCCCCACCCGCCCTCCTCCCGGCGTCTTTCCCACAGTTGGTCAGGCGTTTGTGCTCCACAATGGGCAGGACCAGACCTTGGGGGCGTTCCCTCGGCCTGCTCTCCATCGCTGTACTGGAAGCCTCTGTGCCGGCTTGGTCCCCACCAGGTATTCGGTCTACCATGTGGTTCCTCACAGTTTTTATGTTAGTTCCGCATGTCCAGTCTTGCTTCTTATTTCTGTGGTTCTTCCAGGTTGGCTGTGTGGGAGGCAGGGAGCCGGCAGCTCAGGCTTGTTTTCGCCCTGTTGCGAAGCAGAAACCTTACTTGCCTCCTGACCTAGAGTGGCCGTGTCCTGTGCCCTGCCCTTCACCCTCCCAGGCCTCCGGCAGGCTTCCCCCTCTTTCCACACCACTCTGGGCCCTCCCACCTCCGCAAATCCCCATGCTGGGTTCTCTCCCTTCCCCAATGCGCTATCTATTTTGACTTCTGCCTTTGCCTGTAATTATTGGAAACCTCAGGCCCCAGCCAGCAGGGAAATTTATAGCTAAACAATTATATCTTTGAAACCCTGACAAGTCCACCCTGGTTAATGGCTCTGAAAATATGGGAGAGGCGTGAACGACTAAATCTATGAGGCTCCATATTGTGCACCCGCAAAGAGAAACTTGGAGGACCTACTTACTTTAACAGGAATTTTTCATTTGCTTTTCCTCTTAAGTTATTGTTCCAAATGCTAGTCCCACTCAGTATAGATTGATTACCTGGAGAATGGCTTGGATATTTGGATAATCATCTCCTAAATAGTCTCTTTTTTCCCTTTCCGATTATGATTTTTGGAACTTGGCCAACAACAATGTGGCGGGCAAGCTGCAGACTGAGAAAAAATGCAGACAGCGCTGGGTTAGGTCAGCAAAGTGTCCTGTATTAGATGCGGATGGGACTCCTCAACTGCCCAGCCTGGAGTAAAGCTTTCAATAAAACAGTGTGAGAAGGTGTCATGGAATTTGGGAAGGAAAGCAGAAGATAGGATAGTCCAATGGTCAAAGATAAAGCTCTGTGTTGCCGTAAGCGCAGGTCCGCAGGGGTGAGCCACCACGGCAGGCGGGGGGTGGGCCTCTGCCTTGCCAGATCAAGTGGTTGGTCTGATCTGTCACTTGCCTGTAGTTGTGTTACACCTGCTTACCTTTTGCATGACCGCATGGTGGGTAGCGGGGACTTCTCCACCCCTTGTCTTTAGGGTTGGCCAATTGATTTGTTTTGGCTAAAGGGGAGGTTTGCAAATGTAATGTGAGCAGAAGAGTGCAGTACACTTGTAAGATCGGTCCTGTGCTCTTGTGCTTCTGCCTTTTGGCATGGTAAGAACATGCCTCAGGTAAGTGCTGGCCCAGGGAAGATGAAAGGCATTCAGAGGAGCTCTAAACCCAGCTCCCAGGTTGGAACCAAGCCCAGCCAAGCTCAGCCTACATCAGTAGCTAGACCTCTGTCAACTCACTGATGTGTGAGAAAACAAGCTTTCTGTTGATTCCTTCTGAGTGTCCTGCAGTTCTCTGTTATGCAGCAAGCCCGACAGGTGCACTTACTTAATAGAGCTACCCGTGGGCAAAGGGGGAGGCACAACTTGCCCTTTCCTGTATTGATACCTGAGTTTCAGAAGTGGAGGTGGTTTTAGAACCCAGGAAAACTCTAAACCATTACTTTCTGTGGCACGATGACCAATCCAAATGGCGGTGCCATCCTCTCCGCAGTGTGGGTCTGGAGGTGAGCGCAGAGAAAGCCTCTAGCACTTGTTGATGTACAGCAAGAATTGAGGGATTAGTTCCCTCAAGGAGCAGGGAACACCATTTCCCAATGCTTACAGGGGGAGATTGAAGCGAGGGCCTTTGTGTGATCTGCATGTAGTTGTGCCAAGATAAGGGAAAAAGAGTGTCCTGAAAGCTTTCATGGTTCTGGCCTAGTTAGGAGGGAGCAGGAATCCACCTCACCCCAACTGATGTGACTTCTAATTCAATGTTGGAAGTTTCAGGGATTTGACTTGACTGAAACCAGGTCTCAACCTTCACACTTAGCACAGTGCTAAACAAATAGAAGATGCTCAATAAATGGACTTGTAATTGATAGATTATAAGGAAATTTAAGCCTAATCACAGCACTGCCATTAATTAATGACATGACCCCAAACTAAAAGCCTAATCCAGTTCCCTCATGTGGAAATGAGTATGAAGCTACTTGATGTCTGTAGTCTCCATATTTGTTGGAAGGATAGAATGAGATGAAGATGGGAAAAGTCTGCAGTGTTCCGGCAGCGACATAACATTATTTTCCCACAGGTACCACTGTATTGGGTGCATGGTGCTTGTGGAGGAAAAGGAATCCTGGGGCAAGAATGCAGCCTAAAAGGAAGGGGTCATAAGGAAATATTTCCCCCTGCTGTCTCTACAGGAAAATGGACAAAGGATGTAATAGCAATATTGCTCTGCCCTTCTACCACTGTAATTTGTGAGGCCAAGTCAGGTCTCTGGATTAAGAAATCAAGCTTTTTATTGCACCTTAAATTGCTTGCTGGGAATCCTATAATGGTTTGGTCATGATTTAACCTATAATTGCTTTGTAAAAAACACATCCTCAATTGGCTGCATTGCAGGATTAAACCAGCAACATGTCTGATCATAGGCCATCTGGCCTTTTTTTAAAGATCCTTAGTGACATGATATTAAGGCTTCAACTATGTCTCCCCAAATTTATATGTTGAAGTCCCAACCCCCAGTGCCTCACAATGTGACCTTACGATAAGGTTTTTACAGAGATAATCACGTTAAAATTAGGTCATTAGTGTGAGCCCTAATCCAATATGACTGGTGTCCTTATAAAAAGGGAAAATATGGAAACAGATGAGCATACAGGGAAACTCCATGACAAGGTGAAGGCAGGCCCAGCGTGAGGCTGTAAGTGAGCAAACACCGAAGACGGCCAGCAAACCAGCAGAGACTAGGAGAGAGATGTGGAGCAGACTCTCCCAGCCTTCAGAAGGAACCGACACTGCCAAAACCTCCATCTCGGACTTGTAGCCTTCAGGACTGCGAGACAGGGAATTTCTGTTGTTTAAGACAGCCAGTGTGGTGTTTTGTTATAGCAGCCTTAGCAAACCAATACACATGGAATCTGTTTATGAAAAAGCTGGTTCTATGTTAGTAGCAAAGACTTATACAGTGCTAGTGATTGTCCAAGGCACAGTTCTAAGCACTTAAACTCCTGTATTCCTCCTGAATCCTATGAGGTAGGGGCTCACGGTCTACTCATTTTTTAGATGAAGAAACTGAGGCATGGAGGGTTTCATCAACCTGCTCATGGTTAGAGTCAGTGTGTGGCAGCCAGGATATGAACCCAGGCAGACTGGCTCCACGGTCATCCTCTTCCCTTCCATGCATGTAACAGAGAGCACTTAATGGTGTCCACTTCTTACATAGAGCTCAAATCTGCAGCCTCAGTGTTTGCCCTCTGGAGAAACACAGAATATCTTTATTTCCAACTCTAAAGGATGACCTCTCTGCCACCTTCCTGATATGGCTTCCTAAGCCTTCCCCCCCCCACCCCCCCAGGCACCCTCCTCTGAACATGCCCGAGTTTGTCAATATCACCATTCACTTACCACAGTTATCCAGAACCCCAGATGTGGTCTTATCCAATTAAAAAATTGTGAAGTTAACATGATCGGAATATCATATTGATTATTTTGGGGGGGTGTTATTTTTTTATTAAGGTATTATTGATATACACTCTTAGGAAGGTTTCACATGAAAAAACAATGAGGTTACTACATTTACCCATATTATCAAGTCCCCACCCATACCCCAATGCAGTCACTGTCCATCAGTGTAGTAAGATGCCACAGATTCACTATTTGCCTTCTCTGTGCTACACTGTTTTCCCTGTGATCCCCCACACCATGTGTACTAAACAAAATACGCCTCAGTCCCCTTCTTCCTCCCTCCCACCAGCCCTCCTACACCCCACCCCTTTGGTAACCACTAGTTCCTTCTTGGAGTCTCTGAGTCTGCTGCTATTTTGTTCCTTCAGTTTTGCTTCATTGCTATACTCCACAAATGAGGGAAATCATTTGGCACTTGTCTTTCTCCGCCTGGCTTATTTCACTGAGCATAATATCCTCCAGCTCCATCCATGTTGTTGCAAATGGTAGGATTTGTTTCTTTCTTATGGCTGAATAGTATTCTGTTGTGTATATGTACCACATCTTCTTTATCCATTCATCTACTGATGAACACTTAGGTTGCTTCCATATCTTGGCTATTTTAAAAAGTGCTGCAATAAACATAGGGGTGCATATGTCTTTTGAATCTGAGAAGTTGTATTCTTTGGGTAAATTCCAAAGAGTGGAATTCCCAGATTAAATGGTATTTCTATTTTGAGTTTTTTGAGGAACCTCCATATTGCTTTCCACAATGGTTGAACTAGCTTACATTCCCACCAGCAGTGTAGGAGGGTTCCCCTTTCTCTGCGTCCTTGCCACCATTTGTTATTCTTAGTCTTTTGGATGCTGGCCATCCGTAGTGGTGTGAGGTGATATCTCATTGTGGTTTTAATTTGCATTTTCCTGATGATTACTGATGTGGAACATCTTTTCATGTGTGTGTTGGCCATATGAATTTCTTCTTTGGATAACTGTCTCTTCATATCCTCTGCCCCTTTTTTAATTGGGTTATTTGCTTTTTGGGTGTTGAGGCATGTAAGTTCTTTATATATTTTGGATATTAACCCTTTGTTGGATATGTCACTTACAAATATATTCTCCCATACTGTAGAATGCCCTTTTGTTCTGTTGATGGTGTCCTTTGCTGTACAGAAACTTTTTAGTTTGATGTAGTCCCATGAGTTGATTTTTGCTTTTGTTTCCCTTGCTCGAGGAGATGTGTTCAGGAAGAAGTTGCTTATGCTTATATTCACATTTTTGCCTATGTTGTCTTCTAAGAGTTTTGTGGTTTCATGAGTTATATTCAGGTCCTTGATCCATTTCGAGTTTATTTTTGTGTATGGGGTTAAACAATAATCCAGTTTCATTCTCTTGCATGTAGCTGTCCAGTTTTGCCAACACCATCTGTTGAAGAGGCTATCATTTCCCCACTGTATGTCCATGGCTCCTTTATCATATATTAATTGACCATATATGATTGGGTTTATATCAGGGCTCTCTAGTCTGTTCCATTGGTCTATGGGTCTCTTCTTGTGCTAGTACAAAATTGTCTTGATTACTGTGGCTTTGTAGAAGAGCTTGAAGTTGGGGAGCATATTCCCCCCAGCTTTATTCTTCCTTCTCAGGATTGCTTTGGCTATTCTGGGTCTTTTTGGGTTCCATATGAATTTTAGAATGATTTTCTCTAGTTGGTTGAAGAATGCTATTGGTATTTTGATAGGTATTGCATTAAATCTGTAGATTGCTTTAGGCAGGATGGCCATTTTGACAATATTAATTCTTCCTATACATGAGCACAGGATGTTTCCATTTATTGGTATCTTCTTTAATTTCTCTCATGAGTGTCTTGTAGTTTTCAGAGTATAGGTCTTTCACTTCCTTGGTTAGATTTATACCTAGGTATTTTATTCTTTCTGATGCAACTGTGAATGGAATTGTTTTCCTGATTTCTCTCTCTGCTAGGTCATTGTTAGCATATAGGAATGCCACAGATTTTTGCCTTTTAATTTTGTATCCTGCAACTTTGCTGAATTCAGGTATTAGGTCTAGTAGTTTTGTATCCCACAACTTTGCTGAATTCAGGTATTAGATCTAGTAGTTTTAGAGTAGATTCCTTAGGGTTTTTTATGTACAATATCATGTCATCTGCAAACAAGGACAGTTTAGCTTCTTCCTTGCCAATCTGGATGGCTTTTATTTCTTTGTGTTGTCTGATTGCCATGGCTAGGACCTCCAGTACTATGTTGAATAGAAGTGGGGAGAGTGGGCATCCTTGTCTTGTTCCTGATCTTAAAGGAAAAGCTTTCAGCTTCTCACTGTTAAGTATAATGTTGTCTGTGGGTTTGTCATATATGGCCTTTATTATGTTGAGGTACTTGCCCTCTATACCCATTTTCTTGAGAGTTTTTATTATGAGTGGATGTTGAATTTTGTCAAATGTTTTTCAGCATCTATGGAGATGATGATGTGGTTTTTGTCCTTCTTTTTGTTGATGTGGTGGATGATGTTGATGGATTTTCAAATGTTGTACCATCCTTGCATCCCTATAATAAGTCCTACTCGATCATGATGGATGATCCTTTTGATGTATTTTTGAATTCAGTTTTCTAATATTTTGTTGAGTACTTTTGCATCTATGTTCATCAGGGATATTGTTCTGTAATTTTCCTTTTTTGTGGTGTCTTTGCCTGGTTTTGGTATTTGAGTGATGCTGGCCTCATAGAATGAGTTTGGAAGTATTCCCTCTTCTACTCTTTGGAAAACTTTAAGGAGGATGGGTATTAGGTCTTCACTAAATGTTTGATAAAATTCAGCAGTGAAGCCATCTGGTCCAGGAGTTTTGTTCTTAGGTAGGTTTTTGATTACCAGTTCAATTTTGTTGCTGGTAGTTGGTCTGTTCAGATTTTCTGTTTCTTTCTGGGTCAGCCTTGGAAGGTTGTATTTTTCTAGAAAGTTGTCCATTTCTTCTAGGTTATCCAGTTTGTTAGCATTCAATTTTTCATAGTATTCTTTAATAATTCTTTTTATTTCTGTGGTGTCCATCATGATTTTTCCTTTCTCATTTCTGATCCTGTTTATGTGAGTAGACTCTGTTTCTTGATAAGTCTGGCTAGGGGTTTATCTATTTTGTTTATTTTCTCGAAGAACCCGCTCCTACTTTCATTGATTCTTTCTATTGTTTTATTCTTCTCAATTTTATTTATTTCTGCTCTAATCTTTATTATGTCCCTCCTTCTACTGACTTTGGGCCTCTTTTGTTCTTCTTTTTCTACTTTCGTTAATTGTGAGTTTAGACTGCTCATATGGGATTGTTCTTTCCTGAGGTAGGCCTGTATTGCAATATACTTCCCTCTTAGCACAGTCTTTGCTGCGTCCCACAGATTTTGCAGTGTTGAATTATTATTGTCATTTGTCTTCATATACTGCTTGATCTCTGTTTTTATTTGGACATTGATCCATTGGTTATTTAGGAGCATGTTGTGAAGCCTCCATGTGTTTGTGGGATTTTTCATTTTCTTTGTGTAATTTATTTCTAGTTTCACACCTTTGTGGTCTGAGAAACTGGTTGGTACAATTTCAGTCTTTTTGAATTTATTGAGGGTCTTTTTGTGGCCAAGTATATGATCTATTTTTGAAAATGTTCCATGTGCACTTGAGAAGAATGTGTATTCTGCTGCTTTTGGGTGTAGAGTTCTGTAGATGTCTGTTAGATCCATCTGTTCTATTGTGTTGTTCAGTGCCTCTGTCTCCTTACTTATTTTCTGTCTGGTTGATCTGTCCTTCAGAGTGAGTGGAGTGTTGAAGTCTCCTAGAATGGTTGGGTTTATATATATGCATTGCATTCTATTTTTCCTTTTAATTCTGTTAGTATTTGTTTCACATATGTAGGTGCTCCTGTGTTGGGTGCATAGATATTGATAATGGTTGTATCTTCTTGTTGGATTGACCCTTTTATCATTATGTAATGTCCTTCCTTGTCTCTTGTGACTTTCTTTGTTTTGAATTCTATTTTGTCTGATACAAGTACTGCAACTCCTGCTTTTTTCTCCCTCTTAGTTGCATGAAATATCTTTTTCCATCCCTTCACTTTTAGTCTGTGTATGTCTTTGGGTTTAAAATGAGTGTCTTGAAGGCAGCATATAGATGGGTCTTTTTTTTTTTTTTTTTTTTTTTTTTTTAATAATTTATTTTATTTTAGTATCATTAACCTACAATTACATGGCAATACCGTGATGATTGAACTCCCCCCATCACCAGGTCCCCCCCACCAACCCCACCACAGTCACTGTCCATCAGCGTAGTGAGATGAGAATCGCTACTTGTCTTCTCTGAGCTGTACAGTACCCCCCGTGCCCCCCCACCCTATGTCTGCCAATCGTAATGCCCCTTTTACCCTCTTATCCCTCCCTTCCCATCCATCTCCCCAGTCCCTTTCCCTTTGGTAACTGTTAGTCCATTCGTGGGTTCTGTGAGTCTGCTGCTGTT
>JAQQAC010002172.1:53924199-53953951 GCA_029783875.1 Phataginus tricuspis | reverse complement strand
ATTGCATTGCTGTCTATTTCCTCCTTCACTTCTGTTAGTATTTGTTTCACATATGCTGATGCTCCTGTGTTGGGTGCATATATGTTTATAATGGTTATATCTTCTTGTTGGACTGACCCCTTTATCATTATGTAATGTCCATCTTTATCTCTTGCTACTTTCTTCATTTTGAAGTCTATTTTATCTGATACAAGTACTGCAACACCTGCTTTTTTCTCTTTGTTGTTTGCTTGAAATATTTTTTTCCATCCCTTCACTTTTAGTCTGTGTATATCTTTGGGTTTAAGGTGAGTCTCTTGTAAGCAGCATATAGATGGGTCTTGCTTTTTTATCCACTCTGTTACTCTGTGTCTTTTGATTGGTGCATTCAGTCCATTTACATTTAGGGTGATTATTGATAGATATGTACTTATTGCCATTGCAGGCTTTAGATTCGTGGTTACCAAAGGTTCAAGGGTTGCTTCTTTACTATCTAAGAATCTAACTTAACTTTCTTGCTAAGTTATTGTGTGCGCCGTCTGATGTTTCTTTATCTCTCCCTTCCTATTCTTCCTCCTCTTTTCTTTATATATTAGGTGTTTTATTCTTTGCCTTTAGTTAGTATTTGGGTGGTCTGCTTTCTTTGCTATGCTTTTATTTTCTCTGGTGACATCTTTTTAGTCTTAGGGATGTTCCCTTCTAGATCAGTCCGTTTAAGATATTCTGTAGTGGTGGTTTATGGGTGGCAAATTCTCTCAACTTTCTTTTATCTTGAAATTGTTTAATCCCTCCGTCATATTTAAATGATAATCGTGCTGGATACAATATTCTTGGTTCGAGGCCCTTCTGTTTCATTACGTTAAATATATCATGCCATTCTCTTCTGGCCTGTAAGGTTTCTGTTGAGAAGTCTGATGACAGTCTGATAGGTTTTCCTTTGTAGGTGATCTTTTTCCTCTCTCTAGCTGCCTTTAATACTCTGTCCTTGTCTTTGATCTTTGCCATCTTGATTATTATGTGTCTTGGTGTTGTCTTCTTTGGGTCCCTTGTGTTGGGAGATCTGTGGGCTTCCGTGGACTGTGAGACTATTTCCTTCCCCAGCGTGGGGAAGTTTTCGGCAATTATTTCTTCAAAGACACTTTCTATCCCTTTTTCTCTCTCTTCTTCCTCTGGTACTCCTATAATGCGAATATTGCTACGCTTCGATTGATCACAGAGTTCTCTTAATATTCTTTCATTCTTAGAGATCCTTTTATCTCTCTCTGCCTCAGCTTCTTTGTATTCCTGGTCCCTGTCTTGTAATTCCTTGATCGTGTCTTGAACCTGATTCAATCTGCTGTTGAGCCCTTCGATGGCTTGTTTCATTTCTGCATTGTCTTTCCTCACTTCCCTCACTTCCTCCCTCAGCTCTTGCACATTTTTCTGTAGATCTGTCAGCATGGCTATGACTTTTATTCTGAATTCTTTTTCTGGAAGACTGTGAATGTCCATTTCTCCAGATTCTTTCTCTGGCGTGGTGTTTGTCTGAAGCTTTGTCTGTATCATATTCTTCTGTCTTCTCATGACTGTAGAATTGGTTGTTGGTAGCAAGGAGAGATAAGAAAGGAGAGACAAGAAAAAAAAGAGATTTCTACTAATAATATAAAAGTATAAGGAGAGAGAGAGAAGGGAAAAGAAAAGAAAGAAAAAGAAAAGGCAGCAACACCTAAAAGAAAACAGCAAGAACAACAACAAAACAAAACAAAACAAAACAAAAAAAAAACACCAAAAAGCCCACCGGGGTGGTTTCTGTGCGAATGCTGTAGGTGGCGCTATTGCTCCGCTATTCCAGAGCCGCGGCCACGTCGCTCCACACGGCCCTTTAAATCTGTGGCCGGGTGAGAATGGATGGGAGGCTGTTGAAAGAGAGGGAAAGAAAAAAAGGAAAAGAAAGGGGAGAAAAAACAAAAAAAAACAACAACAAAAAAAAGCCACCGGGCGTGGGTTCTGCGCGAGTGCTGTAGGTGGCGCTGTTGCTCCACTATTCCAGCGCCACTATAGTTCTAGCTGGGTTGGAAACAATGGGAAGCTGTTGATCTCCGTGAGGGTCTCAATGGCGGGCACTCTTTCCCAGTCGCCAGCTACGGGGTCCAAAGCTCCCCAGGACTCCCAGCGTGCTGGGCTCAGTTCACGGGGCTATCCGGCCCCTCTACTGAGCTCCTGTCTCTTTAAGACCGCTGGGGTAGAGCGCGCGCTTTTCTTCCCCTTTTTCTCCTTTCTTTTTCCTTCCCGGAGCCTGCCGCGGGCAACTTGCACGTTCCCGGCTGGGACCCTGTGCCCTCTGTCCCTCCAATCTCCGCTACACCGCAGATCTCCACTCCCTCCTGGCTCTGAATCCTCTCCTCCCGCCGGAGCGCTGGGGGAGAGGGGCGCTCGGTCCGCTCGCGGCTCCGTACCTTACCCGCCTTGCCGGAACTCCCGCCGGAGTGCTGGGGTGGAGGGGCGCTCGGGGCTCAGACTTCCCCTGGCTCCCGGCTCTGAATTCTCTCCTCCCGCCGGAGCGCTGGGGGAGAGGAGCGCTCGGTCTGCTCGCGGCTCCGTACCTTACCCGCCTTGCCGAGACTCCCGTCGGAGTGCTGGGGTGCAGGGGCGCTCTCGTCTCACTGGATCGTGTTTTCGTCCCGCCTCGCCGGATGCCGAGTCCTCTGTCCGGCGTGTCTGGCCGCTGGAGCTCTGGGGGGGAGAGCGCTCGGTCCCACCGGATCGCCGCCCGTCCGTCTCACCGGCTGCCAAGTTCTCACAGGTGTAGCTGTACGCTGTGCACTTTCCTGTGTATTCTGGTCTCTCTTTTAGGGATAGTTGTATTTGCTGTATTTTCGTGAATAAATATAATGTTGGGAGGAATTTTTCTGCTAGTCCGTTCAAGACGCCATATTCCCACTGATATTCTAGATGGGTCTTTTTTTTTTATCCATTCAGTGACTCTGTGTCTTTTGATTGGTGCATTCAGTCCATTTACATTTAGGGTGATTATTGATAGGTATGTATTTATTGACATTGCAGGCTTTAGATTAGTGGTTACCAAAGGTTCAAGGTTAACTTCTTTACTATCTAAGAGTCTAACTTAACTCACTTAATATGCTATTATAAAAACAATCTGAAGGTTTTTTTTTTTCTTCCTCCTCCATTCTTTATATATTAGGTATTATATTCGGTACTCTTTGTCTATCCCTTGATTGACTTAGGAGATAGTTATTTAAATTTTTGCATTAGCTTAGTAATTAACTGGTCTACTTTCTTACTGTGGTTTTATTACCTCTAGTGACAGCTATTAAACCTTAGGAACACTTCCATCTATAGCAGTCCCTCCAAAATACACTGTAGAGATGGTTTGTGGGAGGTAAATTCTCTCAGCTTTTGCTTATCTGGAAATTGTTGTTTAATCCCTCCTTCAAATTTAAATGATGATCTTGCTGGATAAAGTATTCTTGGTTCAAGGCCCTTCCACTTCATTGTATTAAATACATCATGCCACTCTCTTCTGGCCTGTAAGGTTTCTGTTGAGAAGTGTGATGATAGCCTGATGGGCTTTCCTTTGTATGTGATCTTATTTCTCTCTCTGGCTACTTTTAATAGTCTGTCCTTATCCTTGATCTTTGCCATTTTAATTACTATATGTCTTGGTGTTGTCTTCCTTGAGTCCCTTATGTTGGGAGATCAGTGCATCTCCATGGCCTGAGAGACTATCTCTTTTCCCAGATTGGGGAAGTTTTCAGCAATTACCTCCTCAAAGATACTTTCTATCTTCTTCTTCTGGTACCCCTATAATGAGAATATTGTTCCGTTTGGATTGGTCACACTGTTCTCTCAATATTCTTTAATTCTTAGAGATCCTTTTTTCTGTCTGTGCCTCAGCTTCTTTGTATTCCTCTTCTCTAGTTTCTATTTCATTTATTGGCTCCACCACCGTATCCAATATGTTTTTAATACCCTCCATTGTGCTCTTCAATGATTGGATCTCCGACTGGAATTCATTCCTGAGTTGTTGAATATCTTTCCGTACCTCCATGAGCATGTTAATGATTTTTATTTTGAACTCTCTTTCAGGAAGAGTCATGAGGTTGATGTCATTTAAATCTTTCTCAGGAGTGGTATTAATAATTTTACTCTGAACCAGGTTCCTTTGATGTTTCATATTTGTATATGGCGTCCTCTAGTGCCCAGAAGCTCTACTCCCTGGAGCTTCTCAGCCCCTGAAGCAATGTCGGGGGTTGCAGGGGAGTGGTATTGGTGCCTGGGGGGAGAAAAGAGCTCTTTCTTGCTACCCAGCTGCTATGCGTGTCTCCACTGCCTGAACCAGTGGGCCAAGCATACAGGTATAAGCCTGTATGCTTTGTGTTTGTAGTTGCTGTAGACAGATCTTCCCGCTGGTTGGCCTAACGTCAGGGTAGGGTTTGCCGGTTTGTGAGCCAGGTGGGGCTGGCTGGGAGAAAGGGCACAGTAGGCTGTATCACGGAGGGGGTCCTTGGAGCTGTGTAGCCAGCCAGGGAGCTGGAGCACCTGAAGATCGTCTAAGGAGGAAGATTTCTTTTTCCTCCTTAAATATGAGAGTCTATATGGCAAAGCTCCCAACCTGCTGGGCAGAGTGCACCCGGACAATTTTGTCTACCTGTCCTCTCTCCTGAGCAGTAAGCTCTGTGCAATCCTTGCCCCTTTAGCAGCCCTCTTGCTAAGGGCTTCCTTGTTAGGAAGTCCCTCAGACTGCCTGCCTTTCTTTTGTCCCAGAGCAGCCAGCTTGGATCCCTGCTTTCCACAAGTGGCTGAAATCTCAGTCTCTCCAGGAATTCTACCTCTCTTAGCTTTCCAACCCTGTAATGACGAGAGTATCATGAAAGCACCATGAAATGTAGGTTTGTGCTCCCAGAGCAGATCTCCGGAGTTAGGTATTCAGCAATCCCAGGCCTCCACTCCATCCCTGCTCGGTTTCTGTTCCTCCCGCCATTGAGCTGGGGTGGGGGAAGGGCTTGGGTCCTACCGGGCCAGAGCCTTGTTATGTCACCCTGTTCTGTGAGCGCTGCTCTTTTCTCCAGGTGTATGCAGTCTGGCACAGTCCTCTTTCCTGTTGCTCTTTCAGGATTAGTTGTATTAATTATATTTTCGTATTATATGCAGTTTTAGGAGGAAGCCTGTGTCTCACCTCTCACACTGCCATCTTTTGAATATCATATTGATTTTTAAAGAAGTTACATTATACTAATGATCACATATTAAACCTGTGGTCAACTGACAGACCTAGTCAAAACTCACAGCTATTAAGCAGGTTATCTCCCTGTCTATGTAGTTGATTCTTTCAACTGCAGTAATGAATTTTGCTTGTCCCTAATAATTTTTTTGAGGTTTATTTTCCCAACATTTTAGACTGTCAAATTTATTTGACTCTTGGTTCTCTAATTCATGGCCATTTTTGGTACAGTGGGTTGTTTTGTTTGGGCATGTTGGGGGAAGCCAGTCTCCTGGGAAGTTCCATCATTTCTACTGAACTCACGGTGACTATGCCAAGCAGTTGCTTTGGTGTCACTGATATGAACATTTCAGGCCGTAGCTTGTGTGTGTGTGTTTATGTTGGCATATACTCCATTCCAGTTTTTAAAAATTGGGTTTGCCCATCATTTTCTTTGAATTTTTTTTTAAAGCTCCTTAATTGTTTCCTACCTCTTTTTCTCTAACTACAAGTACTGGAGCAGCCTCAGATGAAAAGGCTTTGTCTTGTTCCAGGCTTCATCTACCCAAGAGGAGCACTCTGCACTCTCCTGCTCTGTTACCTTCCCACAGCAATATCGCAAGTGAGAAACCCAGTCTGCTCACCTCTGGGGAGTCCGTGAGATGTCCTCCTCCATAAGAAACATCTCCAGCCTGGGACAGAAAGCAGGCCTAAAGTGTTAACCCAGGACTCCAGAATTATTTTCACATTTTCAGCTCTGAGCTCTTGCCTCATAGAAATACTGACTCTGAAAGCCAGCCCCAGCCTCCTCCTTTCTGTGGTGGGGTGACTTGTCTTCTTGAAGGCATTGGGCTTTTCTCCTGCTCCCTTGCTGTATGTTTCCCTTTCGGTGCTTGCTGTCCTAAATCAGTTTCTGCTGTTTCTGGTTTTGCTGGTATGTGACTGTCTTTGTTTCTACCGATTTTATAGCTTTTATAACAGGCTCTGATAAGGTTTCATCAGGCTGCATAAATTTATTTGCAGCCCTCTGTCTTAAGGGACCTGGAATCTATTTTTCTGGGGCCAGGGTTAACCATACAGAGTTAATATTAGAAACACCCCTTCCGAGACTTCTGGGAAGATGGCGGTGTGAGCAGGGCAGTGGAAATCTCCTCCCCAAACCATATATATTTATGAAAATACAACAAATACAACTATTCCTAAAAGAGAGACCAGAAGATACAGTACAATAGCCAGGCTAGAGCTGCACCTGTGGGGACTCAGTGCTTCATGAAGCGGGTGGTATACGGGGCCGCCACCCGGCAGGACCCAAGCACTCCCCAACCCCAGCGCACCTGCAGGAGGAAAGGATTCGGAACGGGGAGGGAGTGGAGGCACAGGCCCGCCAAATAACCAGCCCTGGCGATCTGCGCTGGGAGCGCTGGAACACATCACGCAGTATATCAGAGATTGGAGAGACAGAGGGGCAGGATCCAGAGGGACGGCACAGCCAGGCCCTCTCAGCCAGCTCCCCAGGACAAAAGAAAAGCGCGCGCTTTCTTAAAAGTCTTAAAGAGACAAGGGCCCAACAGCGGAACAAAATCATCACAGTGCACTCAGCCCAGCAGGCTAGGAGTCCTGGGAAATTTCGGACCCCTAGGCCGGCAGCCGAGCAAAGGAGCCGTGCCAAGACTTCCCACAGAGATCAGCAGACTCCCATTCATTCCCCCAAGGCTGGCGCCACAAAGGGTCTGGCAGAACAGAACAGTGTAGCAGCAGCGCCACCTATGGCAACCTAACAGAATCTACTCCTGATGGGCGTTTTATTTTTTTTATTATTTTTTCTTTTTTTCCTTCTTTTTTCTTTTATTTTCCTTCTCTTTTTCCTTTTTTTTCCTTTTTTTTCTTTTTAAAAGTCTTAAAGAACCCAGCACCTACCAGTGACCACTTCTATCAGTATGAAAAGTCAGAGGAATATGGTACAAACAAAGCTTAGCCAGACAGCCCCAGAGAGGGAGCCTGATGGGATGGACATGCACAATCTTCCTGAAAAGGAAATCAGAATAAAAGTCATAACCATACTGATGGATCTACAGAGAAATATGCAAGAGCTAAGGGAGGAAGTGAAGAAGTGAGGAAAGACTATGCAGAAATCAGACAAGCCATTGACAGACTTAGCAGCAGACTGGACGAGATGCAAGAGACTGTTAATGAAATAGAAATCAGAGAATAGAAATACAGAGAAGCTGAGGCAGAGAAGGATAAAAGGATCTCTGGGAATGAAAGAATATTAAGAGAACTGTGTGACCAATCCAAACAGAATAATATTCACATTATAGGGGTACCAGGAGAAGAAGAGAGAGAAAAAGGGATATAAAGTGTCTTTGAAGAAATAATTGCTGAAAACTTCCCCAGGATGGGGAAGGATATAGTTTCTCACACCACGGAAGCCCACAGATCTCCCAACACAAGGGACCCAAGGAACACAACACCAAGACACATAATAATTAAGATGGCAAAGATCAAAGATAAGGACAGAGTATTAAAGGCAGCTAGAGAGAGAAAAAAGATCACCTGCAGAGGAAAACCCATCAGACTATCATCAGACATCTCAACAGAAACCTTACAGGCCAGAAGAGAATGGCATGATATATTTAACGTAATGAAACAGAAGGACCTCGAACCAAGAATATTGTATCCAGAACAATTATCATTTAAATTTGACAAAGGGATTAAACAATTCCCAGACAAGCGAAAGCTGAGGGAATTTGCCTCCCATAAACCACCTCTACAGGATATCTTAAATGGCCTGCTCTAGAGGGAAACACTCCAAAGGCTAAAAAGTTGTCACCAGAGAAAATAAAATTATAGCAAAGAAAGCAGACCATCCAAATACTAACTAAAGGCAAAGAATAAAACACCTAGTATATAAACAATGGAGGAGGAAGAATAAGAATGGAGAGAAATAAAGAATCATCAGACTGTGTTTACAATAACTTAACAAGAAAGTTAAGTTAGACTGTTAGATAGTAAAGAAGCTACCCTTTGAACCTTTGGTAACCACAAATCTAAAGCCAGCAATGGCAATAAGTACATATCTATCGATAATCACCCTAAATGTAAATGGACTGAATGCACCAATCAAAAGACACAGAGTAATAGAATGGGTAAAAAAGCAAGACCCATCTATATGCTGCTTACAAGAGACTCACCTCAAACCCAAAGAAATACACAGACTAAAGGTGAAGGGATGGAAAAAGATATTTCATGCAAACAACAAGGAGAAAAAAGCAGGTGTTGCAGTACTTGTATCAGACAAAATAGACTTCAAAACGAAGAAAGTAGCAAGAGATAAAGAAGGACATTACATAATGATAAAGGGGTCAGTCCAACAAGAGGATATAACCATTTAAAATATATATGCACCCAGGACAGGAGCGCCGACATATGTGAAACAAATACTAACAGAATTAAAGGAGGAAATAGAAAGCAATGCATTCATTTTAGGAGACTTCAACACACCATGCACTCCAAAGAATAGACCAACCAGACAAAAAATAAGTAAAGACACTGAACAACACACTAGAACAGATGGACCTAACACACATCTACAGAACTCTATACCCAAAAGCAACAGGGTACACATTCTTCTCAAGTGCACATGGAACATTTTCCAGAATAGACCACATACTAGGCCACAAAAACAACCTCAGTAAATTCAAAAATATTGAAATTCTATCAACCAACTTCTCAGATCACAAAGGTATAAAACTAGAAATAAATTTTAGAAAAAAAACAAAAAGGCTCACAAATACATGGAGACTTAACAACATTCTCCTAAATAAACAATGGGTCAACAACCAAATTAAAACAGAAATCAAAGAATATATGGAGACTAATGACAACAGTAACACAAAGCCACAACTTCTGTGGGACGTAGCAAAGGCAGTTCTAAGAGGAAAGTATATTGCAATCCAGGCCTATTTAAAGAAGGAAGAACATTCCCAAATGAATAGTCTAAAGACACAATTATTGAAATTGGAAAAAGAAGAACAAATGGGGCCCAAAGTCACCAGAAGGAGGGACATAATAAAGATCAGAGAAGAAATAAATAAAATTGAGAAGAATAAAACAATAGAAAAAATCAATGAAACCAAGTGCTGATTCTTTGAAAATATAAACAAAATAGATAAACCCCTAGCCAGACTCATTAAGAGAAAAAGATTCTACATACATAAACAGAATCAGAAATGAGAAAGGAAAAATAACGATGGACCCCACAGAAATACAAAGAATTATAAGACAATACTGTGAGAATCTATATGCTAACAAGCTGGAAAACCTAGAAGAAATGAACAACTTCTTAGAAAAATACAACCTTCCAAGACTGACCAAGCAAGAAACAGAAAATCTAAACAGGCCAATCACCAGCAACGAAATTGAATTGGTAATCAAAAAACTACCCAAGAACAAAACCTCTGGGCCAGATGGATTCACCTCCAAATTGTACCAGACGTATAGAGAAGAAATAATACCCATTCTCCTTAAAGTTTTCCAAAAAATAGAAGAGGAGGGAATACTTCCAAACTCATTCCATGAAGCCAGCATCACTGTAATACCAAAACCTGGCAAAGACCTCACCAAAAAAAGAAAATTACAGACCAAAATCCCTGATGAATGTAGATGCAAAAATACTCAACAAAATATTAGCAAACCGAATTCAAAAGTACATCAAGAGGATCATACACCATGATCAAGTGGGATTCATCCCAGGGATGCAAGGATGGTACAACATTAGAAAATCCATCAACATCATTCACCACATCAACAAAAAGAAGAACAAAAACCACATTATCATCTCCATAGATGCTGAAAAAGCATTTGACAAAATTCAACATCCATTCATGATTAAAACTCTCAACAAAATGGGTATAGAGGGCAAGTACCTCAACATCATATAGGCCATATATGACAAACCCACAGCTCACATCATACTTAACAGCGAGAAGCTGAAAGCTTTTCATCTAAGATCGGGAACATGACAGGGATGCCCACTCTCTCCACTGTTATTCAACATAGTACTGGAGGTCCTAGCCACAGCAATCAGACAAAACAAAGAAATACAAGGCATCCAGATTGGTAAAGAAGAAGTCAAATTGTCACTATTTGCAGATGACATGATATTGTGCATAAAAAACCCTAAAGACTCCACTCCACAACTATTAGAGCTAATGTCTGAATTCAGCAAAGTTGCAGGATACAAAATTAACACACAGAAATCTGTTGCTTTCCTATACACTAATGATGAGCTAACAGAAAGAGAAATTAGAGAAACAATTCCATTCACAATTGCATCTAAAAGAATAAAATACCTAGGAATAAACCTAACGAAGGAAGTGAAAGACCTATACCCTGAAAACTACAAGACACTCCTAAGAGAAATTAAAGAGGACACTAACAAATGGAAATGCATCCCATGCTCTTGGCTAGGAAGAATAAATATAGTCAAAATGGCTATATTACCTAAAGCAATCTACAGATTCAACGTAATCCCTATCAAAATGCCAACAGCATTCTTCAATGAACTGGAACAAATAATTCTAAAATTCATATGGAACCACAAAAGACCCCGAATAGCCAAAACAATCCTGAGAAGGAGGAATCAAACAGGGGGAATTACGCTCCCTGACTTCAAGCTCTACTACAAAGCCACAGTAATCAAGACAATTTTGTACTGGCACAAAAACAGACCCACAGACCAGTGGAACAGAATAGAAAATCCAAACATTAACCCAAACACCTACAGTCAATTAATATATGATAAAGAAGCCTTGATATACAATGGGGAGAAGACAGCCTCTTCAGCAGCTGGTGTTGGAAAAACTGGACAGCTACATGTAAGAGAATGAAACTGGTCTACTGTCTAACCCCATACACAAAAGTAAACTCAGAATGGATCAAAGACCTGAATGTAAGTCATGAAACCATAAAACTCTTAGAAAAAAACATAGGCAAAAATCTCTTGGACATAAACATGAGCGACTTATTCATGAATATATCTCCCCGGGCAAGGGAAACAAAAGCAAAAATGAACAAGTGGGACTATATCAAGCTAAAAAGCTTCTGTACAGCAAAGGACACCATCAGTAGAACAAAAAGACATCCTATAGTATGGGAGAATATATTCATAAATGACATATCCAATAACGGGTTGATATCCAAAATATATAAAGAACTCATGCACCTCAACAAACAAAAAGCAAATAATCCAATTAAGAAATGGGCAGAGGACATGAATAGGCACTTCTCTAAAGAAGAAATTCAGATGGCCAACAGGTACATGAAAAGATGCTCCACATCGTTAATCATCAGAGAAATGCAGATTAAAGCCACAATGAGATATCACCTCACACCAGTGAGGATAGCCAACATCCAAAACACAAACAACAACAAATGTTGGCGAGGATGTGGAGAAAAGGGACCGTCCTACATTCCTGGTGGAAATGCAAATTAGTTCAACCATTGTGGAAAGCAGTATAGAGGTTCCTCAGAAAATTGAAAATAGAAATACCATTTGACCCAGGAATCCCTGTCCTAGGAATTTACCCTAAGAATGCAGCAGCCCAGTTTCAAAAAGACAGATGCACCCCTATGTTTATCGCAGCACTATTTACAATAGCCAAGAAATGAAAGCAACCTAAGTGTCCATCAGTAGGTGAATGGATAAAGAAGATGTGGTCCATATACACAATGGAATATTATTCAGCCATAAGACAAAAACAAATCCTACCATTTGCAACAACATGGATGGAGCTGGAGGGTGTTATGCTCAGTGAAATAAGCCAAGTGGAAAAAGCAAGTGTCAAGTGATTTCACTCATATGCGGAGCATAAGAGCAAAGAAAAAAACTGAAAGAAAAAAACAGCAGCAGACTCAGAGAACCCAGGAATGGACTAATAGTTACCAAAGGGAAAGGGACTGGAGAGAATGGGTGGGAAGGGAGGGAGAAGGGGGAAAAAGGGGCATTACGATTAGCAGATGTAATGTTGGGGGGGGGCGCGGGGAGGGCTGTACAACTCAGAGAAGAGAAGTAGCGATTCTATAGCATCTCACTATGCTTATGGACAGTGACTGTAATGGGGTTGGTGGGGGGGACGTGATGAAGTGGGTAGTTTAATAAACATAATATTGCATATGTAATTATAGATTAATGATACCAAAAAATAAACACCCCTTCCTACTGACAGTGGACCACTATCTCACAGAAATTCCAGAAACACTATCAGAGGCAAAATTCTTCTCACCACTTCTTCTGGTAACCCCACTGAGTTCTAAAATGGACAGTGTCCATTGTTTACTAGCAACTGTTCTCCCTTTCTTCCTTTGTAATGAAACTTGATTTTCTTCAGATTTTCAACCTCTATGTCCAATGCAGTTCTGTGACTCAAGGGAGGTTCGATTAATCTCTGGTTTCAGGGACAGGTGTTTACTTGTCCAGGCCTGTCATAAGAACCCCATATCCTTTGCTCGTCATTACGCCTGGAACCATAGCTTAAGACAATTCCCACTTACGGTCCCCTGACAACTATGGGCCCAGGGATGGCCATGGGACTTAAGTTGGCCAAATACTGAAGAACTGTTTTATTCCACAGTTGGGAGTGAGTTTTTGTCTCTTGCCCACTGAATATGAAGAAGGAAAATTGTAGTCCTACATTGCTGTCGACAGCCAATTTGCAATCATGAGTCAACCCAGCTTAAAGACAAAAGCTAACATATGCACAAGGGCCAAGTGCAGAGAATTTCAGAGCAATGGAGCCTGGGTCACGACGTACCTGGCCTTCCAGATATGTGAGGTGACACATTTCTTCATGGTTTAGACCTCTTAGAGTCAAACATATCTTAATTGATACCAATCCTGAAAATAGGAACCTCGTGTTCTTGCCAGGTACAGTAGAGCTCCTGAGTGGGCTTATATGGGGGGAAATGCAGATTTTAAATGGTGAACTGTCAAATGTGTTTGTGAACTGTCACCTGTGTTTGCATAATGCAACTGAAATATTTGCTTCATATTGAATAACTTTTTTAAATGCAAGATTGAGATGCACACTAAGCCCTCAAATGACTTCTCCACAGAGCCAATATTTTATCCCAATTATTCCACCTGTCTTAATTATGGAGTAGTGGTGATCACGTGGTAAGCTGCTCACATCTTAAAAGTGGTACATAACTATAAGAACCTTAAAAACACTCAGAAATCTGATGTTGATTTTGTAAAGCTGTCTAAATTTTGTTGGACCAGGGAGACATTTAGTTCATGTCTGACTGAAAAAAAAAATCTATTCTGGCCTTTCATTTCTAGATGGCTGCTCTTAGGAAATGTACTTGGTGTCTACCTCACAAAAATGTAAATATTTGTCACCCTGTGTCATATCTCTGGTGACTTGGAAAACTTAGAACGAGGGGCTTTTTGCTGTAAAATGATTATTGCCAGCATTTCTAACCAAATAGCTTATAACAAAGTGAATTATATGTTGTCCAAATGGATTTAATACAAAATAAATTAATTCATATCTTCATGCTAGGTCTGATGGGTTTTTAAGTTTTAGACATTCAGTCTCTTTTCTTTTGTGACAACCTCACATTAATGCTTAAGGACGGGTAACTTTGACTTTCCTGAATCCCAAGTTCTCTTTGGCCAATGTAAACTTGCATCAGTGTTTCTGACCTGGATTGATTTTCTTTTTTAGGGCAAAGAAGCATCAATTCTTGAAAAGAACACACTTCCCTAGTTTCATTTCAAGTAACCGATGTATAACTTCTCGTTTTTCTTTTAGTTGAACTTATAAATCTGTGTGTGCGTGTCCGTGTGCTTATGCACACACATGCGTGAGCTTTTTATAAACCGGTAGCAAACAGCTTAAGAGATGTGGTCACATAGAATGGATGGTGCCTCCTTTTTTTGAGTGAGAGAAAATAAATCATACTTCTCAGGTGGAATCTTTTATTTATGCTTTGGGATTCCATTTTATCGAGAAAGCTTTGGTTTTCCTTTTTGGCTTTGTCTAAGCTGTACTTTAGCAAGTAATTCAAATCAAGCTGACATTTATTAGTGAGGACATGGTCCACTCCCATCTCATACTCACAGTCCAGCTAGTGCCATGCCAGCTTGGCTGTGAACCCTCCTCCTTGTAAGTGTGTGTGTGAGGGCAATGCTTGGTGGCTGTGCTTGTAAGTCAGTGGCATAAAATCACTATCCATTTCCACTCCACAGGAACTGGCTATCAACGGTTTTTATTTTGTCATTAACAGGATAACTTAATCTGAGCAATTAGATAGGGTTGCCATAATCAGAAATACAAGATTTTAGCAATGCATTATATGCTGAGAATATTCCTATTTTCTAAGACATGTTCCCACTCTTACCATTTTATCCTTAAAATAGTGTTGGAGGGTTAGGAGGTTCTATGCTATTATCCCTGTTTTATAGTTGAAGGAAGCAAAGTGATTTTTTTTCCCCCAAGGCCACTCAGTGAAAAAGTGGCCAGTTCTGGGGAGCAAATTCAGAACTTTTAATTTCCACTCTCCTTTTACCACAGGAAAATACAGGTATGACACAGTATGCAGAGATCATTCCAAAATGTTGTCTGTGTTGTTCTTGACATTGATTTTTTAATATAGTTCATGGAGATTTTAAATAACTCCCTTTGTTGGAAATGGAACTGTTTCTTTGGGCACCCTGGCCGGAGTGCCTGTTAAATCATGTCTGTGTTGTTAAATATTTCTTAGAGCAACGGTAGGACGGTTCTAGAAAGATATAACTTCACATTCCTTTCTTAGAGATCCAGAAATTCAGATTCTCTGGCGATGGAGCCTCTTTAGTTCAGTATTGAAAGGTGCTTTTGATGTTATGATCCCCCCCCTGGGATGGTCAAAAAGTTTCAGTGCTCTATCTGCATCTAAGAGAGATTATTTTGTCCTGATAACCATATCTCCTGGAATTCTCTTTGTGATTTCAAAAACTCAGTTAACAATCCTTTGAGTGTCTACATATGCTGGCAGTGCTCAGTCCCTCCCTGTAGTGATTTCACCATGTTTTCTTGTTTACAGGGACTGTATTCGGGAGCAAACGGTCAATTTTGCTGAGATTAGTGAGAGACTAAAGAGACTGAAACATTGTTTTTTTCTAGTTGAGTTCCGTTGCTCTTACAGGGTGTTCCATTGAGTGGATGTTGGACACAGTGGTTCCTTTTAAAGCCGAATCAATACTCCAGAAGTTGTACTATTAATGTTTGAAATCTGTAAAGCAGGATGCTTAAAGAAGAGGCTGTTTCTTTAAATTGGTGGTTGATAACTTTTGATCCTGGGTGCCATTTTTGTTTAGCCTTGAGGAGCGTTGGCAGTAGTCTACAAGCCACATGGTTGTATATCGGGGAGGCGGGGGGACCCCCATCTAGCTGGAGGGCAGCATGTCAGGCAGTGCCAAGCTGACAAGGAGGATGTAGCTTACATGTTTTCTTTTCCTCTTTTCTATCTACACTCCCTCCTGAAGTGATCTCTTTCCATCCCAATGGCTTGCCGCATTTTTCAGAGGTTGGTCAGGGAAACAGAAGCCACTGTAGGTATTATAAACAGTGATGGGTTTAACTCAGAGAATTGGAGGCTTGCAAAACTGTTGGAAGGGTTGGGGAATTACACGGAGGGAAACTGCCACTGCTGATCTCTGCTGCCAGCAGCACTGGAGTGGAGAATTCTCAAACACTTGCCCAGAAGTCACTGTGCATTTTGAGTCTCTAGGAAGCCAATACCCCTGGCATACAGCTCTGGAGCAGGTGAATCTCTAGAGCTTGCCTGGAAACCCCCCATCTGCCGACTGACCATGTGTCTGCCTGGAACTCATGCTGGAGAACCCTGGCTTCTAAACTTTGCACAAGGGCCTCCAACCCATAACCATTAGGAGGAGACTTCTGAGAAGTGCATTTCCAGGATCCTCCCTGGCGATGGAAAGGAGAAAGCAGCCAGAGGTGGTGTTGATGCCTGGTTAGCAGCGGACAACCAAAAACATTGCCTGCATCCATTTTTAAGACATTTTTCAGTCCTCACTGTGGGAAAAGCACTTCTGCTGTGTAAGAATGCGTGAGACTAAGGGTCCCTAATGATCACAAATATGAGTGTGAGTCTAATTGTTATGTAATAGTCTTTATCCTCTTTAAAAATTACTTTTAGCAAAAAAGTAGAGAAATAAAAGTGGAGGAGGAAACCAATGGTGGCCTCACTTTAACCTACCTTTCCAACAAGCAACTTTACTCACCAGTAAAGGTAATTAAAATAAATTCGTCGTTCCTGTTACTCACAGAGTCTTTACCAAGTCTGAATGAATTTCAAATATTGGCTGAGAGTTGTGTATTCCAACATAAAGAGAGACCCCTAAAGCAACACTTCCCCAAACTGTCTGATGCAGTGAAGTATAGCTATGGTATTCATACAATGAAGGAAAGTACCTTTCCTTTTAAAAATAAAAGGATGATGATAAGGGAAACAGAAAAAGTAATTCTTGTTGAGAACTGTCTCCTAGTTCTCTCCTCCAGCCACTTCTCTTTCTGTCCCCTTGTCACCATGTCCTTGTTCTCTAACCTCTCTTTCTCTCCTCCCACCAATTGTGCCGTTTGCTGTGTCCTTCGTTCTTCCAAGGAGACCTGACCCTAGTCAGTGATGGTCATGCCTCACCCTGGGAATACTGGTGGTTTTCATGTAAATCATTTGTGGTTGACATATGATTAGCTGACTGCTTGGGCCGATAGGTCTTGGAATGTGTCCTCCTTGCAAAGCCCCTCCTCCTTCCCACATTCATCATTATCACTGGATTTCACAGACAGATAATACACAAGAAGAAGTAAGACATTTTTTTTCAGCATCTTCTCCTCCCACCAGAGCTCACTGTTGTACCCAATGGGAAAGAAAGGAGATAATCAAGATTTTTTTCCTTAGAAAATTTGCAAGATGAAGCCCAAGAGATAGAGCCTGCCAGATGTAGAGTGCATGACTGCTCGGTCCCTCTGGCCACACATGCTGAAGTCATGAAGTTGGAGACCTGACTCAGGAGTCACCGTCCAGTGTGGGAGCTGACAAAGCACCAAATGGTCTGGGGCAACTGGGAGCCCAGCCAATCCCTGGAGCCCGAGCCTGGTCTGAGAGCATTCTTGGGCAGGGGTCAGTCGGAGGGAGACTGGAGGGTTGGAACTCCTTCAGCACCTTCTGGGAAACCCTGAAAGGTCAGATCAGTTCCGGGTCAGGGCGAACTGTGGGCTTGTACCCCTGCAGTCTCAGGGGAAGTGCTTCCTCCTGAGGGTGCCTGGAGTCCGCCCTGCACGAGTGACATAGTCAGTACTGGCTGCATCTGCCTAAGATGAGTAAAGTAGGATGTGCGATAGCTATAAATGAGAGCAAGTGAAAAAGCACCTACTTCCATGCTTTTCCTATTGCAGCTCTAACTGTATTAAAATTACACTGTGAGCCAGTCTTTGCTTCTTATAAAACTGAACAAAGACATAAAAGTGAATAAGGTTTTAAATACAGGCTCTAGGCTCAACTTGTTCCTCTCTGAGCCCAATCACGCCCAGTTCCTGCTCTGTCTTATGCTGGTGTTCCAGGTCAAATCGGCCTATTTACACCAGTGTCTTATGGATTCAGAAGCCTTGAGCTCCACGCTCATTTTCTCCAGTCTTGACACACTTGGCAAAGCAAACAGGATCCTCCTCTTTGGTCCTGCCAGTCAGCTCTGAGACCAGCCTCAGCTGCCTCTGCTTCTCTGGAGATGCAAGTACCCTTCTGGGCTCACAGGGAGAGAGAGGTTCCAGACATGGAGTCCGGTAAACAACATTGCTCCAGCACCATGGTTCTCAAATGAATTCACACAGCAGTCAACTGGGGAACTTGTTATAAATGCAGAATCCAGGCTGCTAGCCCCAAAGGCCTGGGTAGGCCCCAGCAGAGACTGCAGCTTCACCAACATCCTAGGGGAGTCTGCCAGAGATGCTGAGAAGTGCTGGCGTGCGTGGGACAGCTGCATCAGGGATGTCTTTGCAGTGATGCCTCCCGTGCCCCTTTTGGTTCTCCCCGCCCAGCAGGTGCACACGTTTGCTAACACAGTTTTTTGCTGTATGTTAGAACCTTTTACAACTAGCTTTCTGCAGAACAGTTAAAAACAAAAGTTCAGCCTAAACAGAGCCAAGCAACTTTTAACGGAGCAGTAATGTGATTTCCTCACTGGGCTTTACTCTGCAGCCAATCTGAGAAGCTCTGTTCATTCTGAACCTTTTTGCAGGTTTATCCTGGGCCCACCAGGTAGAATCTAGTCTCCAAGGCCCACTGTACTGGTTTATTTCAGACCTGTGTCCCCAGGGGTGAGTGGGAGCTGGCTGAGGCCTCAGGCCAGCTGGGAGCAGAGCCTCATGCCCTGCATTGCCTGATGGCTGCCTGAGCCCCACAACATGGGTGGTCCACATGCTGGCAGAGCGCAAGGCTGCGGGAGTTCACAGCCCCCTCTGGGGGACATGACGAATGGCCTTGCTGACAAACCGTGGTCTGCTTTCCATCTCTGAGCCATGAACAGTTTCGTTTTCAAAGCAGGAAAACAAACCACGGGAACCAGACACAACACATGCAGGCCACAAATGATACAGCCATCTCTCTCATCTCAAACAAGGGACCTGCAGAGGTAAAAGAAAAACGACTTTGTTAGAATTCTTTGATGGGAAGCTAATACAGAAAACTCAATCAGAGCTTGTAATGAGACCTCTTGTGTCCTCTCTTGCCGATGCTCCTGACCTGGTTGAGACTCAGTCCGCCCTGGTGGGCAGACCTACCGACACTGGTCTTTTCCAGGGGCTTTCCAGCTGTACTCCTGCCCTGGTAGGTCCCAGCTGCTGTGGAGGGAGGTCTGGGCAGGCCATGCAGTGCTCTAAGTCCCCCTGCACTGGCCAGCTCCATGTCCGTCTCATTCATTAATACAGTGTCACCAACCTCTCTTCTGAAGAAATGGTTCTGCAGGTAAAGGATATTTGAAATCTTCTAGCCTACTCTGATCTCACATGCATCTAGTGGGTGGTTCCAGTGAAGAAAGGAAGAGAAAAGAACAGTAGTCTTATGAGAAGTGCACTGATTTCTGTGCCCCTCATCTCTGATGTTGCCCACCATGTCCCTCTTTTGCCCTCTGCTCCTTCCTTTAAGGGTGTGTATGATAATTTAAGGCTGAGTCATCAAGAACCAGAAAGAACTAGCAAAGAATGATGTCTCTGTATATTGTTAATGACAAGGAAAGCATGTTAGCCAACCAATACAATGAATCCTTTGCCTCAGCATCTCCCAGTTGGCAGACAGGTCTGTGGGATGCCTGGGTCCTCTGTGTCACACTAGCACGTGGACAGAGTCTGTCTTATATATTGTCCTACAGCAACATAGGATATATAACAGAAAACTGGGGGTGGTTGCCTGGTTAATAAAGGTTTGCCCTTTTGGGCTCACTCCCCACAACGAGTGCTTCCAGTGGCCATGTGTATGATAAGGGGCTCTGCCCCGCCAGCCGCAGGTAACTGAGCCAGTGGAGCCAATGAATTCTCTCTCTTAACAGTGTAGTGCCTGAGGGCGTGGAGCACGCTAATGCCCGGGTGTGGTGAGAAGTAGTGTAATGAGCACTGTGGGCCGGGAGGGCGCCGGAAGCAAGGAAGAGAATGCCTGGCAGGCTGGAGGGGGCACCTAGAAAGGATGGGGGGGCCCTTCTTGTATTGGGTAAAGGCATTTGGAATGCTCTCTTAGGCAGTTGGCAGACACTGGGCGGTCCTTTAAGGAAGTGAAATGATCAAATCTAAATATTAGGAAGTTAACTCTAGTGGTTCAGTGGAGCACGCATAGGGAGTGAAGAGGTGGTTAGGAGAATCTCAAAATGGTTCATTCGTTCAGTTATTCAAAAAACCTTTATGAAGGGCTCGTTGTGTGTCAAAGGAGAGAGGATAAAGGGTTAAACTATGGCGGTCATTGTAAGAAAGAAGGAGGAGGATATTCACAACACAGATCCAGTGAGACTGGATGACTGCTCTGCTGTGATACGGGAGGGAGGGGAGTCTGGGAGGGAGGGGAGTCCCAGGATCGCTGAGACCACGCAGGATCCCATAGGGCCAGCACCCCAAAGGGGACACGTAGGAACCGGCGTGGGGGACCAGCATGGGAGTGAGTTCCTCCCCAGGCAAAGGGAGGGTCCTGACACTCAGAGGACTTTCAGCTGATCGAGCATCAGCCGCCCCTTCTACAGAACTAATGTTGCAGAGGTCTGCTATGTGATGCTGTGAGACAGTCGGGAAGTGCTAACAGCGAGGTTGTCAAAGGGACGAATTATTAGAAAGGAGTGTGACCCGAAGACTCAGGGGAGAACCCTTTCAGGAGGTCTGTGCCTCCTGATGACTCATGGCAGGGCCAGGACACAGTCACCTTCCGTGGGGGTGGGCTCCTTCAGAGGGCTTAGATGGACATTCGGACCCAGGGGAAAATGCTGCTGAACCTCTTTGGGGGAAGGATGCTCAGGGGTATGAGGTAACAGCAGAAGATCCTATTTTATGCCAGTTTTCTCCCTTCCTCACTTCCTTTCTTTTAGAATTTGTCTCAGAGATGGTCTCCCAAGCTTCTGAAATCCACACTCAGCTCTCTGTCTAACAATCTCTCTCTCTTACACACACACATGCATTCATGTGCTGAAATATGGGCAACTCTGTGAGTTACTAGGATATTTTTTCTGTGTCACCTACTTCCCCACAGAAGTGTTAGAAAGATGTTGTGGTGGGAATAGTAGAAAGAGCAGGGCTTTGGTGCCAGACAAACCCAGTGACAAATTCTACTGTGACCCTGGGCAAGACACTGAGCTGCTCTGGACCTCGGTTTCTTTAAACCTTCACAGGGCTATTTCAATATTGAAGGTGATGTCTAGAAAACATCCACTGTGCTGCAGGCATTTGATAAATACTAGAATGAAATGCGTACTATGTGACTATGTAAAGATTTCCTTGTTTCATTGCCCGTCAGAGTGAATAATGGTCCCAGCATATCTTCCAACAGGTAAAATTCTCTAGAAACAAAACTTTAGCAAATATCAGTGTGGAATTTATTAATGTCTTATTTAATTACTTAGGGCATTTAATGAAAGAATGAATTATTAAGTGAGAACATTGATTGTTCCCTGTGTATGGCAAGATCTCCTGTGTATGCTTAAAATAGCTCATAAAATGTAGAACGGACCATAGTAAATTAAAGAAAGGAAGGAAAACAAAATGACGATTGAAAATACAATTTCACCTGTTAGTCTGTGTAAAATGACAGCCACATCCCAAATACTCCCCATCCCCCGAACCCAGGACTTTTGGCTATCTAGAATCATAGTGAGACCAGACCCAAAAGAAAATTAACTGCTGCTGCAAAAAGTTGAAGATCTGTGACTGTGGGGCTAGTGGGCCAGAGCAAGACTAGCTCACCTTGGTTTCTGTGACCCTCCAGAACCTTCCTCACCCTGCTCGGTGCCCCCCAGAAGCTTCTCGTTGGGATTGTTTAGTGGGAAACCTTGCAGGATATGGAAAGGAGGGATATAGAGGGAGTCGAGAAGGTTTGAGGTATTTAGTGCCCTGGCTTTCTCAGCTGAGGTTGCTGTCCATCTCCAGTGGGGCCTCTCTCTGTGACACTCTCCTTCCAGGCTCTAGAAGTTAAGTCCCAGTTCCCCCATCCCCACCCCTTGCCCTAGAGGTGGTCACAGTGCCCTCTTTTTCAGACCCAGTGCTCTGCTCCCACCCTCCCTTGGGTAGTACACTCTGCCCACGCTTTGCAAATAGGCTTTTCATTAAACCTCTGTAGGGTCTTTGAATGTGAATGTGCCCTCTTTCCTGCTGGGCCTTAACTGGAACAGTTAGCTGTGGTATGTACTCAAGTCTGAGAAAACTGGAGGAAAGGAGACAACAAAATCAGAAAGAGGAAGGGAGAGGATGAGGGTGATGGAGAGCATCACCAGAGGCTGGAGAGGAGTACAGAAGGCCAGGAAGCAAACTGGCATAAGACCAGTGGAGTGGGGAACAGCACATGGGACAGAGATGCACCACCTTCCCGAGCAGCCTGGGACCACCTGTGACAGACCCTGCAGCCCTTGAGACCCTCCCACGTGTCGAGGTGAAGCCCCACAAGCCGGCTGTGCAGGTGGACTGGTGTGCAAAGTGTGAGGGTGAACGGAGCCCCGCCCAAGTAAGGAGCCTCTCTGTGCTTTGCTCGTGAAGGCACAGGCTGGGAGTTGATGGTTACAGCCTTTGTAAGTTAGCATCTTGGAGGTAAAGCTAAATTCTATTCCATATGTTCCAAAAAGGACAACCGTATTTGTTGTGGGTCTGCTCCTTGCATGGACACGTGTATTTGCATCCCCAAGGCAACTGAAAGTAAAATAGCAGTATCCCCATTTGATAGGTGAGGAACTATGTTCTGTGAAATTAAGTCACTTCCCTGAAGCTACCCAGCTAGAGTGTTTCAGAGGCAGGAGCTGAACAGAGCTTTTCTGATTTCTCTCAGCAACCGTATTATTTCAAAAAAGGATGAATCCTTATCTAGAATGATTCATGAACATTTCTTAATAGTTGAGGCATGACTGTACATTTCAACGTTCCACTAGTTTTTCCACAGCAAACCTTGCTAGGATGCATTATATATAAGGTGCCCTATTCACAGTGAGGCTCACTGAAGTAAACAGGTGGGTTTCCCTTCGTGGCCCTGACCTATGTTCTGGGTGAGAAGTCAGAGGTAGGACAATGCTGAGCTTCAAAGGCAGCTATTGAGAGAAAAGGAGGAGGAGAGGGACAGGGACCGTAAGAGGGAGAGAGGGCAGGAGAGACTTACATTTTACTTTCTTTTGTGCCCCATGCCTTGTGCTCCATATGGTCAGCTCTGTGTTGGTACCAGTCTGTTTCACGCTATGAAATATTATATGTGGCTAGCAGTTGGAAAGGCCTACTGGGAGAAGTGAGGAGAAAGAAAGACGAGTTTTAAAGGGAAAGAGACATGAAAACAGCCTAGCCTTTCTATCCAAGTCTTCAGCTCCATGTAATCCACTAGCTGCTGAACAGCACAGCCCAAATCAGAGCTTGGCTGTCTTTAAGCGGTGTGACTTTGGGCTAGTTAATCAACATCTCTTTTTCCTAATTAATAAAATGGGGCTAATATTATTACCATAACTTACAGGGTCATTTTGAAGATTAAATTACATTCAAGTATTCATGCAGTGCTTGAAATGTAGTGGGTCAAAGTAAATTGTCACCACTGCCACCATCAGCATTATCGTTGCTGTCATCATCATCACCAAGGACTTCACTGCCTGGCTGGGAAGATGTGTGACTTAGAGCTGCTATTCAGGAAAAAAGAAAAATGCGTTCACTCTGAACACTCTTTCTTGAAAGGAGAACAAGAAAGGTGGCTTTGGTCCAAACACTTGAGTGTTAGAGCAAGCTACCTAATTTCCATGAGCCTCAATTTTGGCATATGTAAAATGGGGCTAATAATGCGTCAGCTTCTCAGAATACTGTGTTAATGACATAGATGAAATGAAACCTAGTGCCTCTGAACATGGAATTACAAGGTAATACGAGAGCTCCTAACCTGTAACACCACTAGTCAAGATTTTGCCACCTTAATGGTGTGCGTTCCAGAACTAACATTTTAAAGTTTCCTTTCAGTTTCCAAAATCAATTTTGTGATTCATTTCCCTTTGTACTGTCCCCCCTTGGAAGAGCTAGACTGGCACGTGTTAGCCAGAGAAGGTGTGTGAATTGGGATTGGGGAGCATTAATGGTACACTCTGTTGTGCTCACATGTGGGTGTGTTATGTTTCTAGTAGACTTGAGGCTCCTCTGAGAATTCCCAGCTTCAGACCTTGCCTGGAGCAGGAGAAGTCTCAGTCTGTAGCTCTGACATGAGAGTGTCACTAAGGATATAATGATAAGCACTTATTTGAGAAAGCTTTCTTTTGGGAAAGCTTTTTATTTTAATAATTTCTCTTAAAATGAAAACTTAATCAATATCAAATCCAGTTGATTCAACAACTGTCTAGTGAGTGACTGTTATATGTAAGACTCTGGGTTTGGAAACCCCATTTCCTTAAGATTCATTTTAATATTAGTCTCTGCTAGATTTAATAAAATAAAGCACCACCAGGCCTTTGGCCACCCTTAGACTGGTTAACATCTCAATTCCGCTTAGGAGCAGCCATGTGTGCCAGCAGGAATGCACCCTTTTCTCCTAAGTTTCATTTTCAGAACAAAGGGAGAAAAGCCAGAGGAGAGCCCAGGCAAGGAGTGCAGACAACAAAGGCTGTTGCACAGGGCTCTGGGAAGGCTAGCGAGCTGGTGGGTGGCAGATGCAAGGGTGAAGAACTGGTAGGTGACTGAGATGAAGGGCAAAGGGAGCGTATTGGCCTCGCAGATAAATCAGCCGTGTTTGATCTCCTGTTGTACACTAATCGCTAAGCATTTCTGATGTCACTTTCATAAGAAAAATAACTTAGGCTTCCCTAGTGACTTCTTCTGCAACAAGTTTCTGAGAAGCAGTGGAAGGAAACTTTGCATGAAGAGGCCAATTGAAGAAGGTATGCAAACGTCCATGCATATGCCCCAAAGGCCCAAAGGGATGGGCTGCTGATGGAAGGCTACAGCCTGCAATGGGATAGCATCGACAGGAAGGAAAGACAGATAGTACAACTAAGCTATTTAGTGAGTACGGTGATGAAGAGAAAGACTTGAATATATCCTCTTTGGTAGGCAGTTAGGAAACTCAGAGCAGACATGAGACATGTTAGTGTGTGTTGGCCAAATATGAAGATGGAAAGAAAGAATGATTATAAAAACACCTACCCACCCATTCAGTGGCCCTTACTTGGCTTTGGAAAAGGCAGCTTACAACAGACTAGAGACTCCAAGAAGCTAGTGCTGCACGGAGATAACTTTCAGGTCAGAAACATTTCGCTAATCCCTGCTTTGCAAAACATCAACGAGCACATGTAATACCAGCAAAACCTGAGCTTCCAATAAATCAGAACACAATGGAGGCATTGTCTGAACTCACCAAACAGTCCTTCGCTCCCGCAACGGAGAACACTGTAGTCTGTGTGCAGCCCAAACACAGCCCAATCTTATCGAACTAAATTGATTTATGAGAGGAAAAACCTAAAAAGGGAAGCAGCAAAATAATGATATTAATTCTAATAATGCATTGGCTAGGGCTCATATAAATCACCCTCCCCACTCAGATTGATTTCATAAGGGTGGAAACTCTGCGCACAAGCCCATCTCCCGCTGCCCAGGCAGCCACCCAGTGCCTCCTCCTACAGATAGAGCTCAGGAAAAAGGGTGGGGGGTCTGCTGGAAGTTCGTAGGAATCTTGCCTGAGAAAGGCCTGTGGGATCAGCCCCAGAGGTACCGATGTAATGGGCCACACACACAAATGTTGCTGCATCTGAACATTTTTGGCAACACATCAAAGCCTCGTTCCTAGAGGCCACTTGAGTGTCCAAATAAAAGGGGATTTTTGTTAGTGAAAACTGGAAAGAATAACCCATCCTAGGACCAGGCTAATAGAGCCTGGCCTGTTAAAATGTAACACTGGGCTGGCCAGAGTTTGAAGTGTTGCTGGCAAGGATTTGGTATAGCTGCAAGCAGAGCCAAGTGCGGCTCACAAGGAAAACTCGGCTGGTGAAGGGAGCTTTCCATGCCCCAAGGAGCCTCTAAGGCCCCCCTCCAGGGCAAGAACTTCTTCTGGGGAAGGAATCTGTCACACAGGCAGAGGGGAGAGAGCCTGGGATTGTTTCTGCCTCCCCCTGCACGGAAACCCCCTCTGGATTCCCTGCCTCACCCACCAGGCTGTACTAAGGCGATGGAGACCGTGGCTGACCTTGGGGCCTGCTGCGGCGCATGGCCTGGGAACAGCAGTTCCTCTCCATGAGTTTGCAGGGTGTTGACAGCCATGGGCTGAGGGAGCTGGGGAGGGAAGCAGAGAAAGCGATGCTGCAGAAATAAGGCCGCGGAGGCCTTCTCTTATCACCAAAGGGCCCCCAGCTGAAGAAAGTTTTGCTGCTCTGGCTTCACAAAGGAAATGCCTTCTTCTCCTACAGGCCAAACTTGGCCTTCACGAGGAGCGGAGGCCCGAGGCCCTGCATCTAAGGGCGTCTGATGAAATACAGGATGCCTGGTTAAATTTGAATTTCAGATAAACAGTGACTAATATTTAAGTATATATGTCCCAAATATTGTATTAGACATAATTATACTAAGAAATGATTTATTGTTTCTAAATTCAAGTTTAACTGGGCATCCTGTATTTTTATTTGTTGTGTTAGGTAAGAATTCTCAGATGCTCCCCAACGACCCTCACCTTTGTAATCTCCTCTGGAGTGTGAGTAAAACCTATGACCATAAGGGACATCTCTCCTGTGATTAAGTTGTATTACGTGCAATAGGGATTTTTGCAAAGTAATTAAAGCTACTCTGTTGAGTTGGAGTTAATCAAAAAAGGTGATTATCTGAGTAGGCTCTACCTAACCATATGAGCCTTTTAAGCTGGATCCAGAGGCCAGAGACGGAAGAAGTCTGAGATTTGAAGCTGTAGAGAATTCTGTTGGCCTTTCTCTGTTGAAGGAGAAAACTGCTTGCTGCAGAGAAGGCCACATGGAAGAGAATAGTGACTGGGCTCTAGAGAACAGCCCCCACTTAAATGCCAGCAAGAGAACAGGGATGGGGACCTCAGTCCAACACCAGAAATGAATGGGATTCTGCAAACACCCAGAAAGAGCTTGGAGGGAGGCCCCGAGCCTCAGGAGAGATGGCAGCCTGGCCAACCCCAATGCCAGCTGTGTGAGACCCTGAGCAGAGTACCCCTCCATACCACCCCAGACTCCCTGGGAACCGTAAGAGAAGAATTTGTGCTGCTTTAAGCTGCTAAGTTTGTGGTAATATGTCAGGCAGCAATAGTAAACAAATACATTTGCTCAATCTGGCGGCTCTATGTGCATCCTGTGGTCTCCAAGACACACTTGCAGGGTCCCTGGTGTAATCAGCAAGGACAGAATGAAGTGACAGGGATTGCAGAATACACTCGACATTTCTCATAGGCAAATCTCAACAGAAAAAGATCAATGGCGGGAAGGCAAACCAAAGTGTTGTCCACTCTGGACAGACTGGGTGGCAGGGTGACCTGGCCTCCTGGACTCCCCAGCCCCCAAGTCTCCGTTTAGACCTGTAGACACACACACACGCACTCCTGCGTCTCTTCCTTCCCAAGAAGGAGTGTGGGGGATAAGCTTGTCATTGTCGCTTGATTCAGGACAGATGCAGGTGACAGTGCTGCAAGTAACCACGTGCTGTCAGCCCATTCCTGAGCCAAAGCTGTGGAAACACATGCATTCCATGGGAGGATAAACGTGTATGTGTGTGATGGAGGGGTGGGTATGAATATAAACAGAGAAGGCGAGGCTGTGCCAGTCTAGAACATCCCTGGGCATCGATTCAGCTTTCATTTAGGCCATGTAAACAAGCCCTCATAGTCTAAAAGAAACTTACATATCTTTTCTAAAAGGGTCAGAAGACTTGGTTTTGTGTTTCAGTTCTCCAAATGTTCTTTTGCTTATGGATTTCCCCTAAATTCTCTTTCCAACAACTTCTGTCCCTCTGGCCTCACACTGCCCTTGAAGGTGGCAGGAGGAAACTCTTAGGTGTCAGTCAGTCAGCCTGGAGAGATTCTCTTTCATCCCCTGAGTGTCTGGAGATGCGAGTTTAATGAGAGGCATCGACCTTTGAATTATACAAATGGACCTCTTTAGCAATCACTTCCCTCCCCAGTCCATACCCACCCTCAGCTTTTAATCTTCTCAATTATATTTCCTTTTCATTGATTACTACTTTGCTAACTTTCAGACTGAGCAGGCAGTAAAACCTCAGCCACACAGGTAATGCAATTGCTTTTTGAGCCTGACGCCTGCTTCTCACCTCCTGAGGGGACCTTCAGGGCCCCCTCCCACCAGACTGGGTCTTGGCAAGTCCATCGGCCTTCAATTGATTTTGCAAGATGGCCCCTTCCATCCAAAGATCTGTGGAAGACAGGGCTTCAATTCTGAGCTTTAAGTAGCAAAGATAAGGGGGGTTTGCATGCTGCTGGAGTGTGGGAAGGGTGCTTACAGACAGAATCTGACTGTTTCCTGCTAGGCCTGGGAGTGGGCAGGTGATAGGCCTGGGAGCAGGGAGCTCTGGGTTCTGTTCCCACCTCTGCTTTGACTTTTTGAGCGACCTTCATTGAACCACTTAACTTTCTGTGCTTTCCTCTGGTGCCATCTGTAAGGGGGAGACAATGACACTTGTCTATGAAAATGCTTTGAGGGATGCTGGCATAAAAGATGCAATGTAAAAGCAAGCGATGAGCATTGTTTCCCATAAAGGGCCCCTTGTTTGCATCTGCAAGAGGCCCCATTTGAGAGCTAGGAAGAAATATTGAGAAATTTCCTTGATATCAAGGCCAGACGGTAGACATGGCTCTGGACCAGTTAGAAATGCTTTCTGTGGGGGGCGCTCCTGAGCTGCTGCTGGGTGGGGGCTCAGCGAGGGGCCTGCCGTGAACTGGCCTGCAGAGCGAACAGACCCGAGGCCTCCGCACAAGGAGGACCCAGGGCCACGTCAGCATTAGCGGAGGGACCCGACCAGCAGTGAGGCTGCGGGGGGCCCCTCCCCTGGTGATTTACGGCCAATGACGCAGGGAGCCCGCAGGCAAAGGGGGAGTCAGAGAACTTTGGGGGCATTTTCAAAACTGGAGGTCGTTCAGAGGAAATTACTCAATAAAAACCAGGTTTCTCTAACTGAATAGATCAGTTTACAGCTCATGAGGTGGAAAAAGTCCGAGACTTCACGATTTTGGCTGGGCGGGTCTCCTCAGGTTTCCTCCCTCGGCAGAGTGGCTGTGGCTTCGGCGTCCCCACACTGGGCGCCCCTTCTGTAACTCTAATTCTTCTCTCATCTTTCTTCTCTCTTTCTCTGCTTTTTTCTTATTTTTTTTTCTGGTTAAGATTCTTACCCTCCTCCCTCTTCCTTTTCCTCTTACAAGCCTCCCCTTCCAACTTTCACCTCCCTACAGTTCTGTTAGAAAAGTCCCTTCCTTCTGTGTTTTCCTGGTGATAAAAATTCTTTTCCCCCGATTCTCCCACTCAGTGGCCTCCCCTCTCCAGGGCTGGTTCCCACGTCCCTCTCGCCTCTGTTTTCCCTCAGGTCCCTAAAGCTTCTGCCTTCCTCCGTCAGCTTCCCATGGTTTGGTTTTCTGCACCTCTCTCAACCTATTTCTCCCTCTCTGCCTTTTATCTTCCCAGCCCTTCTCTTCGGCTATCTCTTGGTCTTTCTCAGTTGTTACTGCAGTAATTCATCATGAGCATCCAGTAACACTATCACCTATTGCCTGCGCTTCTTTAAGTTACAAAAGCAACAGTTCTCAGAGAGCCAGGATTACAGGAAGATGGACAGACCCAGAAGGACTTACACTGGAATTCTGTCATCATCA
>JAQQAC010002172.1:53902113-53924189 GCA_029783875.1 Phataginus tricuspis | reverse complement strand
ACTGGGGTAGGTACATGATAGAGAATGGTGATCAAATATAGAGATGGGTCTTGATTTCAGTATGGGCTAAGGAGATGGGACCAAGACCATCTTGTTACAACTTGACCTACTTAGGAATGGAGAAGTAGGCTGGGATCTGAAGGCTGGGAGGGAAGAACATGCAGTCAGCGGGGACAGCTTTTGAGAAAACCTGCCTTTTCTTATCTCTACCAAATCCTCTCCCATTTGCTGGCCAAGGACTCTAGTTCTCCTAGCAGAAGTCAAGGTAATTAGGCCACAGAGTCAAGTGCAGAACATCACATGACTTGATAACAATGACTTAAATATATTCAGGCTAAATGGTAAATAATGGACATTAGTCCCTCCCTGGGAATAGGCTTTATTAGGGTGTAAAGGACATTTAATACCTGAAGGTGAGAGACTGTAGGGAAGAGGTTCCTAGTATGTGGGTGCCCCCAGGGTGATGTGCTTACTCTACAGAGGTGGACTCTGAGGGCTTGGGGGAACAGCATGCATTTCCTCCCTAGCTTGCTCTTCCAGGTATCAGTGGTCTGGCCCAACAAGCTGCTCCTTCCTCCTTTGGGACCTCAGTGCTTCCATAAACTTTGGAGACCAGGCAGATCTAGAAGCCCAGCACCTTCCTCCTCCCTTTCACGGGCACTGGTCACAAAATTTAAAGCAGCCACTAGGTTTCATGGCTTGATGGCCTTGTAATTGTTATTGGAACTCGCCTTGGATAGATTTACGGTAATGAACTCACCTAAAAGCAATCCCGTCCCAGGCCTCTTTGCAGACAGGATCTTTTCTGAGTGAAAATATTAGAAAACCTTTCTGCAAAGGAAAAGCAATACTGACTGGTATCTTCAAGTTTAGGAAAAACAGCACTGTTTTGAGTTTTTCTGTTGGCCTCTAACTTTAAACTCTTCATTGGCCAGTTGCTAACCAACATGATTTTTGGCCAGGGTTCTGTTTATGTTGGCTACAAATGTATGTATCACAAGCAGTTTGTGTGTTTCTGGGCATGTATGTATGTGTGTATGAGTCTGTGTATGTTACAAACTCCAAAACTTTTGAACACAAGGTTTTGTACTCTTTTTGCAGATTCTTCGGGCCAAGAAAACAGGCAACTGGCAGTCAGGACATCTCTGTGCAATAATGACTTGCTTTTAGGCCACCCCACCCTATGCCACCCTCTGGCTTGGCCTGGCTTGGCACTCAGCTTTCTGGCCTCCCTGGACCCCTGTCTTACTGAGTTATGAATGAGTGAGGTGGCCTCGGCCCTGTAAAAGGGTCTTTGGGGACAGTGGATGCTTTCTGTGCCACCTCAGTCTGTAGGACCAGGAGGCAAATCATCAGGAATGATGGGAGCAGGAATTTTCTCCTAGCTGGGGCCAGAAAGGCTCCATGTTTTTGTGGCTTGGCATTAAGCAAACAACTGCTTTTTTGTTCTCTCCTCAAATTATTTGTCCAAACAAAAGGCAACTGTCATGGGGAGAAAAGTACAAATTTTCCAGCATTTGCCCCTCCCTACACCCCTTCTCACAGCACGCTTTCTGACAGCTCGGGGTCAGATTTCCAGTCCACAGTAAAGGTAGGGTTTGCTGCTCCTGAATGGGGAAACTACCTTCCACCTCTCTCAGGCCTCCTAACCTAATGCAACATCAGAACTAAAGGCAAATTGCGCAGGGTGGCACCTTCCCTCTCCAAAGTTCCAAGGGGTATCCCAAAGCCTGTAAATCACAAATCAAGAAACATTTCCTTAGAGACCTTAAGTTTGGATCAACAGTGAATCCTAGAAGAAAGAAGGTCATTTTCCTCAACCTCTCTTTCTTTAAAAAGTTTAGAAGTTGGGTTCTTTGCCTAAGGAAGGATTGTTATTTAATCACAAGTCATCCTTTAGAAAAGACATGGCTTATCAATTTGTATCTTACTATAATATGGTAAAATATGCTAAGTAATACAACCAAATGATGTAGAATTTAATCTTCAGAGGCTTTTAGGGATTAGGCTGTGTCCTTATCTACCCAGCACACTCATGATTCTCCTTCAAGACCTGGGGCAAGTGTCACCTTCCTGGTGGGGACTTACCTGCCACCTGACCCAGAGCCGCCCTCACCCACCCCCGCAAAATTAGGGCCACCTCATCTGTGCTCCCATAAACTCTCCCAACACTGTCACATGTGCAATGTTTACACATTTTGTTCTGACATAATTTCAGACTTATAGAAAAGTTGCAAAACAGTATAAAGAATCTGATATACTAGTGTTTCTTAAACTTTTTCTCATTATTGCTCCCCAGGAACCTTTTTAGACATTTTTTTCCCTAATTGCTTTCTGCCGTGAAATTTTAATATCACAGATACTGTATATTTGCTATGGACTTTATGAGTATTTGAGCCTTACATGGAAAAAGTGCAAGATGTTTTTGCCCCCAAGAACAATCTTTATTCCTTTGACTGCAATATTGCCTTGTGGAGAATGCATGCTATATATATATATATATGTTTTACCCATATTCCCCAGATGCTAATATTTACCCATATTGCGCTTTATTGTTCTCTCTCTAAATGTGTGTGCATGTGTGTGTGTTTGTACATATATCACACAAATATATGCACATAAATATACACATTTATATATCTGCATATATGTACATACATATGTATATATAAATTTTCTTTTCCAGACTCTTTGAGAGTAAGTTGCAGGCATGATGCCTCTTTACCCCTAAATATTTTAGAAAGCATTTCTTATAAACAAAGACTTTCTCTTTTGCATTTTAACAAAAGATTTCTTTAAAAATTTCCATTTCTTCCACACGGCTATTTCTCAAGGTCAGGAAGCTATGCGTTACCATCTTTGGAAACCGTACTACCAGGATAGGGCCTGGTATGCAGAAGGGCTATTGTAAAATAATGCATTTCATTAGGACGTGGTATATGCAATGCATTTCTATATAATTTATATATAATATGAATATCATAGTTTCTTTTACTACTAAATATATAATACAAAATACAGTATGCTTTTTTTCAGATGCTTTTTATTTTTTATAGCATTACATTTTATTTACAAATGAACGGAAATCTCAGGGTCTGCATTACAGACTTCAATCACAAAGCATTCTAGCATTTAGAAGCTGGAAAAAGTTGGGCTGAAATTTTACAGACTTTGGAATTTGCTTCAAAGCCACTAAATAACAAGAAAGTACTTATCTGATATCAATTTCACAGGCCAAGAGCAATATTCTGAGTTGATTGAAGTTGGCATTTGCCATCCCAGTCTCACTTTCATGCTGCTATTTGGAAGGCAGCAGTAACTCTCACACTTCCTTGCCTTCTTGAGTTCACTCACAAATATTTATTGACAACCTTCCACTTGACAAGCAAATATTGAGGCTCCTGTATTTTATTTTTTTTGTTTTCTATGTACTAAAAAGTTACCTAGCCCTTATTTGCCTTGATTTCCTTGACCGCAAAATGGGTATCTACACATTGTGCCTTGTGCTGCTTCCTAGGTCCCTGGTTAATATGGAATTGGGTATGTTGGGGACAGATCCCTCACAGACGACTAGGACGAGCCAAATAAGACTTAGTCCAAGGCTCTGGTATCACAAGTGTGAATATACTCAGTTTGAATGAAGACCCATCCCACAAAACATGCAAATGATGTACAAAACATGCGAAATACATGTATATCTTCACAATATAAATACATTCTTTATATTAAGTGATTTTGCTGTATTAAATTTTACCAATAATGACACAATGCTATTTGATGGTCTAAGCATAAATGAAAAAAGAAATTGTAAGTACTTGCTATTCTGACCACTATGTAAACATGTCTTGACCTTCCTGAAGACTGCCAAACCCCACTGTATCCTTTAGACTCTTCTACTCCATGTAGATTTTGGAGGTAGCCCCCTCACCAGGTTATCCCAAATCCCATGGAGAGCCCCCAGACTTAGGGGAAAGGCTTGCATGATGGGAGCTGAGGAGAGAGCTGTGAGATGCAATGGATAGAGAATGAGAGTATATCAAAGACTGGTTTTGTCTAAATCACAATGTTCACAATTTATATTTCCATACTTTGTGCCTTTCATTTCCTCTACAACAAATTGCCAGGAGAAGCTATTTACATTTTCCAAACTCTGACACAAGACATCCAGGAAAAAAATCACTGTAGGACTGAAAGAAGTTATGACAGAAGGCAGCTCATCCTGTAGCTCTGCAGACAAAACAGAGCCCCTGGGAATGGAAGTGACTTTGTCAAGATCACAGAACAAGTTACTGGCAGAGCTTGGACTAAAATCCAGGTTTGACTCCTAGTCTGGACAGTAGGACACTTTTTTTTTTTTTTTTTTTTAGTGGCCTCATTGGAAAGTTTGAAGACAAACAGATGGGAATATGTTTGTTTCCACCTCTTCAAAAGAAATAACCTACAAAAATTTAGATATTTTATGCACCATCTGAGATGATCAAAGGGCCCAATTAAGTATCATGTTAAACTCCTGAGACTAAGAAATAGAGTAAGTGTCCTCATCCATTCATTATTTCCCTATTTTGCAGACGAGGAAAAATAGGGTCTAGCTGAAGGCAATGGTGGCACTATGAGCTCTCCATGAAGCTCTAGCAGACTTTGGACAAAGACTTTCTTTACTAACTCAGATACCTGTAGAGTTTCTATTACACTAATCTGTTCCTTAGTGGTGGGGACTAGGTGTTTTGGGCAGGCGAAGTTTGATTTTACTTTCTTGTAAAATCTCCTTTTCAGTATATCCTTACCAAGTCTCTAAAGGCCCTAAAAGCCCCTGTACTGAGCCCATTGAGAGATTAGAGTGGCCCCAAATTCAGTTTATCAATGGATTCCCAAAACCATTCACTCTTACCTATGGATCATGGTGATTTTTCTAGAACCTTAATGATGATCATGACTTCAGAATCAGTGTCCAATAGTTCCTAACAGGTCCAAATGTCTCTTTTTTCTAGTATGAAGTTATTTGTAACTTGCTTTCCAAGTCGCCACAATGCTTACCACTCCTAATTGGGGTTTTTTTGTTTATTTTTTAAATATATTTTTTTATTTTGGTATCATTAATCTACAATTACATGTGCAACATTATGGTTACTAGACTCCCCACATCATCAAGTCCGCCGCACATACCCCATTACAGTCACTGTCCATCAGCATAGTGAGATGCTATAGAATCACTACCTGTCTTCTCTGAGTTGTACAGCCCTCCCTGTGCTCCCCCCATATTATGTCTGCTAATCATAATGCCCCTTTTTCCCCCTTGTCCTTCCCTTCTCACCCATCCTCCCCAGTCCCTTTCCCTTTGGTAACTGTTACTCCGTTCTTGGGTTCTGTGAGTCTGCTGCTGTTTTGTTCCTTCAGTTTTTTCCTTTGTTCCTATACTCCACAGATGAGTGAAATCATTTGATACTTGTCTTTTTCCACCTGGCTAATCTCACTGAGCATAATACCCTCCAGCTCCATCCATGTTGTTGCAAATGGTAGGATTTGTTTTCTTATGGCTGAATAATATTCCATTGTGTATATGTACCACATCTTCTTTATCCATTCATCTACTGATGGACACTTAGGCTGCTTCCATTTCTTGGCTATTGTAAATAGTGCTGCGATAAACATAGGGGTGCATATGTCTTTTTCAAAGTGGGCTGCTGCATTCTTAAGGTAAATTCCTAGGAGTGGAATTCCTGGGTCAAATGGTATCTCTATTTTGAGTTTTTGAGGAACTTCCATACTGCTTTCCACAATGGTTGAACTAATTTGCATTCCCACCAGCAGTGTAGAAGGGTTCCCCTTTCTCCACATCCTAGCCAACATTTGTTGTTTGTGTTTTGGATGTTGGCCATCCTAACTGGTGTGAGGTGATATCTCATTGTGGTTCTAATTTGCATTTCTCTGATGATTAGCGATGTGGAGCTTTTCATGTGCCTGTTGGCCATCTGAATTTCTTCTTTGGAGAAGTGTCTATTCAGATCCTCTGCCCATTTTTTAATTGGCTTATTTGCTTTTTGTTTGTTGAGGTGCGTGAGCTCTTTATATATTTTGGATATCAACCCATTATCAGATATGTAATTTATGAATATATTCTCCCATAGTGTAGGATGTCTTTTTTGTTCTACTGATGGTATCCTTTGCTGTACAGAAGCTTTTCAGCTTGATATAGTTCCACTTGTTCATTTTTGCTTTTGTTTCTCTTGCCTGGGGAGATAATGTTCATGAAGAAGTCACTCATGTTTATGTCCAAGAGATTTTTACCTATATTTTTTTCTAAGAGTTTTATGGTTTCATGACTTATATTCAGGTCTTTGATCCATTTTGAATTTACTTTTGTATATGGTGTTAGACAATGGTCCAGTTTCATTCTCTTACATGTAGCTGTCCAGTTTTGCCAACACCAGCTGCTGAAGGGGCTGTCATTTCCCCATTGTATATCCATGGTTCCTTTATCATATTTTAATTGACCATATATGTTTGGGTTAATATCTAGACTCTCTATTCTGTTCCACTGTCTGTGGGTCTGTTCTTGTGCCAGTACCAAATTGTCTTGATTACTGTGGCTTTGTAGTAGAGCTTGAAGTCAGGGAGCGTAATACCCCCTGTTTTATTCTTCCTTCTCAGGATTGCTTTGGCTATTCAGGGTCTTTTGTGGTTCCATATGAATTTTAAAACTATGTGTTCCAGTTCATTGAAGAATGCTGTTGGTATTTTGATAGGGATTGCATTGAATCTGTAGATTGCGTTAGGTAGTATAGCCATTTTGACTATATTTATTCTTCCTAGCCAAGAGCATGGGATGAATTTCCATTTGTTAGTGTCCTCTTTAATTTCTCTTAGGAGTGTCTTGTAGTTTTCAGAGTACAGGTCTTTCACTTCCTTGGTTAGGTTTATTCCTAGGTATTTTATTCTTTTTGATGCAATTGTGAATGGAATTGTTTTTCTGATTTCTCTTTCTGTCAGTTCATTGTTAGTGTATAGGAAAGCAACAGATTTCTGTGTGTTAATTTTGTATCCTGCAACTTTGCTGAATTCAGATATTAGTTCTAGTAGTTTTGGAGTGGAATCTTTAGGGTTTTTTATGTACAGTATCATGTCATCTGCAAATAGTGACAATTTGACTTCTTCTTTACCAATCTGGATGCCTTGTATGTCTTTGCTTTGTCTGATTGCCGTGGCTAGGACCTCCAGTACCATGTTGAATACCAGTGGAGAGAGTGGGCATCCCTGTCTTGTTCCCGATCTTAGGTGAAAAGTTTTCAGTTTCTCGCTGGTAAGTATGATGTTAGCTGTGGGTTTGTCATATATGGCCTTTATTATGTTGAGGTGCTTGCCCCCTATATCCATTTTGTTAAGAGGTTTTATCACGAATGGATGTTGAATTTTGTCAAATGCTTTTTCAGCATCTATGGAGATGATCATGTGGTTTTTGTTCTTCTTTTTGTTGATGTCGTGGATGATGTTGATGGATTTTCAAATGTTGTACCATCCTTGCATCCCTGGGATGAATCCCACTTGATCATGGTGTATGATTCTCTTGATGTATTTTTGAATTCGGTTTGCTAATATTTTGTTGAGTATTTTTGCATCTACGTTCATCAGGGATATTGGTCTATAACTTTCTTTTTTGGTAGGGTCTTTGCCTGGTTTTGGTATTAGAGTAATGCTGGCTTCATAGAATGAGTTTGGAAGTATTCCCTCCTCTTCTATTTTTTGGAAAACTTTAAGGAGAATGGGTACTATGTCTTCTCTATATGTCTGATAAAATTCAGTGGTGAATCCATCTGGCCCAGGGGTTTTGTTCTTGGGTAGTTTTTTGATTAATGAATTAATTTCATTGCTGGTTATTGGTCTTTTTAGATTGTCTGTTTCTTGCTTGGTCAGTCTTGGAAGGTTGTATTTTTCTAAGAAGTTGTCCATTTCTTCTAGGTTTTCCAGCTTGTTAGCATATAGATTTTCATAGTATTCTCTAATAATTTTTTGTATTTTTGTGGGGTCCGTTGTGATTTTTCCTTTCTCATTTCTGATTCTGTTTACATGTGTAGATTCTCTTTTTCTCTTATCAGTCTGGCTAGGGGTTTATCTGTTTTGTTTATTTTTTTCAAAGAACCAGCTGTTGCTTTCATTGATTCTTTCTATTGTTTTATTCTTCTCAATTTTATTTATTTCTTCTCTGATCTTTATTATGTCCCTCCTTCTGCTGACTTTGGGTCTCATTTGTTCTCCTTTTGCCAATTTCAATAATTGTGACTTTAGACTATTCATTTGGGGTTGTTCTTCCTTCTTTAAATAGGCCTGGATTGCAATATACATTCCTCTTAGAACTGCCTTTGCTGCGTCCCACTGAAGTTCGGGCTTTGTGCTGTTGTCATTTGTCTCCACGTATTGCTTGATCTCTGTTTTAATTTGGTCGTTTATCCATTGATTAGGAGCATGTTGTTAACCCTCCATGTATTTGTGAGCTTTTATGTTTTCTTTGTACAATTTATTTCTAGGTTTATACCTTTTTGATCTGAGAAGTTGGTTGGTAGAATTTCAATATTTTTTAATTTACTGAGGTTCTTTTTATAGCCTAGTATGTGGTCTATTCTGGAAAATGTTCCATGTGCACTTGAGAAGAATGTGTATCCTGTTGCTTTTGGGTGTAGAGTTCTGTAGATGTCTGTTAGGTCAATCTCTTCTTGTGTGTTGTTCAGTGCCTCTGTGTCTTTACTTATTTTCTGTCTAGTTCTGCCCTATATCATTTGGAGTGGGTGGTGTGTTGAAATCTCCTAAAATTAATGCATTGCATTCTATTTCCTCCTTCAATTCTGTTAGTATTTGTTTCACATATGTAGGTGCTCCTGTATTGGGTGCATATACATTTATAATGGTTATATCCTCTTGTTGGACTGGCCACTTTATCATTATGTAATGTTCTTCTTTATCTCTTGCTACTTTTTTTGTTTTCAAGTCTATTTTTTCTGATACCAGTACTGCAACCCTGCTTTTTTCTCCATGTTGGTTGCATGAAATATCTTTTTCCATCCCTTCCCTTTTAGTCTGTGTATATCTTTGGGTTTGAGGTGAGTCTCTTGTAAGCAGCATATAGATGGGTCTTGCTTTTTTATCCATTCTATTACTCTGTATCTTTTGATTGGCACATTCTGTCCATTTACATTTAGGGTGATTATCAATAGATATGTACTTATTGCCGTTGCAGGCTTTGAACTCGTGGTTACCAAAGGTTCAAGGGTAGCTTCTTTACTATCTAACAATCTAACTTAACTTTCTTTTTAAGTTATTGTAAACACAGCCTGATGTTTCTTTATCTCTCCCTTCTTATTCTTCCTCCATTCTTTATATATTAGGTGTTTTATTCTTTGCCTTTAGTTAGTATTTGGATTGTGTGCTTTCTTTGCTATGATTTTATTTTCTCTGGTGACATCTTTTTAGCCTTAGGAGTGCTTCCCTCTAGAGCAGTCCCTTTGAGATATCCTATAGAGGTGGTTTATGGGAGGCAAACTCTCCCTGCTTTCGCTTGTCTGGAAATTGTTTAATCCCTCCATCATATTTAAATGATAATCATGCTGGATACAATATTCTTCATTTGAGGCCCTTCTGTTTCATTACGTTAAATATATCATGCCATTCCCTTCTGGCCTGTAAGGTTTCTGTTGAGAAGTCTGATGATAGTCTGATTGGTTTTCCTTTGTAGGTTATCTTTTTTCTCTCTCTCTAACTGCCTTTAATACTCTGTCTTTATCTTTGATCTTTGCCCTTTCAATTATTATGTGTCTTGGTGTTGTCTTCTTTGGGTCCCTTGTGTTGGGAGATCTGTGGGCTTCCGTGGACTGTGAGACTACTCCTTCCTCAGCATGGGGAAGTTTTCAGCAATTATTTCTTCAAAGACACTTTCTATCCCTTTTTCTCTCTCTTCTTCCTCTGGCGCTCCTATAATTCAAATATTGTTCCGTTTGGATTGGTCACACAGTTCTCTTAATATTCTTTCATTCCTAGAGATCCTTTTATCTCTCTCTGCCTCAGCTTCTGTGTATTCCTGTTCTCTGATTTCTATTCCATTAACAGTCTCTTGCATCTCGTCCAGTCTGCTGCTAAGCCCGTCGATTGCTTGTCTCATTTCTGCATTGTCTTTCCTCACTTCCTCCCTCAGCTCTTGCATATTTCTCTGTAGATCCATAAATATGATTATGACTTTTATTCTGAATTCTTTTTCAGGAAGATTGTGCATTTACATCCCATCAGACTCTCTCTCTAGTGTTGTCTGGATCTGAGTAAGCTTTGTTTGTACCATATTCCTCTGTCTTTTCATGGCGATAGAAGTGGTTGCTGATAGGTGCCATGTATGTCAGCTGGGCTCTTTATGACTTTTAAAAAGAAAAAAAGAAGAGAAAAAAAGAAAAAAAGGAAAAGAAAAGAGAAAAGAAAAAAAGAAAGAAAAGAAAAGAAAAAAAAAAGGAAAAGAAAACAAAAAGCCCGCCAGGAGTAGATACTGTGAGGATGCTGTAGGTGGCGCTGCTGCTCCACTATTCCACAGCCGCAGCTGCTCTGCAGGGCCCTTTATAGCTCTGACTGGGGCGGGAACGAATGGGAGGCTGCTGATCTCTGTGGGAAGTCTCAGTGCGGCTACTTTTTCCCAATCGCCAGACAACGGGTCCGAAATTACCCAAGACTCCCAGCCTCCTGGGCTGAGTGTGCTGGGACAATCCTGCTCCTCCTTTGGGCCCCTGCCTCTTTAAGACCGCTAATAAGGTGCGCGGTTTTCTTTTTTCCCAAGGAGCAGCTGAGAGGACCTGGGTGCATTCCCTGGCTCAGATCCTGCACCTCTGACTGTCCAATCTCTGATACACCACGCAATGTGTGTCAGTGCTCCCGGCGCAGATCACCAGGGCTGGTTATTTCATGGGCCTGTTCTTCCACTCCCTCCCTGCTCTGAATCCTCTCCTCCCGCCAGTGCGCTGGATGGGGGAAGTGCTCGGGTCCCGCTGGGTCATGGTTCCGTATCTTACCTGCTTTGCGGGGTGCCGAGTCCTCTCAGGTGTAGCTACAGACTGGGAGCTGCCCTATATCTTCTGGTCTCTCTTTTAGGAATAGTTGTATTTGTTGTATTTTCATAAATATATATGGTTTTGCGAGGAGATTTCTGTCCCCCCCCTCATGCTGCCATCTTCCACCTCTCTTCTAATCCAAAGACACTTTCTATCCCCTTTTTTGTATCTTCTTCTTCTGGTACCCCTATAATGCGAATATTGTTCCGTTTGGATTGGTCACACAGTTCTCTTAGTATTCTTTCATTCCTAGAGATCCCTTTATCTCTCTTTGCCTCAGCTTCTCTGTACTCCTGTTCTCTGATTTCTAGTCCATTAACAGTCTCTTGCACCTTATCCAGTCTGCTCTTAAGCCCATCAATCAATTGTTTCATTTCTGTAATTTCACCCCTGACTTCATCCCTTAGGTCTTGCATATTTCTCTGTAGGTCTATCAGCATGGTTATGAATTTTATTTTGAATTCTTTTTCAAGAAGATTGTTTAAATCTATCCCTCCAGGCCCTCTCTCTGGGTTGTCTGAGTGATTTTTGACTGAACCAGATTCTTCTGTCTTTTCATGGTGATAGAAGTGGTCATAGGCAGGTGGCATGTGTGTCAGCTGGGAGAACAAAGTCCTTTCCTGCTTGTTGTTCACCATGCCCTTCTCTGCAGCCTGTGCCAGTTATCCGCACACCAGGAGGCAGTCTCTGGGATAATCCCCAGAGCTGCTGTGGGCAGGGCCGCCCTCAGGCTAGCCTAGAGCACTGCGGGGGTGTAGCCATCATGCCAGATGTGGTCTACTGCCAGGACGGGCCCCTTTGCACCTTCCAGACCTTGCTCCAGGTTCCACTGCCCATCCGGTTAGCTGCGCACTGGGAGGAGACTCTGTGTATTTGCCATGGGCAGGGCCGCTCTCCGGCTGCTCCGCAGCTGTGGCATGTCAGCCAGTCTGTTTGCAGCATCAACCAGGGGGAACAAATGGCAGGCTGGTTATCACTGTGAGAAGCCCTGGGGCTGCTTCACCCTGCCAGGGGTCAGGGGGCTCAAAGTTCCTCAAGACTTCCAGCCTGCTGGGCTAATTGTGCTGGGACGATTTTATTCAGCTGTTGGGCCCTTGTCCCTTTAAGACTTTTAAAAAGCGCCCGCTTTTCTTTTGTCCCAGGAATTTACTTTTCCATTTCTCTAATATCCAGTACACCATGCAATGTGTGTCTGTGCTCCTGGTGCAATCACCAGGACTGGTTATTTAGCAGTTCTGTGCTTCCACTCCCTCCCCACTCTGATTCTTTTCCTCCCGCCCGTGAGCTGGGGTGGGGGGAGCGCTTGGGTCTCACTGGGTCATGACTTTGTATCTTACCCCCTTCGTGAGGTGCTGAGTTCTTGCAGATGTAGATGTAGCCTGGCTGTTGTACTGTATCTTCTGGTCTCTCTTTTAGGAATAGTTGTATTTGTTGTATTTTCAAAAATATATATGGTTTTGGGAGGATATTTCTGCCACCCTGCTCATGCCGCCATCTTGAGCTCCGCCCCACTCCTAATTGTTTTTACCTATGTTATGCTCCTTTTGATCATCCCTGCTTGTTGGCCCTTGAATCTTTTAAACTCTCCTTTAGTCCCTTGCTCAACCCTTATCAGGACCAAGGTCCAGGAGAAAATAGGCCCATACCAGGAGAAGCAAAAAATTTCACCTCCATTCCCCAAACTAGTCAAATCTTCCATGATTCTTCATGTTCCCTGGCCAATAGAGAGAATAGTCATTCAGTAACAGGAGAGAGTAAGGCTAACCGTGCCGAGATAAAAACCTTTGGTCAGCCTTTAGGCAAGACCAGGGCACTGCTCTCCAGGTAATGGCCCACAGTCATGAATGTCTCTTCCAAACTACTTTATGAGCTGATAGTCCAGAGTCCTCCATCTCTATGCCTGCTTTGTGACCTCTCCTGACCTTGAGTCTTGTCTCCATCTCAACTCCCCCTCCAGCTTGACCCAGCTAAGCACTACTAGGAAAAGCCTGAAAGATAATAGGTGAATTTTCATGGTGAGTATAATGGTTCTAAGATATATCCAACAATTCTTTGACAATTCTTTTTTCAAAAGCAGAGCCTAATTCATTTTTCCTTGTGTGTGGGCCAGATTGATCAACTCCTATCTAAACAACAGAATGTGGTGGAAGTGATACTATATGATCTCTAAGCCCAGGTCATACAAGGCATTGTAGGTTCCACTTTGCTCTTTCTCTTGGACTGCTCACTGTGGGGAAAGCCAAGCACCATGTCATGAAGACATTCAAGAAGCTCATGGTGAGCTCATATGAAGAACAACTGAGGCCTCCTACCAACAACCAGCACCACAGGAGCAAGCTATCTTAAATGTGAATTCTTCAGTGCCAGTAAAGCATTCAGTGACTTCAGTCATAGCCAAAATCTTAACTGCACACATTATGAGAAACCTTGAACAAAGTTGTTCCAAATTCCTGACCCACACAAACTATGTGAGATGATACATGTTTACTGCTGTTTTAAGCCACCTAAGTTTTGGGCTAATTTGTTACATAGCAATAGAGAAGTAATACAGTGACTTGGCAACAGCCTGTTTTGCTGTCCAAGATATTACTTGTGCCAGTCATGGGAATTATGGGCCAGATGAGAAAGAGCAATTTATGATAGATCAATGGGAAAGATATTTTAGGAAATGTGACCTTTCCTCATACCAAACCTCTTCATAAACTGTGACAACCTCACTGTGTGATCTGGCTGTTGAAATGACTCCAGTTTTAGGGAATTTTAGAACTTACAAAGAAATATATCACAAATATTTCTTCACATTTCCTTCCTAACAGCTCTATGGAGCAGGAAGGGCAGATACTATTTTCACCAACTTAAAGAGAAAACCCAAGGTCAGAGTTTGGAATTTCAAGTGACTAATATGTGACAAAGTCAGGATTTGAATGGAAGCCTTTCTGATCCACATTTGGGGTACCGCCATGCCCCTTAAGGCAATGCCCTTCCTACTACGTGGGTCAGTTAAATTCAATTCAGCATATTTCATGGAGAAAGATCATATTTACAAAGCACATGGTGCAAGTTATAGTACTCAGTAAGTGGTAGTTACTACTATTATTACATTTAGGTATGCCAAGTGCTGGGAATACAGAGGTGAGCAAGAACAAGCCCCTTCCCTTAAGGAGCTCATGCTGGGAAGATAAAGCAGATCTTGCTGAGGGATATGCCTCCAGGGTTGCCTTGAAAGGCCAGCAGCCCTGATTAAATAAAGAAAAATAAAGATTTCTGTTTGAAGTATGCATAGGACAGGCAAATAAAGGCCCGGGGTAGAATGTCCAGGGCCCTTAGTGGATCAGTGTTCTGTCCCTTTTCTAATGTAGGGCCCTCCCACCCAAATAACATGCCCCAAAGCAGGCACCCACAGAACAGGTTGCTTGAAGGAGAAATCAGTGATCATTTGGAACACCCTACTCTTCAATGTGAGCTAATTATTACCATGTTTTCTTGGATCTAATATGACTTACTGAGGTGTAAGACACAACTGGGACATTTTAGGAGAAAACACCCTGGAATGAGATTCCTACATTTGTGGGGGTTACCCAGGAAATGACTACATTAAAATCTCTTCCCAGAGGAAGAAGGCATGGAGTTGGTTAAGGTATAGCAGAAGGCCTGTGAGACAGGTAGAGTGTGATTGCTCGTATGATCCATGGAGAGAAAATTAGGACCTAAGGCATCAGAGAAGGTCTTCTGTGACACCAGATACATCCAGAGGTTCGCTGGTGCCACCAAAGCCTTTTCCGGAAGGAGGATTAGAACAGCTCAGAGTGGCTTCTCAGGGTCCTATACAAACACTGAGGGCAGCCTGTTTTTGTTTGATTTCTCTTGTTTTTGTTTTTTGATTAAAAAAAAAAGATCAACAAATTCCCATCATTCTTTGTGTGCAACACTCATTAAACCTAAACGATTCTCCAAAACAGAAAACACCACGTCTTGGGACCTGTGCCAATAAGAAGCACATGACCTTCTCTTGGTGGGGCACTGATATTTTTAAAGCCTCAAATGCATGATATTAAATATCCCAGGAAGACTCCCTTAGGAGCCGATCCAACAACTGTCCCAGAGAAGAAACAAACTAGGAAATACCCGCTAACCACACGGGGTGCTCACAAAAACAGACGATCAAATTCCTCTCCACCAGGAAGGGAGAGAGAGGCTCAGGCGTGCGCGTGCGCGTGCGTGCATGCGTACGTGCGTGCGTAAGAGAGCTGCTAGTCCTGGTGCCGGAGACTGGCTGTTGCCGCTTTATCAGCAGAGGTAAGGGCGCTTGGACCTTTTGCTTCCCCCATAAAAACACATGGCACAACATAACTTCTCTCCAAGGACATTTTTTACCCAGAGGTCTTTGCCTCAAGGCAAAAACATTGACTCTTTTGGCCCCTGCACAGGCCTTCTGGAAGCTGAAAGCCTGTGTTTGGCTACGTAAATAACCGCCTGAGTGCTCGGGTGGATGTGGCAGAACGGGCTCCAAGATGCTAGCCGGTGAAGGTGAGGAGCTGAGCCTGGTCAAGTCCCATCACTGCCCCGTGTCTCCTCTGGGCGCCACAGCCCCTGCGTGGGCTTTCTGATCCTTTGTTTTTCAGCAGCAAGTGGAGGCAAAGGTTGAGGAAAGGGAAATGCGATCTCCAGTCAATTGCAGTATTTTGCTTTCTCTAATCCTATTCAGGTGGTGACTGTAGCAAAAAGGGAAAGCAGGCCAACATGCAAGAAGGATAAAAACCCTGATTATAACCCTGACAAATGGCTGAATTGAATTCAAGTCCCAGTGATTCATTACTAATGGGCCTCAAGTTCTGACTTGAGGTTGGAGATGGAGCTTATGTGAAGAGGGCTTAGGGGGGTGGAGTGTCTGCCGTGGGAGGGTCTCTGCTGGAGAGGAGCTAGACCTGAGCAGGCAGCCTCCCAGCCGGGCTCAGCCCACAGTTAGCCATGGGCTGGGCGCTTCCTCTAGGGCTGCCTACTGCACACCTGCGTTGGGGCTTTTCAACTCTCAGGGCTGTGCTGCCGGCGATTTATTTCCTCTTGGAGCCTCCCCGAGGCTGGGCTTGGGGAGAGAGTTTGCAGAGAGGGTGTAGCGGGATCACGCTCCATCTTCTCCATTCCCCAGTGAGGAGAGTGGAAAACGCTGCTGTCTTGCATGAATAATATGCCTTCTCCTTCGCTCTTTTGAAGAGCTCAGAGCACCCAGCAGACAGGATATTCTTCACCTTCAACAACTCCCTGAGGCCAAATCAGGTTTTGATCCCCCTTTCCTTTTTTTTTTTTTTTTTTTTTTTAATAGATGAGGAAATGACAGCCCATAGCAATTGGTCCCTGGGAGTGAGCTGTGTCAGGGTAACAGGAAACAGGCAGGGAAGAGCTGGTTTGGAAAGGGTCCTTTATGGAAGCACCAGAGCTCTCTGCTAATCCTGTGCTCAGTCACGATAAGCCCATGAAAGGATCACAAGAATTTGAAAAGTCCTGATATATATAACAAATACCTCGCCCCAGATGCTGGTCAACTATAGATCTTTTTTTGATTTTAACTAGCAAGATGGTTCTCTCCTAGGAGGATAGCTCCAGGTCTTGTGGGAATACCACTGCAGCTACACCTGAGCAGTTGTAAGGCCAGAGGAGTACCGTGAACTGTAGTCCATTGAGCTCAGGAAGTGAAGGCAGAAATTCCCTGTCAGGTATCTGAGTGATTCTCAGGTTGCTGTTGTTTTGCCAGTTGAATGGAACAAGAAGATGCACATTTTTCTGTGGTAGGCTCACCACTGGGGGGTGGCGACTCATTTTTAATCCTCTTTGGCCTTCATTAGTGTGCAGACTCTGACTAGTTTATCTTGCTGCCTCTAGCCTTTTTTTCCACCATACTACAGCCGGAATGATGTCTTACAAAACCAAAATTTGATCATGCCATTCCTGTACTTAAAATATTCAATGGCTTCCCATAGTGTTCAAAATAAAAGTCAAACTCCTTAGCATAGCATGAAAGACCCCTTGCAAGTATAGATGATGTACATCATGTACAAAACTGCCTGCTATTTTTTATACTCCATGCTCATTAATTCATTCATTTGTTCAGATGTCAGGCTGGCATTTATTGAGAGGTTAATATCTTTCAGCCAGTTTGCTAGGCACTGGGAATATACCACATATGCAGTACCTAGAACATGATCTGTTCAAGACTCATGGACTCTGCCTCTGGCCTTGAAACTTACTTCTCTCTCTGCCTATAACTCCCGCCTCTTCCACCAGCCAGCTTTACTGTTCCACAGATTTTCTAATTCATCTGTCACATCCCTCCCAGATGCCACTCTTGAGTGCTCTGGATAGCACACGATGCTGTAGCTGGGTATTATGTTACCTGTTTTGAGGAGAGAGACTTTGTCTTATTCATAGCACCTCGCATAGGGCCCAGATCATTAGGTGACTGTAGTGGTCATCGTTCCACAACTGCATTGACTTTAGCCAACGAGATGTGAGAAAAAGTCTGTTAAGGGTCTTCTGGGAGGGAAAACGAAAACAACTGTCCCTTGTTTTCTCTTTGGTGTTATATCTGGAAGTGGTGCCTGGAACTTCTGCAGCCGTCTTGCTGTCCAGATGGAACTAGCTTTAGGAAGAATGAGGAGGACAGCAGGGCATGGAGTTGGGAGTAACCTCAGCTCAGGGTCATCCTACCTCTGGACCTGAAGTTATGTGAATAGTACATTTCTTAGCTTCTGAGTGTTTCAATTCAAGGTTTTTTCTTCCTCTCCCTTCCTCCTCTCTTCTTTTTCTTTTCTGTCTGTCTTCTCATCCTCCTTATTGTTCTGCTTCATTTCTTTTTGCTGCCAGAATTTTCCTTAGTGATTTAGAACTCAATACTTGTCTTTGGTTGAACTGGGTGCATAGATGTCCCAGCAACTGGGTCCAATGGACAGCATCTGGTGTTAATTATATTTATTTATGTGTCTTGTCTGCCTTAGTAAACTATAGGTTCTTTGAAGGGAAGAAATCTGTTTTGTCCAAAATTGTCCTGTTAATCTCCTTTTCTATGTGTTTGCCTAATGCCTATTGCATAGTAAGGGGCTCCATACATGTTTATAGAATTGAATTGAGTTGAATTGAAGCCTTCAACTACTTTTTATCCTTTTTGATAACCCTCAATTTATCACTTATCTTTATACCACATAATTTAGTATTTTATTCTATACTGTTGTTCTCACATTGTTTCTCATCGAAAGTCTTGCACTCCCTAAGAAGATGTTAAGGCCCTGGGGAACAGCATGTGAGTCTCCTCTCATAGCTCTTCGGTATCTTATGTATTCTCAGCACATGTAGGGCTCATAAGAAGCATCTAATTAACTTCCTGATGAAATCATCCTCTGAAACCTTGTACAATATTGAATCCTTCCTAAGTTCATAATTATGTACTCTTGCATGTTTGTCTCAGTTCCTTGATGGTAGAAGTTCTCACCTTCTTCTTTACTCTAAGCCCTAACAGGCACAGAGCTGGCATCAATAAAGGCTTTGTGATGAATGGATGAGAATATTAAAGTAGTATCTCCCCACAGATCACAATTCCACAAAACATTTTTGGTGTCCGAAGCCTCTCAAGGACCAGTGTAAACTAATTAATTTAAAAACGTCTTTTGGAGAGGGAGGGCTCTTTCTGGAAGTGATGCTCCACGCTGCTGTCCTTGTCGAGCCGGTGAGACTACTTTGCTGTTATCTGTGGGTAGTTATGGAGCCCAGTTTTCTTAGTCTACCAAGCATTTCTAATCTGAAGCTCTTCTTCTTACGTATGTCCCTCTGGGTGTCTAAAGAATCCTACAGTCACAACTACTGTTTGCTGATAGGGCGCCCAGCACCCTGTTTTCTGCCCATAAGAAGGTCCTCTGACAAGGTGCTCTGGCTGCCTGTGTTTCACACCTTGCCACAATGACTGGCATTCAAGAATACAACTCAGGAATTTAAATTATTTACACCTACTCCCAACAAACAACCGACCAGGGAGAGGTAAATATAGGGGCATGTACATTCCCATCCCTTTGCTGCCACTTTAACAGAGTTTCTCTCATCTTGGTGATAGATTTTGACCCTGGTTATAATACAGTATCTCCCAGAGACAGTTTAAAACCTTAAGATCAAGAGAAAACAGGGATTGGGTAAGAGTCAACAAATTTGTCCTCATTTTTTCCTCTTTATTTTATGTATCTGAGTGGTCTAGCTTGTCTCTCCAAATCTGATGAGCAGGTTTTCCTTTTGAAGAATGGTCATGCATTTTTGCCTTGCTTAGTTTCCATCTGTGTATGTGAAGGTGATGGTGGTAAATTACGTGTGTGTTTATATGTCAGGAGCATCCATAATATATATGAGGAAATGCCAGAAAGCAGGGCTCTTAAATTTAATCTTCTAGTTCAGTGCTCTACAACCAATGAAAATATCCCAGTTTAAGACAACTTTTGACATGTGAGACAGTGTGCTACATGCCATAGGGGCTAGAGAGGTATAAGACATATTCAGACCAGGTATGCTATGGGCTACAAGCCATTCAAAAGAGAAAAAAATAACTTCTTTTTTCCAAAATGGGAAATGTTTGTATTTTAAAAGTCATTCACTGCCATAAAGGTTAATGTTTTTGGTAAAGAGAGTAAAGTTTCCCCTTATCTATCTCTAATCCCAGAGATAGGCGCTATTAAGAATTTGATGTAGCCTTTCAGAATTTTTATGCATACAAAAACATGTATTTTTATGTAATGGGATCATATCATACATACTGTTCTATAACCTGTATCACCACAAATAAGATATATCTTATCTTCATTTTACTTTCCCCTGGTGGCATAATATTCCATCGTATGTGTGACCCAAAATGTCTCTTACCGATCCGCAGTTGGACACCGTTCTCTGAGGGTTTTTACTCAATTAGAAGCAGTATTGTAGTGAACATCTTTGTTCATTAATTTTTCTTCACATGTTGAATGAACTTCTTGGGAAGATCAGGAAGTATTTCAGAGAAAAGGTAGAAGAATTTTACTGGAGCCTGGGGGAGGGGACAGCATGAGCAAGGGTGGAAAGTATAAGGTTTATTTGGGGATCAGTAAATAGATCTCTGGGTGAATGTAGGTTGTGTGATCTCAATCTTGGGCAATTGACGTACAATTGAAAAGATAAAGGGGGAGTTTGCGAGAGTACACAAATTCTAGCAGTTCAGATATTATGAATTTGCAGTGATGTGATGACACCAGAGAAGAAAGGTTCCACATCCATCTGGGAATGGAGGGTGTTGGGTGGATGAGAGCAGAGAGTGGAAGGCACCAGACATTCCAGGAAGCACTGGGAAAGCAAGACACACGAAAAAGACATTGTGGACGATGATTCAATAGGGCTTGGGTACTGACTGGATGTGAACCAAGTCAGTGAGGGGTACAGGCACAATTTCCTCTTCTAGAAAATGGGGACAATTCCCATACTTAAGGGTTATTACAAGCACCAAGTGAAATAGGCAAATTTTGAATAAGTAACAGTTATTAGTATAAATCATTTCATTTAGTTATGAACTTTCTCTGTAGTCCCCCAGATAACGGTTGTCCCTACAGGGCTTTCAGAGTTGCTGGTTTATGAAATGAAGAGGGTGGATTACAGTGACCTTTTCAGAGAGTAACTGTACAGTCACCCAAGGGGGTTGGCTGGCTGGGTTTTCTCAGTGATTCAGTGGAAACTTAAGAGTTACCTCCAAAGATGCGAATCTGGTCTAAATACTTTGGGGCACTTTCACATCTGTGGTCACTGAGTTAGATTTTCCTTTTTATCTAATTCAGTCCCCCTTCACCACCCCCCCACCTCCCACAAAATCACAGAGATTTGTTTTTGCTTTTAGAGCAGAAAGGAAGGACGGGAAGACATACTCCAAATATTTAGTTAGTTTCAAAAGTATGTGTTATTCAAAGCACCTTCAAGTACTAGGTTTCTTGAAATAAGAAACTCTATTGTCTTGCTCTGCTGTGTTCCCTTTGGCAGGAACAATAACCCTCAGCTTCAATAACGCTCAGCTCTTTGCAGGGAAAGAATAATAGCCTGAAAGTTGGGAAGTCTAAATTCCAGGCTCAGCACTGTCCATTTAGCTGGGACGACTTCTCTGGCCCTCGTGTTCCTTATCAGTAAAAGGAGAGCCTTGAGCATGACATCTTTACATTCCTTTTTTTTGTAGGCTCTCACAAGCTTTGTTCAAAATCCCTTGTGAGGTTGTTGGGACCAGGTCATGAAGCCTGTTTTGCAGATTTGGAAATGGAAACCCAAAGAGGTGAGTGACTTGGCTAAACCAAGCATGATTCCCTTCCTCAGAGATGAGATCAGAACCAATGGCTGTTAATCTGATTTTTAGCAGGTAACATTGTCTTCTGAAAGTTTCTCTCTGAGTTTGGTTGGGAGAGGTTTCTAGAAGGTCAGGTGTCTGACTTCTGTCATGTGGACACCCACGTTCCACCCCTTGGCAACCATATCTCTCAGGTGGCCCACAGCCATTTGTTTCCTTCCCACCCCCTCTTCACACTCTTGTTCCAGTCATACTATGCTACTCTGAGTTCTTATGGCTCCACTCCTTTGTATAAACGGGTTATTTTTTTATCTTGGAAAATTCTTTTTCCCACTAATCCCTTCCCTAGTTAACTCCTCCTCCTCTTTAATTTTCATCTGTCGTTGTTTTTTCTCAGGTAGTTTCCCTGGCCTTGCCTCTAAGCCGTTAGATACAATTTCTCTGGACCCCGTAGCACTCTAGTACCAGATGTAATTGGGGCACTTCCTTTTCTAACAGTGAAGAGAGAAAAATCTGAGAAGTGATTCAGTAAACTTTAGTATCTTCCATTTGAAAAATTTTCAACAGGATAATGACAGAATTATCATCATTATGTTCTTCTTTCAGAAACCTTTGTTGTGTTAAGGCTACACCGTCACAGTCTGGTCCAGCCCTGGGAATGTTTGCTATAGAGAGCCGGGGGG
>JAQQAC010002172.1:53738174-53901713 GCA_029783875.1 Phataginus tricuspis | reverse complement strand
CTGCTCAGATTTGCCCGTACTCCAGGCTGAGCCCTCTGAGGTCTATGTTGAGTCCCCACTAGTTTCTGGGGATCAAGCTCCTTGAAGGCAGGCCAGGCTCCCTACCCTTAGACCAGGCCAAGAGAGGCCCCTGCCCTTGGGCTCTGAGATGGTGGACATGGTCCTGTTTGCCAAAATACAGTTTTTTTGTACTGGGGACGGGTACTATTGAAGCTTCTTCCTCCCACAAGGAAGTGCCTGGGTCACTGTGGACAAATGCTCTTTCCTATTTAAGTGCAAGGCCCACACACTGAGAGCTCACTCTGAGGTCTGTTCAGGACAGAGCTGGCCTTCTCAGCTTGCTTCACAATCGATAGCTCCAGAAAAGGCAGTTTTATTCACTGAAGTCACAGATCAATGGGACAAGATTTGCATATGAGCTTAGTATATAAATCGTAGGGTGAGGTAATCATTTGTTTTCCCTAATATCTCCTGATTTCCCCTCCCTTTCTTGTTTCCTCAGTTCGTTCTCCCTTCTGCTCTCTTCACTGAGAAGAGTGAATCCCCAGTTTATGCAAAGGGGTGGGCCTGTAAGGACTCAGACTAGTGTATTGTGGCTGGACAAGAGTGTGAGGAGGGGGTGGGAAGGGAAGACATGGCAGTGGGCTGCTTGATAAGCCCACTGAGAAGATACTGCCTGTCTTTTTCTTTAGAGACTCCTCCTTTCCCCCAACCCCAGCCCCAGAGAGGGACTGTGCCCCTCCTCTGTGTTCTCCCTGCCCTGGGTGGCGATTATCTATTAATTTGCCCCCCTCCAGGCAACGCCAGGATTCTGTAAGCAACCTGAGTGCAGAGGCGGAGCATTCCTCTGGGTCTCCAGTGGGTGAGTGGGGAGGGCTGCTTCGAGGCGGATGCTGAGTAGTCTACTGAACCTTCGGTTCTCTCACTCACCTTCCTTAAATGGAAGGTCCGAAACATGCCCGGGAAAGGAAGAGCTAGCGGTCATCCCTGCCTACCCAGAGGCCGAGGGGGTGCCTAGGGTAATGAGAGTGTCTTTCCTGCGTGACCGTATGACCTGCTGGAAGTGTTCCCCCACATGCTCCCTAATCCCCATTGGACTAGAAGAACATGACCGTTTGGTGCCCTACTCTTGGCTGGAGGATGCGGGACCCTCACTTGTAGGTAGAACTACCATTGGACCAAAATGGTATTTGGGGGAATCCCAGGGAACCTGGCCATGGCAGGTATCTCTGGGAGGCAGAACCCATAGGCTTCATCCGTTTTTATTTTCTACATTGGCCAAAAATTGGTAATGTGTGCACGGTTTCAAAGCAGATACAAATTCTAGTTTTATTTTTGGCAGCTCTGTCATGTTTCCAACTGTTATAACTTTCTTTTACTTCTGGGATATTGAAAAATAGCACTGACACATTGGGGGGTCTTCTCCTCAATGCTATACTTTTATTCAGAGATAAGTAATCTTTTCCAATAAAAATTGGCCTGAGTAACTGCAAAGACAACTTCCCACAGCATTGGAGTCAGGTCCCATCGTGTATGCTTGCTGGCTGCAGTCAGAGGCTCCGGGCCTTTATCCTTGTTCCTTCTAACAGTGGCTGCTGACATTCCCGAAGCATGTTACAATGGGCCTCCACAGAGAACCTTATTTGAGTCTTACAAGCCCATGCTTGTGAGGTCAGTTGTAGTCACTTTTGTAATAAGTGAGTGAATTGAGGGTCCAGATGTCATGTAACTTGCTCACAGTTCCATAGCCAGAAGCACCTCCCAAAGAAAAATCCCAGGCCTTTTGTTGTTAAGTTCCTTGCTCTTCCCCTTGTGCAACACCATCCAGGTACGAACGATGCTTAAAGTGATTAGCATCATGGGAAGGTGCTTGGCTTGAGTGACCCGTCGCCCTCCTGGTGGCTGCCACTGACTGGCTGACTTGGAGTCATCCCCTGACGAGTGAAGCTCACTGTTCTGGGGTCGGGAACCCTGCACTTTAGCAGAGGATGTGCGAATCGCGGAGCTTCTAGACTGTCAGGGGCCCACTGATAGGACCACCTTAAAACTGTTAAAGTCTCTTCTCCCCCTGGGTACATGTTCTTCCTCCTGCACTCTGACCCTACCAAACCCATTAATATCTGTTGTCTTGGTCAAAAATATTGTGCAGTTACTCTCCTGTCCCAACCTTTACTGAAAAAGAGTCTGGTTAATTAACATTGATTACAGTCCACCCACTGCAAGTAAATATTGATCGCTGGAGTCCCTAATTTGAATACATTTCTCTCTCCTTATCTCTTGTGAGAAAGAAAGAAAGAGAGTATGAGAAAGAGAAGGGGTGAGAGAGGAGAGGGTATTTTTTTAAGCAGCCCAGTTTCCAGGGCCCTGGTAAGGGGCACTAGTGATGTGCTGGCCCTTAAATCTTGCCCACTCTACTTCTGTGTGGCCATTTTTCAGCGTGACGTCTAATTGCTGCAAATAGTCACTGTGCACATTTGGGCCTTGTTCATAGCTCCCTACTTTATTGAGAGACGAGTGATAGTATTGATTTTGGATGGCCAGGGAGAATGCCAGAGAATATTAGTAAGGAGCGGAGAGAACACAGTACATAAACTTTTATGACACAATGTCAAGCTGGATTGTGAAGACATAAATGAAAAGGACAACACAGTCTGTAATTACCACAAGCACGCATTCTCCATCTGCTGGGGAAGGCCGTCTGGACTGGCCAGAGCACGTGGCAGAAGGGGCTGCATCGCCCCGCTCACAGGATTGGTGGCCCATAGTTGGTGCTCCTTGCTGTTGAGAAAGAATATATGGTTCGTGAAAGAGCACCTCTTGTTCCGTGTTGCAGCACCGTCCTGAGGAAAGTGAGTGGATTCCGTCGTCATGTCTGTCACCCACTGCTAGCCAGGTGGCACTGGCCCAGTCACATGACCTAGACCCAGTTCCCTCAGGAGTGAAGCGGAGGCAGAGACCGCTCTGCAGGCTGGTGTAAGCATTAAAGGAGATAATGCATGCAAACATTTTGCAAGGTGCCTGGAAAATAATTGGCCCTCAGCAGATGTAGATGTTATCTGCATCTACATTGGCCCTCAGTAGATGTTATCATTGTTCATTTTTTGATTCAATAAATATTTATGGAATGATTGCTCTGTGCCAGCCCTGTGCTAGGTGCTGGGGAGAGGGTGGTGCCCCAGACTCACAGCTCTTACAGCTCTTTGGGTGAGACAGGTGTTAATCAATCATTGACCCAAATAAATATGAAAATGCTCCTGTGTTAGGAGCTGGGAGGAAGGACATGATGCTACCTGAGGAGTTTTCTGTTGTTCCTGCTTTTTCAAAAATCACACATATTTGTTTATCTGTCTCTCCCACTATGACATAAGTTCCCCCAGACAGGGACTTGGTCTCTTTGATTCACTGCTCTATCTCTGGTGCCTAGAATAGTGAGTGACACATAGTAAACACTCAGTAAATACTAAATGAATGGATAGCTATGTACCTTGGGTATAGAGGAAGAATTAGTACCTGACTTTTAAGAGCTTATAGTTTAATGGGATGCAGAAGAAATGCATAAAATTTAAGAATCAATAGAATCATTAGCAGGTTTAACAACAAAATCACAGTTAAACTTAACGTTGAAAACTCTCTTTACCTGGACGCAGGCATCACACACCAGCATGGGGCCAGATAGGTGTAGTCTGCATGTCATGACAAGTAGTGAAAGAGAATGAAAAGAGGGGAACTGGTCGTCCCTCCCTGAGCTTAATGGCCCTAGTTCACACCATGTGAGTGTGTCAGGTAGGCTAAGGGATTTAACAAACAATGCCCAGTCTCAGCAGGTAGGCCAGCAGAGGGGCTCAGCCCCAGGCAGTATTCAGGACACAGACCATGCCTGTTGGGTGTTGGGCCCTCCCCTGGAGCCTCCACAGGCAGCTGCCAGGTGAGGGAAGAAAGATCCAGAATACTGAGAAGCACACCCCGTTCTATTGTGTCAACCTGGAGGTGCCAGGTTGCTGTGGCTCATGGTGCGTCGGCGAGACAAGTCACATGGCCTCAGACCGGTCACACTGGGGAGTCGGGGAGAGCAGACAAGTGGTGCATCCGAGGTTGGTGGGTGCCAAATGTGTCCACCACGGCGAGTTCAGCGAACATCTTGGCCGACTCCTGTGTGCCAAACGCCGGGATCCGAGATGGCCAGAGCCCTCCGAGAGGACGCCATCTAGTGGACAAAATATAGAAATAACTAATGAAAGGCAGGCAAGCGCTGTACTAGAAGGGACAGCAAGTACGATGGACACATGGAAGAAGGAGGGGTTAATTCTGTACAGACTGTGGGACAGCTGAAGTAGGCAGGTCAGACTGGAAAGGAGGTTAAAACTTTAACCTCTGGGATGGTAGAGATGGCTAACTATCTACCCCCAAAGGCTCGGGTTCTGCCTCCCATGGTACACATTTGTGGCTGCTAAGCAGCTGTTCAGCTGAGGTCCCCATTTCACAGCCTTCCTTGCATCTAGATGAGGCCTGGGACTAGTTCTCAATAGCGAAATGTTACCAAAGGGAAGATGGTTACCTCTGAGCCAAGGTGGTAAAGAAATAGGTTTTCCTTCTCCATCTGCTCATTCTCCATCCCTTGGCTAAATATGGACTTGCAGTTGCCTTGTAAGCCTTATTTGGAGATGGCAGTTCTGCCATAGAGCTACCTTAGACACTATGTGAATGAAAAGGAAATGTTACTGAGTTTAAGGTATTACACATTTTGGGACTATTTGTTATAGACTATATAGCATAAGGTGTCTTAACAGAGGTGCTAAGGAGAAGAGTGAGGCAGTAGGCAGAGGGCTTTCCAGGCATACGAAAGAGTGAACACAAAGTCTCAGGGGCAAGAAAATAAAGGGTTTGTTCAGTCTTGTACATTGTTGGTGAAAGTGTAAAATGGAGTATAAAACGGACAACTCTGGAAAAGTTTGACAGTTTCTTACAAACTTAAAAATGCACCTATCCTATGTTCCAGCAGTTCTACTCCTAGGCATTTACCTAAGAGAAATGAAAACACATGTCCACAAAAATGCTTGGGCTGGAGTTTCATAGCAGCTTTATTTGTGGTAGCCAAAAACTGCCAACAGCCCAAGTATCTACCAGCGGGTGAGTGGATACAAACATGTGGCACATTCATATTGTAGAATCCCATTTGGCAATAATTAATAAAGAAAGAACAAATTGACAATACATGCAGCAATATGTGTAAGTATCAAAACATTATGTTGTGCAGAAGAAGCCAGCTATAAGAGAGTATATACTAAAGGGCAGGCAAATTAATCTATGGTGACAGAAATCAGGATAGCGGTTGCCTGTGGGGGAGAGAATTGACTGGGAAGGGACGTGAGGGAACTTTCTGAGATGTGGAAACATTGAGAGGGTGGTTACGTGGTTGTATACATTCATCGAAACTCATCGGATGGTACCCTGAAGGTCTGTGCAGTTCACTGTATGTAAAATTTTCTTTAATATTAACTAAACAGAAAAGAAAGCATTCAGGGAAAATGAATGGATAATTTTGATTGGAACATGGGGTTCTAGACAGAGGAATTGGGATAGAATATAGTAGCATATAAGATTGGTATGGAGTTTGGCTTTTATTACCTAAACAATCAAAACCCAGGGCTTTGAGCAAGGGATAAACAAGCAATTTTGCAAGTTTCTAGAATGTAAATGGCGGCAGTGTGGAGAAGGGAAGGGAGTAAGACGACAAGTTGTGTTCAGGCAGGGGCCCTTGTAAATTATGCACAGACTGGAATTTCCCTGTGCACGTATGCAAAGGCCAGCCAGGGGAGACAGCTGGGGATCTAGTAGCTATGTTTGCCAAAGGTCGAACTGTGAAACAAACAGTTTCTTTCATACAGAGAATATTTTAAGTCCAATGACTCTATAGTAATATCAGGCCATGTGTTATGATTGGAAATTATTTCTATTATTAGTTACTATTACTACTCTTGGACTGTTGAATGCCAAGGCTTGGAAGGAGCTGGGCAGGACTCAGAGAAAGAAATGGTCTGTGAAGTTTGCATTTTCCAGAGCTCAGCAGACAGGCAGCTAGTCATTTTATGCTCATCCACTCACACCTCGGTCTGTGTTCTTCAGTTTGCATCAGAAGCACCAAGAACCTGGGGGTGATGATGGTGGAACCACAGAGCACAGGCTCAGGGGTGAACAGTTACTTAGACCCACTGCTGAGCAGCCCGTGTGTTTCTCAGATATCCTGGGAAAGGCTATAGCAGCAGTGCCTGTATGTCACCTGGAGTTAGTATGTAGGAAACCCTCACAGATTTCTTAGCAGGTCAAAAAGATGTAAGAACTACTAAGCAGCTCAGAAAACTCTTGTTTATTAAGCTAAACATGTATAGCTGTTTTCGGATTGTTTACTCTATGTTGATGCTGAGACATAGACACGGGTAAGATACCGGATGGGTACCCCTTCTCCTCTTCTGTTCATTCGTATCTCCCAGCAGCATTTCTATGTTGGGTATTTTCCAAGACAGTCCTGAATTTATGTATGTTTATCATTTTCAGCAAAGATGATTCATTAAACGTCAAGCCAAATGTGACCTTATTTAGTATGTTTGTCAGATTTTTCTTTTAAACATACCCAGAAATCAGAACAAATCCTTCGTCAGTCTCTGAAACAGAGTCTCACAAGTAGTAGCAATTGTAGTTGCCATGTACACAGCAGGTGCTCCATAAGTGCTTAAATTGTGCCTAACCTAAGTCACATGAGACTCTCTGGAAGTTAAAGCCAGACAGCTGGTTCCCAGGGTCCTGGTCGTTCTGGCTGTGATGACCTGGGAGCTCCCATCCAACTGGATGGCGTGTGTTCAGCAGTTTCGTGGTAGGAGCTCTACTGAATCACTGCACTGTTTGCAGTCCCATGGTGACAGGTCTCTCAGTGGCTGTGGGGGGCCCTAATTTGCCCGCCACCTGTCCTGATTGTGCAGTACTCAGCAGGTTGAGAGTTCTTCAGGGGATCCTTGCCCTGCCCTGAACAGCAGTGGCTTGGACATGAAGAATCAATCTTCCTGGAAGCTGCAGATGGTCAGACTTCATTCTAGACTTTCCTGAAGGTCTGGCTGATTGCCAAAGGGAATGGGCTTTTTCTGGCAGAGAGACCTGTTTCCCACTCTGGGCATATCTGGGGACCTCAGGACCCTTGCCTCCAATGGGCCTTTGTTACAAAGCTTCAGCAGAGTGAAGCAAACACTTTGGAGACAGACAGGCCTAGGTTTGAATCCTGGCTCTGCTATTTACTAGTACTAGATCTAGTCCTATTAACCTCTAAGCCTCAGTTTCCCCATCAATAAATGGAGATAATAGTGGCAACTACTTGTTTTAGTCAGAGTAAATAGTGCTACGTGCCATAACCAACAACCTTAAATGTCAATGCGCTGCCGTGAGAACAGCATGTTTCTCATTCATCAGAGTCTACTGTGGATGCTTGTGATAGATGGCTTACCCGGGTGGCCCCTCTATGAGAACTGATTCAAAGATCAGGACCCTTTCCATAGTACGTATCTCCCATCAGCTAGGGATGCAGAGTCCTATGTTTCTGGCATTGGAGGGAGAGAGAGATTGAGAGAGACAGAGAAAGAGAGATATAGGGAGAGAGGTAGGGAGGAGATACAAACATCCTAAAAAATATAGTCCAGAACAAAAACTCTGGTCAGTACCTCTGATCACATGATGTGCAGAAATGCAAGAGACTAATGAATTGTGTCCCAATAGTTGGTAGCTTTAAATTAAACATGATGGGAGTGTTTATACCACAGAAACTGGCAAATGCTAGAAATCAGGGCTATTTACCTAGAGAACTGGTAAACATTTCCGAGAGCATCAGTGGTTCCCCTCCAGCTCTGGGTCAGATGACCGTCCCCGGGGCTAAGCACTCTCCTCTAACACTGTGTCAGATGATGATTGAGAAGTGATCCTCTTCCCCGGTCCTCACTGAGGAGCAGGCCCCGGATGCTGGAGAAGAGTAGCCTCTGGCAGAGTTTGAATGTCAGTCCCACAGTATTCAGAGGCTGAGTGCTTCTCACTAAGCCACACTTCATCTTAGTGACGAGGCCTAGAGCTTTGCCCATGGTGGCAAGCATGACATCTCAAATTTGAAACACGGGGTGCCACATTTGGGAGCTCTGAGGCCCTGTCCACCTGCACGCTCTTATCCTGCCTCGCGGTTTTCCCTCTTCTTGTCTGCTGTCCCAGCTGCTCTCCGTGCTATCCGAATTGAAGAGATTTTGAGGAGTTGGGAAGCCTGGCAGAAAGAGGCTCTCCTTTACAGCGTCCCCCATGCAAAAGAGCTGTCTTCTGAAATGATTATCAATCCTTCCCCTCATGCACCTACGCACATGCCCTATTTCCTAATGTTACCATTTCTGACTTTGGCCATTTTCTTTTCTAAGACCTCTGGGAGCCATTAGCAGGGTTTTCCTGCTACCCAGGATTTGCAGGAGAACACAGATGGGCCCAGAGCGGCCTCATGACGTCTGTAAGGATGTGATAGAATTTGCTACTGGAACGCCTGCTTTTCTTACCTGTGGTGAACATTCGTCATCATTCCCCAAAATAGTGCAGACAGGACAAAGGCATCTCTGGGTCTCTGGGCGAGCTTGGCCTGGGTCTGTTTGTACTGGGGGAGTGGGCTGGGCAGAGGGGGTGGGGGTTAGTTTCCCTCATCATTCCAGTGGGGGAAAGGCAAGGTTCAGTGCATTTCTGTTTGTTTTTACAAACTCAATGGGACCACCTCCATCCCCACCACCACCCAGTTTGCAGTCAGACCTTCCCCAGACTCTGGAACACAGCCGCATACAGCCACAAGCTCCAAACAGCACTGGATGAATGGCAAGGTCTGAAATGATGTCAACGGCTTGCGCTGAGGCCAAGGGAAACATGTGGGGGCCTCCATGGCTTCATCCCTTTGCTTGTTGCAACACAGCTGCGAGTCGTAAGTTTTCCTTTGGAGCAGACAGAGTACAGTACATCTGAATTAGATGCAGAACCCAGCATACCTTTTCCAGGCCCCTTACACCCTCCTTCCTCTTCCTCACCCTCCTTGAAGAACTAAAGTTCTCCAAGCAGGTCTGAGGGAGGCAAGGGAGGGGACATGGGGTGGCTAGAACTGGTTGTAATTTGGAATTCGTTTGGCAAGACCTCAAAGTCCACAAGTCGTGGCAGTAGGGGTGGGATGGGAGGGATGGGCAGGCAGGGCCAGGGGACAGGGTGTGAGAGGTGGAAGTCCACAGCCAAAGTGACGCTGAGGGTTGAGACAGCTGTGAGAAGTCAAGTCCTCATGCCTACTTCCCCCTGACTTATACAAGGTTTTGCATTTTGTTTTGTGTTTTGAAGGGGCAGAGGTTAGAGCTGCCTAAAATCATTGTTCCAGTCTTCCATTTGGTTATAGCCGTGGAGACATAGCCAGAGGGTCTCTGAGAGCTGGTTCATCCTTTAGGTTACTTGATGGTGGAGCCGTCTCCATGGTCAGTAATTCTGCTTTTGAATCTGAATCACACAGATGCAGCCCCAGGGGAATATCTTAAGTACCGGAGCAGTGAATTTTATGGGTCAAATGACAAGTCAGTTTATTAAGCCCAATTATTCTTCTGAGTCCAACAGGGCCTTGGAGCCTGGGAGAGGGAGAAGTTTTAGCATGACTCCCTCGCTGCCTCCTCCTCCCGTCACCCTCTCTAAATTGCTTCAGCCAAGCAAAGTTTGAAGAGAGTAGGGTCTGTGCGGCCTGACAACATGATGGGTTGCAGGGCCTCTCCTCCCCCACACTGACCGCCCGGACTGGGGTGGGTGCGGCTGGCCATCGCTAGGAACGCAGCCGCTCCCCACTCTCGCTTCAACCCCACCATCGCTGACACTTGGCTTTCATTTTACGATTGTGTTTATTCTGCAAACATACTTTGGGAAAAGGAGAACTCTCTCCTGGCTGCCGGCCATACCACCTTGTGGCTGCAGGAGCACAGCTGGACTGGGCCTGAGCTCTGGGTGCTGTGGATGCGCCCAAGAGGACCTAGGTGCCCTGAGAGGGTGGGACTGGCGACTCACGGCTTGGCAGTCCCCTCTTCTGAGTCACCTGCCCCAGGAGAAGACGATGGGGCTTCAAGTCTCCTGGGGAAGAAGCTGAGCCACAAAGTCAGAGGTGAGGTCTGTGTTGGGACCTGTAACATCCGTTCCCTTCCACTGAGAATAAAAACCAACCTAACAGCTCCCAGCTCCTGAGAACATAGTAGGTGTTCCCCAGACTTTAACTGTCATCACCATCATTAAAGAGCTACTAGGCACTGCCTTGCTGCTCTGCATATGTTTTCTCTAATTCTTAGACTAGCCAAGCAAGAAAGATACCATCATACTCATTGTGAAGGTTTGGCTCAGAGAGCTTAAGTAATTTGCTCAAAAGCACAGAGCTAGCAGTGTTAGCAGCTGTCTAACTCCAAAGTCTAAGCTTTTCATAGGAAAATTCATAGCCTCCTACTTTTTCTCTGTCCTCTTTTTTCTCTGTCGTGAGGGACCACACGGGGACTACAGGTGGCACCTGAGGCTCAGGGTCCATGGGTCTTCGGCCTCTCCCTGGGAGAAGTTGCCTCCCTGCTTCTCCTTCCCCGCAGCCTGCGCACTGGTTTCTGGCCTCTTTAAAGAGCCCCAGCCATGTTTCTGAGCAGCTGAGCTCTGAAGAGCAGTGGTCTTTTGGCCAAATGCCCTTTCCATTGCTCTTCATGGAATTGTTGAAAATATCACACAGGAGTGGGGTTGGCTTGGGCCTCTGAGTGTTGCCTTCTGGGAGCGGCCTTCCCACTGAGATGACTGCCTCTCCATGTCCTTCCCACCTACACTGGGCAGTGAGATCCACACAACTCTGGAGACTTGGCAGGCTGAGCTCTAACAGCTGTAGGGGCGAGGGGAGATGGCTGGGAAGCAGGAAGAGGTCACACAGTCAGGTTGACCAGTAGGTCTGAGACGGGAGGCAGCATGGAGAGCTGGTGCCCACCCACAGAGTCTGGCAGAACCTGTGAAGACATGGCCATGGTGGCTACTATACTGAATCTCCAGGTTTAGTGATCTGTTGAGCAGCAGAGAAAGAGAAAAATCTGTGACTCCAGGATCTGTGGGAAGGAGGACCCCACAGCTGTGCAGACCCTTCAGCCCACCATTCTCGTTCTCATGCCATGGGCTTCAGTTTGGCCAAAGCCGTGTGTGTGTGCGTGCGTGTGTGTGTGTGTGTGTGTGTGTGTGTGTGTGTGTGTGTGTGTGACGGTCATGGTTATGTGCAGAGTGCAAACTTCCTGTTCCTGGAGTGTAGCCAGGAATTCTCCAAGGCAGACCCTGTGCTATTGTTTGGTGGGAGCTAGACAGGGCATCCTCCCAGCTCAGTAGTGGAATAAAAGAACGACTGCATGACTGAACCAACAAACAGCGGATGGGAGATCTATGGTGGGCTATCCTGGTTTTCCCTCTCCTTTCTCTTTCTCTCTGTATATACAGATTCCACAAGCTACCTAAAAGGGCTGTCTCCTACTTTCTGCTTGAACAAAATTTTGATCAACCTACCAACAATCTTCAGATACAGTATCCAGGGTCCTTTCCAAGGTGAATACAGTCTCCATGGTCTACTCCAGGCAGTCTGTAGGGAGCACTGGGGTGGAATCAGGAGACCCACATTTGAGCTCCAGTCCAGCTCCCAGTTAACTGCGTGTCCTTAAGTAAGACTCCCCTTCTCTGGGCATTAGTGCTTCCTCTGTCAAAGGAGGGTGAGGCCTAGGTGGTCTGATGGAGCCCATCACAACATGGTTCTCTCTAAGTGGCCTTTCCAGGTGCCCATAGCCATCATGCACTGACCTTTGGTGCAGGAGCCAAAGTCACCGAAAACTACAGACTCCTTAGAGGCTTCAGCTGAATTATCAAGTATGTGAAGCTTGGACGTTACATCTTCCAGGTCCTGGGAATGAGGCAGTGAGGAAGCCCGGCAGAGTGGTTTCCGGTCCTGCAGACATGCTTGTCCTTGGAGCCATAACCAGAGAGCGTGGAGAGAGGGATGGAGATTTAAGATGAAGAATGCCCGGGGCTGGTGGTGAGTTACGGACAGGGCTTCTCTCAGTAAGGCCAGAAAAGCCCAAAGTTGGTGGGCCAAAGGGCAGGCAGGAAGGAAACTGTGACTTTTCTGGGCTCAGGGACAGATAACAACAGGCTTCTTGGTGCTGCAAGGTCCCTCTCTCTCCACTCTCTGCCTGTAACAACCACCCTGGGGAGGGAGAAGGGAGAAGGGTGAGCTGGGGGTCTGTGTCTTGTGTCAGTGGCTCCATACTGAGCTGATGATTCCGATGATTTAGTGATGATAACAGAGCAAAGACAGTCTGGAGGAAGAGCATAACTTACCAGAAAGAGTCACCAGGAGTTTGGGTCAGAGGAGGAGACGGTCTAGAGGAAGAAAGGCTGAGGGGGAACCTCTGTAGGCTGGGCTGCAGGGATGGGGAGTGAGGAGCCAGCATCTACTGGCATAGCTGCCAAACAGCCTGAACCTCAAAGCATCTCACCGGTGAGCACTGAGGAGTGGTGAGGGTGGCAGGGGATGAAGGCCCACATGGGCTAGTGACTGAGGGGGTCCAGCCTTCTGTCCCCTAGGACAGCAAGTGTCAGAGCGGTGCCACTCCCAGAGCTGGTGCTACCTAAATAGTATGCTGCCGGGCCAATGGGCAGGCCTGTTCTTCCTGATCCGAGCCCCTAGTAACTTTCCTACAGGCACTTGGCATTCTGCCCAGGTGTGGAAAGCTTTATCATTTAGAGAATTAGGGATAATGAGAAAACTTTTATTGAGCATATATATACTGGCGCAGGAACTCTACTCAGTCCTTTATACATACTGTATTAGGGTTCTCCAGAGAAACAGAACCAGCAGCAGATCTCTCTGTATACCTATCCATCCATCCATGCACATATCCATCCATCCAGAGAAAAAGATTTATTTTAAAGAATTGGCTCATGCAGTTGTGGGGTCTGGTAAGTCAGAAGTCTGTAGGCAGGTTGTCAGGCTGGAGACCTTGGGACAGTTGATGTTGCAGTCTTGAGTCCAAAGACAGTCTGGAGGTACAATTCTTTCCTCCAGGGAACCTCAGTCTTTCCTATTAAGGCTGTCAACTGATTGGATGAAGCCCACCCTGGAGGGTGATCTGCTTTACTTAAAGTCTACTGATTTAAGTGTTCATCACATCTTTTCAAAAACTTCCCCTCATCTAGATTGGTGTTTGACCAAGCAACTGGGCATTAGCCTAACCAAGTTGGTATGTAAAATGAACCATCACCTATACTTTAATCCCTCTTTACAGGCCAGGAAACTGAGATAACGTTTAACAAGTTGTCAAAATAATACCACCAGTAGGAGACAGAGCCGGGACTCAGATGCAGGATTATTTGATTCTGGAGGCCACCCTCAGCCATTGCACTACACTGCCTTGGTTTTACCCCCAGAGACCCTATTTAAAAACACATATGCTTGGAAAGGGTACATGTTAAACAATCAGTGAATCTCTTGCTCATTCCATCATTCATATATTTTGGGAGTATCTCTGATGAGCCAGACACGCTAGTGAATCAGTCTTGTTGATCATCCTTTGCCCCTTGGATCAGCAGTTTTCAACCTTTCCCACCAGGAGCACCAGCATCTGACTGGCATTAATGGCATGCCCAGCATTAGGGGCGGTGCCCAACGCACTTGGGATTGCTCTTTTATGTTACACTCCAGAAGCACTAGCATCTCAGACTGTCACCTCTCTGAGACCCTTCCCAGAAGTTGACTTCTTTAAGATCCCCAAAGGGTATCAGATCGGGGTCGGGCTTTCTGCTGCCCCAAAGCGCACGCAGTAGTTGTCTGAGAGGCGTGGTTCCCAGGGATTGGAAGCTGGGGTGCCCATCAGCCTCAGGAGGACCAGGACATCCACCTCCTACCTTCACCATCAGGGGTCAAGACCCCATTATTCTCCTGCCTGTGCTCGGCAACATGGACATCCATCTAACTCCCAGTCAAAGGTAAGGACTGAAAAGCAAGAGAACTTTAAATTCCCATGAAGAACCTTGAGAAATGATGAATTTGAATTGGAAAGTAAAACTTTTTTTCCAGCTCTTCCCCCTCTGAGCTGGAGGAAAAGTGTCAACAAAATGACTGCCCCAGCTCCTGTTAACTGATGTCTCTCAGACGGTCTGTAAACACAAGACAAATGGTTCTGGCCACTACAAATCACCATCTTGATGTGTTGCAGACCAGAAGTCAAGTACGCACAGATTGCTGAGACTCCCACTCTGTTTCTGCTGTAGAAGAATTTGCCTAATAAATTTCCTTTCCATTGTGTGAGGGGGAAAGGAAAGAGAAAGCGGGCCAGCTTGGACAGAAAGCCCCACATGCTGAGGGCGTGGTATCGACTGCTGTGCTAGGTCTCCTCTGTTCAGTTCAGGCACCAGGCCTTAGGCAGCATTTACCCCCTTGTGGTGCTACAAACTGGTTGCCGGAAGAGGAGAAAGGCCGACAGATGTTGCTTCTCAGGTTTCAGAGTTTTAGGAGCCACTGGCTCCATGAGAGTCAAATCCCACAGGTGTTTCCCAGCCTGAGTCAGGGTAGTCAGGTTACAAGGAGAGGCAGAACCTCATAATGGGCAGAGATATGAAATCAGGGATGGTGTGGTGTGAGCTCTTGAAGTTGCTCCTTAGGTCAGAATAAGTCAATTGACTGGTCTCGTGCTCTGCATAGAAACCTGGGTTTCTATTTTCTTTATGAGAGAACTGATTGAATAGATGTCACCAACAAGATCTCTCTGATGGCCAGATTCATTCTCCAGTGAGCACCAGTTAAGGGCAAGAAAACATAGAACAGCTAAAGGGTTCCCTGTGGTGGCCAGCTGTCTCTTATTGCCATGAGGTGGTTGCAGCACAAAAATGTATTTTGCCATGTGAAGACCCACTGCAGAAGTTAGTACTCTCCCCACTCGTGTCAGAGAAAACGGCAAAAGAAGAACATGTCTTTCAAAACAATTATTCCTAAAGGGAATGATGTGAGCAGGAAAGTTGGCATATGAGCGAGGCCACCAAATTTTTTAGCCCCACAACATATGGGTTACACTGGAGGATGGCAGGAAACAGATTTCTACTGGTATTTGGAAAAGAAGTCTGTTTTCTATCTAGTGGATATCAATTGCATATTTTTTAGGTCTCTTCTTTCACTCCTTCCTACCTTCTTTTCTTCCTTCCATCTGTCTTTCTGCCTTCATTTCCTTGACGAAAATAGAACAATACATACAATAAAATATGTAAATAAGCAAAATCATTTAGAGTAGGTCTTGAGTTTATGCACGCATCTCCATATTATAGAACTAGGTCATTAGTCTTGGAATACATTGGTTTGGATTCTCTTTGTGTGTGACTCTAAGAATCAGAATTTTATAGCATTTAAATTTATTCCATATAAATCATATAGTCCAATTCCCTTTTATTCTAACAAAGGAAGAAACCAAATCCAGAGAAGTTAAGATTCTTGAAAAGAGTCACACAGATTAGTCCTAAAGTCTGAGTTTGGAGAAATGATGTCAGTTGCAACCTCAGACTGAGGGGCCCTTCTTTTTCCTGGTGGAGCATGAAAAACTTTGAGAGACAACTACCAGCTTCATTAATTCACCTCATTTTGTGGGCTTCTGTCTTCTCTGTCTTTCCATCTCTGTCTGCAGCCTCAAGCTCTAAAAACAAAGGATATGGAGGTCTTTTGTATTTTGTGAAAGGCTAAAAAGGCATGCCCATATTAGGCAGACTGTCTTGTCAGGTTCTTAGTGGCAGAAGGAAACTAACTTGGAAAGCTTGCTGAAATATTTTTTATTCTTATTTTGAAAATGTCCTGATGGCAACTCAAACTGGTAAGGAGCCAAAATATCAGAGACTGCTTACTCTTGGTTATGCTCAAAACTGGAGACCCTGTAAATGTGGATATTATTCTATGTCGTCATTTTTCAGAGCTGAGAATTACGAGATAGAGCACTGAGGATGGAGAGCTTAGAAAGGTGGTACAAATTCTGTTTTTATCCTACCCTCTTCTCTTGGGAGCCCAGCAATCCCCCTGTGTTCTCAGATCCATATGGAATGATCTTTGGTGCCCTGGCTCTTTGATTTCACTGCAGTGTTCCCACAGGGAGATTCTGAGAGAAAAGGGGGGTCACACAAAGGCAGCTGAAAAGTCAAACATGCAGGGCTCTGGTGACCACTCTGTTTTGGAATGGAGGTCCAGTTGTAATCTTAATCATGAAGAATGGAAGTCAACAGAACCAGGCATATTCACTCTCAGAACAAATTCCAAGTTCTCACCATGACATAAAAGGCCCCAGCAATCTGGATCTTGCCCACCTCCACAGCTTCACCTCCTATCACTCCTTGTCTTTCACTAGTTATAACCACACTGGCATATTTATCTAATACACAAAACAGGTCCTGCCTCAGGGCCTTTACACTTGCTGTCTTACCTCCCTGGAATGTTTTCTGCACCATACAACCACACATCTAACTCTTGATTTATTCATATTTCTGCTCAAAGATACTTCCTTGACTACCCTGTAACATCCCATCCATCATTCTCCATTCCCTCACCTTACTTTTCTTTGTATCACTAATATGCTTATTATTTATTTTCTGTCTCCTTCATTCATGAAGGCTATCATGAGGCTAGTATTCCTTGACTTAGTGCCAAGCACATGGTGGGTGTTTAATACATATTTGTGGAAGAAGTAAATGCCTTATATTTAGTGTTCACATATCTTTGTATCTCTTTCCACACCCATTTTTTCCAAGTACACACACCTACCTCCCCCTGACTGCAAACAAATACACACACCAACTAAGCACAAAGCATTTAGGCATAAAGTTATTTCAGATTCATTAAGCATTAATTGAAAACTTTTTTAGTGCAAAGCCCTTTACCAGGTGCAGGGGCAAGAGGAAAGTCCTGGAAAAAGGGATAAAAACGGTCTTCTCTTTACAGCAAAACCCTTTTCCATTGACTCATAACTGAATCTGTTTTACTTATTGTAATTGCGACAAAAATTTACATGGGAATTATTTTACACTCGTATGTGTTCTGAAATTTCACTTTGATTTTAAGCATGCCACTTCTCTAGAATTTTCTTTTCTATACCATCGCGTCTTGGGGTTATAATTAATTCTTTACACTGTATTGCAGTTTTGGAATTCCTGATGAGGAACAATCCCAGTACTGAGGTTGCACAATTAATTCTGCAAAATAAGATTAAGAAACTCTGCATTCAAGGATAGAAGACCCTGTCTGGTGATTAGTTGCCTGGAAGAGCTTGTTACAAGCCAAATAGAAGGAGCTGTCATCCTGTTGATGGTTTCCAGGGACCAAGGCTCCAGGACCTGCAGTAATTTCATTTGTCATCATTGCAAAACCAGATAGCCGCATGAGCTGCCAGAGCCTGCAGCAGAGGAGGTTCACTGCCAACTGTCCTTAGGAACCGGAACACAAGGTAGACAGGGCAACTGTTGGAAATGAAGTATTTCTAGCAGTTAGATTATCATCTTCATGAAAAATAGAGGCAGCCAGTTTGGACCTACTTGTAATAATTTCCCAGCTCTAGGCAAAAACTTTTAGTGATCAAGATATCTCTAGAAATCATGAAGATAGCTATTTCCCTTGTCACTGTGAGAACAGGTTCTGAGAAGTCTTTGATTAGACAGTGCAGCAACACTGGCCAGGAGGAGGGGAAATAAGTAAGACCTGGCAGAGACACCCTATCGAGGCATTAGATGTGAGCTGGAGGGAATGCATCTGACTGGAGGGTCAGCGGTGTCTCAAGGGTATAAAAGTGCAGGTGATCCTGAGTCAAGCAACAGTGCCAGAGAAAAGTAGGGAGAACCATGACCCCGGCGGACGCAGGGCTGTACTCTTATTCTGCTCAGTTTGTCTATCTGCTGATTCATGGGAGTGCCTCAGCTGATAGCCGGGGGTAAAGGCCAAGGACTCAGGTCCCCAAGAAAGGGAGTAGCAAGAGCTGAAAACAGCACAAAGACCTTCCATAGCTAGGGCAAGCCAAGTTATGCTGTGGAAACCAATCACCCCCCAGCTCAGTGACTTAAAACCATGAAGGCTGGTTTCTTGCTCATACTCTGTGTGCACTGCACATCAGCAGGAGACGCAGCTCGTCGTGGCCACTCAGAGGCATGGGCTGGTGGAGCAGTCACCATCTCAAGTGCTGCCGGTCACCCCGCCTGAGAGAAAACACGACTGGAGGGAGCGGTGGCTTGTACTGGTGTTTAAACGCTCTGTCCTACAAGTGAATTCTGCTTACAGCTCATTGGCCAGAACTAGTTTTACAACCCCCACAGGAGGGGAAATACAATCTACTGAGTAGGTGGGTGGGGGGGAGAACTGGAAACGCTTGATGAATAGAATGAATGACTGGTGCAACCCCTCCCTGATCCTGTGGGGTGCTCAGGAAATAATGAAGAGAGTGTCATCCACGTCAGCACCTGAGATCCAGGGTAGTTTGGAAGCATAAAGAAGACAATACAGAGAATGAGAAAAGGGGGGGCCAAGGCAGAAGCCCAAGATATGAGAGTGAGCCTGCAAAATGGAGGTGGGAAGCCTGAGGTGGTAGAAAGACATATTATAGCTCAGGGACCATGCCCACCCCAAGGCTGTCTGTGCCGATTGGGTCTGGATGGCAGATAACCCAATTCCGGATCCATGGTCACCCAGTTAGGGGACCGAGGCTGTAAGCATAGTCCTTTCCTCGATCCTGGCTGGCTGTAGGGCCTCTAGGACTTGCAGGTGGAGCCCATCAGAAGATGGACCTGTTAGGAAATAGGGACGGGACATGTTGGGGAGGGAGGCAGGGATTCTTAACTTCCTCTAAGAGAAAAGCATCTATTTTATTTTCAAGGACTGTCATTGTAAGTCCCCAAACCCACAGGTATAGACGTTAAGGAGAATTTTCCAAGGTTTTTGTAATTCTCAGATGAGTTCTAAGGGAAGTAGGGGATTTTTATTTGCTTAAGACTGCAGCAGTGTTTCATAGAGTGGAGCTCAAGACCACTTATATCTAAACCACTGGGGAGCTGGGCAACATGTGGTTCCCTAGACTTCTCCCCAGGCTACATATTTGGGGATGGAGCCCAGAAATTTGCATTTTTGACAAGTCCCCCTGATGTAAAAGTTGGAGATCTGTTGCCTTTAAAGGGGACGCAACTGCCATTGGGGTGGCACAAGTTGGTCCTCCCTAGGAACAGAAAAGGAAATCCTTCCAGTCTTGTGATCTTATACTCCAGGGCAGCAGTTTAAAGATTCTGATGGATTTCACTAATTAGTCCTGTTTTCATTCTGGCTCTTAACTGGATTCTGACTCCGGCCTCTTGTACTGTCCCAGCTTGCCCTGGCTTTTGCTGGAGTCGGGGCCACCAGTTGCTGCAATGGGGAAGACAGGTGGCTGGGCCTATGGGGTGGGGGGTCTGCTCTCCGCAGGAGACAATTACATGCTCCAGAAAGGACAAGCATGGCCTGTCCTAGGCAACAGAGGGGAACTCTTGTCAGCATTTTGAAAAGCTGGCGCCATGCTTGAAAAGGGCTGACTGGGGCCACTGATGGGTCTGGCTGAAAAAACAATTGCTTATGAGGCAGATCAGTGTCAACTTTGAAGTGAGCCATGCTTGAAGTAGCACCATCGTGGTAACAAGCAGAATGAGCAGGGCTAAAATGACATATTTAGTCAGGAAAGAAGCCTGTGTTTAAGGGAAGAGCTCTTTTAAAGGAAATAATGCATGAGAATTGGATGAGAAGCTTCTGGCTTCTTGTTTGTCTGTCTTTTAAAGAACTTCAGGGAAGTTCATAGTCAGGTGGCTCATTCCCTGAATTGAGTTACGTGTGCAGCTTCCGTATTTCCACAGCAGATGGAAGCTGCCCTTTCCGGATTGTTGTACGGTTTCCATCATTCATGAGCCTCTATTTCCTCCAGAGTTTCCAAAGGAGGACTGCCATGCCTTGCCCACTGCCTGACGGATCTCTACATAGAGCTATGGATAATGCAGCGTAACTGCTGCACCTGGGGAACTTGGGTCTGTTTTCCCCTCCTCTGCAGGGGTCATTGTCCTTGAATGTACTTGCAAGGAGCAGTCATGTTTTTGCGGTGATGGTGGTGGGAGAAGAGTTGAGTGAGCAGGTGTCTTACCCTCTTCCCAGCTCTGCTCTCCTTGCTTCCGGCTCTGCCATGAGCTCCCATTTGCTGACTTCTCATCTCAGGTCTAAAGACCGGATGCCTTCATGTGAGTTGGCTTCTTTCTCTTCACGGGCCTCCTATAGTGAAGCTTGTCAAGGCCATACTGTGTTCTTGGACTAGGCCTTCTCCTCCTCCCTAGCTCTGGGTGGGAGGTGGGAGGTGGCAGGAAGTTAGTTATTCTTCCAATCACACCTTCGTAAGTCTTTACTTTCTCAACTTCCTTATGTATAAAATGTGGGAATAATATCTCCCTTTAAGGATAAAATATGATCTCTAAGAAGCCTAGCTCAATGTCTGGCACAAAATCAGCATACAGTATGTACTTCTTGAATTTAATTGAGCTATTTTGATTAATATTACAAATGATATAATTATGATAATGATTTCCTATTTGGGAGAGGCACAGACTCAGGCTCCTACATCAGTTACATTACAGATGTCACAAAAGGCAGGGTTTTTATTCTGTCTGCGGCAAATAAAACAAACAGCTCAACTTGTCTTAATTTAGGGGTAAAGTGTTTCTGCCTCTTTTCTCTTAAAAGCATTCTTTAACAGAGCCCAGAATGCACAGTTGGAAAACATCATCCAGTTTGTAATTGAAATCAGGAGTTTGTTATTAGCTTTCTGCACATGCACAGACAAGTTATTTAACATGTCTTTGCCCGGTTCTCCTCATCTGTAAGATGGGGAGAGTGTTTTCCTGATGGTCATTTGTCCGCTGTGTTGTAAAGATAAAAGAAGACCCTTTCAAATACTTTCAATTCCTCAAGAGAAAATGTTGCTATAGTAACCCAAAGCATTAGCAGAGGTTGTAGTTCATTGTTGGAAAATCTTTCAAAAGATAGTTTTTGCGTGGGGAAAAAAAGAGAAACATCAGGTTAAAATCACCCATTCAGGTAACACTTGGCCACTTACAGATCAGGAATCCCTTCCGGAAGGTTATGGAGTGTGTGCTTTAAGAGTTACTTGCAGCAGAGAAAAAGCTCAGCGCGGCTACTCGCAGCTCGGCCATCTGGCGCGCCCCCATCCCCCACCACCCTGCTGCTGCTCACCTGGTGGAGTGCGTGCCCAGCAGCAGCGGGGGGTGGCTTTGCCGACCCAAGGCCAGGCTGGTGCTGTGGCTGCCGACGCAGCAATCCAGCCAGGAGACAGGAGAGCCCATTAATTGGCTAATTTTGCTTATAATGTTTGGTCACTGCTTGGCAGGCCCCTCTGTCTCTTGGTGGTATTTAGTTGGGCTCATTTAGAGAACTGGCCTGGCTTGGAATTATTTTTTGAATGGCTTGGTGTCATCTTCTAATGGCTCCCACCTAAGATCCGCTCCTTTCTTTCCCTTTGCACCACTCTCTCATTTGGATCAATTCTTCCAGCCTTAGTACATTGGCCAAGCTGATTTGGAGGGGAGTCTCAGTAGGCGTCTCAAAATTCCCATTCCTTCCTAAGCTCAGGTGAAGGAGGAGGGCTGGCAACTTTAAGCTAGTCACACTCTGCCTAAGGAATCATCTTTAAACTAGACCCTGTAATCCAATATGGCACTATCCAAGGGAAGCCTCAGATTTCTAAAGTTGTCCTAGGTCTCCAGCACCAAAGGTAATGAAATCCCCAGGTATTTACTGCAGTCTGGATTTTGGCGTTTTTCTTTGGTGTCATTTGTGTTCCTAAGGCACTTGTTTCTTTGTGAAAATTTACTAGAAATTGTTGAAAAAAGATGAGCCTATGACTCTACCCTTTATTCAGTGTTTTTGTTCAGTGCCAGTTACCCTTACCTATTTTTCTTTAGGTTTTTATCTTTCAAACTTTTTAGTGGCCTTGGAAATATGCTCTTTTTGATACAGCTTCCTCCCAAGCCCTACCCCCAAATTCTTCCTACTTTATACATAGGGAGGTACCAAGCCTCCTATTACCAATGTCAAAGTCTTTCTAAGAGCTCCATAAGTGTGTCATCCTGTCTCTTCCCCCCAAGAGAAGGGTATTACTACTTTCTCTATCTCCTAACTGTGCTGGAAATGCCTTCTTACTCATCAGTTTTCCCAGTTCCCCTTTTGATCTGTCAAAGATTTTCTGAAATCTCATTTCCTTCCCAGTGACCATTCTGCCCTTTGGAGGGATGTTGGTGACTTAGCTCAACACTCAACGCACACAGGTCTTTTTGTCTTTCTAGCTCCCCTAGCTTTTGTATAATGAAGATGCCTTAATTTTCTCATTTGCCCAGTGCCTGCCCCTGGGGGTGTGCGACCTCCCAGCCTCCCAGGTTTTCAGTGTGCCAAGTCTAAAACATCAGATGCTGTCTTAACTTAATCTTGTCTGCTCACTTCTATGGCTCCAGGTATTTGGGGTAATTTAATTTTCTTGCACAATGATGAGGAGCTCTGGTTTACAAATGGCAAAATGAGGTGCAGATAGATTCCTCAGAACAAATTAGTGGCTTGATTAGACATGGAGTTAATCTTCCAGTGCATGAGTTATTTGGCCACATTCCCTAGAGCTCCTCATTTCTTTTAGATCTCACTATGTATGGGCAGAAAAGAGAGGAGCCATTTTTTTAGTCTTGGTTCGGCCCCATTTCCCCTACTACTTGGTAGGCATTTTTATAAATGCTATGTGATGAAAATTAAAACTTCACATTACAAAGAGCAACAACATTTGAGACTTTATCTAATTTTTAAACTTCTAATATGCTTTCAGAATGTGACTTGTTTTTCTGAGAGAAATAATTTAGTTAACAGTCAGTTACGGTTCTTCTCAAGGATAAGGTAGAGTCATTGAAATCCAATTCCTTATGAAGTTATCCTTTAGTGAAATTGTAACTCTGGGGCTGGTGAGTGTGTATGTGTGTGTGTGTGTGTGTGTGTGTGTCTTGGGGTCCTGGTGAGAAGAGCGAAACTCTAAGCATCTTGGAGGAAATATTCTTAGCTAAATTTGAAGTTAAGGGCTCTTCCTTGAGCTCAAGTTTCACTGAAAACCTAAAGCATGGGCCAAATTCAGCAAGAAGCTTATTTGTGGCTGTGACCCTTGAGGACTGGGCAAATTTGATAGTTCATCAGGCCTGGTTTCTGGAGGAGTCTGGGTCGGTTTGTGGGAGAGAGTCTGTGTCTAATTAGGACGTGACGTGCAAGGAGAGTTTACTTCTGATCTAAAGGACAATTCAGGGTTCCTCATACCCACACACACTCACAGACACAGACAGACATGCCTCTTATGGGTTGTATAAGGTTTACGTGTGAGGGACTTTTCCAACTACATTTCACTTGGATATTTTCAGGTTCAGAGAGCTGTACTTAAAAAAAATGAAGAAATTTTCTGTGGTAAGAAATTCAGAATCCAGAAACAAAGGAAAAAACATTCTACATCCTCCATGGGCACATCAGCCCCAGTTTTCCTCCTCAGACTAGGCCCTGCTGGGAGACAAAAGGCTGACACTAGTGCTCACTTTGGAACTACAACTTTAAAGAAACATATCTGACACACACAGAATTTGCCAACACTGGATCTGGAAAAGCCTGGCATGGCTTCCCAGTTATTCAGCACAGACCAATGCTCATGCATGCTTTTCTCCCTGCAATTCCTGTTACGTAAAATAATTCTATCTCCCTATGCATCTTGTCACCAATCAAACCACTGCCTCATGTTAAAGCAAGACAAGCATAAGCCTATGCTCCTTGCATAGGGGAAAACATAAGTGAATTATTTTGAAAATTTGATTGTGAGATGTGCCTATTTCATCTGACAAAGAGAAAGAGAGAGAAAGGCAGAGTTGAATGACCATCTTTGTCTTTAACCCCCACCCCCACTGTAGTCAAATAAGCTCTCATATCTGTTGATACGTGATGGTAGAAAAGAATTAGGTGTTCAATACTTTTTTGAAATATTGTGAAAAGTAACACAAAAACAAAACCCAAAAAAATCCAGTGGGAGAAGAGACTGTAAAATAATTTCCAGGTAGCTGTCTGGTAAGTAATACAAAGAATGGCATCTTTCTCCCTCATGCCTCTCGGTATTGTCCTCTTTGTTTTGACTCTACTCTCGGTTTTCCACGTCTGATACGACAGATAGCAAGAAAACTGAATCTTACAACATGGCTGACATCTTAAAGGAAGTTTCAGTTACATGATAGAAGTTTAGAAGAGCTTTTTTTCTATACTAGAGGAAGATACGGGTGGGGGGAAGTGTATGTGTATGTGTGTTTGTTCATGCAGAATTTGTATTTAAAGATAAAAATCCTGTACGTGTGGAAATAATTGAGACTCCATGTGATATATAAATCAATGAAGGAAAATGCATAAACAATACAGATAGCAACCAAGAAACAGATTAATGTAAAATAATATAATTCGGTGACATGTTGGCTTCTGCCTTCTTTTTAGGTAATGAAAACACATGTTTGTGTAGTCTGGTTTCCAGGACATTCCCTTTAAAGTATCTTCAAAACATTATCTTATCTCTGGCTCACTCCCTCTTTAACCTTGCTCCGATGTCTGGGATAATGATGGTGGATGCACACGAGATCCAGAAAGCAGTATGTTAACCACACAGTGTTCAGAACTGTTCTTCGGGTGGAGACACTGGTGTGTGCATATTCTGTCGTACAGCAGCAGAAAGAACGGACAGAGGGCCTTTATGTTGTCTGATAATGCAGCTCTTTGAAACCTTGCTGGCAGACTCTCTTCACATCATGTCACACAAGACAAGAAACGGGACAGGCCCTCTCTGCTTCTCGATTCATCGACCTGCTATACAATACAACAAACCAGCTTTTTCAAGGCCCCCTGAATGAAGGCCTGTGCCTGCAAGGGAAATTTAATTGGATTTCTTTATGGGTTGCAACAATCCAATGAAAAATTATGTAAGAATGGCATGATTCAGTTTCAGCATGCACTTGAATAATAATATTTTTTTTATTTATAGCAAGAATTCTTTAAAAAATAATAAGAAGTTTTAAATGAAAACATTCTGCAACAGCACTTTTCAGCTCAACTAGACCAGCCAGCCCAACTTTATCCACAGCAGCTTGTGTTGTGTGGATGTTTGTGTCATTGTCCCAGCTTAGCAAATGATTTTAAATGCATAGATTATATTCAGAATGGAGTCGGAGTCAGAGTCAGAGGCTTTCAAAAGCACCGAGTTTGGTTTTCTGGAAGAAGAATGTTGTCTTTAACAACGTCCCCTGCTTTGAACCAAAGTGCATTTGTGAATCCTGGATAGGAGGAAAATGTCCATCACTCCATCCATTCTTTGAAACATCTTTGTGTCATTCGAAGATTAAGTCCTCTGTAGTGTCTTGACATCTCCAGATTGGTTGACACAGAATTGAGGTGGTTTCTTACCTTCTTCCTTGAAGTGGCGAGCAGCTAGTACCTGCCTAAACTCCTTCCTTGCTATTCCTTTGCTAAGGCCCTGCCTCCTGTTTCCACAGTTTTAGGTGTCCTTTTTGGCCACTTGGGCAGCATATCAAGTTAAAACAGCTCATTACACCCACCTTCACCCACAAATACCGACACAATTGAAGTACAAGGTGGCTGATGGTTTAGGCTAATTTCCTTCCTGACTCAGTCATCCCTTCACATTCATCTTCCTTTATTCATCAGATCACATGCTCTTCCTACTGCCTGCAATACATCTTCACCTAGTTTACTTGGAAAACCCACATTCATCCTTTGAGACTGGGTTCAAATACCATCTCCTCTGAAAGCCTTCTTGCAACCCTTCACCCTTCCAAAATAAGCACTTGCCCCTCTATCTACCCATTGCCCCTTGTACATATGCACATGCCTGTCCATATAGTTCATATCACATTATTGTAACTGCATTTATAGTTTTGGGCACCCACAAGACAGCTAAATACAAGGGCAATTGGCCATATTTATCATTGTGTCCTCAGTGCTTGACACCATGCCTGGCACAAAGGAATTTAATAAACAGTTCTTAAGTGCAGAAATGAATTGGTGAATGAAGAATGACTGATGAATGGATAGATAAAGGTAAAATATGGTAGCCATCACGTATACATGTCCAGCCAAACAATACAATCTAGCTGTCCAAAAAAGCAACATTAAAATGCCAGATTTTATACCCCTGAATCAAGACCCCATGCTGAATTTCTGTAGAAATGACTAGAAACATCATACTCATTTATGTAGAACCAATATACCTAAAAACTGTACAATGAAAAGCTTTTAAATACATATATAAATTGGTTGAACAGGGCAACCCAGTAACCAATCACTTGGTATTTGCAAGATGTCTCATAATAATAATATTATCTGACTTTAATATGTGCTTTGCAGTTTTCAGAGTACTTTTATATTCTAAGTCTTGTATTTATTCAGCAAACATTTACTGAAAGCCTGCTATGTTCTGATCACCCTGCTATAGTGTATAACATTGAGCAAAATAGGCCTCATGGAGCTTAGAGTATAGTGGAAAAGCAGATTTTAAACAAATCATTTCACAGACGATTTTAACCACAAATAGTGCTGCGCTTAAAAGGAACAGAATATTAGGAAGGTGTTTATTACGTTTTATTTATTTATTTTTGAGTTTTATATTTTTGTGAAGATTGCAGACAAGTATCCATCATTATATGTCATGCTTATACCAGAACGGCCGTGTTTACAATGGCTAGCAAGAATGGAAGCAAGATTAGAATCTAGTTCTACTTCCAAGTGGGGCCAGGTATTGACATGGCTCAAGGCTGAACTGTGAAAGCTACTGGCCTGAGGCACTCCAGAAACTTCTTCAGGAGTAAACTAGAAGTAAGAGGTCCCAGCTTCGTGAATGGAAAGGACTTGAAGGCCTGAAAGAAGTCCTTATAAGAGTCTATTACACTTCGTTGTTTGACTGAGATTGTGTTTGTGTGTGTGTGGCGGGGATGGTGTTGGAGGGGGCAGTGTTCACAGTGTCTTTAGGCCTCCTGTTGTTGACATGATCATGGCCACCATCTGAGCCCTTGTTACATGCTAGGCATTCACAATATATTAATCTCCATTTTTATAACCAAAAGTCATGAGAGCTGAGGCTTAGAGAAATTAAGGACACTGCTCAAGAGCAGAGAGCCTGAAGGTGACAAGACTAGGATTTGAATACAGGTCTGTGGTCTCAAACCTAAGTATGGTGCTGTCATTTAATGTGCCTTCTGCTTCCTGACCTGCAGATCTCATGGTTTTGTAAACTGGCAGTTGCTATCAAAGGAACTTTTCCACCAATTTCACTCTTGCAGTGAAAGGATTCACAGGATAGTCAGGTTGCCTGCTTTTAAACAGTGAAGATTTACAAACGGGTTTCAGACTGTGGTAAGAACCCTCCACCCATGTAGGCATATGCATACACACACATGCACGCACACACGCACACACATACTCCTGCTCTAGAGCTCGTCTTTATAGCTCTGCTTTCTTGCCACCAAGAAGAGACTTCAAACGTGTTTGGAAACTCTCGGACTTCAATGGGATCCACATGTGTGCATCTGCAGACAGTATTTGGCTAGTGGGGAAGAAATGAATTGTCATTTTCAGTGACCGTAGAGAGAAAACTTGATCCGAGAGCCTCTTTTTACCATGGGAAGCAGCTTTGTTGGTAACAGTCCTAATATTCTTTTCAGCGGGTGAACAGGGTAATGATGCTTTTGGCCAAGGGTCATGGGGAGTGTGGCACATGGGGGAATAGTTGAGCATTCATGGGAGGAAATGCAATCGCAGGGTTGTAAAACAACTGCCATTCGACCAACTCCAGCAGCTCCAGTCCCTCACATTTCAGTCACTCAGAACTTTACGACAAATTCTCCTTTTGGGATAAAACTTTCCAAGTTCAGTTTATGTTCTCTAGGGGTCAGCTTTTTATGGGAAATTTGTGCTAAATCAGCATAGCTCTGTTCAAGTTGGAGAAATACAAGACATGATAACACTTTCCCTCTGCCAACTTAAAAGAGATGGTCAGCAGGGAACATCCCCTGAGGCTGCGGTCTCGGGGATGTCTCTTGTTTCTAAAAGTTCCATGCTTGGATGTGATCATAGTGATGATGAGAAACAGCATCACCAGTTCAGAGAGGTCTGGATCAATGACAGAGCCAATAGATGGATATTGCCAGGGAATGGAGACAAATATAAGAGAGATTGGGAAAGAGTAATGAATGAAAAGAGAGATTATAACACAGAAAATGTTAATTGAAAGGGCCTTCTCTGATTCAGAAAAATCACAAACAAAAACTTCCAGGTTTTGAATAGGAAAATCATCTGCTAGAATTCTAGCTCCCATCTGTGCAATGGGCAGGAAGTCACGAGAGCTGGTCTCTCAGATTGATAATGTCTCCTGAGGATCCACCCAGTGTAGACAGCACGTGAAGTCATGGGCCCCGGGTCCCTCATTTGCACCACAGCTTATATGACAGAAATTACTATCCCTATTTTACAGAAGAGGAAACAGAAGCTTGTTCATTCATTCATTATCCAAGAAATAGTTTGGAGACTTTATCATGGGTCTAAATCAGTGAACCAAACCATAAAGTCCTTTTCTCAGGAAGGCCACATTCTAGCTTCGAGAATTATGAGATGACAGCTTTCTGTTGTTGAAGCTATCTCATGTGTGGTACTTTGTTACAGCCACCCTGGCAAATTTTCACAGTCCTCTTCATATGCAACTTCAACAAGTGCACCCAAATAGGGTAACAGACTTAACCTGCAGATGAGGCATTTATGCAAAAAAAAAAAAAAAAGTCCTCACCTCTAATTTGTTGTGAAGTCCTGTGCTAGGCTCCCAGGATTTGTTTTTACTGATGCTTTTTAGAACCTGGGAATCATTTTTCCAGTTTTACCAGTGGCCCTGGTGAAAGAGATTCATGTCATACACATAAACCTTGAAGAAAGTCAACAATCCCAATTCAGGGAAGAAAGAGGAAGAGAACAGTTTGAATGATGCTGGTGAGTTTGCCCATCATCCCACTCGGGTTTGTTTCAGAATGACTATGAGCCAAGAGATATCTGCTGCTCCAATCTGCTATTTCTTCCTGCTCTAATTCCCACATGCCTTCATGTGAGGGCATCTTCCAAGGCAAGGGTGATTTCTATGGATAAAAATGCCTATTTTTCATTATTTGGGGTTCAAACTACTTTGCCCTATAAAAAGACTCTTACCCATCCCTACATAGGAGGTGAGCCCACAGAAGGGCTGGTATGGAGCACCTCTAGTGGGCACAGTGACATGGGGATGATGAGGCACCCTGTAGGCATCATGCTCCACGGCATGGATTGGAGCAGGCATGACAGGCTAATTACAAGATGCCCTGCAGGGAGTATTTATAAAATTATATTTTTTCTCATTGAAGTTGAATGCAAAAATGAATGGGTAAGCCCGGTGTGAAAGAGCAGGAAGATAATCTAATCCAGTCATGTTTAAACTTCTTTTTTAAAGCACCAGATCTTTTATATAGTGCAAACCTATGTAGAACCCAATGTAGAAACAGATATAGGTGGAAATTCTCTAGGTCAAAGTCACATCAGTCAAATATCTCAAAATGAGTCATGTAGCTGAGTGAAGTGGGCTGGGTGCAGTTCTGGTGTACTGGAGAGAACAATCCTGTCTTAAGAGGCAGCCACTAGATGGCTTCAGCCCTGCAGGGATGGGTCTCAGTGTTACCAGGTCTACTTCCCAGGGAAGCCAGAAAGCTAGACTGTTAGTGAAAACTCCAAATGTCTAAAACTTCTGCTCTCTGAGAGGTGCTGTTAAAAGAATGAGACAAAAAGCTACAGGTTTGGAGAAAATATTTGTAAAACACATATCCAATAAATAACTTCTCCAAAATAAAGAACTCAACAATAAGGTAACAAACAACTCAATTAAAATGGACAGAAGATCTCAACAGACACTTCACTAAAGAAGATATAGATATACAGATGACAAATAGGCATATAAAAATCTCCTAAACATTGTATATCATGACCCGTGGGAACTGCCAATTAAAACAATAAGATACCGCTACGCACCTGTTAGAATGGCTAAAAGCCAAAGCACTGACAACACCAAATGCTGGTGAAGATGTGGAGCAACAGGAGTTCTCATTCCTTGCTGGTGGGAATGCAAAATGGTGCAGCCACTTTGGAAGACAGTTGGCAGTTTCTTACAAAGCTAAATGTAGTCTTAACCATGCGCTCCAGCAATCGTATTCCTTGCTATTTACCCAAATGACCTGGAAACTTATGCCCACACAAAACCTGCACATGGATGTTTACAGCAGCTATGTTCATAACTGCCCAAACTTGTAAGTAACCCAGATGTCCTTCATTAGGTGAATGGAAAATTAAACTGTGATACCTACAGAGTGATAAGTCACAGGGATATGAAGTACAGCATGGGGAATATGGTCAGTAATATTGTACTAACTTGTATGGTGGCAGGTGGTGACTAGACTTAGCATGGGGGTCATTTTGTAAAGCATATAAATGTCAAATCACTATGTTGTACACCTCAAACTAATATAATATTGTATGTCAACTATACTTCAACTTAAATTAATTATTATTTTTTAAAACAAAGATAATGTTGATAGGCATGACAGTGGAGAGTTGTAGAGAAAGTTGGGCTTCTTTGCAAAATATATCCTTAATTTTATCTGAGATGCTTCACCAACAAATTAATGAAGATCCTAAGCTAGAACCTGGTTTTATACTATATCACCCTGACAAATATTTTAACAATCTTCCCCAACTCTAGCTTCCTGGTCAGTCACTCCTATTTACATCTATTTCCATCTCCAGGTTGTTCTGAGTCATCCTCACGTCTTGTATAGAATGGATGAAAAAAAAGTAATATTGGCTGCCCTACTATATCACATTCAGTGACTTAGGAAGACATTCAAACTCCCCATTAAGAGTGTTTCAAGACAAGCCCTTGCCTCTTACCGCTCCAGTTAGGATGGAAAAGCATTCCTGACTTGGAAAAGTTACAGACCCCTTATCACCCATTCCCCAGATTGATTTAGCAGAGGGGGTAGAAAGAAGGGAGCTGACATCTATTGGGAACTTAGCTTCAATGTGTGTTTAATTCTCACAGCCACACCATAAATTGAGATAGAATTAATCTATATTACAGAGGAGAAAACTTAAACTCACCACAGTGACATGAGTCCCGAAACCACACGGTGAATTCGTGTGGACCCAGATCTCAAGCCACATGGGTTTCACCCTCTCTTTCTATTTCCAGTTCCCTTGTTGGGGAAAGATCAATTCTTCCAGCAGGGAGCTTCCTGCAACGCTGTGATGGCACTTCATTTTTGATGCTGGTTGTAGACTGAGATTGAATGTATGTTGAAGACTCTTGGGTAACACTAAGGCTTTTGGGGAAAGAGAGCATTGCATTCATGGGATGCCTGTAAATACTCATAGCTGCTGTCACTGAACACAAACACTGTGCCAGGTACGGTACGTGCCACAGGCTACTTTATCCTCACCACCACCTAACAAGTCAGGCACCCCTTATAAGTTCAGTTGTTAAGGCATCGGGGCATCTGAAGCACATGCAGGTTAGCTGCCTGCCAAAGGTGGTATAGGTACTAAACGATAAAGCTGAGATTTGAACTCAGGTGGTATGACTCCCAACCCTCTGCCGTAATGCCTCCTTAGCACCTATCAAGTGCCTGAATTTGGTGTTGGGGGTTTTCACTGTGTGACTGAACCTGTGGGGCAGGTTCAATCGGTTATAAGCATCTGTGGTCAGACATACAGGTTTCATCACATACCAGTTGTGCTGTCTGGAGGCAAGTTATTTAGCCTCTCTGTGCCTCAGTTTCCCATCTGTAAAATGGGGCTAAAGCAGTCCTGATCTTGTGGGGCAACTGTGAGGGGTGAAATAGGTGACTAGTGCCAGGAAGCAAGCACTGTTCCCATTTGATACGGGAGAAGAATGAATTTCCAAGGGATTCGGCCGCTTGCTGAGGGCTGACCCCGCCGCTGAGTCTATTGCCGCCTTGGACAGGAGGGAGAAGGGGGTGGGGGCTGCTTCTGGAATGGATGTAATTCACTCTAACGTGAATATAATTTAGACACCAAATCCAGTGGAGAGCACCAGCCTCTAATAGAGAAAATATGATTTAGTGGTTAGTTTTTAAACTAAACAAATTTACTGTGGTCTCTAAATGAGTCTCATGACAAGAACAAAACATTTCTTTTGCTCCAGATTACCAATATCACATGTTCCAGAGAGAAAACCAGATGGCGCTTAAGCTGGGGTCGGTCGAAATATATATATAGGTGAGTTGTTTTTTATAGCCGTTGGCATATAAAATAAGTCATTATTCTAAATAGAAAAATATTGATGATGTCATTGAGGCCATTGAGAGACACATCAACCTGATCTGATGAACTGGGAAATCGATAGATACTTTCCAAACAAGATGACATGCCTTTTTAATTGGTTGTGTGAGTGTGATATACTGTGTATTGCAAAGTTCAAAGTTAATTCTCACTGGTTTGGGGTTTTGATTGTTGTTTCTGTATGCAGGCACTTTTGCATCCACTTAGTGTATTATTAATAACAATAATAGTACCTGCTGTGTATGCTTTCATTCCAATAGGACAAATTTATTGGTTATGCTTGCCAGCATCATAAGAAGATTGGCATTTCTACCTGCTTCCCACGTGATCAAGGGATGGCTGGTGTGAGATTGGTCTACATTTAATGCATAGGACATCAGCCATGGAACATCCCATTTCCTGTGGGATATTAATTTAGAGGCAGGTGACTTACTAGATAATCCCAATCATTTCTGGTTGGGCTATCTTGGTACTATTGCCCTGGCCTCAGATGAAGCCGAGGTGAATTGTGGAAACACCCTGTTGTCTTTGAAACACCTTGCTGAAAAGGCCTTGAGGTCATAGAAGGAGAGTTTGAGATTAAGGGAGGTGGTGTCTTGCTGTTGTACTGCATGGCTTCTGTTTGAGACATGCAATATTTTTGTGCAATATTTTTCTTATATGGAACTTCTGAAGAAGCAGGCCCTGATAAATATTAAAAGGGTTTGTCCCCAAAGGACTTGACATCCCTTCATGTATTTTTTAGTGCCTTCTCTTGATTTCACATTGTTTGGGGTAAATTTCCTTTGGGAAGATGACTGGAAGTCCAGAGAGGCTCATGTGAGAGAAGAGAGATGAGTGAATTCTGGAAATTGCCGGAATCAGCACTGGAAGGAACTTTAGAAATCATTTAGTCTGTCCCCCTCTTTGTAGACAAGGAGGCGTTTCAGCTTACAGTACCACCTAAAAACAGGGGCTGAATATCAAGGTAGTTTAAAAAAATTTAATATTTGCTTAGCATAGTGTTTTGGGGACAATGGAGAAGAAAGTAAAATGACTTCATCTGTGAAACTGCTTTCCAGAACACTCACATTTGGGAGAGGATAATGCAGGAAAAAAGGGAGGAGAAGTCGGAGAGAGGATTGGAAGAGAGAAAGAGAAGACAAGGAGATGCGAGAGGGAAAAGAGAGTGACAAGAATTACAAGTAAATGGCCGTACCAGCATCTTAACCTGCCTCCCAAATAACAGTGCTTTGTCCTGGCCGTTGGGAGGGAGTCCCACTGACAGGGAACTAACCGTGTGGACGCCCTCAGCCCACAGGCAGAGAAACATCTGGTGTTTCAGGACCCTCCACATATCCTTGGCATCTCTGGGTGACACTTGATTGTCTTCCATGGGGAAGCAAAAATGATAGGCACCTAACTGTTGTTATGGCAGGATTGTGAGGGGATGGGACAGTGGGAGAGGGAGCTTGGGAAGGTGAGAGCTCAAAAGTTGTGGCCGAGTAGGTGGGCTGGGAGGTAGGCCTGGACACTACCATGCTCTTTTAAGAAAGTTCTTCAGCCTCTGCAGAGGATCCCTGCACATAGAGTACTTACGTTAGAAGATAAAGCAGCTGTCATGCTCCAGACCAACTCCATATTTATAATGACCAACACTGACGGAGATTTACAAGCCTGGCCCTTAGGAGGGAAGCTCCTAAGAACACACACCAACCTTGAAATGGAGTTGGTTCATCACTCCACACCTTATCACCTCTTCATCAATCAGGATGACACTTTTTATGGTTGCCTTCCCAGTCCAGGGTCAGCGATAGGGCACTGGGCTCCTCTTGTTTCCCTCCTCCTGAGAATGCTGGGTGACCTCACTGCATTCTTTCCCACCATGCCTCCTGCAGGGGCGGGGGGCGTTCCTACTCACTCTAAGCTGGGCTGCTGATTGTCGATGCCTAGTCCTCGGTGTGAAGGTGGCCGTCATCCTGGGGAAACTGGAGAGGTCTCATTTTAGTTGAGCCAGTCAGTTTCCAGTCGCACGTGCCTTTTCCCCCGAGGGCACTGTCAGGACCACTCCGGGTGGCACCCCACTGCGGTGTGGAAAGTGACATCAGTGCAGCAGCAGCCCTGTCACCTGATGTCATGCTTTCTTTGTGGAGTTGTGACCTTGAATAAACCTCTGAAGTTTCCTGGGACTGAATACCCTCATTTTGGATAACAACAATAATACTGATTAATGATATAAGTGCTAACATTTATTGAGTTCTTATTATGTCAGGCATTGTGACTACCTAAATCCTTTGTGTTAGTTAACTCATCTAAATCTCTCAAAAAGTCTGCCGTGCAGCTACTAGCATAATCCCCATTTCACAGCTGAGGCAATTGAGGCCTAGGAGGTTTAAGTGACTCACCTGAAGTTAGTGGGTCAATTAATGCAGCTGGATTTTGGACCCAAAATTGTTTGTGACTTCTGTTTAGAGACTTAAATGTTTGCAGAGACTTTCACAGCAGCTCTCTCACTGACTCCTCAGTATAGCTCTGGGAAGAAAGCAGGATAAAATGGATCATTCCTACTTTATCAACAAGAAAACTGGTAGAGTTTAAGTGACATGCAAGGATAGCTGGCTTAGCCAGAGTAGAGTCATGAACGCCAGTTTCCTTTTTGATAACTTGAGATCCCTTAGCTCTGAGCCTCTGCAGAGTGTAGCGCTCGGCCCAGGGACCCCTGAGTGTCCTTCCAGCTGCTTCATCTGATCTGTGAGGTGGAGAGGCACTATCCTGCCTATACAACAAACGCTCCTTCCATTTTTCTTGAACAGTGGTTAGAATATAGGAAGGAATTTCTTTTCATTGAGGCCAAACAACTGTTTTATTTAGAAAAACCTTGCTGGTACTTTCTTAACAACAACAAAAACCCTAAAACATTTGGTTGGATTTTTTTTTTTTAACAGAGCTCTTCAACAGAGGCCTAATATTTACTCAGGATTGCCTTATCTAAAGAATATCAATTAGGAAATGATTAAAGAATATTGGATCTCCTTCCATTCATTGCCTCAAATATTTATGAGGAATGCATATTTATGGAAACATTCATTTTGTAATCTTTGTATCTACTTTATTAGATTTCATACTGAGTTACTTTTTGTCAGGTTTCCCCAAAATCCAGTGGCTAAATTGGACTTAAATCTATTAAGTATTGACTCTAGCTTTGCCAAGCAGAAATGATATTCCATTAATAATGCAAGTGTATTAAGCATTTTTGATTCTGTAAGTGAGACAACTTCTCAGTTCGAGGGACTGTGTTTACACTCAGGCAAGAGAGCAGAAAAGGGTTTTCTGATTTATGTCAGCCAGTTTACACCATGGGATACTTGTGAAAGAAAAAACTGACCAAATTAAAATTGGCCTGTGGGCTTTATTTTTTATTTCCTGTAGCTAAAAGTGTATAAATGGAACTGCACTGCATAAAGCACAATAATTTGTTCTTGAAATTAGCAAGCACACGTTTCACCCATAAAACCGTTGCTCTGTGATGTGAGACTGGATTTCATTTCAGTGGTCTTGATTTATTGTTTGGTTTGTTTTATTTTGAGGGGGTGGGAATAAGACTACTGCAGAACAAATCTATTACAATGGTTGACAAGAACAGATCTGTGAAGGTTTATTAATCTTTAGAAAGTGTGAGTCAGTGATTTGAAAATGTTTAAATGTTAGGAAGAATGTTGAAAGTCCTTAAAGATGTGTATATGCAGCTTAAACCAAAATATTTGATGATGGCTTGGAGAGGTCTTCCATTATTTCATTCTTCACTTTAGGTTATTTTCTATGCTCTTGCTTTTTGTGCTTAAGGGACAGATTTCTTGTCATGACAGTTGAGAACATGATACATTAGGACAGGTTGGCTAACGTTGCAAGAACCTACCATGCTGATTGCATAGACCACCTCCATCCTCAACTCCCTTGCTCACCACAACTGTGTATTCTCTGATAGGAGCTGGGTAAATGGAAAAGGTGAGAGGCATTTTTGGTTGAAAGGGGAAGCCAGGAGGCAATATGGAGAGAGAGGATGGAATTGTAGCCACTTCCTTTGGCTGGTTGCTTTTTTTGGTAAGACAGGTAAAAGCCATCAGAACAGCTCAAAGGAGAGTTGGCGAATTGCTGGACCCAAGCATAGCTGTTTTGGGGCCTAGATGGTACTCTGCGCCACTCTGCCACACAAATAATTCAGTTAGGGCTCTTGGCTTCAGTAACAACTCAACTGGCTCAAGGAATAGAAAAAAATAACTGTTGGTTCATGTGACTGAAAAGTTCAGGAACAGGCTGGTTTCATTTATAGGGCTGTTCCAGGGCCCCAAAGGAAGTCACCATCCTCCATCCCTTGGCTGTTCTTTCCCAGGTGGTTTAATGAGGTTCCATGTTGTGGCAAGATGGCTGCAGTTCAAGCCCAGGGGAGAGAACGTCAGCATCTCTCCCAGCATGCCCAGCGAAAATGCTGTGTGTCTTGACTGGTTGAAAATGCTGGTTGGCTTGACTGGCCATCCTGGAACCAATCACCAAGTCTAGGATAATGAGGGCCCTGATTGGTCAGGCCTGAGCCATAGGCCCACCCTCAAAGAGTAGAAACAAAACCCACCCAAGTGCGTGGACTGGGGGAGGTGGTTCCCCAGGACAAAGGGGTGGAAAGCTGAGTGGCAGGAACAGTAGAAAGCATGGTGCACTCAGAGAAGCAGGATAAGAGACCAGGGCCAACTGCAGGTGGCAACTGCTGTTCCCAGGTTGGGACATGCAAGACATCCATTTAGGGACTCCAAGAAATAACTGAAACACTTGGAGGGGGCTCTGTTTCTGGCAACTGACTAGAAGGGAGACTTGGGCCATTGTGAACTGAGTATAAAAATGGCATGTTGATTTTCTTTCCAAAGCAAGCCTAGGGCATTTGACTACACTTGGAACTCTAAAGAAGACAGATGTCATTTAAAACAGAGTTGTATGAACATATGTAATAAAATCCCTACAACACTCTATTTAAACTCTTGTTATGGTTTGTTTTAGTGCAGTTTTAAAATGTTTCGTTCTGGTAGAAATACAAATCCATTTATAGACTGATTCTGAGGAACTGGAGACAAAGAAGTCTTTATCCAAGGCAGTTATGAAGTTGAAATTTTCTGAGGTAACCTCAACAGCTAAGAGATACGACGGTATTTGTCTCTTAAAATGAACCCAGTCCTTCTAGTACCCGTGACTGGGCCTTTTCTTTCTCATTCCTCATGTTGTATGTTTTTGTTTCCTTCCTAGGGGTTGGTCAATTTTATTTGTCTTTTCAAAGAGCCCACTTTGATTTTCATAGTCCTTTATACTTTTTTTAAATTTCTCAAGTTAATCAATTCCATCTTTTATTCTTATACAGTTCCTCTTCCAACTTCCTTTTAATCTATCTTTTGCTGTTTTTTTTTCCTATTTCTTAGGTTGCATGTTTAGTTTATTTATTGTCTTGATTAATAAAGTTACACATTTTCTTTTGAATACAATTTTAGCCACTGGTCATACATTTTTTTAATAAAGCATGACTTTTCTGCTAATTTCTAGATAATTTATCATTCAGGTTGATTTCCTCTTTGATTCAGGAACGGTCTAAAGTTCTCCTTTGAATTACTAAATGAATGAGTTTTGTTTCGTTGTTGTTAATGGAGATTTCCAGCTTTTCTTCATCATGGGAAGGGAATATGGCTTATTAAGTGAGCTCAGCATTTTTGGATTTTTAGTTTTGTGTGTGGCCGAGCACACTATCAATGTTTTGCAAATGTGTAATGGACGTAAGAGGAAAAATTAATTCTTTATAACATACATTCTGTTTGTGCATATGTATGTACATGTGTGTGCATATATATATATATACAAACATGCATGAAAACACTTATACACACATATACTAGATTTTATTGATTATTATTCTAATCCTTTATATCCCTTTTTTCTTTTTTTGCCACATCTGATGCACTGCAATATGAGATCCAAGGTCCCCCATGATGGTACTATGATTCTTGTTTGACCAGATTATTCTTAGACGGTTAAAGATTTTGTATTAGATATTTTACTGATTTCATTAATTCCAAATATTCCTCTTTTCCTAATTTCATGTGTTGCCCTTAAGTTCCACTTTACCTGAGTTAATATTACCGCTCTTCCTCGGGTTTGGTTTCTGTTTGGATGATAAGATACATAACAACACTTTACATTAAAGAATGGGATATACAAAATATTCAGCATAAAAATAGATGCAGCTATTCTTTTTTTTAAACTCTGATTTTCATTTTGTTTTAAGTACATCTCTTACTAATGTAGCTAAATTTCGGTTTTTTCCCACTGGTTGGCTTGTTTTCTCACCTAATCTGCGAATCTCTGTCTATTAATGAGAAAAGATAAGCCACCTGCATTGTGATATCTGACATTTTTGCTTGGATGCCTTCTATCTTATTTGATTTTTTTTATTCTGAATATTTTGTATATCCTTTTCCCATTCTTTAATGTGAAGTGTTGTTTTATGTATCTTATTTTGTTTATAGATACCTTCATATTTTTAGCAGTCATATTTAAACTTATATGTCTCTACCAAAATTAATGGCTAATTCTACCCTTGCCTCCTCCCCAAAAAAACACAGGACCGTTAGCAGACTTTTGCTTTCCCAGTCTTAATTCCTGTATCTACCCCTGGTCCATGTTCTAGGTATTGTTCAGTTAATATGGGATTTTATTTCCAACCAATTAGAATTTTAATATAGTGTATCTCTTTCTTTCCAAATATTCTTACTTAACCCTTGTATTATTATTCATGTTTGCATTATTATGAGGCTATGTATGGAGGTCTTGCAGCAGAGAGGGTAAGAGTGCCATTTCCCGAGTCAATGCTTCTGAGTTCAAATCCTGTTGCCAAAAGAAAAGTAAGAGTAAAATGTAATTTTTTTCTACAATGCGAAGAAAGTAATAGTAAATAATATATATACCATACTTAGAAAAATGCTTGGCACCCTGTATGTAAGCAGTTGAAAACTGTAAGGGAGTATTATTATCATCCGATTAAATTTCATTGTAAACGTCATGGCATATGGCGCTGGTCTCCTCTAGTTCTTGGGCTCCATTATCTGCTACCTTGAGATCTTGGAATGACCATTATTAATTTGAGTTCTGTATTCTGATTTTATTTTTATTTGACTTACACATTTTATTTAGTAATTCCTTTAGAAAAAGTAAAAAAGCCTTTGCATGCATGGAAATGGCTTCCCAATGTCTTGATCGGGTGGATAATTTTGAAATTATCACCCTTCGTTTACACATAGTAAAATCAATGCTCATCTTATTCTGTTCTCTTTGTAAGTAATGGTTCTCTACTTATCCTCTGATTTCAGAAACTTTACCCAGATATGTTTAGATTTGGCTTTTTTCCTCTTATTAAATCTCCCTGGCACTTAATAAACCTTTTTGATGTGAAAATGCAAGTGATTTTTTTTAGATCAGGGAAATTTTCTTTTATAATATATTCGATGATTCTCTCCAAATTGTTCTTTCTCTCTCTCCCTGAACACCTGATATTTTCACATTAAGTTTCCTGAATCCATCCTCCATATCTCTTCTCACTCATTATACAATTTCTTTGTATTTTTGTTCTGTACAATGAATCAATTTGTCCATTTGATCTAAATTATGAGTTGAACCTTCATCAAAATCCAGTCCATTCTTCAATTTCTTTCCTCTGGTTTAACATTTACAACTTTTTTTTCAGAAGCTTTAAATGCTCTTGGATTTTCTGATACAGCATCATCTTATATCACTTTAAGAGTTTTCTTAGTTTTCTCTATTGTTTTAGGTCATATTATATCTTATTTCAATTATTAACTCAGCCTTCACAGATGCCACCTATCTGGTTTCACCTTGTTCTCTTTTGAAAACTACTGATTTCATTTGCAGTCTTTCTTTGCTAACTTATGTTTGTTTATGTGAGTTGTTTTGACACCTGTGAAGGTAAAGCTACCCGTGTCTCCTAGGCAGATACACATGGTAAAAGACTGGCTGGTGATCAGAGGAAAAGCAGAATATGTTCCCCACTAGTTCCCAACAGATTAGCAAGCTGAGTCCTGTTGCCTGGAGTGTGGGGGGCAGCCCTCTAGGACCTTTTGGTGCTCCATTAGTGACATGGACGTGCTCTCACCAAAACCCATGGAAGGGAAGCTCTTCATTCCAAGATTGGTGCTGCCCTTGAAGGTGGCCAGGGCCCGGGGACGAGAGGACTTCCTGGGGCTGTGCACAGCCAGCAGATGGGGCAGTTCCTTTGCCTGTGTTAAGGGCATCTACCGGCTGAGCTGCCTGCCCCACTCAGGCAGCCCTGGGAGAGGTGGTCGTGCCCGAGCGCCCTCCAAATGCAGATCGCACTGTCAGTACCCCTCCCCACCTTAGTGCTGAAAACACGGCTCAGAAAAGCTAACCTTCATTGGCCTCTCATCACACCTCTTCTCAAGAACTCAGTCTTAATTGTATATGGATTCCCTCCAGCCTCCATGATAGACCTCCCTCAATCAGTAGAATGTATCCCTAAAGCAGGGAGTCTTCTCCTGGAATTGTATTTGAATTTTAACTTCTGAGACACCATTTAGTGCTAGAAATCCTTTTGTGAAATGTTTTTCTATTTTTTTTAAATGAAAAGTAAGACATCTTTCTCATTCAGAGAAAGAGAAAGGTATTAAGGTGTATAGATTTCATGAGACAAAGCAATGCGACTTCTTCTGTGATGCCCAAAGAGGGGAGGACCAAGAGGAGGCAGGAAAGGCAGAACTTCCTGCCTCTGTGTTTTTCAAATTGAATATGGAAGATGCTATTATTTACCTATTCAATGGACATTGCCACCTCCTATTCCCAGTTAGTCATACTCCAGGAGAAGGATCCTGATTAGTCTGAGCCAGTCATGGAAGCTCCATTAACCTTTGCTAGACCTTGATTTCCGGCCTTCCTTGTAGTTAGGGAGGGTCGTAATGAGTGCTGACCAATGACACTTAAACGAAGGTATTTTAGGGGGCTTCTTTTCCTCTTTTTCATTCTTTTTTGTATGATGGTGTGAGAAGCAATGCCTGGAGCTGTGGCAGTCATTTTGTGATCATGAAGAAACAGGCCAACTGTGGAAAACAAATACATTTAAGATGGTGGATTAACCTAGGATGAAAAGAATTAGATCCCTGATGATAGAGGTGAATCACTAAACATGTTAAGTAATCATCTAGGAGGTATGGTTTAACTCACGGCATTTTTAACAGATGCACTGATATTTGGGTTGGTGTGCTGGGACCATGCAAAAACAGAGAATAAACATTATTTTATTTTTAAAATACTACCACTATATTATAAAGTAGAATTCAAGACTTATGCAAATTTTAAAAATAAAACAGGAAAGATCAAAGTAAATGTCTACTTCTATTGGGCTTTTTGGCCCATGGTTACGGATGATCACTCTCCTATGCCCTTAGGAATTTGGAATGAGAGCTTCAGAAAGAGCCTAGATGGACAAACCAACGTTCTCCCTTCAATAAGATCAATAGTCAGGCAGATTATTGCCGCTGCTGCTGCTGTTATCGTTATTTTTCCATCAGTGACTGAGGAGGAACGCATTGCTGACAACTCAACATCAAATGTCAGCATCAAAATGTGAGGCATTTTGATGCCAAATATGCCAGCCTGTGAGAGATCTGATTTTACCATAAAGATTCAGGGAGAATTAATGAGTGTATTTCCCAATTGAATTAAAGTTAAGTGAGGCTGTGATTAATAACAAGAATTTGTGTTATTTATTATTCTTTAAATTTTACTTCTGAGGATAGCTGCTCTTTAGGTATTTTTTCTTTCCCAAAAGAAGGCTGGGTACAATAACAATCAATGCTGCATGTTATTAGGGACTTACATGCCAGACACTGTGCTAAGCACTTTGTAGGCATCATATCATTAAGTCCTTACAAGAATTTTAGAACAAACTGTCACATATAATGAAACCAAGACTTAGAAGAGTTATGTAATTGGCAGAAGAGATTTTAATCTCCTGAGCCCATATTCTTAATGCAACACTGTGTCTTCTTCCAAAAAGCAGTTTAATGGCACTCCTTGTGCACAAACCCGTTTTAACATGGGGTCTGGATTTTGAACAATTTATCTGTTTTATGGTGACATATTTTTAAAATATTTGAAAAATTATTTCCTTTGTCTTTGAAATTCAATGGGCAAAATTCAAACTAATTGATTATCAGCAGAATATATGGCATGATTTGTTTCATTACTAACCAGTGGGGTGCTTATTAACTAGTCACATACATACGTCCATTGTATTAGATTCTTAAAATATCAAACAGAACACTGATGGTCTTTGAGCCACAGATTAAGTGAGAAAAAAGACCAAGGGTTCTGTGGGGCATGTCATAGATAATTCAAACATAGTACAGTCATTTCCTTCATAAGACAGTGCACATAGTCTCTGACTTTTTTTCTATATTGACAAAAAGTAATTCCAATTTTCACACTGTCACAGTACAAATAGAAGTGTGACTTATGTCTCATAATTTGCATAGCTGATTTCATGTCTTTTTGACCATTCAATCATGTCTGACAGTTGCAAAATTGTTTTTCTTTGGGACACCACTGGTATACACTTATGCTTCAAGGAGTCTCCAAATTGAACCATGAGTTTATTATAAGACACATAGGGAACCTGATCCTAGGATATGATAATCAGGTTCAGCAAATCAATGAATTAGTCTCCACCATTACTCAATCTGCAGTTTCATTCTCAGAGAGCTTTTGGATTTTCACTGAGTGCCAAGGTACTCAGGCACCCAGTTGTGAATGGTGAATAGACTGAGTGTTCCTGAGGCCTGGGTTAACCAGCCTGGAATCCTCTTATCCTGGGTCAGTCCTGATATATAGGTAAACAGAATACTATAAACCTACAAGTGGTGCCTGTGAAAATGCCAAGTTTGAGATAGCGTAAGGGTCTTCACTTTTTAACATGGGGATTATGAGGGAAACTTGAATGACTCTGGTGGAGGCCAGTCATAGTCACCTGCTTCCCCACACTTACCTTGATACAGCACCAAGACCACCTGACATATCCCCACCCTTCTTAGGGATGCCTCTCTGCCCACAGCTCCTGCTGAAAAACAACTGTGGGCAGCTATCTCTTATATTCTGTGACTTGTCCCAGGCGCAGCTGGTTAGACCCAGAGTGAGCACTGACCCAAGGAAGCCAAGACAAAGCTTGTCAAAGACACAAGCCAGGGCCTGGCCCCAAGAAGAGAGCTAAGTCAAGATCTCTGTTGGAACTGACGAGAGAGAATGTCATCAATGGGGCTGTAGTAGAAAAGATACCATGTGGTAGAGTAGGGCTAGACAAGATCTCGGGGAGACGATTTCCAAGTGTGACACCACAAGGGAGCAGGACTACGGGGTGGAGAAAAGATACGGTGCGCAGGGTGAGTACAGGCCATTAAAGGACAGAAGAGAAGGATGTACAGGGAGAAACAGAGAATGTTAGGAGGGGGTGGAGAGAGAGGAGGAGTGAGTGAAAGGGGCTGGTCCCTAAAACTATCTAATGCTAACAGTTTTCTAATTTCTGTACGTGAGCCTGTGTATCTTCACAATAAACCTTAGTTTTTTTTTAAGAGTTCATTTCTTCCCTGTGATCTAAAGGGTCTGTCTGAATCACACCAAGTGGACAAATAAGGGAAGAGGTTGGCAAGTCTAGATGCATGGTGACGATGAGGCCAGGTAAACACAAACGCCAGGAGATTGTTCTGTGTCCTCCCCTCTGTGATCCAAGGCTCCGTGGTTCACTCCTGCCCCAGAAGCCGCCGCACCCTAGAATCGCAGCCCCTGCAGGGCCTGGGGTGCTAAACATTTTGCCCTATGATGGCATTTTCAGAAGTAGAGACCTTGAAAGGCTCTCTCTGAAAAGCGTCTCAGGAATCTGGAAAGGGAAGTTGGGCCTATTTGGCATGACCTTAACTAATATTACTAAGAACAAACCATCCTGAGAAGGGGCACATCTAGGAATCTTAAATGAAGAGTTTAATTTAAAAAAACAGAGTCTTTGGGTTTCAGGTCTTTAAGGAAAAACTCAGTTTGTTTGGTTGAGAATCTTCTGTATTGCCTGTGACCTAATTCTGTGAACAAAACCCCAGAGACCAGCAACTGTTTATAGCTGAGGGAGGTATCCGTTCACTTAAATAGGGCCCATCATGCTGGTAGCTAAATGCTTTGACAAGTGGGAAAGGACAAGTGAAACGATCTGAATGGCTTGAGCTATTTATCTATATATTGTAAGTGCTGTATTTCCTGGAAAGAAGCTGCGAGTGAAGAAAATAGTTTTAACTTGTTCCCTCAACTTCCCGGCTGTTGTGATACTCGAACCACATTTCAATATTTCTGGATTTTGTCTGACAAACTAGAAGCATATGGAGATGGAAGCAGGGAAGGGAGGCAGGCAGAGGATGTAGTAGACAAAGTCCTGGAACTGGAAGGAATACCATGGGATCAGATGCTACAACCCCTGTTTGCAGGCAGGGCTTCCCTGACACCAGCGTGGATATGCCTTCTGTTTTAAAATGACAGCAAAGGCATTATATTTAGACCACTCCCTCCTCCCTATCCATCGCATGTCACGAAAAGCCACTTCAGCCAAGAAAAGTTGACTACATGGGGTCTACTTGAAGGGGTAACTGTCCTATTTTGGAGTCTGTCTTCCATTGCTATCTAAAATTTTGTAAGTTGAATGTCATTTCTTTGGGCTACACATCTCCAGGCATTCTCTTTGATCTTTATATAAACTCATCAAATAACTTCTCTCTAGGGCAGCATGGGATTACTAGTGAATTTGATATTACTTGGCATCTATGTCAGTTGTGGGAAGAAGCAAAAACAAAACTGGTATCTCTGGAGCACCATAAATCTGTGGTTCACAAAATAGTTCATATAGTATTTCATTTCATCCCCACAACACAAAAGATAGATTTAAGATAGATATTATAATTCCCATCTTTCAGATGAGAACACTGAGGCTTTGAGAGAGTCTGAGTTTTCCAAGGTCTGTGTACAAGAAGCAGAGTCAAGATATGACTCAAGTCCTTGGGTAGCGTGCTTTTTTCCTACTTTCAGTGGACTCACCAGGGAACCGAAGATACTCACAAGCTGTTTTAGGTCAGCTTTTTAGCTAGCGACCAGCAGCCAGGAGGGGGCAGGACAATAGCAGGCAGTGGGTCCCAACCCCAGGAGTCGGCCAAGGCCTCTCCCTAAGGGCATCCTCCAGGGGGCTGGGCCCGCCCGCCCCCAGGTGAGTGGCAGCCTGGCCAGCCTTGGTGAGTGATGACAGGAGCTGTCTCTGTCCCCAAGGCAGAAAGTTCTGCAGGGAATCACCACCCCTCATCTCTGCCTTCTCATTATCCACTCAAAACAAGTCACTGTTAGATACCCCAAGTGTGTTGTTGATTTAGTCACTGTCTTTATTAGTCATCTTCTAGTGAATAATAAATTAACCCAATGTGGCAGTTTAACACAATAAACATTAATTACCTTTGTTTCTGTGGATTAGAGATTTAGGAGCAGCTTAGCTCGGTGGTTCCAGCTCAGGGTCTCTCAGAGGCTAGAGCCAATAGGAGGTTTGACTCCGGGCTGGAGGGCTCAGTTCGAAAATGGCTCGTGCCCAGGGCTGTCAGCAGGAGGCCTCCTTTCCCCACCACGTGCACCTCTCCAAGGGGCTGCTTGAGTGGCCTCCCAAGGTGGAAGCTGGCTCCCTCCAGAGCAAGAAATGCAGGAGAAAAGATCCAAGGAGAAAGCCCTTGATGCCTTTTATGTTCAAATATTGGAAGTCACACATTGTATCTGGCACACTCTGTTCATTAGAAGTAAGTCACTAAGTCCAGCTCACATCTAAGAGAGGGAATTAAAGTTTACCTCTTGAAGGAAAGCATACCAAATTATTCGGGGCCATATTTTACAGTTACCACACAGTCCTACTAGGGCACTGAGGAATCTCAATAACATTCAACAAATGTAAGATCCTAACACATATATGTTGAACAGCTACTTAAAGAAAATCATTTTGAAGGGATGCTAAGTTATTAGGCTTCCCACCAAGGCCATCATATCTCTATCTGGCTTTGTTTAATGCATTGACTGTTTAAAGCTCACTGTTCAACTTATCTTGTGGCTCCAATCACCCCATTTTCTGCCATTTCAGAAAGTTGATTTTTACACTTCCATCAGGTAATGGAACCAGAGGAATGAAGATTTCTCTTAGTCATGCACTTAGAGGGAGATTATAGGATTGTTGTGAGGGAGCTCTGAGAACAATGTGGTCATTCTAAGAAGCAGACAGTCACCAACACAGCAGGCAGAGAATTACAATACCTTGAATCCTTGCTTTAACAACCATGCCCAGGATTTACTGAGCACTTCATGTGTGCCTATGATTCTCAGAAGGACTCTACTTGTATTCAGTCATATAGCCCTCCCAGCAAGCCCATGTGGTAGGTCCTGAGGTAACTCCCACTGACCTATGAGGACAGGTAGTAGTTGGTGGAGCTGGGATGAAAGGAGCATGAACAGAGTGCTGAGGGAGCCCAGAGGGGATGTACGGCCTTCTGCCTGGGTGGCAGTGAGAGTTATAAATTTCATCCTGAAATAGGAGATGCTTGATTTGGGCTCTGATGCATGAGTAGGAGTTTGTTAAGCAAACAATATCAAAGAGATGTAAGCACACAGACTGAGCAGGAATTGTGAACACTGAAGCTAGGTGTGAAGAGTTGCTGGAATTTTCCCTCAGCCCTCTCATATGTTCTAGTGAATATGAGCAAGTTTTTGTAATACTCATATCTGAGTTTAACACAGTTCCTACACACAGTTTGACTTTGGTCCATCCCTGAATGGATATTCCTGAACCAGCTTGACCTTGACAGTGGTGGGTATGGAGAAAGAGGAAAATGTCTATGTCTTACCTCTCTGTCTAGTTAGCCATGTTGCTCAGAATACACTAGGAATGAGATTTCCCTTTTAAGTTCATTTCCCATGTGGTTTGGGTTGCTCTTCTTTGATTCCTGCCACAGACAGTGACCACGGCCAGCTCTGACATGGCCAGCTGGCCCACTGGTGTGTCTGGCTGGTCACATGCAAACTGGATAAACTCCATCCACATTACTGAGGATGCATGGGAGGTCTTGAAGCACATACCTTAATTACATCCTTCTGTGTGAAGGACACTATATATGACAGTGCGCATCATTGCCACAGAAGACTCCTGTTTAGCCAGACTAGGTAAGTAAAGTTGGTATGGTTAGTTGAAAATTTTGATTAACTAAGGGTTACTACAGAGGTCATCCATACATTACTAATTTTCAAAGAGTTAGAATATAATAAGACACCACTTTGTCTAAAATAACTCTGCATGATTTAACACTTTTATGAAGATTCAAAGGCACTGCAGATGTTATGGGTTCACATTATGTTGGTAAGGTTAGATACAGTATGTTGAGAAGGAAAGAGAAAGAGGGCAAAGAATGTTTACCTGTGGAAACCATCAAACTTACTCTGGGGGCTGAATACGGAGGTCAACTCAAAAAGTCATATATCTTCCAGGTTGTTCCTAGAACAAGCAGACCTTCAAAGAGGCACAGAGGACAGGTGCCACCACAGGTAGTTTGTTGGGGCTTCTCTGACTCATGACTTGAAAGGTATCTGTTGAAAAATTCCCTGCTAGACCCATGTCTGGGGAAAGAGCAGCCCAGGCAGCAAAAGAACAACAAATGAAAAGGCTGTTGTTTCAGGAAGAACTAATGTGTTTGAGGTAAAGGAGGAAATCTCATGTGCTGGTTTGGAGAAAGTGGGGGAAAGACTGGTTTGAAATAAGACTGAAAAGATAGCAGGGGCCAGACGTGTATGGGCCCTAGAGGTCATGTTCAGGAATTTCAAATTTAGGTTTTATATTAACCATGACAAGAAACCATTGGTGATTTCTGAACCTGGGATTTATGAGATTTGTGAAATTTAGAACATCTGTGGAAAAATTGAATGATAACTTCAAAGTTTTGTTTAAAAAGCAACTCTTTAAAAGCCATAAAATAATTAATCATTTTTTGCCATAAATTTAAATTAAAAATTTTAATTAAAAAGCAATTGAAAACCTAAGAATATCTGGTAACTACAGCGAAATACTTATTTTCTTAAAATGCAAAGAATGCTAACAACTCAATATAAAAAAAAGACAGCTGATTTGTATAAAAGATGTGAACATGCAATTTATTAAAGAAGAAATGTAAATGGCTAAAAAAAAAAAAGAAAAATTCCCTGCTAATCGAAATGAGCTTCAGAGGAAGGTCGGAGTGCAGTTTCTAGGGGCATTGCTTCATAAGAGCACTAAAGAATTGCTGAGGTTCTAGACCCTACTAGAAATATAACAAGAAGGAGAAAGTTGTATTTATTGGAAATATACATGTGGTTGGAATATTTAAAAGAAATCACAATAGTTGTGTGTCATTTTGTCTTTAAAGGAGGGCATGTGTGGTTGGCTGCCAAGCTTTTGCTTATCTGAGTGGCATATGCAAATTTGGGATGGAGCAGAATTGTTCATAGAGCGGAAGAGAGGCCTAGCACCTTTGTCAGCTCTCCTCCTCCTTCTCTCTCCTCTACTCCTCCACATATATGTTGAACAGCTACTTAAAGAAAATCATTTTGAAGGAATGCTAAGTTAGTAGGCTTCCCACTAAGGCCATCATATCTCTATCTGGCTTTGTTTAATGCATTGACTGTTTAAAGCTCACTGTTCAACTTATCTTGTGACTCCAATCACCCCATTTTCTGCCATTTCAGAAAGTTGATTTTTACACTCCCATCAGAAAATGAGAACAATAAAAAAGAACAGGGGTATGTAAAGCAATCAGGTGCTCTACCTTTCGACGACTCTAATTTTTAAAAGAGGGGGGCAAATCAATGGAGGAGGGTGAACCAGGTGTTGTTCAAAATTGCCTATATCTAGTTTTAAAATAATCTATACTAAAAAGGATCTTAGAAGTGATCTAAGAGCCTCTGCACATGAGACTTCTGTGACTTGCTACAGGTTATTACAATGTGATTATAACATATAAGAGATTATCAATGAGGTATAGGAAAAGAATCCCCAAGGCAGACTCTGAATGACATGTCTGTCTAGTCATCATTTCCGTGTGTTCTTTCCTTCCTTTTACCCAATGAGGGATAGGAGAAAAAGAATTACTCATGATTACTAGTGATTACCCAGAATTACTTGTGAAGATAACCCAACCAGCCCAGATTATGCACCTGTATTTGACAAATATTTATATAGCAGTTATTCTATGACAGACATTGTTCCAGGCAGCTCCTGAATACAAACCCCTTTCATGGCCCTAACAACCCCCTGAGGCAGGTACTATTGTTATCTTCATTTTACAGAGGCAGCTAAGGCACACAGCTGGCACAGGACAAAGTTGGGATGCACCCACACAGTCTAGCTCAGAATCTGTGCTGTTAACCACCAAGTCTGCCTGAACTCAGAGCTCTGCCCCTCAACTTTAACAGAAGTTTTCATTGTAATCCCCTGTGATCTGCCTAAACTAATGAACACATGGAAATCGGGTGATGGTGAGAGCACAGAGGTCCTCAGGGATGAAGCACTAGAAAAACACCAAGATTCCCAGAGGAGATGTTCCACAAAAACGCCAGCTTTGGAGGAAGGTGGGTGAGGGCAAGGCTGAGGATGTAAGATGCAGCCCATGTGGGATTACATTAAGACGGATTTATAGATGTGTTTGGAAGTCTGCGCGCATGTGGTTCTGGTTGTCTGGGGAAGTGTTTAGGCATTCGTGTTTTTATGCCCGCTGTGTGAGTGGGTGTGTGCGTGTGTGGGCACCGGTGGGCTCGCTGATGTGCATGGAAGGTGCGAGGAGAAATTCTGCGAGTAGTGACTTGGTTCCTGCCTGTGTAGTAAGTTCACACCCACATCCAGATTCATTTTGCCTCAGGAGCACCCAGTCCTCTCTGTCTACTGAGTGATTCAGAATCCTTCTTGAGCCAAAGGAAAATGAAGCTGAGAGGAAAAAGGAAAGAGAGAATTCAAAAATCAACATTTTTTCCCCCTGAAAGGACTATCGTTTGCCCAGAAGTCCATAGGATGAGCAAAGCACTTGGCGGTGTTCCCTTCTCTTTAATAAAGCTGAGGTCCAGCTGGAGAGGACCACAGAGTCCCCTCCCTGTATGCTGGCTCCCCAAACCCACAGCCCTTCCCTGTGGGCAGCCAGGACCTAATCCTGTGGCTCAGAGGCACGGACCATCGGGCCATGAAGTGAGGGCCTGGGAGGATCCTCCAGGTTCCATTTCCCCAAACCCATTCAAGGCCAGCCCTACTGTCCCCAGAAACAGTTTGTACATGGCTTTTCAAGGAGTGGCGGCTACACGCAGTCAGAGAAAGGGAAACAGAGCATTGTTGCTGCTACAGTTTTAACACGAAGTGTGAGCACAACCGTAGGCATTTGTCTGTCTGCAGGAGTGTCCATCCAGGTTTCCTTCTTTGAAAGGTGATACTCTTGGGGCAATATTCCTGAAGTAAGCGAAGAACGGGGCGGGAGTGGAGAGGGAGTTGCTCAACATCTGGGATGATAAGCAGGACAGCAGAGGGCGCCACTGCGCTGACTCTCGTCTCGCGCGCCTACCGGGCCAGTCAGGGGATGCTCGGAAAGGCCAAGACGAATCGATTCAATACTGTGCCCGCCTCCTCTGCCTGCCTCCCGCTCCTCTCTCTTCTCTCCTCCCTGCCCCTCCTCTGTTCCTCCCTTCCCTCTCCTCTCTCAGTCTTTCTTTCTTCCCATCTCTAGCCCCCACCCGCTCCCCTACTTGAGCGGCTCACCCCAGGGAACCTCAACTCTAGTAACTGAGTGTTAATTATGTCTGAGTGGATTCTAGAGAAAAAGAAAACCATATACTGTATCAGCAGAGAAATGGTTTCACTATGAGGAAACTAATGATGCTTTTATCAGGAACAATATAAAGATTGCTTTTTTACTAGTGTGTGTCCCACAGGGTTCAGGGCTATGAGATATTTCTGTATCTGGCTTTAGGTTCCTCTGAGCTTTTACATAATCAAATCAATATAGCCATGATTCACCCTCTGGCAACAACTGCTCCCTGCAAGTTTGCTATTGCTCCTTTAGTGGCTAAAAAGAAAATAAACAAATATATAGAAAGGAACTTTTATGAATCTGCAAGCATTGATTTGTTCAGTCCTCAGTCTTCCTTTTTAATTGCTCTGCATACACACGCCCACACGCACACACGCAAGGAGCATGTAAGTTCATGGTCAGGAAGCGAGGAGACTGAGTCTTGTCCATGTATTTACTGTTGTCCGTATGGTAATGACGTAGCTCATTCTGTTTTTCAGAACCAGAGATTTGTCGCTTGCCTGTCCTCCAGTGTCCTGTTCATACATTGTATTCATCTTCTTTCCCATCCCTGTGAATTCCCTACATTCCGGGCGTGATTTTGGTTCTTGCCTTTCTCTTGAGTCATATTCTCTTGAGTTTTTATCGGGAATTTCCCTCCCCTCTGCCTGGCAGAAATGCTCTCCCTCAGACCTGTATCTTGTCCCAGGGCCATCAGTGAGGGCTCAGGCTTCCCTCTCCCTGGGCTGAGGACAGCTGCTCTGGACCCCAAAGAGAACAATATATGGGAGTGGAAAGGAGGAGAGAGCGCAGGGCAACTTGCCAATACGTCTCCCTTTGTCACAGGAAATGCACCTTCCCATCTCATTTCTCCTGAGTTTCAGCCCAGCCTTTCCAGTTCACAGAAGGGATAGGCCAAGAACAGCTCTTGAAATCTTTTCAAAATGCATGCGTTTGCCACTCCTTTTGCCTCACCTCCCTTCTCTAAGTAAATAAATGGAAGATGCCTTCCTTTCAGACTAAAGCATGGGGGAGGATTCAGTGTCATAGCACAACTGTCATCTGCTTTTCACAGACAAATTAGGATGACAGGGACCTTTAAATATGGCTCTTTCACAGTCCCTTGCTGCTTTCAAGTGACATAAAGTCAGCCGAGGAGATAGGTGCAAGTAGCTGGGTCTGGAGAATAAATGTGACACCTCACGAGCACCTGGCTGGGCACAGGGACAGGCCAAGATTGTTTAGTCATTTCTATCTAGTCACAAATGTTAGACCTTGTTCGTGATAAGCTTCCTTTTTCTCTTCCCTTAGAAGAAAACAAACATTAAGCAGGAATAACACAGACAAGGCAGGAAAGAAAAAACACTTATGTGATCGGGTGTGCTGAGCTCTGGGGATGACAGCTGTCATAAAAATATAACCGTGTCCTAACTGTGAGGGGGTCTTATTGCTAAAGCCAGGTTTCTGTGACAGGGGTGCCTTACTTCTCTGACAGGACAACAAGGACGGAGATCTTTAAAGGTCTCCCTCTTTCCTTTGGGGCAGTATTGGTCAGTGAAGAGCACCCTCCTGTGCTGCTCTCCATCCGTCTGTGCTCCAGGACTCCCAGGCATCCAGGCAGACGTGGTCTAGCTTGTATTCCAGGGGAGGCCGGGGGATATTCAGATAGTACTGAGAATTGTGGCTCTAGCGTCCCTGTGTGTTAGCATATGGACAGTCACAGTGGCTACCATTTACTGAACACCTACTGTGTACCAAAGACCGTGCTAGGAGCTTTGTTGCATTATTGCATTAATTCTAATCCTTTGGACAGTATAGCAAAGAAAGTTGTATTATTCCTGTGTTAGGGAAAAGGAAACTAAGACTCAAGAAGGTTAGCTATTTGCCTAAGGTCGCAGAGCCAGTACACGATTGAGTCTCTTCACCCCTAAAGTCTGTGGATTTCCCGCATGCCAGTGTCACAGGAAGTGTGGAAAACTTGCCAAGGTGACCTTGAGTAACTTCTGAGCAAACTAAAAGAGATTACACAGTTATCAATTATGTTTCTTTTTAACAAATAGTGAAAGTCATATTGCTATCATATTAAACCCCTATTTCAGGGATATTCTTAGAAAAAGACTATTTTGCGATTCCAAAGCAGGAGCCTCAGTGTAATTCAGTTAAGTAAATAAAATACCATAAGATGGTGGAGAGTGCTGATACAGTAAAAATAACAAAGGAGGCAAATAAACAGCTGGAAGCCGGGGGTACCACAGTCAGCCGCACTGCCCAGGAAAGCAGGAGTATTGTCGTAGCTGCCTCGCATTTGGTGCTGAGAAGGATTCTGAGGCCCCATGTGCCATCTATTAGTAATGTCTGCTTCGGAGACCATGTATGCTGGGGGCACTAATAGTGACTTGTGAGGCCTCTTTGATCAAACCCAATATGCTCCTTTCCCAGAGGAGGAAGAAACCCAGAGAAATTTACTGAATCATTCAAATGTTTTGAGTCAGTAATTCTACCACGAGCAGTCTTTTTCTGATCGGTCCAAACCTTTGCTCATGGCTCCTCACCAATACTTGTCTTTTGGGGAGGGGGTCATGATATATGCTTAATTTCACCAGTTTAAGTTATTTCCAGTGGACAGGCAGAGCGGATTAGAATCCTGCCTTATTCCACATGTGATCAGAGGAAGTGATCATTGGAGTTTCCTGGTCCACACAGATCATCATCCTCATAGAGCTGTTCCAGGGTTGGCTGAAATAAACTACATAAACACCAATTATTATATGCAGAGTAAAAGGTCAGTAAGTGGTTATTAATACTCTATCACTCCCATATCTGTACAGTGAATAGTTATTCAATGCCTACTACGTGCATTGACTTTTAACCAGGACAGTTTGCACAACTATGAAAACAACAGGCAATTAATTTTTCAGCTCACACTTACACAGCTCAGCTGACACTTTCTAAAGTCCTTATGGACGTCATCTCTGGCACATAGCTCTCCATCCTCACCAACACACAAACGCACAGATCCTGACCACATGCTCTCACACCAGAAAAATCACAAAATACACTAAGAAAAATCCAATAATACTTACTTGAGGTTTCTAAACTCCTTGGGGGTAGATAGATACAAGGCAGTAAACCAGCATAGGGAAAGAAAAACAGTTAAAAAAAAAAACTAATAAAAAAATCCCATAGGAAGGAAATGGAAACCCCCACCCCCCAAATGGAGCTAAATCGTGTGGTTGCTGTAGCTGGCTTCCTGGAACGGGGGCCGGGAGCTGAAAGCATGGAGCACTTAGACTGGAATTGTTTTCTAAACAGATTTTTTTTTTTAGCGTGTATTTTTTCACATATTTTAACCTTTCTCAAAATGCCCTGGCCAAAAGCAGTAAAAATGCTGTACTATTAAAATTAAATTAGGGGCCTGTGTCAGCTGAAGGACCCAGCTGGGTTTCTTCTGGCACCTGGGAAAAGGGACGAGGAGGGAAAGTGGTACCGCAGCTTATTACCATCAGGTGCATGCTGGGTGCAGCTTGGGAACACTCCACTCAACTTTGTCTGGCTAACAACAGTGAAGGCAGAGGTGGGGGAGCTGTGAGAGAAATCTTAAAAACAATGAAGGGACATATGTATGTTGAGAAGTAAAAAAAAAAAAAAAAAATTAAATCTGCATGTTTTCAGAATCAGCAAGAGAGGTTATGAGTACAGTTTCATTTTGGATTGCTAGTCACAAAAGGGAGGGCCTCTTCAGACTTGGCAGGGGTGCTTAGAGGTAGGGTGTTAAGGGGGTGGAGAGTGGCCCAAGTTTTATTCAAAACAGTAGGTTTTAGCTAAAGCCAAGTTGGGCAAAAGAGACATGTTCACAAGTCATCACCAGTTGTGGCCAAAGAAAAGTCACTTTCTATCTTGTGATTTCCCACTGTCCTTGGGGACCAAACTGAAAGTTTAGGACTTTTATCCTCGGGAAAGCAAACCCTGGGTGAAGTGTAAACCTTGGGTGACATGTTGGGTTGTCTTACTGTTGTAAGAGTCCAGCACAGCCTGACTTGGTTAGAGGGTACCCGAGGAAAGTCCTGAATTCCTCAGGGAATGGGTGAATTGATCTTTCTGGAAAGTGGCCATTTCAGCGTCTCTGGGGAATCAGCCTAGGTGTGTCAGCTAAGAGTCCCTTTGGAATCATCGACCCAAAATGAGAAATATACTTGCACGTCATATCTACTGATTCTGGTACTGAATCAGTACTACTGGCCGTATTGTCTGATGGTCCATTGAAGAGGAGAGGGCGGGAGGGGAAGCAAGGCTTACTTCTCTGCGCAGACTGCTGCGGCCCATGGTTTCACCGGGACACCTCACAGACAGGCCTCTGGGCAGTTATGGAAGCTGTCAGGGACCCATGGAGCCTGGGCACAAAGCAGCTGGGCAGGACCTTTAGCTCACAAGTGTTTCATAGCAAGGGTGGGACATGTGGAGCATCTGCTGGTGCCACCAGGCCTCAGAGCTGGAATCTGAACTTGGGCTGCTAAGACATGACCAGAGGAAACACGTGTTTGACTGGACATCTGAGAACATCTGTTTCCTTTTGCTTGTGTGGATGCAGCCTGCCTGGCCCGAGGTGTCTGCTTTCGGCCAAGATGCAATGGAGTCCCATTGCAAACATGGGCAAAGCCGGCTTAGGTGATTGCATTTTTCCATGAGTTCCTTCTTGTTTCATTCCAAACCTAAACTTTCAGTGTTTGAAGGGAGCAGACAAAAACGGACCTGGGGTATCTTGGGCACCAGTTGTCTTCCAGGCCTTGAACCCCTTTTTTCCTCTCTCTTTCCCAACTTGGGATACTAACAGGCCTCAAATCGCTGCTGCTCGGCTGCCCACCCCACCCCCCACCCCCATCACCGACTTCTTCCCTGAACAGAAGGAGAAAGGTGATAAGGAGGGCAGGGTGTTTAATGGAGCCGTGGGGGGAGGTGCCACTTGAGAAAAAGAGAGAAAGAAAGGAAAAAGAAAGGAGAAGGAGCAGTTTTGTCCTGGTCATTTTTCCGTGGCCTTTTTAAGGATGCCTAGGCTCCCGGCCAGCCGTGGCTGCCTTTGCCTGTGGCAGACAGATGCCTGGTTTATTCTGCGTGAAGTGCTCGCAGGGTGTGGGCCCGAGGAGCTCCGGGCCGGGACGCCAGCACCCAGCAGAACACCCGGAGGCTGCTCTGCCTGTCTGGTGGAGCTCCTGGCAGCTGGGGAAGGAGAGGAGAGGGAGGCAAAGACCCAGACACTGCTGCATTACGAGTGCCTCGGCCCCCGCCTCCTGCCCCCCAAATCATGATTGTTTTATGCGGTTCTTTTTCCCTTTGGTGAGGAAAATGGGATGTGGTGTCAATTACTGGGAAAAATATACAAAGTCCTAATGGCTAATCTATTCTTCTAAGTATGAGAAGGGCTACTACACCTGAGAGACTTGATCTAATTGTATAATAAAACTCGAATCATTTCAAGCAGGATCGGACTTGCCGGGTCGGCTGGAGAGGGCTCGCGCTGCTGCGCCCCGGGCCGGGAGCGGCGGGCTGACCCTGGAAATTGCGAGTGGGCGCAGGCAGCGCGCGCACCGGAGGGAGTCGGGAATATGGCTGCAGGGAGCAAGGAGGGACCGTAAAGATGTTGGACCATAAACAGTACCTTCTTGTTTTATGTGTCTCCATGGTGGCGGTTGTTTTCTCAGCTCGAATGTCTACGTCAAGAGCCTAACCTTGGAAAGAAATTCACAGTGCCGCCCCGTGAAAGTACTCGCCCTGCTTTTCCTCTTCCCCACGCGCATCTTTTGTAGATTGTTGTTAAGAAATTCACGGTAACAAGCCTTTTCACATAATCTTTATCTTGTTTAATTTAATCCTCGTGGCAACCCTCGGTGGCATATCCAATTATCATTTTACAGATGAAAATCCAACAAAGGCCAAGTGCTCCAAAGTTGCATGGCTAAGAAATGATGGCACCGGGGCTCAGACCCGGGCTTTCTAACTCGTTTTTTGTCCTTTGCTGCTTTGCCCCGGCTCTCCCTGTTTTGGGGTGACACACCCGCTTTACAAAGCCCTGCTAAGTGACTGGAGTTGAGGGCGTGGTGGGAAGCCGAGCCGGGAGGGGGTTAAGTGCGGGGCCAACACAGATCCTAAAATTAGCTTTTCTCCTTTCAACTCTTTCTGATCCTATCTAAGAACATGAAACGACTTGCAACTCCCTTGCATGTAAGTCCAATGACAGCTTCTAACGCCACCCCAAAAGGCAAAGCCAGTGTTTATTTAAGCACTGGGATTTTTTTTTTTAAGGAAAAATACATCTGGGAGTAGAAGTCACTGGGTTATAAATGAGCTCTCACCCCACCAAAGAAAAAAATAATAATTATAATAAAAATAATGGCACCATATTCCCTGATAAACCAGCGCCAGAAAAGCTCTTGGGGATCAAGTTTTGTCAGTCCCCAGCTTTTACCAATTTAAATTCTTGGCAGAGTATTAAAAAAAACTATAAGGTATTTGAAACTCCGGTCCCTCAGGTACTAAATCTAGTGTTTCCTGGCAATAGATGAATGTTGCTGGAGTGAAAACCTAGCACCACAGGACCATATCTCCATGGCTGTTCATATTTATACTTAACAGACAAATATGTCATTCTTTCGGGATCCCTTTACAGGGCCAATTTTTTTTTCTTCACATGTTACCCACCCTTTTCTGATAAAAATGAAGGCAGACCAAGGCCAGGATGCAGACTGTGGGTTAGTGCAATGCTCTTTTGGTATCAGAAGCCATGTTTCCTCTAGGGCTGCCTAATTTCCTTAGTCACAAGTATTACGAAGGAGGAGGTAGAACAGGGATCTCCGCCCACAGCACAAGTGGACGCATGACTGACAGCCTAGTGACATCCACTCCTTGCTCACTTCACATTGCCTTGTTCTTTATAGTGTGACCCGCAGAGAGAATTGGAACTCTGTGGCCCTCAGATGTTTTTGCCAGAAGCTTGGCTTGGCAACGAATGTCAACTCTTTCTGTACAGTTAGCAAGAGGATCCACTCTTAGTGTCAATGCCTGCACTCCATTCATGTACGATGGCTCATCTTTTCTATCCTGGGCTCCTGCAGTTTTACCCCATCAGAGAGTCCTCTAGCTACCTTTCAGAATACTTTTTCTACTCTACTGCTTCAAATAAAGTTTTTCTCTCTCCTGTCCTCTAACCCCTGCTAATGGAAATTAGTCTAGAATTATCTGGAAAGATTCCAAATGATTTTTACCTTCCCTAAATTTGTAGACCACATTTCAACCTTCATCGTAAAGAAAGGAAGAGGACACACGTTTATTAAACACCTACTATGTTTTGTACACTATGCTTAGTCCTTACCAATTTTAAACTTGGACAAAGAATCTTATAAACCTCATGAAAAAAGAAATGGTATTAATATTTTAAGTACTTTGGAACTCTTAGAAGCACTGAATAAAATATTGCAATATGCCACTTCCATTTCTTTGTCCAGTCTGAAGTTTCATATTTTTGCAAGTGGAAAATACATCCTTTAACTTTGAGAAAAATGAGTTTTCAGTCAAAGTGTTAAGATATCTCAACCCTCTGTACTTAGTAAAATATTTATATCATAACCTGAGGGACACAGGGATGTCTCAGCAGGAATGGAAAATAACTGGGATGAGGATTTTCAACAAGAAGTTGCCACGGGAACTTTCCACATGTCCTGTGAGGACCACTTAAGCTTCAAGCCACATGGCAGGCTCTCCGTGGCCCAGGCTGGCGCAATGCTGCTCAGCCGTCTGAAGCGACTGGGAAGCACGGCATCAAGTCGTGGCAGCAACGAGATCAACGTTTCTTTTCATTCTCCTGCTCCCAAAATAAGGCAGCTGCCAAAAGCGGCCCCCTGTTCTCTGCTCTTTCCTTCTGTTCTCCTTCTAAGAACTGTTCGTGTATTTTCACAGTCTCAGTCATGGTTTCTGTGCTATGCTCTGAGCCCCATGCTGACCTCTCCTTTGGGCTTCAGTCCTGTGTGCCCAGCTGCCTGTGGGACCTTCAAGCATGGTGGCCTCTCGTAAACTCAACATGCCCCAAACAAACCTTCTCTCCCAGAGTTCCTTATTTTAGCCATTGTCCCCACTTTTCCAATCTCCCACATCTGAAATACTAGCACCATTCTTACTCCCCCATCTTTCTTAACCTTAACAACAGTTGCCACTTATTAATTGTAAGAGCTGACCTTAACTGGACTCTTCCTGTGTGTCTCATGCTTTTGGCTTCATAGTCTCATTGAGCCCTCGTTACAATTCTATGACACAGATATAATTATGAGTATTATTATTCCCATTTATAGATGAGGAACAAACTCAGAGATAGGCAGTGATTGACCCAAAGTCACATTCCTGGGTGTGGAACTCCAAGTAGTGAGTTTCAATTCAGATCTTGGTCTGTCCTTCTTCAGAGCCCACACTTAACTTCTCTACAGTGTATGGCAAGCAGGTAGCCTGATCCCTTCTCCCTAAGAAATGTCTCTGGATGTCACCAGTCATGGTCTATTTCCAGTCCACCTTAGCCCTTCACCATCTTTCTCCTGAATTGAGTTCCATGATACCATGATTGTCCTGGATTCAGCCTTTTTCCATCAAGAACATTATCAAGAGCTCATCTTTTAAGATATTTTGTTTACTATTTTGAGCAAGAACCAACCTCAGTGGTTTCCCCATGACAGCAGCCTTTCCCAAAGTATATTTTGGAATTTTCTAATGCTTTCCCTTATTAGAGGGGCAAGAGTCTGCTCTGTGCCAGAAGGGGACAAGACAGACTAATGGGGCTTTGGGTCTAATAGAAAACGATGCACATTGGATAAAATTACCAAGCTTATAAATGTTTGGGGGGGAAATGCAGAATGCTCTGGGAGCCCCTGAAAGGTACCTTTAACCTCCTTCAGCCAACTGGTCAGGATGTATTTTCCACTTGCAAAATATGAAACTTTAGATTAGACAAATAAGTGGAAGTGGCATATTGCAGTATTTTGTGTAGTGCTTCTCTTTGAGGAAGATCCATAGGGTGTTTATAGGTGTACAGCAAGTTAAAGGAAATGAAATACTTCATTCCAGTTCTTCTCAAAGCCTGACAATGCGCCTAAGTGTAGTGTGACTTTTCCAAAGACGTGACTTGGCATACGGCATTTCCCAGATTTTCTTGATCATGATGCCCTCTATTTTGTGAAACATCTTACAGGGTGAGTGTCCCATAGTATTCTAATATAGAAAAGGCCACCCTAAGGTTCAGATTCCTCCTCCTGGCCTTGGTGTTCCAAACACAGTTATTAACTTGCCTGGAAAAATGTTGCCCCGCCCTACCCATCCACGTCCCTCCAATGCCATTAACGCAGCCACTCGCTCTTGACGTGGTTCCACTCTGCACGTCACACACGCAGATCCTCCTCCCTCAGAATTCTTCGCCCCACACTCACCACAAATAGGCCGATATCCCAGGTACAACTGGAAATTCCTATCGCAACCAAGGAAGCTTTTTTAAAAAGTGTTTTCCGTTCCTGTGGCCCTCTCGTTTTACAGCCCTCTAGCCCTTAGCTGTATTACTCAGATGAGACAGATAGTGGAACCTAAGGGTTGGCTCGTGGCCCAGCTTTGAATCCACTATCCATGCAACCCTGTGCTCTTGCCTTTTCTGTCTCAGCTTTCTCGTCTGTAAAAAAAGTAATTTTATTCCCTCAGAAGCCGATCTGTTTTTCCTTTCATAAGTGGAGAAAAGGAACGTGAGTGCGGAGAGAGGCAGTTTTACAGAAACCCCCCGTCGGCCTCTGAGCGTGTCCGTCCAGGCTCTTCCCCACACTCCCCATGGCGCCAGCCTACAGCTGGCTCTTCTGGACCTAAGCGAGGACACGTCTGAGGGTTATGTTCAGCGCGCCTCGTCCTCTCCACCCTTGACTGTCACACTCAGCTAGAGGGCAGCCCTCACAGCCCCAGGTTTTGAGTGGGTCCCCTGGCCATCTTTTCACCTCAGCCAGCCTCCAGGGGAGGCGGCAGAGCGTACTGCCTGCGTGACTGCGAAGGCCAGAGATGAAGCCTCCAGAAGCGCAGCTGCGAGGCCGTCCCTGCCTTTGTTCTGTTCCTCCCTGTGTCCCTGATTATCTCAGATGGGGATGGAATCTCTATCTCTGTGGCTAGTACCCACAGGAACTCAGTAAGCGTTGCTGAATCAGGGTGACAAAGCGAGGAGGACCGTGGGCGCAAAGGACGGCCTTTCTTGACCAGCGCTCTCTGACTCCACCCCAAACCAGATGCGGTGCCTCGGTCTGCCCCCCATGGTTCTGGATCTTCTCCTTTGGGGTGCTGCCGACTGTCACCTGCCAAGGTTCAGGGATCCTCCTGAAAGGTAAACTCAAGCAAAACCTTATTTCCTTTAGGCCCGCAGACTTTTATTGCAGGCAAGAGCTTAAAGGGATCAAGGCTTGAAGTCAGATGACTGGATTTGCATCTTCTCTTCCACTTAGTAGCTGTGTAAATTCGGGAAAGTTACCTCATCTCTCTGTGCCAGTTTCCTCAGCTGTAACGTGGGATTAGGATCCTGACTTTTCAGGGTGCCCGGGAGGTGTAAATGCGGTAATGTACGTGAGATCCTCCGCACAGAGCCTGGCTGCCGCCTCCCGGTGAGCGTGTGAGTGTGAGGCTCCAGCCCCCACGTGCCTGCGGTCCAGGGGAGGAGGCACAGCACCCTGGCATTCCCGCCGTCAGACGACCCTCGGGCGTCCCATGCGCAGGCGTAGCCAACCTGCCACCGGACCTTTCCTTGAACACGTGCAGGGTCATGTCCCATGCCCGCCATGGGAGAGGACCTGCCCTTACTCCCTTCGGTATGCACCTTTTAGACCCCAGCTGGAATTCTAACTCCCTAACTGGCAAGCCGTGGGACCCTAGGAGAGCTACTTCACCTGTTCTCCTTGGTGGTTTCTGTTTGCATGCGTACAAAGTGATGTGGGGCTAATGTGGGGCTGCAGTCAAGACTGAACTAAATGAGCCAGCATTCGTGTGAAGGCCTTCTGTAGGCCAGCTGTGTAATGACTGTCAGTGGTCTGCGCTCCTCAACCCACCTTCCCCTCCCCATGGCCTGCCCACACCCAGCCCCGGCTTCCCTGTGTCCTCCTGCGGCTGGGATTTCACTCTGGCCCCTGTACAAGAATGCCACCCACTGTCCGAATGTCTTAATGAGTTTCCGGGTCCTGTAAGAGAGACAAGGACTCTTCTGAGGAGGGTTCCCTCAGCTTTCTGGACCATGGGCTCAGGTGCCAGGTGCAGTCCTCCTCCCCCCGTGAGTCCCGCGTCCCTTGTTCCCCTGCGGAGCCAGTGCCTCGGGCCTCGCTCCCTAGAGCCCGCACTCAGAAGGCACCAGCAGGGCCCTTCCTCGCTGCTCCCCGCTGGACCTCTTTCTGGCTCTCAGAGCCAGCAGCACCCCCGTCCAAAGATCCCAAAGCCCCACTCCACTGGGAACATCCCCACTCGTGCCCCTTCTCCACACTTGAATCTGGAATCTCATTTCTGTGGTCCCCAGTGAGCCCTGGAGAACTCATAGTTCCTATGTAGGAACTCACAGTTCCCCTCATCTGTGAAGGAGGGAGAGAACAGGAGTGTTGTCTTCCTTCTCCCAGCCTTTTTATTTCTGGTTTCTGTAGTGGCTCTTCAGCATTTCTTACCATATGTTCTTGGGTCCTAGAGAAACAGTTGGGAAGAGATGGAGGAGGGTATAGACAACTAACTGTAGCATAACATTTGGTTCTCCTGGAAGTTTGTATGGCCTCTTGAAGGAGGAGGAATGTTATGGAATAAGTAGGGTGATAATTTGAGAACGTCAACAAGAAGCTGAGCATGTGCTCCAGTGGGTGGAGGCTGCAGGAAATAGGTGAGAGGAAAACCAGTGGTGGCCACTGAAGAGGGGTGACAGCATCCAGAAATACCAGTGGGGACTCGTCTGTCAGCTATAGAATCCATGCAGACTCTTACCAAATGTTCAGTAAAATCTGCTCCCCAAAGCCCTCATGCAAATGGGTTCTTCTTTGGAAACTCGCATAGGAATCCTGCTTCTGGATTGGTGCAGGACAACAAGAAGGAATGCTTGAGAAGAGGCAGGAGCTGGGGGACAAAGGGATCACCTACATCTGGCTTTCATGAAAAACATTATGGTGCCCGTTCTCATGGAGCAGAGGATCTAATGGAAGAAACAAATATGCAAACACCCAACTTGAATCCAAACACAAGGACCTCAAACTAATACTGGTGCAGCCATTAACTTCTGCCGAGGGAAATCAGAGAGAGCTTCAAGAGTTTTGAGAGATGACGTAGGTGGAGAAGGGTGAAGCTATGCATGAAGGGGCAGAAGAGCGTGTTGGTGTTGAAGGACGCGAGATTGGATGGTATCATGAGACTCAAGAATGGGGTGTCACATCAGGGGGAGCTCTGAAAACACTCAGTAAGTTGGGGTTTTGTTACCCAGGCAGACACTGAAGGTTTTTGAGGACACGTGACACGACCCAACCAACTCTGACAGCCAGTGAGGATAGGTTGGAAGAGTAGTGCATGAGGGGCTCAGATACCAGCTAAGAAGTTACTGCAGTCATGTAGGTGAGAGAGGATCAAGGCCTGAATGAGGGGTCCCAGCTGCGCCCCCTTCTCAGCTAGATTGGCTGGATTTATTTGTCCCTCTGAGCGTGCCTGTGAAGAAGGCTCCACTCCTGGCAGTCAGTTACAAAAGCCCAGCTTGTGTATCCATTGACAGAATTTGGCTTTGATTGTTCCCCTCCATCCTGCTTCCTTCATTCCCAACATATCCATCAAAAATGAATCAAAGATGCTCCAGTAAAGCAGGTGCTTGGCAGGTTGGAAAGGATGCTGGCAGAGGGCGTGGTTGACCTGCCACTGGGGGAGCTGGGTGCTAGGTGGGGGGAAGGGCTCATGTGCATCCAGAGTGAGACCCACTGTGTATTGATCAAGCCCATTTGCACGTGAACCTCATCATCAGCTCCTGCTTTAAGCCCTCGCTTCCCCGGTAATTGACTCTCGCATATTGATTAAGATGTTGATGTATCCTAGGATTTCTCGGTGGTGATGCAGGCTCGCCTCCCGGCAGGCAGGGCTGGCAAAGCTCTCACTGTACGGCTGTCACCGCATGCTCCTTAATGGATAAAGCTGTCATCTGAGAGCTGGAATGTCTTGCAGGCACAAAGACAAAATTAACTGTTCAATAATGTATGGGACATGGAAAAAACTTTACCCAACAACTCGAATTGATTGCTGTAAGTGTTTTGACTGCACTTGCCTGCTTTGCATAAAGTCAGCGACTCTGGCTAGCCTGGTTTCACGCACAGCCATTTCTCAGCCTCTTTCAGAACAAGAGCTGAGAGACTTCAGTGGCTGCCAGGAATGGAATGGGTGTCTGGAGGGAGGGGAGGGGAAAGGGTGGGCACCTCTGACGCCTCTCCCGCAGGACTCTTGAGCGATCCCTGGTCTTTAAAGTAATGCGTTCCTGGCAGTTCTGTGGAATCTTGCTGGAATTGATCATCTGGGGCGAGTGGGTGAATTTGGAATTCCTGGATCCTGTGGCCTCCCTCTGCCTGTGGCTCTCCGCCCTCCCCCTGCGTCAGGCTGAGGCCTCTTGCAGGGACAGGCTGTCAGTCAGACCTGTGGGGAAGAGGGCGGTTGGGGCACACGTTCAACTCCAGTTTGATAAACACTTTCCATACCAATGAAAGCGGACCTTGCTTATTATATGGGATCCAGTTAAACACAGGCTAAGTCTCCCACAGGTACCAGAAACCCTAAGCATTACTCGCCGCGTCTGTTCCTTTTCTAACCTGGAAAAGGGGGAAAATATCAAGGTAGCGAACCTATACTCTACATCTTTCCTGCCAAGCTCAGCCTTTTAAAAACATAACAAGATCCTTTGAACATAGCTCTGTTTTATCACAGGATCTTTATTGAAGTTTTAATCAACACAAGCAGCTGACAAAATAGGAGATTGCAGATTCGGCTGTACGTTATGTATCCTCCTTGTGAGTCTGAAAAAAAAATTGTAACATTAAAAGAAGAGAAAATAAACAGCCTCGTTTAAAAAACAAATGAATCTCACCAAATCAAGGAAATCCTCTATCGCCGGGAGGAAGGCCTGCCGTGTGGCTTGCCGACTGCAGCCCTGGAGTTTGGGGCCTCTTGGAGATCATTACCATAAAACAAATAACCATCTCGTTTTCTGTCGCCCACTATGAGTGAACTCAAAACCTCAGGCTGGTATCCAAAGATTCCTTCTCCACAGGCCGAGCCAGCTCTGGGTCAGGCTGACACCTCCAGAGGAGGGAAGGGGGCACGGCCCCTATGTCCAAATCCAGGTCCTGTTCTCAGTCCAGCCACTGGGCCTTGGCCCGCGGCTTCCTCTCATCACCACAGCCTCCTTCTCCTTTACTTGTTTCCTTTCTTCCCTCACCCAACAACCGGCAGGCACCCACCAGTTGGATTTTCTCCACTTAGTGCATAAGAGAGCACTGGATGAGGACTTTCTATCCCCATCTGGGTCCCTTTTTGAAGCCAGGCTGCTCTCTTGCACTCCAAGAAGGACATCCCCTAGGCGTGCATAGCTATTTCATTTCAGAAGTGTAGCATGGAAACTACTGAAGAGAGGGACCCTAGTGGCTGCAGCCCAGCTGGTGGGACTCCCGCTTTTATGGCCAATGCCACTGCTCTCTCCACTGAGCCAGGAAGCGAGGGCCACAGCAGGGGAATGCGGCCCCTGCCCAAGGTGTAGCGCTGGAGACGTGGACTCTCCAGTTTTTTGTTTAGAACTGGTTTTCAATCTGCTCTGCCACTTAACATGTATGGGATTTGGTAAATGTGCATTGAGAAAAGGAATGAATGAGGAAGAGGAGGATGGTGAGGATGTGGTCCAGTGGGGCAGCCAAGCAAGGAGGGCATGCAAGACACCAGAAACATTAGATGGACTTTCTTGAAACAATACTTAAAACTTTTAACTGGGTTATGAAATAACAGATGAATACCAATTGGCAGAGAAGTGTTGAAAGACTCAAGGTATGAGACAAGAGGATTGTCCTGATGGTCCTCAGGGAGTCTGGAGAAAGGCGATGTCAGAGAGCCCTGAGTGCCAGAGTGAGTATCAGGTTCTTGAATGGCAGAGTTGCAGGATTTGTCCCTGGGGAACGGTTTACTTGGCCGTAATATAATGATGAATGGGCTGCAGGGAGTCAGGACACATGAACTGTCCAGGGCAGCCACTCAGTTGTGGAGTAACCAGGGCCGGGGCCAAGGTTCTGGATATCAACATAAAGACAAAATGCAATATCAGCTGGTCTTGGGGGAGGCTGCTCGGCCATCCTTATCCTCTCGATATTGCAGCGGCATTCATATCAGAGTTTCTGTCTTGGAATAAAGACTTTCCAGGAAGTTTTCCTGGAAGTTCTGTTTCTGTGCATTTTATCACAGTTTACAAACAGATCCAGAGACCTGCATCACTTGGCCAAGACTTCTTGTCCTTTCCCGTCTCCTGCTTCCTCACATTTTTCATCCTGTCTCTGCTCTGGCAGGTAGTGGGGATACAAAGATGCAAGGCACCGGACCCCTCTTCTCAGGTGTGCTCAGCCTGCGCCAGACATTCAGACTGGTACACAGACGTGGCTGAAGTGCTGAGCAGGCCAGGAGGACAGCACGGTTAACTCACATGAGAAGCGCAGCTCACAGGGGCCGGCACCTCTGGACTGGGCAAGTGCACATAGGAACTCGGCCCCTCCAAAAGAGTAAAAGAGAAGTTCCGAGCCTTATTCATCTCAATGGGATGAGACAAAGATTGGGAGAAAGTGGGGGACATGCACAGAAGGGCATGGTTGGGTCTGACCAGGCACTTGGTTTGATGGAAAAAGCAGGCTGGCCCAGCAACAGCTCCACACGTGAGCACTCGGACTCTCAAGAGTCACCACCACTGGGCTGGGGTAGGGGATTCTTGGAAAGACTTTGTAACTATTCTGGTCACCTTTAGCTTCTAGACTCCCTAAAGCAGAGAGGGTACCTGCCCCTTGGCCATAGAGAAGAGCAGTAAATTAGGTCAGGACTGCAATTTATCCTTGTAGGTGACTGGGGGGAACTGTTGTAGAGCTGGGTGACCAATAGCCAACTCCCCAAATCTGTCTCAAAGCAGCCAGAGGAAGTGACTTGCAGGTGGGAATGGAAAAGATTTATTCTGAGAACCTTGTCAGTATTGCTGTTAAACCATTTGTGTTCTGTTATGGGACATGAGAGGGCTAGCTGTTCCCAAACTACATTCCGTTACTTCGAGGCCCCCAAGCCATTTCCACAAACTGGTTATTTCAGGTGACAGTGAACAGGAAATGATGGTAATGGCCCCAGGGTGGTCACTTTTCTGAGGGACTCTGGGTATTGAGTCTCAATTACTTATAGTCTCTGATCTAGGCCCCCAAAAGGAAATGAGCTGCTTCTGTAGTTGTCACAGAAAATCCATTTCTTTTTTCTTTTCCTTCCCGTTCGCTGTTTTGTCAGTTTTCAGAAAGTCAAACTAAGAGTTAAACCAACAGTTCTCTGGGGTCTCATCTGTAAGAAACACATCTACTTCTCCCACAGTCCAAACTCCAAAAGGCAAAAGAAAAACCAAAAGAAAAAGAAGCAAATAATAAAGACAACCGAAATAACATGTATTTGCCGTTTTCCCTTCGACATGTGAATCTTGTGTTGTTGAGGAAGCTCCAGGCAGGGTTCCCAGGTGGAAATGCAGCGTCCCCAGCATTTCCTGCCCTGACAGAGGACCTGCTCACTTACCCTCTTCCGAGGAACTTGGCTTCAGGTCCGCCGCATAGTGTTGGTTTCCAGGGCGAGTAGCAACCCAGGGGCCAGCCCAGCCAGGCCGCATGTGCGGGGCGCCTGCCAGCTGCTGGGTGCTTCTCTGCTGCCTCTGCTAAGACAGCGAGCAGTGTCTGTTTGAAGTCTGGTCTTTGGGAAGGAGACCCAAGAGAACATGAGCTGGGCTTGTCTGGATATCAAAGTCCAAATTAAAAATTTATTTCAGTGTTTGAAAAATTCCCGACCAAACCTTCATAGGGATTAAAAAAATACCAACTCCCTTATTTCTTCAGTGTCTCCACTTGACGACTAGAGGATTTATTCTGAAAAAGAAAAAGTAAAAGTGAGACCAAATAGTTCCATAAAGAGACTCAGGTCAGATGTCTTCTTAGCTAATTCTGTAAGGAAAGTAGTCTGTTAAGCCACTTTGGGCAACGGGGAAGCACTTGTTTGAGTTACCATTTTTGAATCTTCTTTTCTTCCCCCTCTCCTATTGTATGTCACATCACCTGGCTCTTTACTTCTGGAGCTGAAGGGTAAAAGATGAGAAAGAGCTTCTGTTTTACCCCTGCCCCAACCCATTGGACAGGCCAGCAGAGATGAAGGTTGCTTTTAAAAGTTGTGGGTGTGAGGAGGAAAGTGGAGGCCAGCAAATAATCTAATAATAATTATGAAACTGTAGATAAACAAGAATGTAAAAATCATTAGGCAAAAATAGGAAAAAATTTAAATAAGGAAGGAGTGAAAATTTAAACAAAAAATTTAAACCAAGGCCATTAACAAAATTAACAATGATGCCTTTGTTGTAAATCAGGTGACTATGTGCACCTGTTTCTGGATTCTCAGCACCGTCCATGGGTCTATTTGTCTGTTTACACCAATTGCACTCTGTCTTAATTACTTGTTACTTTATAGTAAGTCTTGCTTGATATCTGGTAGTCCAAATCCTTCAACTTTTCTTCTTCAGTTTTGTCTTGACTATTTTAACTCTTTGCATGACCATGTAAATTTTAGAATTAGCTTATCAATTTTCCTAAGAAAAAAAAGGAGGAAGGAAAGAAAGAAGGGAGAAAACCTGCTGAGATTTTGATTGATATTACACCAATGCAACAGGCCAATTTAGAAAGCATCAATAGTTTTACAAGATTGAGTCTTCCAGTCCAATTCGCACGGTACATCCCTTCATTTATTTATTTATTTATTTAGAAACTATTCTCTGTAATGTTTTGCATTTTTTATGCATAAGTTGGCTGCATATTTTGTTAAGTTTGTTCCTATGAAGGTACTTGATTTTTAAAATGCTAGTGTAAGTGGTATCAAATTTAAACATAATTTTCTAATATTTATTGTAAGTATACGTAAATATAATTGATTTTTCTATGTCAAACTTATACTCACTAGTCTAACTAAATTTACTTATTCTAATAGTTCACCTATAGATTCTATGTATATAATCATGTCCACAGAAAACATCAGATTTATGTATTTTCTAATTCTGAAGTTTTTTTGAAGTTCTTCCCTAATTACTCTGGCTAGAACCTTCAGTACAATGTTGGACAGAGTGAGCATCCTTGTCTTCTTCCTGATCTCAGGTAGAGGCTGATTAAATATAGGTTTATTAGACAATAACCCTTACAAATTAAGGAATTCAATTCTAGTTCTTTAATGAAAGTTATCTTTTAATCATGAACACTTAATATATAAGTCAAGTACTAAGTTGTATCAGATACTTTTTATTCATCTACTCATTTATTGAGAAGGTCATATGGTTTTTCTTTATCCCATAGCTGTGCTGAATTACAGTGATTGATTTTCAAGTGTTAAACCATCCTTGCATTTCTGGATTAAGTTCACTTTGTCATGATATTTGATTCTTTCGGTGTATTTCTAGATATGACTTGCTAATCCTTTGCCCAAGAATTTTGTATCTATGTTCGTCTCCTGTAATGTCCTTGACAGGCTGCGGTATCGAGGTTATGTTGGCCTCATAAAATGCGTAGTAAAGTATTTGCTCTTTTTTCCATTCCCTGGAAGAGTTTGTATAACATTCATAGTATATTTTCCTCAGATGTTTGAAATAGTTTTCCACTCAAACCATCTGGGCCTCAAGATTCCTTGTGAGTAATTTAAAATTATGGGCTCAATTTCTTTTAATAAACATGTGAATAAATGGTCTATTTCTTCTCATATCAGTCTTCTCCCACTTTTCTAGGAATTTGTCCATTTAACTTACATTTTAAAATTCATTAATATAAAATTATTCATAATATTTCTAATATTTTTTAATGTCTGTATGGTGTGTATTGATAATTTATGCTAACTCTCCTTCTATCTAGTTGAGCCTTTACAGGGATTCGCTTATTAGTCTTTCTCTAAAAGATACAGATAAATACACAGAAACTCATTATACAATAAAGAATTAAGAGAATGCTAACTGAAACTTATATAGTGAATTGGTAGTTTAAAACAGGAGAAATTATAATTCGTTGGCAAGTGGGAAGTATTTGCAATAAGCTTTGAAAGAAAAGTAGAATTTAAGCAGAGTAAATAGAAGAAAAGGCATTGCTAGCAAAAGGGAAACTTTTGGATAAAGTATAACAGAGAACTGGGGAAAGGGGAGCATGTGAAAGATGGGAAGACCTGGATTATCAAGAGACTTGAGTCAGAGACAATGAGAAGGCAGTGAATATGTTCAACATTTTGTTATCTTGAATATTTGGTAAACATGAGCAATGATGCTGAGAAAAAGACTCCAAGTTTTCCAGCCTGGTGATTGGGAGGAGGGTTTTTCCAGAAAAAGAAAAGAAGGCAGGAGAAAGAGCATTTCAGGGTTTAGAAATACACACTTCACAGGTACCAGCAGAGAGCTGAAGGCTGAAGCCGAAACTGAATGAACTTCCAAGGGAAGGAGCAGCATAAGGAGACCACCAGGCTGAGTCCGGCACGGCTGGCTTGCTCCTATTAAGAAGTAAGAGCGGAGCACAGAAGAGCGGGTATGGACCACAGAAGCCAACCAAGCAGTTTTCAGTCATGGAGACTTAACTGTGTCAGCTTCTATAGAGTAGCTGAGTGACAAGGACTGAGAGAGCTACTGGATTGGCATGTGGACATCACTGTTGGCTTTTGTGGTATTTAAGGAGATCATGAAAGTTTAGTGTCAATGAGAAAAGAAGAGAGAGTTTCATTGTAATGGGCACGCCCTTCCTAGCTGTGCAATCCACTTTCTTTCATTCAGCAATTATTTCCTGGCTCCTCTCTGCCCGGCACCATGCTAAGTACTCAGCATGTGGTGGTGAACAAAAGAGACATGGTCCCTCTCCTAGTGAGCATAGGACTAGTAGAGAAGCTAAACATCAAGTAAATATTAAGAAATAATTAAAAACCATGATCAGTACTTGGGGCAAACGAAGAGGGATTATGAGGAAATAAGAGAAGGAGCCTGCTTTTGATAGCAGGGAGGGTAGAGGATTCGTGGGTCGCATGCAGGGGCATAAGTGGGCAGCGGCAGCTGGTGTTAAAGTAACAGGTGAGCAGCCGACTGGCTCAGTCAGGGCCTATGCAGACCCTGCAGTCCCAGGACTCCAGAGCATCACTGCCCACCTTCACAGGACGCCCGGACCTCCCTCCCCATCATATGTCCATCTTCAGGAGACAGAGATCAAAGGGAAATGTTTATAGTTTGAGGCAAATTGTTCTTCAAAAGCACATGGGGAAGATGCATCCATCTACCAGTGTTAAGTTATAAGGCTGAGAGACTGTGAAGGCTGATATGATTAATTGTAATTATCATTTATAATGTAGACTCCATCTTACTGCTGCTAGAACATCTTCATTATCTTTCAGTTTTAAAATGCTTGGGTCTCCCTACAGACTTGGGAAGGGGCTTTTATGAGGCACAGATCATCAGTCCAAACCTTTTAAGGTGAGAGTGTCACTAGCCCAGAGGCATTTGCTGGCCTGGGAAGAAAGCACCAAATAGCCATCAGCTTCTTCAGTCTGTTCACCAGTCTACCTGTCACTGAGGTTAGACTGGCCTCAAAATTAACTCTCTGCTCTGTTTGTCCATCAACACTGTTGTCTCGCGGAATGTGTTCTCAAGTGGCCTTGCACAAGCCTTGTTTCATGCCAGAGCTAAGTTCTTGGAGAGAAAAGGTCTAAATTAGATTTCCTTTATGCAATTCCATTTGCAATGAAGCCCATGTCTAAAAGAAAGTCCCACTCAATTCTTCTTAAAGCAAGTGCCCATCATTTGTTGCAACTGGTCTCAGAAATTCTGACGTGGGGAGTGTTGGCTCCCCTCTGTCACTGGGGTGACGCCCTGTCAGGAGGGGCTCTTCTCAGCCCCTCGGAAGCTCCAAGCCACACCGCTCCCTCTTCACAGTCACTCGCGGGATGTCCTCCTGTCTCAGCCTTCTCTCACTCCCTTAATGCTCCTCAGGGCTCTTGGGTCTTGTGTCACCCGGGCACCTCGTCTGTGGGAGTCCTTGCCCCAGAGCATCTCGGCTGGCCCCTGCACCTTGACCTGTCCGAAGTAAAACCTTTGGAATCCGCAGGGACAACTCACCAGTGACCAGGGGCCAAGCAGCTGCATCAACTCAGCTTGGGGAAGCTCAAGTATCCAGTGATTTTGGCTGTGTGGAGTTTGAAATGAAGCCCAACGTATTACTCACGGCAAAACCAGGGGCCAGCCAAGTTAAATAGAGTGCTCCCCAAAACGTTCACGGACCGATTACAGAAGGAAGCTCTGATTTGATGAGAGGCTATGTTGTGCCTGCTTTTATTTTTTTAAAACAACATATTTTCCACAGGAGAGATGGGATAAGTAGAAACCTCAAAAATATGATATTTATTAATTTAAAAAGCTTAGACCTATGTCCCTATGCCATGTCCCTTTAACTTCCGAAGAATGAATGGCCAGCATTTCAGTGAGCTCTTCTTTTTTCCAGAAACGGTGCTAAGGCACATTATAAGCATGTTCTCATTTAACCTTCAGGATAACTCTATGACATGGACTCCATCACTAGTCCCCTTTGCAACTGGGCAAGCCGAGGCCCAAAGAGAGCAAGCACACGTGACTTTTAAGTGACACAGCTGGAGTTTGAGCCTGTGGCGGTCTGCCTCTGTATTCTTACCTGTTCCTAAACAAACGCAAGTACCCAGGAGCTTTCAGAAGAAAACACCTCGAGAAAGCCGTGAGGTTACACCATGGGTCTGTGAGTGGAAGCCAGATTGTGTCCAAGAGAAATCTGATGGCTAGGAGTTCAATAAAGCTGAACACGCCCCACGGAACCGAACAGGGCTTGAGTTTGCAGATTATTTTCTAACGGAGGGAGTTCATTGACTTGGAGAAAGAAAGAGGATCATTTAATGAACATACAAAAAATATTTTTATTTTCACCTTTTTTTAACCCCCTAGCGGAATGGTCAAATCTTCCCAACCGTGTTTCATGCGCTCTGTTGGCCCTCCTACCAGGGATTGTTTCAGGAGGTCCAAAGCTGAGGCCTGGGTCCCACACTGGCCAGCCTGCCTTTTGCTTGATCAGGGTACCTATGCTACCCTTTGCAGCTGCATGTCCATACAGACATGTTTGTTCGACCACTAAGAATCTTGCTTCTTGAAAAGCCCTGGGAATTAGATTGTTTTCCACACTGAATGTTTTTATTTGAAAAATAACCTTCTTTGTTTAACTAATGAAAAGGAGGGGCCACTGCTCATTTCTCAGGCTTGGTAAGAATTCCATGGGCAGTAATTGTGTTTCTCAGTGGAAAATGTTTCAGTTTCTTAATATTGTTTTGCAGACTGGCCCCTGCCCGGCCCTCACTCCACGGACCACACATACACATGTGCACGCTCGCCCATGCACAGTGCGGCCCTTCCCATTGCGCCTGCTGGGGGCTGGGGGTGGCTGCGATCCTCTTTCCAACACCTGCAGAGAAAAACGAGGTGGGTCAGGGGTTGACACCCAGTCAGAGGCATCCTTGCCTGTTCAGGAACAAAATGCCTTCCTGAGCTGTGCTCTGAATCCCAGAAGCTGGGTGGGCCACCGAGGAAGAAAATTAGACTCCACACTTCTCTTGTTTCTGTGGATCTCCATGTCAGGCGAGTCTCTCACACCACAGAGGGGGTGGTCTGACATCCCCTCCTCACTAGGTGAGCACACAGTGGTGACAAATGCAGGGCTGTCGTCGTTGGACGTGCACCGTGGCCAGCATGGTGCTGGGCGGTCTGGGCTGCACAAAGCCTATTGATGCCTGGCCCAGAGGCGACTTGGTGGAGGGTGAGAAAGCATCTCCCTGCCCTGTCACTTAACAGCTCAGCCCATGGGCAAGTGGCATTGACCAGCTCTGCCCCTGTGTCTGTAACTGGACAGAAAAGTTATTTACTTCACAGGGAGGGATGTGGGGCACATGGACAATGTGTGTCACACAGTAGATGTCCAAGAACATATTTCTTCCCTCTGTTCTCTGAAAACTTCCCAGCTGCTGTCTAGTGTAGGAGACAAACTCCACTCCTATGAAACAGGCTACAAACAATTGAGTGCTGTCCCAGCAGACTGAGCTCCGAGCAGGGCACCCTCACCAAGGTCCACTTGAGGTGAGCATCAGCTGTCGAGAGGAGACTGAGTACTCTGAGGATGCGAGGATCTGTCACCAGAGGGAACTGTTAAGTCTGTTATCCAGGGAATTTGAAGAATTCCTTCTTTCTAGATTCTTTGTATGGGAAAGATACAGCTGCCGTGAGTGCATAGCTTAAACACAGATCTGCTTAAAGGAAGCAAAAGAGCTGGACAAGATGGTTGTTATGAGAAAACAGACATTTAGAAGATCCACATGCATAAAATGTAAAGAGGGAGCCAGCTTTTAGCATGGAGTAAATGAATAGCTTTGAAAGGATATGGGGACAGCAGGAAACAAGTGTAGTAATCAAATTGTTTTTTGGTTTTAAGTGATGGAAACTTCTACTATTACCTTAAGCAAATAAATAAATGAAGAATTTATTGGTTCATATAACCAAGCTGGAGCTGAACACGCCCTCGTACTATGTTGTTAGAGCTAGCTTGGTTTCTCTCCCTCCCGTCTCTCTCTCACCATCTCTTCACTTTGTGTGATACCCAGTTCTCTCCTCTTTGTGATTAGCTTCCTACTCTCAGCTTAGCAGCCTCAGCAGAGAGAGGAATTCTCTCGGCATTTGTATATCAAAGCCAGGGAAGATTCTAACTGACTCAACCATGAACCTGTCACTGGCTAGAGGGTAAGGTATGATACCTTCTTTGCAGTAGTCAACCAGAACTGTGGAGTGCCTGCTCTGTGCTAGGCATTGGGCTAGCAGCTGGGGACCCAGCAGTGAACAGGACCAGTCGTGCCCTGCCCGCCAGGGAGCCTACAGTGCAGCGAGCGGCCAGCATTGTAGTTGAACCCTGCTGCCTCCTGCTCCTCTCCATCAGGAACCAAACAGGGAGGTAGCCTCCTGTCAGTCCACAGGAAGCCAGCTCCTTTGCAAGATCAGCAGACTCACCTGGTAGAATCACATGTGCTGAAGGTTCCCACATACATGACAAGCATACACGTTGTCTCTCTCCATCGCAAACAGCAGGGCAGCCTCAGTCTGGAAACCGCTTGGGTCCTAAGGCGACATCACGTCGTTGGGGTTTCTTGCAGAAAACTCTCACGAGGAGGGCACACAGTTTCCATCCCAAGTGGGGCAAGCGGGATGACCCTGCCGCTCTTGGCATCTGCTCTTCTTATCCTGGCTGCAGGGGGTTTCCAGGGGTAAGGATATGCAGCTCTACCTGAGTTGTTAATGACTCCCGAGGAGCCCATGAAGATGGGCTGCTCCGTAAAAAGTGGTAATAAATGGAACTGGTTCTGCACCCTGTTTGCACCATAATGGGGCTGTAGTTTTCCATTAGGGGAGAAAAATGGCTCCTCAAAATTCCTGTATTTGAAGAGACCAGTAGATTCTTGTTTCTTGCTGACTTGGATGTGTGATGGGGCGGGAGGGAGGTCTCACAGTGTATTCAGTATTTATTGAGTACCTACTATGTGCCCGTCTGTGCATATACAATAACAGATAGCTTCTCTGCTTCATGGATGGCGTGTCCAGGGCAGGGAGCTACACACAAACAACCCCATTATGGGGGTAAGTGTTCTCATGTGCCTAAGGCTTGTGGTGGGCCATCTGCGCTTATGGTGGGGAGGAAGGGTTTTTGCCTTACCTCAGAAGGGCTGCCTTGAACCCCAGTGAGGAGCCTTGGCTGGAAGCTGAAGATTTGGGAGAAAGGTGAGGACAGGCCTTTATGTCAGGTGTGGAAGCCAACTGAGGCCACTGCTTGCTAAGCCCGCTTAACCTCTGCAGGCCCGAAGTGGTACGTGACAAGCATCCCCAGGGCCTGCTGGACAATCATTACTTTTATTATGCTTCTTACTGCCAGGTACTCTGAAATCCACATGGACTGCTCTTATGATTTCCACTTGTCCCAAAAGAGAAACTCGAGAGTCTGTGATGAGCACAGCAGGAGAGGGAGCCGGCTGCCTCTCAAAAGGGCACATCACCATAATCACAGATATACCGTGAGCATATGCAGAAAGAATGTAATAGAAGGGTGTAAGTCAGGAGCAGCCAAGAGGATACATACACCAGGTGGCCCTGCCTCCCCCCGCCACCACCAAACTGTGCCTGCAAAATATGTGATGGGTGCCCACACCTTCTCCCTCACCCTGCAGAGCCCACTCCCCTCGCCAGCCCCACCATAGCTACCTCTGCTGCTATTCTGCTGAATTCACCCTGGGGCTCCCCTGGGCTGGTTGTTGCCTTCATATTTCATGCGGAATGTGCAGCTTCCCAGGAGCCTGAGGCATGCCCTGCATTCTGATGTCGGCCAGCTCTGACACCAGACCGCCCCCGAGCACGCCTAATGAGGAGGCCGACACCGAGAAGAGGGAGGCAGCTGGCCTGCCGGTGCGCCCGGCCGCAGACTCTGCGAGCGGTGACGGGAGGGCGGCCCAGGGAGAGAGCCAGCACCTGCCTTTTCAAGACACGACTGCCACCAGATGCTACAAGTGCACTAATTTAAAAGATACCAGGAATGAATCGGAGCCTCAGTTAAGGTGCAGTTCAGATCGAGGAACATACTGAGAGCAGCACCACGTTGAAAGAGGAAGGAGAGGCTGCAGAGCCTAAGAGGCCTGAAGCTCTGACCGCCCCTCCTCAGCAGGCTGCCCGTTCTAGTGTTTCTCCCAGTGTAGGGCTGCTTCGAGTTGCCTTAGAGACCACTTCATTATCTATAAGATCCTGCCGAACAGAACTTTAACTTTTTCCTTTCCTTAAAGCTTCATCTACCTTAATTTCACACATTACTCCTCGTTTTGACTGGCTTTATCAGGATAAACAGACCCTTGTTTCCCCTGGTATTTCGAGCATTTAAACTGGGGGCAGAGTAAGTGGCTACACTCACCACCCAAAGCCGTGTGGATGCCGTGCTGACATGCACTGCCCTTTACTAACACTTTTCCCAAGCCTGGTCCCATCCGCTCAGCCTTCCAAGCTGAGGAGGTGGGTGAGCTTAGCTCCAGGCTACGGATGATAAAATCAGAAGTGAGAGAACTTTATCCAAGACCACACATCAGACCAAGGGCCCTCACACATGGGCTAGTCTTCAACAGTTTCAAATGAGCTGGCCACCGGTAAAAGCTTGTCCACCATTCTACTTGGTTGTATGCAGAATGAGGTGGCAAACCGTGACTCTCCATAATTTAACTTACATGTAAAGATCAGTAAGTGAGACTTTCCCATTTATAAAAGGAAAGACCAATATTTAAGTCATGGAATCAATCTAACAAAAAATTTCCTTTAAAGCTTTGTTTTTTGTCATACCTGTGTCTGGGTGTGTGTATGTGTGTGTGAATGTGCAATCAGCCTTCCATTTTGACACTGGGGATAATTTCCTAATAAGGATAGTGATACCTTATTGAATTCTTACTACATGCCTCACACTTTTCATTAATTATCTCATGTCATCCTTCTGATGTTGGGAGACAGTGTCACATGATATTGTCCCACTCTGCAGAGGAGGAAACTCTTGCTCAGAGAAGTTAAGCAGATAAGCCAAGGCCACAGAGCTCTTGAGTGGCAGGACAGGAACCTGCCCGACTTGAAACTCCATGCTTTAAACCCCTACATGTAATGCTGATATTAAACCACCTGGTTTCCAGTCCTGTCATGTAACTACATCTTTAACATGAAGCAATCCTCCTGTATTTTAAGCATCCGTCTTCCTCATGCACTTTCTGCCTACTGGGTTCTTGAAATATCTCCCTCATTAATACCTGCACTTTTTCTTGGGTGGAATTATATTTTACTGGTTCTGTTTTTATGATTCTTTATATTCTGTCCTTTGTATGCACAGAACAATCCCCAATTTTAAATTTTAAGATACTTTTTGTTGTCATTGAATACTTTTAGACTTGGAACCACAGAATTTTATACTTGGAGGAAACCTTGAGATGATCATTCCCACCTTGCTCCCTCCTGAGGCAGGAATCACTCCTCCAGCATCCCAAGAGGGTGGCCATCCGATCCCCACTTAAATGCCCCCAGTGCCAGAAAGCACACCAGACTAACTGCAGTGCTGTCTGCTCCTGGGCAGCCCCGTACGGTTGGGGAGGGCTCAGCCCACTGCTTTGTGATGAACCTGCCTGCTGGACACACCCAGTCACTCATCGGTACGAGTCACGTCTACCACCAGATGACTTCAGACCGTGTGAGTTTCCTGGGCCTGTGGTAACAAAGTACCACAAACTGGGTGGTATAAACAATGGAAAAGGGATTGTCTCACGATTCTGGAGGCTGGAAGCTCAGACGAGAGTGTCCGCAGGGTTGCTTCATTCTGAGGGCTGTGAGGGGGTCTCCTCCCTCTGTCCCTCTCAGCTCCTGGTGGTTCCCTGGCTGTCACTGGCATTCCTTGGCTTACACGCCTTTCCTTCACCTTCACCTGGTGTTCCACCTGTGTGCATGCCTGCCTTCACAATCCCTCTTTTTATAAGGATACCAGTCATACTGGATTGGGGATCTGCCCTCCTCCGGTGTGACCTCATTTTAAGTAATCACAGCTACAACTATCCTATTTCCAAATAAGGTCATATTCTGAGGAACTGGGGCATTAGGACTTCAACATAGGAATCCAACCAGAACAAACTGGGCCCTTAGGCCTATGAGGAAGGCACTTGCGTTATCCCTGAAGCTTCTCTTTCTGGTTTAACAACCTCCAGCTTTTGGCCAGACTCTACTGTCTTGGGAGTCTCTCCTGAACTCTTCTCTTTGTCAGTGCCTGAACAGGTGGCACCCCACAGCTGGGCTCTGAGAAATCAGTCCCTCAGCCCCACGACTCTACTGCTTCATGTCAGCTCTGATAGAATTCACACTTCCGGCGGGTTGTGCAGAGCACGGCTCACGTCGATCACAGACTCTGCTAATCCTCCTCGCTCTCTAACACATGGATGGCCCTTAAACCTGGACATCTCCATCCAGCAATATGCTATTTGATTCCCTCTCCAGAACATCAATGAAACAACCCTGGCCAGAGAGAGATCCTTTTGGTACTTCACTGGGAGCTTCCTGTCCAGGTCTAAGGCATTGCCACCTACTGTGGGTCTCAGTCACTTACCAGTTCCCATTACTGCAAACCCCGTTCCAGTCTTCATATCAAATCCACCACAGAAATGAAGACATGAATGCTTTGAAGCCACTTCATGCTAATACTAAAACTGAAATGTGAGACGGTAGCCATTGTGCTTGGCAAGCTGTTTGTCGTGAACACACTATGTTAACTTCTCAGCATTCTATCGTCTTGCTCACTGAGCCTTTCTCTCTTAAGATGTGTTCCATTTTCTTGCAAAATGTTGAAATTTCCAGTTCTGTGTTTTCCCTGGAATTTTTCCAGGGAAACAGTGCTTTCTGATTTTGAAAATCAGTCCCACGTGTCTTCTTTTAATACTTCTGATAAATCCCCTGATCATGATTCATATTCTTCAGTCCTTTAATAAGTGGACTTCTTAAGAACCGTTCTGACCAGTTTTCTCATTTGTGGGTGTGGAGTGTGGTTCTTTCAAATCTACTGATCTGTACTTTCTCCAAGGATGTCCTTTCCTGGGTAGGTTTCCTTTGTCAATAACCAAAGAACTGAGGCAGGGCCCCAAGGAAATCTGGAAGTAGAAATAGGGTAGAATGAGTAGCAGGCTTAACAGAAAAAAAAAAAGTCAACTCTTTTCCCAGATTCTTTCTGTGAGAAGGATATAGGAGATCTAGAAGGGGCTCACAGTGGAAAACACTGGGAGCAGGGAGGAGAAAGGTAGAGGAGAGGTGAGATTAGGGAGGGCCCAGAATTGCCTCAGTGTATGAAAAAGAGGTTAAGTGTGCCAACTCAAGCAACATGCAGCTGGTGAGCTCAGGCCCTAATCCTCCCGGGACAAGTCCTGCAGAAAGCTCCGGGGAGCAGCGGTGTTCCTGGGGTGTCGACATGCAGAGTGAGGCGTCGTTCAGCTCCCCCAACTCTGTGCCGTGACTTTTAGGAATCAACATGTAGTGTTCAATAATAACTATTTCTATTTGTTATGTTTAGTTTTAAAGCCAACAAGTAGCAATTTAAAAAGAGGAAATCTCAGTTTTAAAGATACTCTTCAAAGTCAGCACAGTATACCAAGCACGTCCTAAAATTTACGCATATTGAACAAAAATATTACACCTCACAGTTTGCACCCTGTTTCACTGTCTTGAATTTTTAAAACAAAACAAGAACTTGAAAAGATCTTGCTATAACCCAAGTTCTGTGGTTTCATCCTTATGATCATGTAGCCTATTGCTGGATTTTTTTTGTCTCTTCATCAATTGTTTAAATGCAGGGATATGTTCTATCACAGGAGCTGAAGACACAAACTGGACCCAGTGTGAACTCAAAGGATCCCTAACTGTAAGAATTTACTCCCAAAAGGAAGACAAATGTGTGTCTGCCTGTATTGGAGACTGTATGGCTAGGAATTTGTGAATTAGCTTCCATGTGGAATACAGTATTTATTAAATGGAATAGCAATAAAAATTTGCTTTTATAAATAACTATATATATATATATATAATCAAAATTCAGCAGTAACTGCAACAGTGGTTTAATTTAGACCAACAAAAGATTTTGGGGGGACTGGAGGAGTATTTTATCATTGGCATCTTTTGAATCACTGGTGCACAGTGATAATAAGCAGCAGACCAACAGCACAGCTGTACGTGGGGTGTGTTCTCCCACCACCCTCAGTGCTGCGGGACAGTCATGGGGAGCGGAGCAGGAGAGCACACTCAGTACGCCCAGAGGACTGTCACAGGCAGGGAGAATTATCTGTGCTGGGCCTAAGTTATGAATGGTTATTTCATTTCATATATTCAGGCTTTGTCTCTTTAGCTCTACAGATATCTTCAGGGCTCTCTCATCAAGAACCATTTGAGCCCCACCCCTGTTTTGTGCTCCTCTGTATCGCCCCCTCCTCTGCCTGGGCCCCTGGATGTGGCACAATGTTTGGTTCTCTTTAAGTCCTCTGTAAATGTCTACTGATAGAGAGATTTTGCCAGTTAGTATCTTCAAGTTTAAGAGCAACTCATCCTCTCTGTGCTATTTGAACTCACGAATTGCATCCACCTCCTCTTTTGTTTATTATGTGCCCTAGTGAGCTTGTTTTTCCCCTAACACAGTTACATAAGACTCTTGACGCTCTGCAACCCTATTAGCTCACCCTCACTCCTTGGGCCTCACTGCCTCGGAAGATCAACGCGGGGAGGAAGGAAGAAGGGCAGAAAGTGGATAGAAGGCCTCCAAAGATTTCAGTGTGCTGGGTCCACCTGTGATCATTAGGCACAAGTTCTCAGCATCCCTGGACCTGGAGAAGTCTCCCACAATCTTTACGAACAGAGGTGACATATCCAACAGAGGTGTCCTGGGGAACAGGTGGGAGTGCCTGGGGGCTCTCAGGAAACTTTGTGGGCCCTTGTCTGCCTTCCTTGGGGAGGAATTCAGCTCTGCGAGTTGGAGCAATTCCTCCCGCCCTCCTCTAGACCCCGCAGTTTAGTTCTTCATTAAAAGAAGGTCCGTAGAGGAGCTTAAACACAAAACTCCCTATAATGGTGAATACTCAGAATTACTTTCCACCTGATACTGCTTCATTTAATTGGGCTAAAGCAGACTCCCCTGGCTCCAGGCTCCCTTGAAATCCTGCCCAAATTTGCCTGGCTCCTGCGTGGGCCTGACTGAATATGCAGCAGGTGTACCGAGGGGCTGTGAGCTGGGCTCCCATGAACTGTAATGGTTGCTGCATGACTGATTCCCCAACTCCTCCGCCCTCCTGCTAAATCCCAGGACCCTCCCTGCTTATGCAAAGAACAGGCTCCCCGGTGCCGTCTTATGAAGAAGTGGTAGAGCAATTTCATTTAATATTGCTAGTGCTTCCATTAACCTGAGTATATTGCTCTCCATCCTCAATTTAAGACTCCCTCTTTCTCTTGATTATTGCTGTATTTCAGAGCGCCTGAATGTCCTCCCCAGACCTCTCAGTCAGTCTGGAATAACCTGATGATCGAACTCTATGGTTCCTTGAGGTTTCTGGCTTTAGAAGAATGGGCCTTCCTGTGCCCCACCTCGAGGCCTTAGAAACCAGCCCAGGGTCTCCATTTTGCTCTGAATGGGGCTCCCTCTAGTGTGCTCCCGTGACCTCTGTATACACTCTTTCCTTCCTTCCCTTTTTTTGTTTCTTTCATCGTGCTGCTCTTTTCATTGTTGAGATTTGTGGGACAAAAAGTAAACACTTTGGAGCTTTGCTGTGGGAGCGGACAAAGCATCTGTTACTATTTTGAATTTGTTTAGTTAGTATTTACATGTCTGTGACTGTATGTGATTGATGGACTGATTCGATTATTAATTCAACAAATATGTTTTAGGTCCCTACTATGTGCCAGGCACTCTTGTAGGGCTGGGGATGGATCCTGCACCAAACTGATTAAAGGCTCTGCTTTCAGGAAGCTTAAATTCTAGCAGAGAGAGCTAGATAATAAGCAAAAGCATTTTAGCAGATGATGATAAATGGTATCAGGAAAAATAAAGCAGGACAAGAGGCTGGAGAGAGATGGGGAGCCTACCATGAGTGCTCTGGTGTACATACAGCTCCTTTGAGTAATAGGGGCCTTTCTGCATCTAAATTCTACATTAACTACAATCCTGGTGGTGGTGGGGGTGAACTAGGAGCCGCCTTCCTGGGAGGGTGGGAATGGCAGTGTCCTGAGTCCTGCTTGCAGGGGGCTGGGGCGCAGCCGTGGGGGCACGAGGACTTGGTATGACCACAGAGGGCAAAATGGTGCTGCAGCCCGTCACTCCCATCAGAGCCCTCATCCTGTCGCTGCTCAAACTCCGCAGAAAGGCCAGTGCCCCCACCCCTCTTGTGCTGTGGGCAGCCAGGGCTGAATGAAAGTTGGCTTTTCAAACCTATAAGAACTGGGTTGATAGGCTGCAGCCTGGCCAAAGGTGAGCGTAGTTCTCTGACCTCAGCAAGGAATGGTAATCCCAGGGTCAAATGCTCAGCGGAGAGGCTGGTTCTCTAGGAAAAAGAGGCCAAGTCACGGGCAGGCTTCACAGGAGGAGAATCATAAGCCTCCCGTGAAAATGCGTCTCTGGGCCTTCTGTATGCAGTGAGGGAGAGAGGGGGGAAGCTTCTATCAGACTTGGGTTTGGGTGGATTTCCCACAGTGCCAGGTGGGAGACGAGAGCCTGGCGCTGAATTGATGACCAAAAATGTCATTTCCTGGGATTGTGCTTAAGGAGGAAGATGTCCTGATTTTTAAAGACTAAAGAATTTAGGTGTGATATGTCACATCTATAATTTACTTTAAAATATTTCAAAAATTTTTGGGAGGTAAATATGGCAGTATATGTGAAGTAAATATTGTGAAGTAAATAATGGCACCTAGAGGAGAACCTCTAGCCAGCACAACACTTACTCAAAATCTGGGTAACATCAGTCATTGTCTTGATCTAAAAGGCATTTGCTTGCCAACAACTCCATATTTATATCTCCAAGCCAGACTTCTGTTAGGAAGTCCAGACCCAAATATTCAACAGCCTGTCTGACATCTCAAACTTAGCATGTCCCAAATGGAATGCTTGATTCCCCATCCCAATCCCAGTCCAACTGCCTGGTACCCTGCCCAGCCCCACCCCACCTTTTTCATCTCAATAAATAGACCATCATTCACCCAGAAACTTTCAGCATAGTCCCGGTCACTCCTCTTCCTCTGCCCCCTGCATCCAGCCCACCAGCAATCCCTGCTGACCTTGTCCTAAAGATTTCCCTAATCCACCCCTTGGCACCGCCTCCCCTGCCACCCCTATCCGAACCAGGATGACAGCCTATCTGGCTAATCCCTGGCTTCGACTCTTGCCACCTTGAATTCTGTTCCCTGCACAGCCAGCATGATGTTTTTAAAGCATAAAACAAAATCACTCCACGTGCCTGCTTGCAACTATGAGTAACTTCCCTTATGCACACAGCGAAATCCAGCCACCCCTCAGCCTGCAAGACCAGGCGTGATTCCCGTCTCCTTTGCCACCTTCTTCTCCCCCCTCTCTTTCTCCACACCGTCCTCCATCTCACTGCACTTCCAGCCACACTGGCCACCTTTCCGTTTCTTCTGCCCCTTCTGGGCTTTCCATTAGGATGTTTCTTCTAGCTTGAATTCTCTGTCCCTTCCTCTTCCCATGTCCACCTCCTTCTAATCCTTCAGGTCCCCACTTACACTTTACCTCTTTGAGTTTCCTTTTATGACACCTTAAGTCTCAAATGGGCCCCTCAGTCATTCTCTCTCATAGCTCACACTCAGCTGTTAACCTTCAGAAGCGGAAGGACTGTCTTTTCACCAATCTATACCCAGTGCCTCACAAACAGCTCATTAAATATGTGGTCTAAATGAATAAACAAATTAAAAAATTCATTGTCCCAATTTCAAATCTCCATCTATAAGCCTCACACCTTGACCTCGGCCACAGGTACAGGGCACCTCTCCTGCCTGCCCTGCTGTGGCCCCAAGGACCCTCCTTGTGAAGCCCTCACACTTCCTATCTCTGCCCATGACTCCGAGCCTGCCTCCCAGTTACCCCCCAGCATTCCAGGGCCCTGGGAAGATGGATGAAATGGCACCTTTGCTCCAGCACACTGTTGTGCACACATGTGTATGTTAATTGTATGTACTTCATGTGCAATCTTTTATTTCTCTTGTAACAACTGCTGCCTCTAGATTGCCCGTCCAATAACTGCTGCAAAATAGGACCATGCAAATGTCCCCAGCAGACAGTGGGCCATCCCTCACTCAAGCTGAGCCCTAGGAGAGGCCTTCTCCTTGCGCTTTTTGGGGTGGTTTCCTGCTCTTGCTGAGGTCGCTCTTCAGACTAGCTCTGAACATGGAAGCCTCTCCCATCCCAGGGAGACTCTGGATTTCCTATCGGGCTCCTCACTAATGAGAAGTGAATGCTACAATCTCAGGGCGCACTCTGAGGTCGCAATTACGTAAGGATTATTAATGAAGCAACAATGTCAAAATTGTGTGAAATCAAACTCAGATTTAAGTACTTAAAATAAACAGATATAAAGTAACAGATGTCCCGTTTTGTTCTCAGATGATTTCATCCCTTGTTAAAAATAAATGTCTGGCTTGAAAGGAAAAAAAAAATAAAAAGGAACTTTACTTCCATGTTAAAAATTAATTGAATCCAGAGGTTGGTAAGGCAACTAAGTGGTGTTTTTTTTTTTCTCAAGGCAAAGACATATTTATGTTGATTTTTATTTCAGCAAGTAATGAATTCATTGCATAGCCCCAACTGGTAGACCAAACTTAATGTCCTTCAAAACCCAAAGGGAAAATTTCTCCATAGTTATTATGTAGATAAGAATGGAGCCCAATGTATCTATCTGAGGAGAATTTAGTTCCATGCTATCTCCCAAAGGATGCAACAGCACAGGCTTCAAAAATCACAATTCCTGATTGTCATTCATGCAGCCATCAGAATCCCTTGGAGGCTCTCACCTTGGAATTTCAGTGTGGAATTCCCAGAGGGGACCCCTACTGAAATCAGTAATGGGAAAGGCAAATTAGGTCATCTTGGCGGTCCCCCTGCCAGCTTCCTACACTGTGGTTAATTTTCTCCTCCTTTGATCAGATACATTTTAAATGTTTCAAGAGATGGAAATTGCACCAGTCATCTCCCTCTAGAGTTCCGCCATCTGCTGAAGTTACGGGACTCGATCTTCTGCCTGTGAGACTCTGTGGAAATTTTTCCAAGAGTGGAAGGTTGTGGTCTGGGGGATGCCTTTACCTTCCCCAAATGTCTCTTCTTTGTTTCTGCTTTTGGCCCAATTCGTAGGGATTAGGTTTCTAGAGGAATGTTCATCTGTCCCACATCGCAACATGGCCCCGGGAACATTCAAAGGAAATAATTGATTTGTAGAATCGTAGCACGAACACGAGGGCGTTGACGTTGATGCCCTTGAATAAAAGATGGAGCAGCTCGCAGCCCTGATGCTGGCTCTCTGTGCAGAAGAGGTAAATGTAGCAACGCTTATGCAAGGGGATAAATAATCCAGATAAGCAGCTACGTGTTTCCATGCAGAAAATACATGTGTTTCTAAACTGTTCTTCGCCACTTTGGAAAGTAAAAATAGTTTGTATTTTTGAATGAATTAAAATTTCATTGCCCGTATTTCAAATCTCCATCTCTGAACCCCACATCAGAAAAAAACAACATCAGATTAGCAATGAAAAGTCAACGATGGGCTCACGGCATTGGTTGCCCACCGTCAATGTACTTAATGACACTGAACTGTACACTCACAACAGTTGAAACGGTAAAAAAATGAAAATAAAAAGATGAAAAAATATGGAGCCATTCCAACTGTGCCAGAGGGAAGCAGGGGACATTTTGTAATGGGTAAGATGGGTGACAGCAGTGGACAGTGTGGTGTCTTACCCTCACTTTGAGTAGGCCCCCAACCCCAGAGATAGGAAATGGGGTGACAAGTGCATAGGGACCTGCATGCTCACTGTGGTTTTGCTAAGCGCCATCCCTGCACTTCTCTGTACTTCACTCTGTACCTTCTCCACAGACAAAGAGGGTGGGACAAAGTCCTTTAAAGTCTCTCCAGCCCCAACACGTGCCCATTTTGCAGCAGGCAAACTCCCCATCCGTTCTCCTTTCTTTTTTTTTTTTATTAAGGTATTATTGATATACACTCTTATGAAGATTTCACATGAAAACACAATGTGGTGACTACTTTTACCCATATTATCAAGTCCACACCCATACCGCAGTGCGGTCACTGTCCATCAGTGCAGTAAGATGCCACAGATTCACTGTTTGCCTGCTCTGTGCTACACTGTTTTCCCCGTGAACCCCACACCATGTGTACTAAACATAATACCCCACAATCCCCTTCTCCCACCCTCCCCACCCGCCTTCCCACACCCCTCCCCTTTGGTAACCGCCAGTTCCTTCTTGGAGTCTGTGAGTCTGCTGCTATTTTGTTCCTTCAGTTTTGCTGCATTGTTATACTTCACAAATGAGGGAAATCATTTGGCACTTGTCTTTCTCCGCCTGGCTTATTTCACTGAGCATAATACCCTCTAGCTCCATCCATGTTGTTGCAAATGGTAGGATTTGTTTTCTTCTTATGGCTGAATAGTATTCCATTGTGTATATGTACCACATCTTCTTTATCCACTCATCTACTGATGGACACTTAGGTTGCTTCCATTTCTTGGCTATTGTAAATAGTGCTGCGATAAACATAGGGGTGCATATGTCCTTTTGAATCTGAGAAGTTGTATTATCTGGGTAAGTTCCCCGCTCTCCTTTCTTGCTGACTGACAGAGCCTAGATCTGGGGCGTGAGTGCCACTCCTGGAGGCTCGCTTCCCCACTGCCCACACAGCTGAGGGCTGGCCATGTGCCTTGGTTCTGACCAAAGCGATGTAGGTGGAGTCCCTGGGGGGTGGCCCCTTTGCCTCTGCTCCTTTTGCCTTCTGCCTTCCTCCTTTTGCTCCTTTGTGGTTGTGATGCCCCCAGGAGCAGCAGCCATCTTGCAACCATGGGGATGAAGCCAAAAGAGAGAAGGAGGCTTGGCCTGTGATGACACTGCAGAACCGCCATACAGGCCTTTGCAGGGGTGGAAAAAATGTTCTTGTCTTCCGCTCTAGGTGCTTTGGCTTGTTTAATAATTAAGTTGACATAAGACAGATTCACAGGAGAAAAACAAATTTGATTTTGTACATGCAGGAGCCACAAAGATATGAGACTCAAGGGGAAGTCTAGCAGTTGAGGCTTTGTGCCATCCTGAGTGAGGAATGGGACGAGGGCCTGGGCTTCAAAGGGGCAGAGGGGAATCCACGGGATGAGTGGAAGAGCAGATATTTGGTAATTAGAAGTTTGCCCTGCCATATAGATAGGTCTTTCAGATAAAAAAGTTATCTCATAATAGCTCTCTTTCTGGGCAGGCCCCCTCTCTAAATTCTTCTGGATAGTTAAGGGAGAGCTGTAAGTTTTCCCTGAGTCTACTGGGGCTTGACTGCCTTCACCTCAGAATAATCTACATGCCTAAGGGACATATTTTGGGATGGCCTATTCTGTTCCCTTTCACCCTGGACAGACAAATCAACACTGTGGAGGGATGGGGTGGGGTGGGGAGTGTCCTCCTGGAACAAATAAACACCTTTACTTGTTAGTTAGTATGGCTTTCTGTTACCGCCAAGTACATTCTTAACTGTTGTAAGTTCTATGTCATGTCATTCGAAATTCCACATTAGTCACTCCTTTGAATGAAGTGCTGAAGGCCGGTGTTAAAATACAAATGCTCTTTGAGAAGGGGACATTCTGAGTTATAACAAGCTATTGACATCTTACTTCAAGTGAGTTCATCAAAATAGCATCTGCTCCGATAGCAGGGGCCTAAAGGAATAGGCTGGGCAACCCCGGGCTCTGATGGGAGAGAGGGCACTCTGTTCCCATTGAGCCACCGTAGTGACAGAGGTCTGGGAGCTGGGGGTCGGGGGTCTTGGCGGAGGCAGGCAGTGGGTGAGGAAAGATGGAAAATGGTTGGAAAGGATGTGAAAAAGGCCAAATTTGTCCTTGAATTTGTCTCATGGGGAGGACCCTTCAACTCTGAGAAGCACCGGAAGGCATCGGGGGTCCACAGAATCTGCTCTCAGACATTTAGAAGGGAGGGAGGCGAGCTTCATAAAAATGACCTGTAGTGTAGGCTGTTGAAAATACTTCTGATTCCAGTTCCATTGCCTGGGAAAAGAGCCTTCCTCCACCACTCTCACTTCTGTACACTTCACCCCCACCATGAGACTGCTCAGAGCCCAGAGCCCATGCTGACACCCTTGTTCCCTGAGACCCCCACAGCACCCTCTGTGCCCCACAGCTCTCTCCTCCCGGCTGGGTGGGCAAGGTCTCCGCTCTCTCTGGTTGAATATCGCCCAGGGTTGGCCTGGCCCTTATTTGCCTTTTTATCTCCCACTGCACTTCATGCCTCATAGCCTGTTTTTAAGCTAGTATCTGTTGAGTGCTCCCAGTAAGCCAGGCGCGATTCTAAGCTCTTTACAGGAACCCACTGCTTCAGTCCTCAGTCCTGTGGTTCGACTCCACCCGTCCTCAGGGTCCAGGGCCCTCATGTTGCCCTAAGACTAGGGCCCCATCTGCGGTGTAATGACCTGGGCCTGTTCATTCCACCCCCTCCCCTTCCCTCAAGTCCTCACTCCAGGTAACCTCCTTGCTTGTGACAACAGCCCAGAGCCCTTAGGTACTTTTGCTGTTAGAAGATAGACCAGTGGAGGAAATGGCCTGATCCTGAAGCTCAGGTCAAGAGGCAAGAGAACAAGTGTCCTGGAGAAAGCATTCTGAAGAGGGCCCACAGAAATCAGAAGAAAATCATGTGATGGAGGAAGTAGGTTTGCTTTTGAGGGGCAGAGTTAACTACTCAGATTTAGGCATTAGACACCTGATTTATGTCCCTACTCTGCCACCACCTTGCCGTGGAATGTTGGGCAAGGCACTTCGTGTCTCGTAGCCTCAGTTTCCTCATCTGTAAAATAGGAGTGTAGTTCTAACAGCTCACAACTCATGTTTCTGTGAGAAGTCAATGAGGGATTCCCTGGGGGTATTTCAGCAGGGGAGATTATAGTTAGTTACTATAGATTAACCAGAGATTAGTTACTACTGTTCTGGAGAGGTCGTTGGAGCAAAACCAGGAAGGCAGTGTTTTCCAGGGAGTGATCAGTAGCTGGAGGAAGACCCTATCCTCTGGGACAGGAGGCACAAAAAGGGAGGCAGGGCTCCCCATGGCCCCCGAGCTCTCTCGTGAGGCTGGAGCCGTCCACCCTGCCGTGATGCAGAAGCCAGAGACCGTGGCCCTGCTGAGGCTGCAGGAGCCCAGCTGGCCCATGGTTGCTGCTCACCAGCCATGTGACGGTGACCTGCAGGCGGTCTGCGCTGCTGCCACCTGAACCCAACACTTAGCTGATTAGTTAAAATAATGACATAATGACTTCTCCTCCATTTCCCAAGATTCTATGAATGCTTCCCCATGACACAAGCTAGCCAAAGCTGGCGAGAAAGTCTGGGAAATAAGAGTTTCCAGATTCCAACCTAGCTTCCAAACAGAGGAGAAAATAAGAGAGTGAGTATGGAGCTAAGAACCAACTATGAAATCACCAACACGAGCAGTTAGCACAGTCCAACCCTTGATTATGGTAACTGTTGTCATCACCACCATCACCGTCGTCATCCTTGTTGTTGCGGTGGCAGTTACTAGGATGATTGGGGCCTCAGTCAAGTTATTTCACTTCTCCAGCCTCCAACTTCTTTATCTTCAGAGGCAAAGATTTGGACTGGATGAATACCTGGTCCTTCCCAACAAATAATTTTTTTCTTTCCCTCATTTATCCAATCAACAAACATTTGCTGAGCACCCAGTAGGAGCCAGGCACTGACATAAAATCAGCAAGATCAGGTTTGTACTAAAGGTCACTGTCTAGGGACAGAGGCAAACAAATGGATGACTGTAGTACTTGGTAATGTGAGCTCCTCCAGTTAGACAGGAGCAAAACAGACTCCTAATTCAGGGCGCTTCCCTGTTCATCTCATTACTTCCTAACTGTTCTAGCAGATTCCACAGTCACAGAAGATTTCTTCTTCTGCCTCTGGGTGTGCACATAACCAATAGTCCCTTTCTCCAGTAAGCTCCATTTCCCATTATCCATCATCCAGCCCACCCTCCACCTGGGCCCCAGGACCAGCCTGTCAGTGATATGGCAGGGAGATGAGCTGCAGTGTGTCAGCGGCCCGGGGCTCTGGTCAGCACCTGCAGAGCAATCAGGGTAATAAGGGATGTAAAAATATGAATGCTCTGGCTCTCCGTGATTTCCCTGTTTGCCCAATCCGTCACTCTGCGGCTACCCATGGATTTCCCGCTATTGCTCGTGACCCTAATGTGGAGTGGGAGGCCCCGTGTATTCCATCTCTTATTCCTGCTCACTCCAAATGCATTTCAAATATTGCCGTGGCAACATCAATTCCCCAAGCCAAGAAGACCCACGTTTCCCAGAAGCGACTTCTCCAAACTCTAGAATATAGATGAGCCGGGGCCAATCACACGCCGCCTTTGGCCCCAGTGGACTTGCAGCACACCTGCATTGGAGGTAAATCGATTGGAGCTCCTTAATCCTGGCCCCTACAAGGCAGGTTCTCTCCTACTCATTGAAGCTTAGTAGCAACATGCCCTTCACCGTAAAGAGAATTTTTTGTCCTCTCACTTGGGACTAAAGGTCAAAGTTTGAATCTATATTTAATGCCATTTTCTGAAAACTGGATTTGTGATTCCCTTTATGTTGGTATTACATATCTTAAGGGATTTCAAGGGGAGAAATCTGGGAAACCCAGTTTCTGAGAATGACCTTTACTTTAAATGTGTAAATAGGATGGAGCTTGTGTTTCTGCTTTTTAAACCTTCTAATTGTGCTTCCAAAGACAGTTCTGGAAAGCACAGGCTATGCTGAGTGGTTACACAGAAGCCACTTTGAAAAGAAGAGACTTTGATTTTTGTCTTACACAGATGAAAGGCTGAAGGTTAATGGCTCACGCTCTTGTTGGCCTGCTAGGGACAGTTTCTTTTGAAGCTTTGTACCATGAGCTACAATGATCCCACATTAGAATATGCAAATAGTACGGCCTTTAACTGCCTCGGAAAAGGGAAAGTTCAAATTTACTTAATTCTATTTTACCTCTGAATTTTATAAAACATTATTGAAGTGGTATCAGAATATCATTCAGAATGTCAGTTTTAGAATATTTCAAATATTTACCTAATGGTTTTTTAAACAGCCGCTTTCCCAGTCTGAATGTGGCACTAAAGGCAGATAGAAAATTGACTTTCCTTGCACCTCGTATGCTCAAACTTGCATATTTAAAAGGTAGTGATGGGGATTTCTCAGTTTGTTAAGTGTCTCCAGTCATGGTCAGATAGATAGACAGTAGGTAGATAGATAGGAATAATTGCAAACTTTAATAAATATACCATGATAAGTATTTTTCTTTTAAAAAACAAAAATTGATCCTCATGTTATTATCACATAATCCCCACCCCTCAGACCACTAAAATTTGGCATTTGTTATTTGGAAACAAGATATGATTTTCAGAGTGGCTCTGGAATTAGATTTTCATTACCTAACAACATAATAAAATCTGGCTCTAGAAATGCATTCTCTGGGTCGTACTGGACTGTTCTGCCACGCATCTCCCTGTCACTCCTACAGCTAACTGATCAGCCCCTTCCAGGTGCTTACTCTGCTCAACACCCATCCATGATAACCATGAGGGGTTGCTTTTCCACAGCTGAAGCCCAGGAAAGGGCATAACTTCCCCAGAGTCAGTTCAAAAAGTGGTGGGACCAGGTCTCAACCCCAGGCCTGTCTGACCCAGAACCCACACCTTCCCCTTCATTCTCCTGTGCTCCAAAATGAAGTTTGCTGGGCTCTGTTCTTTGAAGAAAAAAAAAAAAAGATTCTTTAAAAAAAATCTTTTGTAGCATTTGTTTTTTACTTTCATGCACACATGTCCTTTGGAGGCCTCATCCCGGTCCCCTGGCTCCTCCATTACAAAGCAGACTTACAGACAGGTGGTGGCAGGTGTGGGCTAGCGTTTCAGCCTCTTTAATGACCAGATCAGGTCTCTTCGTGGTCAGCACTAAGCTGGCCAGGTGCAACGAAGCTCTCCGTGCCTGAGGCAAATTTATTCATGGTTTAGAGCCACAGTGAATTTCTGTTTTCAGAGAAGCATCTAAATATCCACTTTATGATTGCCCCAAACTTTCCTGTCTCCCGTGGTCATTGGTGCTTTAACTGTCTCCCTCCTGCCAGCAAATGCCGGCCCCTGAGTACTCCTGAGGGATATAGCAGTCTTCCTGCCTCTGACCCTTCATTTTCCTTTGTTTCTTCATTCTTGTAAATTGAGCTCCTCCCCTGGTCTTCCCACCTTTGTCCCTTTGCCATCAAGTAGCTGTCGCTGAAACCACTGTTGACCCTCGCCTTTCCAGAATGGCTACTCTCCTTTTCCCTGCATCCTTTATTTAGCTGTGGCCGCCTTAGGCGAAGCTGATTAAACTCGCTTCCTCCACTGCCACGCTTCTTCCCTGGGGCTCTGTGCTACCACTGGCTTTCTTCTTACCTCTCCTGTGATCTTTTATCTTCTGTTCTCTGAGCTCCCTTCAATTCTCCTCTGCACTTTGTTTCTATCTGACCTCCTCTATCCCTTCACTTTTAACTGTAGCAGACTTAAGGGAATATCTTTAATGAAAAAAAAAAAAAAAAGGAAAGAAAAACACCTAAACACACTACCTTCCCTCTATTCCTGCCAAACCTCTTCCAGCTCCTCCTTTCTCTTTTAAGGCAAGTTGCCACCACATCAGACTGAAATCGAGTTTTATTGTCTTGCCTGAGGCTGTTTCCTCTCTATTCCCAACTTCTGATCTCTAAGCCAAAGGTACTCAGATGGTTTCTCCTATCCAGACCCTCTCTTCCTTTTTTTCCCAAAGGATCTCCAGAAGTCATTCTTCCATTGTTTTCTCAACAGGAATGTCTTAATTCAGGGTCTGTGTCTCTTACACCATGACTAATCATATTCTTGACCTTCGTGACGTAGCCCAAGACAAACCCACAGCTAGGGTTACCTTTGAGACGATGCTGGGTGGCTTGTTAACAGTTGTAAAGACACAAGAAGCGACTTGTTCAATGCAGGCATTTAATAAATATTGCTGCAGTACAGAAACCATTTAGAGTGTGGTTTCTGGAGTCAGGCAGATAAGGTTTCAAATCCTACTTAGATCCTTACAATCTCCTCATTTCTCCCTTAGAAGATAAATGATAATAAGAGTATCTCATGTTCTGGTTATGTAAGGATTACATGAAATAATGTGTATGAAAGTTTAGCCACAAGTCTGGTGTAAAATATTATTCAGAAACATTTCTTGTTATGAAATTGTGTTCAATAGACAGCAGATTGCCTGGGACAGATCATAGCTTCTTACAGCTTCCCTGCAGAGTCTAATTTAAAAATAAAAATATCTGCTTATTTCTAGGTTTCATTGTTTCCTAGGCCAATTTCTAGTTCTTGCCTATGGTGTTCATTTTGGGTGTTAACAGTTCAACATGAATCAGACAGCTTCCCAGCTTTGTCTAAAAATCCCTAAATCTACCTCTTCACTTTCCTCTGGGGGCCCCCGTCTGGCACCTGGGGCTTGCCTTGAGAGACAAGTGCATGACTCAGGAAAGAATTCTTTTTGACCTGCTCAGCCCCCAGCCCAGCTATATTCATAATGTGTTGCTTTAGAGCAGTTACAAGGAAGACACGGACACAGTTCTTCCCCCGAAGAGTTGTACTCTTTTAACTCTTTTAATTAAATTGGCCAGCAAATTCAATTCAAAGAAACAAGGAATTCAGGATAATCATAGGTTCTGCCCTTTTTTTTTTTTTTTTTTTTTTTTTTTGGTTATTTGTGGATGAGCCACCATTGCAACTGAGACAAAATGGCTGGATCTGGATCCCATCAACCTACTTAAAAGCACTTTCAAGGAAGCTGCCTTGACCAAGGGGCTCAGAAGTCAGCGTTTCATTGCCTTCTCAGCAAACTGTAATTTTTTTCACCAGCCCTGTAAAGTGAAAGTCTAAAGTTGAAGTGTTAGCAGTTGTTCCCACGAGAAGAAAAGGGGGCCCAGGGTGGCCGCCAGAGCCAAGAAGTGGAAGCCAGGACACTCGGAGATCTCGGTTCTGCTGCATGATTAATGCTCCGTGAAGGTGCCTTGTTTTCTCTCCCGCAAGTTCTGCATCTGTAAAATAGGAGTGAGTGGTATCCAGAATAGCCAGAGATTCATGAGCAGGAACAGGCATTAATGAGGTGGCATATGAAATATTCGGTGAGATTCTTGGATAAAGAACTACCAAGGATTACATACTTGCTTTCCAACTTCCAGATTTAACAAATCTGTTATGTTAATGCATACTGAAAATTAAAGGATTGCAAGAAGTCCAAATTTTATTTTGTGAAAAGGGCTTCAAAGAGCCAGTTTGGAAATGTCCCTCTGAGCCTCCAGCTTTACTCTAGTTTCTGCTCTAGCTCAGGCATTGACTGCAGTGTGTGATGGGTGCCCTGGGCCTGCAGTCGGGGTCCCCCACTCCATGCTGCACCCCTCCTCTGCCAGCTTTGGACTACAGCCTCCAACCTTATTTCACAATAAAGACCACAGAGCTGTCCTTTTGCTGCTAAGTCTTAAATAATGCCTTGATGTTAACCCCTTAGAGGCTACAAAATGTCATTTTTTTCCACTACTGTTTCAATGTGCATATAAGTGGGTCATCTAAAGGGCAAGAACAGACATTTTTCCCCCAGAAGACTCCATAAAACTGTTTTGCTTTGAATGAGGGAGTAAGAAGCCTCCAAAAATATGTTGGTGTTTATTTTCCTTAATTGACCTCTGTGTGAAGAAAGTTGTAGAGTATTTGCCCTGCGTACAGATTGCCTCATCCATTGAGCCAACTCGTAAAGACAACTCTTCCCAAACATCCTCCCACACCTCACCCTACCTCCTCTGAAAAAAATGAAGGTCTACATTCTAGTCATTGGGGAGTGAAAAAGGTCGGAGCCACCACCTTCACTCAGAGAAAGCATCTGGCCTTCTGCCTTTCCGAACCACATCCTTACTCTCCTTAATGTTTTCCTTTGTACTGTTTCTTTAAAAAGCCCTTCTGGAGTATGTGTGAAGCTGGTCTCCAGGGAATAACATGCACTCAGCAGGGAACCCAATGAGGGGGAAGCCAGACAGGGTTGTGTCCCCTGACTCCCTTAGTGGGACCGAGCTGGCAGTCATCTCGGAATGTCTAAGAAAGGAGACTCCAGCAGCCAGTCTCATTGCACGACCTCACAGCTCAGCTGGCTGCGAGTCACCCACCCCCTGAGCCCACAGCACTTTGATGCACCCTTCTCAGAGCCCTGGTTATGTTGCTGACAGGACCGTCTAACCCACTCTGAGTCCAGGTGGGCAGCATTATGATTTCCCTGGGCCCCTCTGTGCCTAGGGCTGTCCCTGATACTTTGGGAGCCCTCACTAGTTGCCAGATGGATGAACACAGATAAAATATCAGTTGACAATTAACCCACTTCAAAGGACGGAGAACTTTATTTCTGGAAACGGTATTAAAGTAATTGGTTCACAGATTAAATCTCTAAAGTGCTTACTGGACAAATGAGTGAGTGACTTTCTTGGCACATTTCATAACAAGTCACACATCTTTGACCCATCACCAGGAATGTGAGTTTACCCATCAAGCATTTATTGAGACCCATCTACTGCCTAGGGGAGGGGAGCAGAAAAAGGAAGACATTACAGAATTGAGAGCCCAGGCCCTGTCCTTGAACATCTTAATCTTCATGAGGAGGGAAAACCCTTTGCAGAGCCCTCTTGACACTCTGAGCTGGGCCGGGAACCCTAGATAGATTTTCTGGGATTTAGACGTGGCTCAGCCGGTCAGATTGGTTCTGGTCACTATGTCTCAAGACCACGTCATGTCACAATATACACTACGGTCACAGTGCTTAAACGTCCGGACGTGTGTTCAGCCATCAGGCAGCCAAACCAGTGTCTGTGGGGAGATGAGTGGTTCCAGTACCATCACAAGTCCAAGAGCAGGAAAGGCAAATGGAGAACCTCAGTGGACACACCAACTGCGAACGAGATGGGGACGTGCCAGCCTCTCCCGCTGGAACCCTTGCCTCTTCCTCCCATCTGTCTAGACTTCCTGACCTTCTTTTGCCAAGGAGAGTATAGCTCATACTGTTTTGTTTTGTTTTTGATAACTCAACACCTATTTCCAACCCTTTTTCTTTCACATCCTTCCACTCCAACAGCTGGAAAAGCTAACTGTGGATTTTCCCAGCCTCCCCTGTGGTATTTGATCTCTCTGGCCAATGAGGTAAAAGCATAAGTCTGCGAGGGGCTCCTGGGAATGCTTCTGCTTTACTGACACCCCCTTCCTCAAACCCCCCTTTCTGTCTGGAATACAGACATGGTGCCTCAACTTTGGCAGTCTTGTTGTACGTGAGAGAATGTTCAAGATAAACGATAAAAACAGAGATATCAGGCCTGACATCACTGAGCCACCAAAGCTACCTTTAGACTTCTCGTTATGTGAGTAGAATCCAGTTTTGTTTAAGCCACTGTTCAATTTTTCTGTTACTTGCAGCTAAACGTATTCCTAACTAAGTTAGAGATTAAAAATTTTTCCTTTCCTTTACGTAAGGAATGATCAACGAAATGTCAAACATGATTGACAATTAGGAAAGAGGAAAATGGTGGCAGAAAGACTGGGACCCACTTTGTGGAAGAAGGGCCCAGGTGGCTGGCTGTGGATCTGCAAGCGAACCCTTTTCTTGTTTCCCAAATAACACAGCATGGAACCTTTTAAAATAATGTTTTTAACAATAAAACCTCAGTTAGTGAATCCTCAATTAACTATCCTCAAATACCTAATTAGATCTCTCAAGTAATTGGACAAGTCTACATCATTAATGACTCATTTTGGTCCAATGCTTTAAAGTGTTAGAAAGCACTTTCACGTACATCGTCTCATATGATCACCACATCCCGCCAGCTCCATGGATATGGATAGGCAGAGGGGTGCCTGCCTGGTTTTAGAAGGACAATTATCAAATCCTTCAGGAAACAGGCCTATTAGCTTATTAGTCATTGTGTGTAAAACAGACTCTGGGTTTATGGTTTTAATAAACTTGTGGTAGTCACTATAGTGCGCCGGTTTGTAGTAGCATTACTCATAGCAGCCAAACAAAAGTGGAAACAACTTAATGTCCACCAACTAATGAATGGATTTTAAAAATGTAGTATATTCATACCATGGGATATTATTTGGCCATAAAAAGTACTTAAGTACTGATACATACTACTACAGGGATGGACCTTGAAAACATCCTGCTGAATGAAATAAACCAGACCCCAAAGCCTGCATATGTTGTATGGCTCCATTTATTCTACTTCTTTATTACATATGTATGAAATGTCCAGAATAGGCAAATCCATTGAGTCAGAAAGTAGATTAATAGCTTAGCAGGGACTGGGCAGAGAAGAGAATGGGAAGTAATGCTTATGGGTCCAGGGTTTCTTCTGGGGTGGTAACAGTGTTCTAAAATTAGATGGTGATGATAGTTGTGCAACTCTATGAATAGACTAAAAACCACTGAATTGCACACTCTAGAAGGGTGAATTTTATGGTATGTAAATTATATCTCAATAAAGCTGTCATTATATATATGTCATGGTGCTTAAAAGCTCAGACTCCGGAGCCCAACTTCTTGGATTTGAATCGCAACTCTGTCCAAGACTGGCTGTGTGATTTTGGCTAAGTTACTTAACTTCTCTGTGCCTTAGTTTCATCTTTTAAGCAAACATAGTAAGACTCCTGTCTGATAAGACTGAGAATTAAATTAAGTAAAACATGTGAAGTATTTAGAATCATGCCTCACACAAAGGGAGCACTATGGAATAATGTTCATCATTATTATTATTATTGTTAAAACCTGAGTTTCTTATTTGACACAAGGACCATTATTTATACAAGTTGTGGATAAGTCTGTTTGAATAGTAGATGATTTTCATGTGTAGATTTTATTGCCCTTTCTTCATCTATTTACTACGTAAATGGGTATCTGTTATTGGCTTGGTTGCTTGTACATACAAAGGTAGTAATTTAGAACATAAATAAATATCCCTCAGGTCTCACCAGCTGGTGATTACAAACACACACACACACACACACACACACACACACACACACACACACACACACACAGAGCTATAATTTTGAACCCCACATATGCTCAAGTAGGTGACTTCAAATTGTCCCTCCATTTTCTTCTGGGAACCCAAACAAGGAGTTTGCATGGACCTACAGTCTGTCAACTTCTGTGGGCAACGTGCCCCCATTTCCTCCATCTCCTGTCCTGGCCCACTGAGGGCCACCTGAAGGCACCCCCAGTGCGTCGCTTCCCACCCAGGCTGCTGTCTCCAGTGCGCCCACAGCAGGGCGGGAGACCCATCGGAGAGGAGAATAGAGACCCTCAAAGCCACACCGCCACCTGGGCCCCAGAGCAGCAGGCCCATGCCCAGAGCGTCCTGTTCTCAGGGGGACAGTCCTCTCATGCTCCGGCTCTCATTCCCCTGGTTGTGGATCCAAACCCTGTCTACCAGACCAGACTCAAAATAGTTATTCCGGCCACCCTAGCCAACATCTTCCTTTCTTTCCTCTGTCCCCTATTAGTTGCCCCCTACAAAAAAATGTTCCCCATGCAATTAAAGAAACTGTCATAAGTAGGAGGAATAGAGACAAGCAGGAGGTGAAGAGTGGGTCTGTTTGCACCAGCAGCCCTGGGACCCAGCTTGGCCAGCGCTCTGTCCTCATGCTGACAGAGAGCTGCGCCCTCACCACTTCTTGAGCGTGAGCCACGGTAGGGCAGTCTTCACAAGGATCAGGCCACACGGACTCATTCAGTAGCTGGTTACTGGCCACTGACTAGGTGTTTGGTATTGGGCTGGTGCCAGAGGCACCAGGATGAACTACGCACAGAATCTAGCCTAAATCACAATTTCCAGTGAGCTGAAACATAGATGAATTTGAACGCACTTTTCCTTCCATTAAAACATCTGGGATGTGCTATCACGTTTGGATAAGACACATTCCCCGCCTAGACCCTCCAACTCCCTCCACAGAGAATAGAAAGATAAACATTCTTTTATTTGCAGTTGACATGGTTTTATTTTCATGAACTAGGAGTGGCCTTAATAGACAACAGACCCTGCTCTCCAATTACTGCCAAAAAGAAGAGCTATAGAACATCTTTCCTGAAACCACAGCTCTGAACATTTAAGTCACTCAGAATTCACAGCCCTACCTACACAGCAGTTCTGCTCTGGTCTGTAACATAACTAGGCCTATTTAATACCTTTAATCTAAATCTCTAGGATAGCACACTGAGGACCTAGTTCCCAGGAGGTCATATAGTTTTCCTCCTGGATAAAGAACAATCCTCCTAGGACAGGCTGTGTAATTCATCTAAGAAACAGAATAAAACATTTTGGGAAGAATTTCAGCAAAAGTGATTGGAACAAAAATGGAGAAGTCTACTTAACCCTGCATTAACCAGAATACCCTTTACCTTCAGGGATTGTGTTAATCAAAGCTTTATTATACTCTTGAGGATGTGTAGCAACCCAATGGCCCTGGGATGCCAGTGGCCTGGAGGACAAAGTATTGCCTAGCTTCAATGTCTGAGTGATGCGCATATATACCACTTGTAAGTATAAACCCCAAAGAATTGAAAGTGGAGACTCCAGCAGAAATTTGTGTACAAGCACATGAAAAAATGCTCAGCATCTCTAATCATTAGGGAAATGCAGATCGAAACAACAGTGTGTTAACCACCTTATACCTATTAGGACAGATACAGTTAAAAACGAACAAACAGAAAATCACCAAGTATTAGTGAAGATACGGAGAAATCAGAACCCTTGTACACAGTTGGCAGAAATATAAGCTAGTACAACTGTTAGAGAAAACAGTGCAGTGATTTCTCAAACATTTACAAATAGAATTGCCATAGGATCCGGAAATTATGCTTTATGCTTCTGTATATATAACCAAAATAATTGAAATGAGGGTCTCAAAGAGCTATTCATATACCCATGCCCATAGCAGTATTATATACAAAAGGTAGAAGCAATCTAAATATGCTGAGGAATGAATGGATAAACTAAATGTGGTACATACATACAATGGCATATTATTCAGTCTTAAAAAGGAACTTAGAAGTCTGATACATGCTGTAACCTGGATGAGCCTTGAAGGTGTTTTGCTCACTGAAATATGCCAGAAACAAAAGGACAAACCCTGTATGATTCCACTTATGTGAGGTACCTGGAGTAGTCAGACTCAGACAGAAGGTAGGATGTGGTCACCAGGGGCTGAGGGTAGGGAGAATGGGGGATTAGTGTTTGATGGAGACAGAATTTCAGCTGGGGAAGATGAAAAAACTGAGGAGCTAGATTGTGGTGACGGTTGTACAACAGTGTGGATGTACTTAATGTCATTGAATTGCGCGCTTAAAAATGATCAAAATGTCAATTTTTATGTTACTTATATTTTACTACAGTAAAAAAAATTAAAAAGAGAACGTGTATTTAGAATGTCGCTTGCATGTATGTGCAAGAAAGATCACAGGCCATTTGTTCCTTTCTGCACCTTCAGACCGCCGCACCCCACCCTGCTGCCCCGCCCCCCGCCCCCCAACAGCCAGCCTGTTTATAGCACAGCAGGGTGCTCGGCCTTGGCCGCCGGTCTCTGTTCCCACCAACCAGTAAGGAGTCTCTGGTGAAGTGGCATTGCTGTATCCACATGTGATTTACACCAACGACATTTTATCCTCCCATCAGTACTGTTTGTGGCTGCACACTGAACAGGAATAATTTCAGAAGGTTCCAGCTGGCCTTCCTCAAAAGGTAAAGAAAATCCAGCGTTTTTAAGGTCTCTCTAATCTTTTGTTGTTTCAAGTGAATGCTTCCTCTAACGGACTATTTCAGCATTTCTGGGATCTATTAAGAAGACCATAATGAATGTTACGGAACCGGCCAACTCAAAAAAGAGAGAGAGAAGAAAATGTTGCCGACTTGCAGAAATCCCCCCACCCCCTTATACCGAAGAGCCGTATCTTCATGCCGTAATAAATGCGGACTTGGAAAGGCTCCCCCGCCTGCCTCTTCGGCTAATGACAGCCTCAATTATGGGGCCTAATCCTGCATTCCTGACACTCCCCTTATCCCGGCATAACTTCCAGGGGAGTCAGAGGGCCCTCAGCCCTGGCCCTGGCAGGGAGACATTAGTTATGCAGGAGCAGTGCCTGGGGCATGCTGGCAAATTTAAGGGTCTGTTCATAGAACAACACACACTTGGAAGCCTTAAATCCTCATGCTTTGACTCTTCACCTTATACAGAAATAAAAAGCCACAGCAACTCCATTAAAAAATATAAAATTCCTCCACAGGAAATGAACACTAGTTTGTTTCTAATTTACATTGGTTTTAGGTTTCTCCTTCCCCACCCCCTTTTTACTTTTAATGTTAGCATCCAGTTCTATGGAAAATATTTTCCTTAAGGAAGAAATAAACACAAGCATCATGCTCGGTCTTTGAATTTTATATGCCAAACTGGGCAAAACAGCTTGGAGTTGCTGGCTCTCACTCTCTGAGAAATCGGTGGGAATCTCTTGCAATCACACCCATAGGCTATTCCCTTAAGTCACCCTATGAGGACACCTAAAGACCTCTGGCGTATTGAGAAGTGGCCTTGTTTTATATAAACAAATGGTCCATCCAGCTATATTAATAACAAGACTATAACTCATTTTCACCCTAGGCACACACTGTGCATTATCAGTCTGCTAATTAATCCCAGGCAATTCTGGGGGCCGGTGTGATTACTTCCAATTTTCCTCACTGCTCCTCATGCTAGAGACTCAGCGAGCAGAGGGTTGTGCTGTGTGTCCCACGGGCATCCCTGAGTCCCTGCCCAGAGCCCACTCCACCCAGCACCCTCCCTCCGGACTGGGGAGGCCCTGGGAACTAGCCCACCCCTGCTGATCTCTGGGGCGGTGGGGCTTCCTCAGAGGAGAAAGAGCCTGGGGTCAGCAGACATCTGGCAAGCCTGCTTAATGGACAAAGCCAACAGTCGGAAAATAAACCCAGAGCCTTGGTACACTGGCCTCTGCTGGGCCTGGGCTCTGGGCAGCTGAGAGCCCTCCCCACCTGCCCCTAAGCTCTCCTCCCACCCACCTTTGTCCCTTGCTGCGACCTCTCCCCCACGCCCACCAGGCTGCTAGCTGTTGAAAGTCGAGATCTAGGACTGAGTGTTCAAACCTCTCCATCTCCCCACCTCACACCCACAAAAACATAATTCTAGGGCCTCTGATGACATGGTCTCCAAAGAGGAGATCTGCTGGGGCCCTAGAGCACCGGAAAAACCAGCCCTTGTGGCATTTGAAAGAGCCGCAGGCCTTGGGTCAGAAGATCTGTATTCAGGTCCTAACTCTCCTATTGAACCTGATGGTTACTAAAACTCCTGAAGCCTGGATTTTCTCATCTTTGGGTTGGGGGTCATAGGACTTGTATGGCCCCCTTCCTCTGCAGGTGGTTGGGAAACAGTGCTGCCTCTCAGCCTCCTGCATAAGCGTCTCATCTAACCAGCCAGTAACGTTGGAGCTCCTCAGCACACTGTTCTTAACCATCCTCCCTCTGCGGCTCTCCCTCCGGGCAATGCTGTCAGCGCTCCATCCATGGTCCTTGTGCCTAGTGTTCCTGTACCCAGGTGGGTGTGCTTTAGCTGAACCTGCAGCTCTCCAATGAGGACAAGGACTTCTCTTGGGCTGTGGGAGCTGCATTGCCTGCTGGGCAGAGTGGAACTACCTGGAGGATTGTATTCCCCCAGCCAGTGAGGTTCCTTCACTTTGACTTGGGAAAGTTCTTTGCTTAAACGCACGATCTCATTTTATCCTCACAACAATTCCACAAGGTAAGTATTATTAGCCCCATTTTGCAGATGAGGAAACTGAGCAGCTAAATATCTGACCAGAGATCACACAGCTAGTGGGCAGACCAGCTAGGCTTTCAGTGCCGGCCTGCCTAGGCACACAGCCCGCTTCTTGCTCTGTATTGCCTCATCTAAGACTCTGCCTGCACATGGCAACAAATATCTGATGGTTCATTTATTTTTAAAATGTTCATCTGTGAATGTCTAATATTCTTAAATGAAGTCTGATTGCTTCTGCTTTATTTCTTGGTGAAAATCACCATAAAGGCTCTTCTCTGATCCAGTAGATAACATATTCTGAAATAGTGTCATTCAAAGTAGAGACCATAAGTTTGTGAAGGACAAGGACCAAGTAGTATTTATTTTGGTGATGACTTGAAACTAGTGGTTCTCTATAATATAAGCATTTGTGAAATGAAGTTTGACTTCTCTTTCATTGGATATTGTGTTAAGACCAAGTGTTAGACGTTTCTGGTTCCACTTATTTTCCTTTCTCTGCACTCAGCTTGTTTCCCATAACTTGACTTGTTTTATGAAAATGAAACAATACCTTGAGAAGCATATGAATGAAAATTTTCTCTTTAATTGGCCACATGACCCAGTCGCGATTATTGCAGTTTGGGAATGGAATGGAATGAGTTTCAAACAGGGCTGATGCTGTTGAGCAGAGAAGCAAATCCATGCGTCTTCACTTCTCACCCCACCCGCTGCACAGAACCTGGACGGTCCCAGGTAGGCAGGACATCTGAAGCTGATTTCTCTTTCTGGAACGCCGCAGCGTAGGCCATAAGGAGCGACCACATCCTCTGAAACGCCGTGAGGAGGGAAGCAGGCCCTTCCTTGCTCCAGCCCAAATCTGTTTTGTATTTCGGTCAGTGCTGCATGCTTTGTACTTCTTTCTTTGTCTCCAGGCTTGTCTTGCGAAAGTCATCCTTCCTTTGACAATTCCTTATCGTCTCCTCAGACTGAAGAGGTCAGGGGAGAAAATCAACTTCCAGCCTTGGACAAAACTCTTGATAATACCACTAGGGGCCAGCACTTCAGTGACTCCATGCCGTTCATACAATGCTTTATACATTGACTTTGGGGCCGAGTCTTACTGTTCTCTTTCTGGAATGTTCTATCCCAGCTTTTCCCTCCTCCTAGTTCAGATCTCAACCCAGTGTCATCTTCCCTGACCAACCGCATGAGCTGAACTTTACGCAGCTGTGTATGTTTTCCAAAGCTCTCATTACTCTCTGAAGTGATCTTGTTGATTTTCTGTTCCTGGCTGGATACCTCTCTCCCCACATTAGAGGGTCAGCCCTACGAGAGCAGACGCCTGCCTTATTACTCCTGCCTCCTGGGGCTGAGAGCGGTACCTGGCATGTTCAAAACACCCAGCAGTTCTGGCTGTGTTGGTGGGTGAGTGAATGATTTCATTTGGGCATGTGGCCCTCTGAGGTAGCTCTTACCTTCATTTTGTAGATGAAAACGGGGGCCCGCATGTCCGTGAGATTAGGGACAAGTTGGAGTCACACAGCCAGTCAGTGACACAATTACAACTCCAACCCGGTCTTCTGCCTCTAGTCTGGAGTCTTCTTATGGAAGGAAAGTGAACTTTTCCCCCAGACTGGGTCATGCTGGGCACGCTTACAAACAAGTATCCCGTTGGGGATCATTAAATGCCAACAGCTTGGAGTATAAAAGGCCTGATAAAAACCCAACTCTATTCCCTATATTAGAGATAAAAATGCATCTACAAGATGAGTTTAAAGGCACAGCCCGAGACTCCTTCCTCCAGCAGCTCACAGGCGGGCCGCTGCCTCTCTGCTCCTGCGCACGCAGACCCTCTCCCATCCCTCCCTTCCCAGGCCTTGGACCTCTCTGGCCTCTGGGCCCCTCATTCCAAGAAGCTCTGGCCTGGCTCTAGACGCTCCGCAATTTTTCTGACGTCCTAATTTCTTGATCACCTGTGCTGACACGATCCTGATTTCCTTCAATATGTCTTTTTTCCACTCCTGGGAAATTTATGTCTGTTCTGGCATATGTCCCCATCTTCCTTTGTGAAAAGAGAGGCAGAGGGGAAAGAAAAAAGCCTTTTAATATTTTTTAGCAATGTCTTCATGTTCTGTCAATAAATTACCTCCGCCAGCCTTTAGAAGCCCTATTGGCTCTTGTACTGACCTCTCGTTTCTTCTGTACTTGAAAAATGCCTTATTATTTATCTTAGCCTCTCTCGCAATCTTCTTTTCATTCCTCACCTTTGCTTTCCTTATCATGTTTTTGCACTTTCTCAACTTTGTACTATAATTTCTGTAGCTGAGGTGCTGTTTGATTTTTTTCATACTTTCTTGCTTTCCTAGTTTTGATTGCTTCCCCACCACCACCTCCTTTTTAGAGCTGTTTGTTCGGCCTATTTTCTGTGCTTCATGTTACTAGGGAGCATGTGTTTTCTTTGGACAGTTTCTATCCATTTCTCTCTGACTACACTCTTCCATCGGCCACCATTCTTTCCTATCTCTTAACGCCCTTGTGTTTTCTTGGTAGGAGCTGACAATTTCATTCCCTCTGGATCTCCTGCACATCGTTCTAAGAGGATCCTAATTCCTTCCTGGCCTTGCTTGGATCGAGCAGCTCCCCAGACATTGGGCTGCAGGTCGAGAGGAAGCTAGGTGCCTGGATTTACATGTGACCCAAGTTTCCCCAAGTCAAGCCGCCTGTGGGTACAGTGGAGTCACCTTGCAGTGTGTTCAGCGCACACTGGCAGGACCTCAACCCTACCAGGTTGCCGGGGTAGCTGGGTGAATTCTGTAGGCTCGCCAACAAACCCAGTCAGGTGTACATGGAATCCTACTGGGCTCCTTGGCCCAGGTCTGCCTTCCAGAGGACTTTCTGCCACTTCTGCGGGGCATTGTCGCCCTGACTGGTGCCACCACCTGCACTGCCATATCCAGGACTACAGCTCTCAGTACCTTGAAACCACACGTGCCTGGGGAAAAGAGGTGCCCTCCAGGATTACGCTTTGCCACAGGGGGTCCTACCGCCCTCAGTGAAGCAGTGTCCATTCTACCTCCCACTCCCCTTCGCTGGGCCTGAGGCAGGGCTCCGTGCAGCCTGGGCCAGATGCACTCAGACTGTCTGCCCCTCAACACCGAGGCAACATACATGGTTCCTTCCTTGAGGATGTGGTCTCCCGCTAGCGGCTCCTTAGTGCTGCCTGCAGAAGGACTTTGGGGTGACACATCCAGGTACATCTGTCCCGTGTTGGTCACGGTTTAGGGCCTCCCTGCATACATTCAGCTTTGGACACTGTCCAACATCTGCCATACTCTAGTAAAATCTCTGTTCTCAACTGTCAACTAAAACAGAATCCTGAGTATACCTCTCTCCCACCACAGGAAGCTGCCAGTAGCAGACGATCGCAGTGAATGGAAAATAGAGAATGAAGGTGATGGCGGATATAATAGTCAGTACGATCAAAGTTTATTCAGCCCTTTATGTGCCAGATGCTATGCTACCTTCTAGAATTACAATGAAGAATATGATTAAAATTCTTACCTTAATTTTAGCAGGTTCTGGTGAAGGAAAGGCCCACATGAAGGTAAAATTTAATATTTTCAATGTTAAGATAAAGGTTTGCACTGTGGGCCATGGGAGCACAAAAAAGGAGCTGATAGTCCATCCTGGATATTTATGGCAGATTTCTGATATTTCCAGAGTGTTCACCATAGTAAATATGCCAATTTTCATCTGTCCACACTCACAACTCAAAAGGGTGCAACTGTGAATCATCTGCATTACCTCCTCTGAGTCCTAGACACCAATCCATCAAAGGGATATCAGTGGCCTAATCTGGACTAATGGGATTTCTTGCCATGGGAATTTGGAATGAGAACACTGAGAGACTGAGACAGATGTACACATAGGATGGGGCACTTGGCCTAAAAGGTTGCAGGGAATTGGCCCTGAAGTTAAGAGAGAGCAAACCAGGGCCACCTATGAGGCAAAGGTATGGGATTCCAAAGATATGAGTAAACAGAGATGGGCCTCAGAAAGACAGAGGAGTGGAGCGGATACCCAGAGCAGGGCAGACCAGAGTCCTTGTGCCTATATGGTGAATTAACACAGGCCCAAGATCTTCTGCTTCTGGACTGCATGGAATCAAACAGCACTTTTATCCTCTTATTTTTCTGTAAGAGTATTTGTTGTACTTCTCTTAGTAACACTCCTCTTAACTTCGCCGTTTAACTGGATTTCTTTGCTTTGCAATCAAAGCCTGAGCTCAATAACCTCATGGTTGCCCAGCTGTAGCCTTCTGGTGCAAGTTTTCCTTCTCCACCTGGCAAATGCTTGCTCAGTCTTTATTACCTGGCTTAAAGGTTGCCTCCTCTCTGAAGCCTTCCCTAATAGCACCTCTGTTCCTGAATCTTCAGGACTCTGCTCATAACCATTATATTGTGGTATAGTTTACCTGTTTCAAGACACTCCACTCCCAAGACTGCAAGATCCTCAAAGGCAGAGCCGTATCTTAGTGCCTGAATCCCAGAAGATGTTCAGTCAGTGTTTGCAGAATTGCCTCAGTGGCTCTGAGTTGGTCCTGGAAGCAGCCTGCCAGTTGGCACACCACACTATCTGCCTCTCATTTTTCCAGGCACTCACGGGGCTTTGAGTTTATGCTGACTTTTCTAACTTATTTCTTCCCTCCCAATTTTCTTTTCTCAGACTTCCCTGGTGTCCAGGAGTGCTTGCTTGCTGGGCCCCTCCTGCTCTGTGCAAACCTCACTACCTTTGGATCGGTGACAGTTCCAAGGCGACCCCCCGGGGCAGAGCATGTGCTGTTTCCCAGGGTTCTAGAGCTCTTTGCTGAGGTCTGGCTCCTCTTAATGGCTTTGTGTGGTTGCCTGGGGCCGGTGCTACCTGTGCGTCTGCTTCTGACAGCATCCCCCACCCCATCCAGCCATCTGTTTATTTTGGCTGCATCTCCTCCTTTATGCTCCCTCTTCTGAGAGATGGCGAATGGTAGCTACTTCTTTTAATCAGCCAGAAGCCCTCACTACCTTGTCCATTGTAACAAATTTGTCTCCAGGTCTGCAGCAGCTTTCTTACGCGGCAGAGAACATCGGTGCTCGTTTGCTAGGGAACAACAGCAATAAGAAAGTCCTCTTGCTCTGTTCACACCATTTCTCCTTTCTGGACCGCAGTGCCCCCTAGCAAACCCACCAGGTTTCCCTGACAACTGCTAGCTCTATATCCAAGCTGCTGATTCACCCTGTCAGCCCGTCAGCCCGGGGCGGCGGGTGGCGTTGAGAGACTTTCACAGCCTTGGTGGGGTGGTTATTGGCTTTACTTCCTGTTCTCGCGTACACGGTGTTTTGGAAGCGGGGTTTCTGCCAGTACACCTGATGCTCTAACCTCAGAACCGAAAGGTGTGGGATCGCCTGGAGGGTCAGGAGGTTTAAATACACTGGTGTTGTGACACCTTTGCCCTTCAAAGTTTCCCTTTTCCGACCTCTGCTTCCAGGCAGAAAAACAACTCAGGCTCAGCTCAGTTTCAAGAATTTAAAAAATGGACTCACTGCCACCCTCTGAACCCTGCCTGTCGTGTTGATAGAAATGTTTCTATAGATTCTGTGACTTTCATGTGCCTTGCTCTGGAAGTTGAGTCAGAATTTCTGGCTAAAATAGCTTCTGCTGGGGTCATGTGCCCCTGCTGTTTCAGGCCTCCGTGATGGATACGGGACATCCACTCAGGATGGGCCCATCTCCGAAAGGGCTACTCCTTGAATGAGATGAAAGAGTCAGCATTTCTCTATGCCAGGCGACATCTCAGACTGTCCTTTTGGCCTCTTGCTGTGGAGCAGGCGTGGAATGAAAAATGAAAGACAGTTTCCAGCCAGGCCGAGGGCTGTGAGTGATTTGCAAGGAGAGAATGGAGCTTGTTTTGAATCTATTCCTCTCCATGGCTGGCTTCCTTCTTCATTTGGAAATCTTAGCACATCAAAATATTAGTTAAGGAGATACTTTAGTCCAGGGACAAATGATCCCTCTTTAAACCTACTTATCAATAAAGACAGGTAGAAATTGTTTGCTTCTGACCATAAATTATCCCCCAAAGCTATTCCTCTAAAATGAAAGCCTGGTTCTGTGATGTGGGGCAGCCTAGAAGTGTGCGTGATAGAAGAGGATGGGCACTTAGCAGGAGTCAGCTGCCTCCATTTCTGACCTAGGCTCGTTGCTACCCATGCCGCTTTGGGTACATCATTCTGTTTCTCTGGATTCATTAGTGACCTCAGCGGGAGCAGTTTTAGTAGAAAATCTGACATCCTAATTGCCAAATCCATGGGCTAATTTTCCTTCTTCATCCCACTTGACAGCCCCATATTGCGTGTGGCATTCCTGACTGCTCTCTCCTTCTCCAAGCTGCCTCTGGGCTTTGCTGCTGGGAACCTGCCTCTGTGACTCCTTCTCTCACTTGTCTCCTAACTCTTCTCGAACCCTTCCTGCTCCTCATTGCCTGATGGTGGTCCCCAGAATTTCCCCCCACCCTCTTCTCACCACACATCCATTTCCTAAGTGACCCCGTCTACTCCCCCAGATCCAGCCACCACCTCTTTGCTGACAGCCGCCATTCTCTACTTCGGAACTCTCTCTGCCTCTGTCCCGAGAGCCATCCTGCCTTTCTTTTCAGCTGTCCACAGGATGTCAAGCCCCTCAGACGCAGCCTGCCCCAAACCGAGCTCATTGTCTCCTTGCACACACCCTAGCCATCCCCCCACACCTGGATCCTTGCAGACTCTTCTCCCTTCTGCACTGCAGTGGTCTCAGAAGCTAAATGGTCTTTCACGCTTCATTCTCCTGAACAAGATGTTGCTGCCAAGTGGACCTCAGAGCCCTTCCCCTGTCTTCATGTCACCAGTGCCGATGAGCTTTGGGTCCTCAGGGTCTGTCATCCGGATCTTTGAAACAGCACCCAAAGTAGTTAAGAATAGGTTTAGCTGACATAATAGAAAGCGGAACTTGCCATGGCTTTACTACAGGAGTTTTGTTTTTTTTTTTCACACAATAAGATGTCCAGAGATGGAAGACCCAGACCCAATGTGGCAGCCCCATGGTGCCTCCAGGGTCCCTAGATTCCTTCTATCTTTGCACTCAGCCATCCTTGACATGTGACCATCATCTATAGGTGTGTAAATGGTTTCTTCTCTTCCACATTGCATTCCAGGCAAGAAGTGGGGAAGGGCAAAAGGCAAATGCCTCCTGTGTTCCTTTTCAAATTGCTCTCTCGGAAGCTCCACCCAAGGATGGGCACTTACATTCCACTGGCCAGAACTGTGCCGTGTGACCATTCTGCATGAAGATGGATAATGGTAGTGGGGCGGGTTGTTTGTTGTAAGCAAGGCACATTACCTCATTGAATAAAATTGGGGCTCTGTTAGGAAGAAACGGAGAATTAATACTGCCTAAGCAAATAACTATGTCTGCAGCGGCCTGGTCTTGGTCTCTAAGCCATCAGAATCTTCACCCACTACTCTACTCTCTATATCCCTGAAAAACAATCTGACCATATTGTTCCCCTATTTTTAATATCTCTATTGAATCTTTATTGGCTACCAAATAGAGAGCAAACACCTGGGCCCACAGTTTGGGTCCTGTCTTCATTTCTGCGTTTCTCTCTTGCCATCACTCCCCCTGGCCCCCAGTGCACATCCCTAAGACCCAGAGAACTTTTCATGGTTTCCTAACTGCCGTGCCTCTGCACATGCTATTCTCACTGACCTGTGGTCTTTCTCATTTCTGGACCTTTCGTCAGCCTTCATTGCTGGGGACGAAGTAGGCATGTATCTGCCCTTCAACTCAACTTTCTTCCTTAATCCTTAGAAGGGAGATGTTCCACACACCACTGAGTCCTCCCCATCCTCCAGAGGCTTCACCCCATGGGACAAGGGGCCAGTCTGAAAGGTGGGCCATGTCTTCTGGAGGGTGGAACCACACACAGAGTGCAGCACACTCTTCTCCACTTGCCCTTCCCTCAGTGAGGCCCTGGACCAGCTCCCTTACTATTATTGCACATCTCATTCCCTGTGTAAAGTATTTTTGAGCAAGACATCTGGAGCAGCAGCCTGGCAGCTCCCTCCATTTCTGTAATTCGTCCATGCAGTTGCCTCACTCAGAATCTTCTTAGCAGACTTAGAAGTCTCTCTTTTGCTCTCTTCAGACAACCTGAGCATGAGTCCCAGCACCACTCAGGATGGAAGCAGTGTCCCCAGGCACGAACCCTGAGTCTTACTAGCGCTTTGCATTGTCATACTGAGCATTCGCCAGACTTCTAAAAAACTCAGTGCTTTGTTTTTCATACAGCTAGTGATCCTTGTGTACAGAATTTGGTGTGCCGATCAGTGTTTGATAACCGGCTGTCTGGAATGGGGGTGGCTGGGAAAGGGAAGCTCTGGTTTGTAGAGTTTACCAACCCGTGCAACGAGAATATTCTCACCACGACCAAATGCAAGCTACCAGTGTGATGCAGATAAACCTGGAGTTGGAAAGAAGCAGGGCTGGTCGTCACAAGCCGGCCTGAGCGCCCCGGCACAACAGCGGGAGGCCCCAATGGGGACAAAGGCGGCGTGGTCAGGTCTAAGGACCAAAGCTGCCTGTAAAGCATAGCAGCCATCTCCTCAGCAGCATCTCCGAACCAACCCCTCCCACCATCAAAACAGAGCTCTCTTCCTTGAGTTCATGCTGCTCCTTGATGATTCTTCTCCCCCATCAGTGTTTTTGAACATTTTGTTTTCTGGGGGGCTGAACAAGTTCACTTTTCCACAGTGTGCACTCCCTCGGTCACTTACTCCACAAACCGGCACTGAGCGCCTCCAGTCCGTGCCTCCCTGTGGGATCCTCTTCTCATTGAAGAGGCAGCCACACCTCGGGTCACCACCAGGAGTCACTCTTTAGTATCAGGTGCAGGCGAGGAGTCTGAACAGCACTCAGCACATAATAGGGCTGAGTGCCACCTGTTTAATGATGGAGAGAAGGAAATGGTGCTTGCCTGGCTATCTCCTACTTACACTTTGGGCTTCAATTTAAATGTCTCCTTCTCCAGGAAGCCCTTCTTGGACCACTCTGACCCCCACCCCCACCACCATACGTGGGTTAGATGCCCCTTCTTTGGGCTCCCATAAGCCTTGGCCATCAGTAGCATTGTCACCCTGTGTACCTGCATTTCAGTTTGGACAGTATTGCCTATGGGATGGTGAGCTTCAGGAAGGCACGGGTCCCGTCCACAGTGCCTATGCAAAGTTGGTAGTTAGTAACCCCTGCAGAATGCGGGATCGGGCAGACTGTGTTGTACTTCCAAATACGCCCTGAGGAGATTTCGTTTGATTTCTTTTACCCATGTCTTTTTCTTTTGCTGATATTACTATTTCAGTTAACTGCAGCCTCCAGTTGGTTATCGTTGCTTAAATTTTGGCTTTATCTTTGTGGGCAGCTGAAGCCTGTGATTTAAGCTATCTCTAGCTGAGCCAGGAGGTCGGGTGCTCGCCCAACCCCTCATATTTCCAGAGAGCACTTTGCTGTGTCAATACACATTACTTGTCACACTGCAAAGCATCTGAGGAGAAGTTTGATCTCTGCTGTTAGATTGTTGTCATGTGTCAAATCATACAGCCCAGGAGAAATGAGTACAATGCACAAGAAAAGCAGGCCCTGAGCCATGGTCAGACTGCCTAAGATAAACACTATTGTGTAGATCAGAAAAGAAAGGTCAGAAAACAATCTGAAGCCTCAGACATTGTGAGCCTTCTTTACTTTCATTTTCTTGCCTCCTCTGAGCCTGCAATTTTAGCCACATGGAAAAATACACATTTTTCATCCCTTGACCTTCCAGCCAATTCTCTCACAATAGAGGACTAGTTTGAGTAGGCGGTCCCATTACTGGTGAAGCGGCGTGGTGTCCGTAGCGCCCTCACATCGAAGCTTACGAAACAAGGCAGGTGCGGTGACTATACAGGCTCCTACCCACCCTCCCTGTGAAATGAGAGCTCGGAGAAGGTGTGCAAGCGCGCCCAGGCCCAGGGGCGAGAACCCACGGCAGGGAGAGTGAGCTACCCAAGCAGGAAGGCTGGAATATTTTCTTCTTTTCTTTCTTTCTTTTTTTTAATTGGCTAAAAAAATATTAAACAAACCAAAAAAAAAAAACCAGATAAAACCCACATGCGTACTAGTTGTTCCATATTTAAAAAGAAATGGGCGCAAGTCAATCTCCCCACATAAAGACGCCTACACACTTGAAATAGTTTCCTAGAAAGACAGATATTATTTAACTGGGTGCAGCTTAGCACACTTGCAGGGCATTTTCACGACACTTCACCTTCCAGATCCTCGGTGGCTGCTCTCCTGGTATGAGAGCAGCACACCACACTCACTGCGCCAGACGAGAATTAGGGGAGTAAAATTAGTCATGTATGTAAATTATAATCACGTTGGATGGGTGTATGTGCTCATTTAGGCATTTTAACAGTGTGTGATGCTATCCTCTCCACAGGACTAATAAGCATTAGCCATAATGAGGTCAGTCAGTCAGTCAGGCATTCTCAGGGGATTTAATTGGGACATGGGTCTCTGCTGAAGTGAAAATTAATAACTTTTGTCAATGTTCTGGTGAAATGTTCTGTCTTATTAAACTACGAGGGTCAATTAGAAAGCATTATGTAATAAAGTCCCCAGCAGCAGAACTCAAATTGAGTTATACCACAGTCATTATTCCAGGGCGAATGCATTTGAAAATGGAAAAGCAGAGTGCCATATGGAGGATTCGGGTCAGATTTACAAGCATCGCATGTTAAGGCTTCAACAAGAAGGAAACAATTAAATGTAATACTGAAATAAATCAGCACGCTGAGTGCGCTGTGCAGGGCCAGGAGCCCGGGGCAGGCTGTAGCCCTGGAGCTGTGACATCGCAAAGTGGCAGCGTTTAGGAGGCTGACTTGGGCTGCGTGAGGTGGCACCGTCCCCGCAGATCGCTCCAAGTGCTTAAAATCTGGGGCACACCTGGAAGGCTCGGGCCTGCACACTACCTCATATAAATAACTCTTTATTGTGTGGCTATTAAGACGAGAGATTGCTTTTATTAAAGTGCAAGTTATTGTGGTACAGCAAATTAAAGAATTTTAAAGCATACTAAACAGCCACGGATATTCCCCATTCGGTCATGTTTTATGGTACTTTAAATGGGCAGTATATTGTTAGGAAGATATAAAGTCTATGCCAAGGTTGGGATCTGACAAGCAGTCTTCTGCTCTTCTAGCCAGAAGGGCCAGGAGGAACGCCGGCTGGCGGGTCGGTGTCCCAGCCTAGATATGGGTGAGGGGTGGCTGGGGGCCCGGATGCCCTTTCTCTCTCCTCTGGAAGATGGGGAAGGTGGTTTTTGTTGGCTGCATTCTGGTAGAAAAGGACATCTTTGAACCAAACCAATTTTTAAAGATGCTCTGCAAATAAAACAATTAGAAAATGAAAGGAAGGGGTAGGGGGAGAGAGAAAAGGGTGGGAGATGCATAAGGTCTGTATTGTCCCGTTACTTAAAGGACTAGAACTTTCTTATCTGCCTAGCCCATTCTTTTCTGAACTTTCTCTTCTCCAGGCCCAGTGAGCTGGGTCTGATTATTTCCCCTTTGATCCCTAATGTTGATTATGTTTCTCATTAAAAACAAATTGTAACAATGCCTCTTTCTTGGCTGCAAACCCTCCTGAAACCCAATGCCTTCCCCTTTCCCTCATCTCCACGCCCTCTGCTGCTGCTGTGGTCTGAGCCCTGTCACCTCCCACCAGGACCTGTTTCCACCCGCTTTCTGCACACGAGTCACAGTAATCTTTTTAAAAACAGATCTGGTCAAGCCTCTCCCCTGCTTAAAAGCCTTTTAACACCTTCCCTTCGCACAGAAGATAAAATCCAAAAGCCTTACCAGCTCACAGAAGTCCTCTCCGTGAGTCCAGGGCCCACCTGGAGGCATGCTTCCCCCTCCACCGTGCCTGCAGGTTCTGGAAACACGTGAAGTTCTTGTTCCACCTGGGTGTTTGTACAGGTAGTTCCCTTAGTCTGGAATTATCTTCCTCCTGACTATGTGTGGCTGGTTCCTCTTAAACTGATCCCCATCCTCCAGCAGGCCTTTCCTGATCGCTCCACCTAAGGCAGACCCGACAGAACCTGCAGCCTCACCCACATGTGCCTCCAGCAGAGTACTTACCATAGCTTGTAATTCAAAACAACTTTAACCTAGCGAAAGTTCAGTAAGTCTGAACTACTATTATTGTTGTTGCTATTATTCCATTTACCAATAACAGTATTTCCATTTCTCTATGTCATTCATATAACACGAAAGATGGTTATGTCTGGGTGATTAAAAAGCCTACTCCTTTTTTCTCTGGCATGTCCTGAGTCTGCGAGTTCTATGATGGCAAAGACCATATCTGTTTTGTTTCCCACTGAATCTTTAGCGATTCTGGGCAAATAGCAGGTGCTCACTATGAGCTAAGTGAGTGAATAACTCCCTGGATGGCAGGTTCCCTTGGAGGGAAACCTGAAGCTCACCCAATTCCAACTTTATTGTACAGCAAAAGTGTTTCTGAGGATGGTGAAATAATATACACATGGAAACCGTTAGTAAGGTTATAGACCCTACCTGGCTTACCTTCGAACTGTTTCTTACTTTCTTCTGCTAATCACCTAGACCTGTCCAAGCACACCTTGCCTTTACCCCTCTTTGAATAAACACCACCCTAAATCTTATGGCAAAAGCATGTTTAAAACCAATTTTAAAAGCTGCTCCATCAATAAGAGAATAAGAGATTGAATTCTGGCGCATTCATGTAATGGGATACAACAGAATGAGAGTGAACGAGCCAAAGCTACAGGCACAAATACGGCTGAATCACAGACATACAAGCTGAATAAAACAGCAAGTCACCAAAGAGCACATACACTGTGATAGCGCTTATGCAGAGCTCAAAAACTTGGCAAGACGGAATGATATGTGTGGTTAGTGGACATGTGGTAAAACTATAATGAGAAAAAGCAGAAATAAGGAACTTTAAACAAAACAAAACAAAACAATAAAAGCAAATTCTGATAGCAGTTACTTGCCAAGTTTAAAGGTTGGCGGAAGGAAAGGGGCCGGCATGGGGAAGCACACCAGGGATGGGGTGGGGCTGATAATGCTTTTCATCTTTGGTGGGGTAGCAGTTTTGTGATTATCCTTTTATTTCTTAAGCTTCATAATATGTAAGTGGGTATTTTTTAAAATCCATGCATTAAAAAAAATTAAAGCTGACACAATTTCAGCTTGCCAGAACGTAACCAATCTCAGAAGGAAGAGCTTCCCCTCCCTTCTCAGGGTGCCTCCTAGAGCTTCCTGCAGACACACCCACTTCGGGCCACCAGCCCTTAGGGCCCTGGGGGCTGCTCCTGAGCCAGGTCAGCCTGGGGCGAGACCCACGCCGGAATTGTGCAGACTGGAAGGAGAGGACTTTGGGGACGCTGGGTAGGACTCGTGAGCAAAACTAACCTCCTCACTGGTCCTGCCACTGTTAGCAAACTCTTCCTTGCTATCTTCAAGGCTTTTCCACCTTTTACATCCCCTTATGAAAATACAAATATGAAAACCAACACCCTAATGATCTTCATTAACCGGGCAGGCTGGCCCAGGGCACCGCGCAGGGGAGGAGCAGGGCAGGAGCCCGGGTGGGAAGGCCGGCAGGCAGGTGGAGCCAGCACCGCCCCAGACTGGGGCAGCCCCTCCGGGGTTCCTCTGCGACCCACTGGTCCCAAGCTCTCGTCAGTTCTGATTTGAGCCCTGGACGTGTTACCCACAAAATACACCCCGATGTGGCCAGTCAGTGCTCCCCTGGTGACGTGGCCACAGGCTGAGATCGCCCTTCTTAACAATTCCTCTTTCTAATGCGAGTGGAGGGGGTTCCCACCAGAAGGCTTTCTGGTTCATGTGTGTTCCTGGGTCTCCCAGGGCCAAGCTGCCGTTTCCAGAGAGTTTTGGCATCAGGCTCCTTCACACATGTCAGACTGAAAATTGCATTTGAGCCAAGAGTTCTGTTGCTTCATTTCAGTTATTTATGGGAAGCTGGTACTTTCTGCTAACAAAAACAATGGGAAATTTCAAAACCTAAAAATTACCAAGCTATTGGGGCAGTGATGGGAAAATAGAAATTGCAAAATATTTCTCAATCACCCTGATACTGTCTTCAGTATTTTTTCCCAGGAGTAACTACAGACAGAAATGCCACTTGCCTTTTGGAATCTTTTGGCTGCAAAGTATGAAGCTATTCCAGGAAGATTGTAGACAGAGGGTCCTGTCACCACACACTCCTATAGGAAAATGCAATCTGCCTGCACATGCATCCTTGGGCTGGTGAATGAATGAAAGAATAAATGAATGAACAAGCCACTCAACTACACATGCTTAATGCTGCAGATTAAATGCCTGTTAGTCATGTATTATGATCCTAGCTTGAGGCCCAATTGTTTCTTTATCTAAATAATGTGGGGTTTTTCTCTGATTATAAAACTAATATGTGCTAATTATAAAATGCTTGGAAGATACAGAAAGGTATAAATAATAGAAGCATCCATAATCCTACCCCACAGAAAGCTCTTAGTAATATTGAGGCTTACATCACATCAGTGTTTTCTTAGCATACAAATGTTCCATGACTGAGATCTTGCTACCTATACTGTTACTGTCTGTGTCAAACAGAATTCTAAAATCACCCCAATGCCCTATGCCCTGGCTGAATCTCCTCCCCCTTGAGAATAGACAGGAGGAACCTGTGGAGATGATATGTCACTCCCACGATTAGGTTACGTTAAGTGGCACAGGTGACTTTATGAAAAGGCGACTGTCCTGGCTGGGCTTGACCAGGTGAGCCTTAAAAAGGACTTGGCTTTTCCTGGAGACAGAGATAGGAAGAGTGAGAGGGATCTGAAGCAAAGGAGATCCTCCCTTGGTGGCTTTGAGAATAGAGGCTTTGAAGGACCATATGTGGTAAGGAATGCTGGAGGCCTCCAGAAGTTAAGGGCAGCCCCCAGTAAGGAGACAAGGACCTTGGTCCTACGGTGGCAATGAGCTGAATTCTACCAACAAATAGATTGAGCTTGAAAGACCACCCCAGCTCCAGTTGAGAACACTGCCTGGCCAACACGTTAATTTTTTTAGTCTTATGAGACCCTGAGCAGAAACCCAGTCAAGCCTGCTGGGATTTCTGACTGAGATAACCTATAGAACCATGAGATGATAAATGTTGTTTTTGTTTACGTGGCTAAGTTTGTAGTAATTTGCTATGCAGCATTAGAAAACTAATAGAATGTTATGCTTTTTCATTCCTATTATAACTTAGACCTTTTCTCTAGCAATTGTTAAGTAAAATTTTAATGTCGAAAAGAGGCTGGTTCTTCCCAAGGGTAGGAAGAGGACTAAGGGTTAGCCTTGGACCCATGATGGAGGTATGGCCCTCCTGAGGCTGGTGCCCTCAGGGACCTCAGGCAGGGTCCACTGTGTGACTGCCTGGGGGCTGGTACCACTTGCCATGGCTTCGGGGGCTCTGCCAAGGTCCTCAAACCCAGCCTAAGGTGATGGAACTGAGAGCTCTTCACATCACCCTTGGCTAGTACTGACTTCAACAGATTCCATTTCATTTTGAAAAATAAGGAGATGTGGCATTTCCTACCTTCTGGGGATATGGGGCATTTTGGAAAGTAAATAGGACTGTGATAAATAGTTCTACATAAATATGTATCTTTATTTATTACTATATTATTTGAATACACTTCTAGAAATAGGTCAAAGGATATAAACATAGTAAGGTCCTTTATATGAATTACCAAACCAACAGGTTCTTAGATATCTCAAACTGAAGTATAGTAAGATACCAGATTCATAATAAATTCCCCCTTTGGTCTCTGTCCCCCCAACCACCCCAACATAGCAACTACAAAAGATTTAAGGCCCACTTGAATGGGCCTAGGTTGTGCGTATTTCTTTGTGGAGAAAGGCGGTGTGCAGCCTATGCCATGTAACAAGCATGGCCTGGATACACACCCACCTATACCACTGGACCTGCTGCATGTCCATTGCATTTCCTGGGGCCGCCATATCAAAGTACCACAAAGTAGATGGCATAAAGCACAGAAGTTCACCGTCTCAAATTCTGAAGCCAGCAGTCCAAGATCAAGGGGTCAGCAGGGTTGGTTCCTCCGGAGGCTGTGAAGGTAGGTTCTGACCAGACCTCCCTCCTACATTCTGGTGATTCATGGCAATCACTGGCATTCCTTGGCTTGTGAATGGTTTCATTCTGCCTGTGTCTTTACATGGTTTACCCTCTGGTCCAAATTTCCCCTTCATGTAAGGATGCTAATTATATTGATTAGGGCCCCCCTAATGACTTTGTCTGACTTGAGCATCTGCAAAGACTCCATTTCCCTACAAGGTCGCGTTCACAGGTACTGGGGGCTAGGACTTCAGCAGAGTCAGACACACTCTCCAAGGCTGTTTCTGATCAGCAAGACAGGAAGGATACTGCCCTCCTTGGGGAAGGATGAAATTTACATGCTCAATGGAAGGCTAGCCAGATGAGAGAGAGGGAGCACTGACCCCATGCCTGGCACATGGTAGTTGCTCAATAAATACTGCTTAAGTTGTCAACTAAAATTGTTGCTATTCTTATTTCATTGTACCTACATGGATACGCAGAAACCCATGCTCAGTTGGGAGGGGATTTATGTCCATGTGGCCACCCCAGTGCCCCTAGAGGTGAGATGCCATCACTTTTCAAATGTCTTGTGCCTTTTTTCCATCCAGCCTTTACAAGCAGGTTGTTAGCCAGATACCGACCGTATCTCTCCCACAAAGCCCACTTTGGAGATTGGCGCCTGCCTTCGGCTGCTAATTCATTGTTGGAAAATGCTGACACCTCTCTTTATCCAAGAGCCAGGGCTCTGGGCCAGAGCAGCCCACGTGAGTAAGGCTGTCCCTACACACCAGGCTTCCAGAAGGTGGACCTGGCCCCAACCAAACTTAATGAGAGAGGCCCTGAGATACAACATGTGCACACACCGCGCATGCACACACACACACACACACACACACACACACACATGCCTGAGACCAGAGACTCCAATCAGTACTTACAGCAGCTTTTAAAGGAATAAAAATTGTTCAATCTCTTTGATCATATTCAAAGGATCTCTTTAATATATGAGAAAGCACATTCTGAATTCTGAACACATCTGCTGTCACCAGCCCTTTCTCCCCCTCCCCGAATCCTCTGAATTCCATGATGTAGAAGGTCTTAAGACGTAGAAGAATTACTCCCTACAGTGTAATTGGGTATCCTGCATCCTCCAAGTTGGATCTGATGCCCAATCTCAGCCTGGAAACTTTTTCACTGAGTCAGGGAGGACAGGTCTGGGGAGGTCGGGAGACAAGGACAGTGCCCTGTGCGCTCAGGCAGTCTTTGACGGGAGAGCTGAGCTTCCGGCAGGAAAACGTTTGCTATTCATTTAGCCCTGACACTGCTGGAGAGGAGCACAATATCTTTTGTGATTGGAGGTAATATAATCTACAGGAAAGTCAACGTGGGCTGACAGAAGAATCACCCAGCTGATCTGCAGACCAGAGACACTGAATCACAGCAGGCTGCAGGCCCGGCTTCAACAAGGCACTTCCTGCTGCCTCTGTGAGGACAGGGTTTCGGAAAATTCACACCCCAGCTGCTCCTAACTCCTTGCCAGCCTGTTGACCTGGTGCCCAGGCTGCTAGGAATTAAGTGACAAAGAACTAGGTTGGGGGATGAAGTTACAGGACCAGCGGGTCACAGCATGCCCTGCTGGGCTCCTGAGAGGAGAGAGACAGAGAGCCTGAGCTTGTGAGATACAGGGGATACAGGGAGAAACAGACAGACAGGCAGAGTGACCCACACACAAGGATCTCAGTTTAGGTCACCTACATGAGCCTGTATTACTTTTTAAATTAAAAAATTCAGACCATGAGCCCTCCACCCCAAAACGTGCATTACCTCTAGTAATCAGGAAAGAAAAGGATGTAAAAATAAATAAATAAGAAATACTTAACAAAAGATAGTTCTTGCCACCCCAAAACATCTGCACCGCACTGGACCCCTCCGCCATCCTGGTTCAGCTGACGTCAGCTCCCATGGCCTCGGCAGCAACAGCCCCAAAGTTAGCAGGTGTCACCCCAGTATGGCTGTGAACTGCTCCCAGGATTCAGAGGCATACGTCAGAATACTAGGTGCCTGCCAGCCCCCTAGAGGTCCCTTTCACCTGAGCCACAGCCCCTGATGGCCTTCTGGCCCCTGGGTGTTTGCTTTAAGGCACTACCAACACTGCCCCTTTGGGGTGGGGCACTTCTCTGGAATGTGTTTAAATTCTCCACATAACAAAACACCCATGCAGTCTATTGCATGAAACATGGAAAACTGCATTTTGGGAAGCAATGGGTTAAGAACCATAACTGAGCAAAGGAACCCTGGGAGGGGAGCCTGGTGGTGCCCCTCAGCGCCCATTGCAAATTCAAGCAATCAGGAGGCCGAGAGGCCCAGGACAGGATGGAGCACTGCCTCTCCCACCTCTCCTGTCTCCAGGGTAGAATGGGCCTCTTCTGCCACCCCCACCCCCACCCCCATGAACTTCCTGGCAAAGGCTTCCTGCTTCACCTGCTACATTTCTGGCAGAAACTTTTAAGGCCAAAGAGGCAGCAGCCTCCAGCACAATCTTGTCAAAGATTTGGGGGCAATTCTGGGCCCAAATTGGCTCTCTTTCCTTTCTTCTTGCACAGTCCCTGCTCTGCAAGGAGCTGACGAGGGCTCTGGACAGCGGGACAGCGGGATCCAATAAATCTGAGGCCTGTCTAGGTGCTTCATTTATCAAGAGGCCTAATTTACCCAGGCCCTTTAGACTAATTGCAGATTTGCAAAAACTGCTGAGAGTGTAGAACTGAGTATTGTGAGTGTCCCTTGCCATATTTCTGCTAATGTGTTTCATCTGGAGTACATAAAGAGGCAGGGGTGCTGATTTTAGACACAGCACTTTGGGGCTAATCCAGCTAAATGATTAGCCCTAAAATTCTGCAGTGATGTCATTTTCCCTACAGTGCTCTGCCAGGCGGCTTGTTTGCTTTATAGTGAGAAATATGTACTCGCAGACCTAGGCTAGCTGTCTCGGCATTGCAGGGAAATCGGCCCTCCGCGGATTATTTGGGGCAACAATGTCAGCCTGCGTGTCGGTCTCTGGGTCTCTTCTGAAGATGACACGAGTTGCCAGCAGACAGCAATAATGGGAAATGTAACTTCTTTCAGGGACTCGCATATAAACTTTACTCCTCACTACCACCCCAGGCACGTCTGAGAGCGGGTTCTGCCTACTGTCAGAGTTGTCTGGGTTTTGAGCACAGAGCATGAGGTGGGTGGCTAAGAGGTCTCAGCTCCGTCACTGCTGTGTGGACATGCGCCAGTTCCATGACCTGCCTGAGCCTCAGTTTCCTCCTCTACGAAATGGGCATGAACACCTGCCTGCCCTGTGTCTCCGAACACCCGAGAACCACAAAGGAGAGAACACGGCTGCAAGGGCCACTCAAGGGCAGCCCTGATGACAGTTCTGAGCGTGGAGCTTTGCCGTGAGGCAGCCCAGTTCCAGCTTGAACCCTCCCAAGCTCTGAGACTGTGGTTACTCATCCTCTTTGGGCTTTAGGCTGCTCCTGCTCTAGACATGGGCAATAAAAGTAGCCTTTCAGGACATTGGACTCAGCATTCATGTACCCCAGATCTGGCTCTGTGCTCCACACATTAGAGTTGCTTACTAAATAGTATCTCTGCATTGCGTTTCTGCATTTCTCCATCATTGGACCCGTGTATTTATTTCAGAAATAGCTGGGCTGCAGTTGATGTTTTTTGATACCTCTTACATCCTAGAAAGTTATTTTCCCAATAAGTACAAATAAATCTGCATTTGGCATAATCTCATAAGTACAGGTAAAGGTCTCTGAAGTTGATTAGACTTTCTGGGTTTCTTTGATATATTTTGGAGGAAGGATAGAAATATCCTCTTTCCCATTAGCCAAAGCCTTCACAGTGTATATCCTACTTAATATTTATGACAAACGTTTATCGAGTACTTCATACAGGCCAGGCACTGAAATACAAGCATTTTATATACATCCACCCGTTCGATCTTAACCAAAGTTCTCCAAGGCAAGCACTAGGATTATGTCCATTTAACTGATGAGGATAATCTTCCTAAGATTAAAAACTTCACCCCAAATCACACAGCTGGAAAAGGGCAGGAACTCAAACCCTAGTCCAGCTGCCCCATAGCTGCTACTTTACCAGGACACCACATAGAGGCCAAATCCCAGAAGGGAAACTGCCAACCCCGGGCTACAACCCAGCAGGCGTTCACAAGTACTACACTGGGTACTGTCAATACAGAACCTCTCCTTGTCCCAGCAAAGGGGAGATAATAGCAGTCCCGTGTCACGGGAAGAAAGTAATGCTGTGTAGTTCCCCCACATTACCCAGCTTGCAAGTGGAGATGGTGGGAGTGGAAGTCAAGGCCAGCTGCCTCTGGAGGCTGCCTCTTAATCTCTGTGCTATGCTGGGAGGAGAATGGACCCTTAAAATGGGCTCGTAAAGCTGACACCCACGGTGGAATTGCTGGACCCATAATCTTCAGAAATTGACTGTGGTTCGGTGGTGAGCATGATTTTCACAACTAGGCCGGAATAAATGAGGTCTATCTTAAACACCATCAGCAGGCCCTTTGCTTGCCTAAAAACTCTGTGATACAATCCTTTAGACTTGAGAACTGTTAAAAAACAGCCCAGGAGAAGTTGAAGGAGAAGCGCTCCTCTGGGTTCTGTGCAGCTGGGTGGTGAGCCATTTTATTAATTGGCCTGCCAGTGGGACTGTTTGTCCTGATGGATCAAAGCTTGAAGCTAAGACACAGCGCCCAAAATCATGGAGGCAACATTTGTCTTGGATCTCCCCTCTCTGATTAAGAAGCTGGGGGCACGGGCCAAATTGCATGATGGATGCCTCACACATCATACCATAAATTTACCCCTGAGGGCCAGGTGCCGTGGGCCCGCCTGTGTCAGCTGCTAACACGCAGCCTCAGAACCATAACATACTGTTCTAGGGGGAGGCTGAAATTAATGAAACTCTGGCTGACATTTTGAGCACGCACACACATATCTCAAGATTATCCCACAAGTATATTTCTTGGGGAGCGAGGAGTTTTTCCATATTAAAAGATGGCATTCACCTTCAATAGTCCATCACAGGCTTTAATCCTTTCCACCTGTAAATATTTCAGATAAAAATATTGCATTGGCTGTGCCTGTGTCTTACAAATGTGGCTTATATCTGGACATGGGGGAGATGATAGGTTGAACTTTTTCACTTGCAAATACCCATCAAAACTGGAGTCAGGGGGTGGTGGTGGAAGGAGCATGGGATTTTGGGTTCACAAGGCCTAGGTTTAAACGCCAGCCTCTTCCTTATGACCCAGGGACGTCAGGAAGGTTGCTTGGCATGTCACCCCCTAGAGGCATGGACTTGCTACCTTGCAAAAAAGGGCTTTGTGTAATTAGTCTAACCAGAGGGGCTGCGTTTTTGGAATTCATCTGCCCGCAGGGTGTGGCCCTTAGTACTTGCACCACCAGAAGCCTGAGCTGCAGCCCTGTCGCCTGTCTTCTTCAAGCCTCCTGAGGCTCTTCCACACAACCAAGGGCATACCTTCTTTCCCAGGCCCGGGGCCTGCGAGACGCTTCTATACGCCCAGTCCCAACTCCTGGCATGGAAAGGAGGCCCGGTGCGTTCAGTGCAGCTGGTCAAGTGTCTAGAACCAGGGCTGCAAAATGGCAGCCTGTGGGCAGGAACCATTCCACATATGAGTCTTATTTGGCTCACACAGACTTTCAAAAACTAAGCCAAACTTTAAAAAGCATAAAAATCAGGAGGTTAAAAAAAAACTTTAGAAATCAGAAGATTTTCCCATAAAAACCTCACTTGTAGCTCCTCTTGATGAATCAGAGTGTCTGGGCACACAGCTGGTGTTCCCAGACTGCTCTCATCAGCAGGCCCCACGAAGGGTGCTTCCTCCAGCCAGGCGAGCTCACTCAGGTCCATGGTCCCCAGCTCTCAGCCCTCCGGTGCACCCACACCGGCCACCTGGCTCATGTGCGTTCACTCTGGCTCCTGTAGCCACTGCAGTTAGAGGCTTCTAAACTCTTGCTTCTCAAAGTGTGGTCTGCAGACCAGCAGTGCCCAGGAGGGTGTTTGAGATACAGAATATCAGGCCCCAGCCCAGACCTAATGGTTAGGATATATATTTTAACAAGATTTCTGAACGATCTGTATGCATATTAAGGTTTGAGAAGCCTTGGTCTAGGATGGGAGTGGCGATCTATGGCCTGGGTGCCAAATCTAGCCAGCTGCCTGTTTTTCTAAATTAAGTTTTATTAGCACACAGCCACGCCCATTTGTTGCTGTATTGTTCTGGGGCTGCTTTCACTTACAATGGCAGAGTTAAGTGGTTGCGACAGGCCCTCAAAGCCTGAAATATTTACTATCTGACTTTACAGAAAATGCTCAATCTCCCAGTATAGAAGAAAGCTTTAAAAAGCTATTTCACTGTAAGTTCAGATTGGACATTCCAAGTGCTACAGATGCCAAAAGAGAATAAGCATTCAGGAGCATGTCTTCCTGCAAACCTACTCTTTTCACCTTCCCCAGTTTCTTCTTTATTTGGAGTTCTTGCTTCTCAACCTTTCAAAAGCCCCCAGGGCTGAGTCCCTGCTGAAAGCAGGGGAGCCTTTCCCGTTTGGATGTTGCACCTCTTCTTTGCCTCTCCCTCCACCTTGCAGGCCTTTCCTCCCCTTCGAATCCCTTCCCCAGGACCCCTGCTCTTCCTCTCCTGCTCGTTATTCCTGCAGGTTTGTCAAGTGTCCTCTGGCATGACCTGGACAGGTAGAGCCCTGGGCCAGCCAGGCAGTGCAGAACAGGCAGGGCTCGAAGCGGGGAGCCTGTGACAGAAGCTACCTTCCACCTTGCCCAGATTCATGCATTTCTTCTCCGCCCATACTTGCCTAGAAGAGTGCCTGTCTCCTTCTGTTATCCCTGCCTTGTGTGCACGGACCCAGGGAGATGGAAAGGGGAAAGGAGGGAACCATCCTGCCGCCCACATGCCGGGCCCCCAGAAGGAATTTCCTGCTGATGCCTTGTGGCCCCTCCTCACCTGAGGCATCTCGTTGTACTTCTTTGCTTATCTGGAGGTAGAAAACTCTGCAAAATATTGCAAAGCAAAGTCATTTTGGAGCCAAAAAAATGTCTAGAGTCACACCAATTTCCATATGTGGGTATGATAAATTTTCAACTGACCAGTCAGCAAAGACTCTTCACCTTCAAAGTGGAATTCAGCATCTCAGAAGGGGTGCCAGCCAGCAAGGTGTTCACCACATGGAGAGGCCACAGTGATTAGAAACTTCGGGTGCTCCTCTGGGGTTGCACAAAGTTTTGGAGTATCAGGCACAGCCCAAAACCTTCCCTCCGAGATGAGGAGGCTGGAAGCCTCACAAGCCACAGGGTCTCATGCAGATTTTTAAGGTCCAAGCTGGGTGGGACCTACTCCTGCCTTCCCATCCCACTGAGGCTGACTCTTTGCCTCTTCAAAAGCCATCTCATCTTGGGAGGATGTCCAGAGACCATGGTGCAAATCCTTTGTATTCAGAACCAGGGAAGGGTTTCACAGTCTGTTCTGGAGCTCATAGCCACCTCTGCTGGGAAATGATCCTTAAGCAGAGCTGAAATCCCTCTCGCCACACTCTCTGCTTCCCGTTGTTCTGCTTTTTTCTGAAGAAGCATCAGTTGCCATTCTCTCTTTAATAATCTTCTCGTCTCGGAGGATGGCTCCCTATCCGCTCGGTCATCTCCTCTCCGAGTTAATAATCGCAGTGTCTTTCATCTTTCCCCATTAGCCCTGCCTCCCAACTCTTAAAATCACTACCCTCAAACTATTTCCAAATTCCCTGCATCCCTACAAGCCTCCTTCCTATCTTAAAAATGTTACAAAAACATATAAGTATATGAAGAGGATGGCCATGTAAGTATTAAATTCCATCATCAGAGATGTGGCCAGGATTCTTCTGAACAAAGTGTTCAAAAGTAGTGTACGTGGGGGGGATCTAGAGCTGGCATTTTCTCATGTACTTGTTTTGGAGTCACAGAGGAGGGAGATGGTTAACAAAGACCTACTGAAAAATAACAATGGTAAAATTAATATCGGTAACAGTGATATTAAGTGCTTATGATGTACAAGGCTCTGGACTAAGGTTTGCCACACATTATTTTACTCAGGGCTCATATTATGCCTGTATTTCAAACAAGGAAATTGAAGCCCAGAGAGATTAAGCAACAGGCTGACAGCCTTCCTCTGGCAATACCAGGTGATCTTCCCAAAACATTCCTATCTCGCCACAGAAGGATATAGAATTTTTCTCAGGTGTAGGAGAGACTTCTAGAAGCTATTTAGGAGGGGTGATTGTTTTATTCCCCATGGAACTCCAGTACCTAGCAAAGTGCCTGGCACATAGTAGGTGCTCGGCAAATATTTGTGGAATGAATGGATGCATAAGCTTTACTGTCAGCTTTAACACGGACAGCCTGAACTGACATCTGCTCAAAGAAATCCCTGTGACTTAAGAAGGGACTGTCCATCCTGGCCAAGCAGCAGAACCACCCAGAGCATTGTACAGGTGCCTTCTCAAGGCCCGTCCCAGACCTCCTGCACTGGAATCTCCTAGGGGCAGCCTGGGAATCTGTATTTGTCACCCAGCCTCTCTGTGGTCATCATATAGAACTAACCGGGGACTCCTCACCCTTGCTTTGTGCCCAAGGAAGGGAACTCTACAGACCAGACCAGTCCGTGCTCCGAGGCGGAGAGTGAAGCATGGGATCCATACCCCAGCTGCCCTCCCACCAAACCAGCGGCGTCCTCTGCCGAAGGCCCTAGCCCACCAGACAGCCCTCTCTTGCCTGCAGCTCTCTGCCCAGGCTCCTCACAGCCCCTTCCCTTCAGCCCTCGGCTTGGGGCTGTTACTAGCCTGGGGCCTTTAGATTCCGCTGCCCCCACCCATGCCTCTGAAAATACTCCTTTCGCTAACCTCTTTTCAATCTACTGCTTAAATGTGCTGTCTGCTTCCTGCTGGGACCCCGACACTCCGTCTGTGAAGTCAGGTTACATACACACACAGGATGTGGTGTAAAGGGAGCCCCCATGGGTTCCTTTCTAGGGAGTTTGCTTATGGGGCCATACAAAGCCCTCTGTCCTACTGCTTGGACACAGAGGCTGACAGCTGACAAGGTCTTCCTGGGATGCAGCCAGCAGTGGCAGCCCAGATACAATTTGTCATCGTCTGTGCCAAGTAAGAAGGAAAACCCTAACTTTTGTAATACTGACCAGTCCCATCATGACGTATTAAAAAGAAAAGCATTCCCTTCTGAGGTTTCCATGTCCAAATTATTGCAAAAGCAATCTGTGGGAGGTAGCTCTGTGCACTCACTCCCTGCATCTTAGAAGACTGGGGTGGTGGGTGAAAAAAATAAATGAGACTTAAGGGAATGAGGTTGGGAGAGAGGGCCAGAATTCCCTCCAGGAGGCAAAACTCAGGCTTCAGTCATTTTCCCAAAATCTTCCAAATGAAAACTACTCACAGCCCCCTGGATTTGCCTGTTTTCTGCCCAAGCCCAGCAAAATCAGCCTCTGCTGAAACAGCCTCAGCCCTAAAACCCAGGCTGAGAAACCTGGTTTGCAAACCCTGGCCAACCTTTCCCAAGCGCCTGGCCCAGCGCACAGGTCTGGGCCTGGTTTAGGGTTTCCGAGTGGCAGTTTCAAAGCCGTCTCATTATTACTGATGACCAGGGCTTGCTGAGAGCAATAGCGTTTTATAGCCCACTGAGCAGAGGGCCCCAGGAGCAGTGGGTGATCTGCTGCCTCTGAACTTGTACAAGGCACCAACGGCAAAGGAGGTGGAGGCCACATGCTAAGCGAAAGCTGCTTCAAGTGAAGGTTGCAGAAAAAGCAGACAACCCCCCCCAGGCCCCCAGGCAGCTGCCCAAAGACAGAGCGATTATCCGGGTGGCCTCTGTCCTTGGCTACAGCACTCTCAGCTCTTAGGAACTGCTGGGCATCTGAGGGCAGGTTTTGGTCCCTCAGGACCTTACAAGGCACCCTTAGGATTACTGTCGTTCCACATCGGCTGTTCGTCTCCTCTCATTCCCTGGGCCATCTTGGTCAGATTGAGGCCTCAATTCCCATTCTTTACCAAACCCAATTTCTTTACTGTCACCATTCATTCTTTGATTTCTGGGGCCACAGAAGTGAAAAGTTAAGAGTTGGAGGTTCAGGGAACAGTGGAAATAACATTTACTAAGATGCCAGCAAGTTTTTTCATCCTTGAGTTTCACATTTAATCTTCATAGCAATCCTAGGAGGTAGTGACTATAATTATTCTCATTCCTACAACTAAGAAATCTGACATTCAGATTTTTAGACAAAGTCACATAGCTAGAAAGGAGAGGCCGGGTTTGCCAGACTCCAGGGTCAGGCCAACCCCTGTTGTGGATGGTGAGGACAGTGAGACTTGTCTGTGGCCCAGGTCAGTTTTATAATTTATATCCACTTTATACCTCAGTTTTATTTGTGAAATATGGGAAAAGACAAAAGAGAAAACACTATCCATACACAATCTCACCAGATTTTAAAGTACAAATAAATAAGGACATGAACATCCTTCTGTCCCTGTGATCTCACCGCCTCCGTTGGGAGGACTTTGGCCACAACTGAGAGGCACACACGGCTTGTGCTGATACAGGCAACGGGACATTGATTATCTTCTGCAATACCAAGTCCCGGGGCAGCAGAGTCCTGGAGTTGGTTAATTCAGCAACTTACAAAGTCAGCAAGATCCCTGGTCGGTTCCATGTTTCCTCTCTGCCACCCTCAGGATGTGCACATGGTCTCTGGGTTTTGAAACCTCATGGTTCCAAAATGGCCACAGTGATTCCAGTGTCAATTCAGACAAGACAGGAAGGACAAGATGTGACTCTCATCTTTTAAGAACAGGGAAAGCTCTCCCAGAAGCCCATAGGAAGTCTATCGCCTCTCACTGGCCAAAACCAAGTCACATGCCCTCTCCTAACCAATCACTGGAAGAGGAGTGGAACCACTAGGGTGGCGTGGACTAGTCAGCATTCATTCCAGAGCTGAATATGATTCCCTTCCCTGAGGGATGGATATCTGGATGAAGTTGGGGTTCGGTCAGGAAGTAAGAATGGATAGGGAATCAGTAATGATTTCCAAACCCACGCTAGTGATGGCCCAACACACACACACATATACACACACAGCTAACCACAGGTTACTGTTATTACATGGTTCATTATTCCCCCAAACTTTTCACTAGGCAAAAAAAATGTGTGTATGTGTGTCGCTGCTTTTTTAACTAAAAGCATAATCTGGTATTTTTTTACTAAATGGTGTTTTTTCAAGCTAGAGCATACATGACTTAATTCATTTCTCCCCCATAGGCATATGGCATTCATTGAAGAGCTGTGTGCATCTTTATCTCACCATTTGCCTATTAGTGGACAGTTAGGTCATTTCTAGTTTGTGGTGTTACAAATACAGCTTTGACTGAATAGCCTTGTAAAAGCATCTTGACCACAGCATGATGTTATTTCTATAAAATAGCTGCATAGCGTACGCACTTAAAAATATATATATTAATAAATGGCATCGACTTATACTTGCATCAGGACTGTTCCAGAGTGCCTGGTTGTCCACACCCTTGTCAGCAGGGAAAATTACTATTTACAAGAGGTTAAAACATGTTTTTTCTTTGTTTTAAGTGATATTTCCTTCGTGAAGTTGGATACCCTGTCAGTGCTTTCTGGGCATTTGTATGTCACCTGTGAATTGCCCTTCACATCCTTGTCCATTTTTTTTCCATTGAGCTATTTTTCTGAACCCAAGTCCACTGGGGGCTCAGATCTGGTTCCTCTGTTGCTGTACCACCATCACAGCCCCTGCCAAGCTCCACTCCCACTGAGGGCCAAAGAAGTTTCCTCACCCAAAAATTAGGAATGATAATCATAATACCCACCTTGTAGAAATGTGGGGGGTTATTATATGTAAAGCACTTAGAACAAAAAAGCTAGTATATGGTGAGCCCAAGTATTTGGTATTATAATTTATTACTATTGCTATTATTCAACACATATCACTGGGCACTGTCATGTCCCGGGTGCTGGGAAGATCAAGACGCATCAGTAAGTGTCCTCACCCTCACGCACAGTCTAGGAGGGAAGGCAGAAACGGGAGCCCATCACTAAGCTGAAGCACTGCGAGTGCGAGGAAGCTCGTTGTACAGGGCACCACGTGGGACCACGGAGGGGCTGGTTATTCTAGGCGCCTCCCTTGTTCGCTGTTGCAGCCCCTGCCGCAGGCCCAGCATCGAGCCCAGGATCGGTGTTCTACTAAATTAAGTCTTAGGAGCTGAGCCTGAAGATCTTCGGAGCGGAGCTGCGCGGCCTCTTAGGGCATCCCAAGGGAGCCCTGGGCAGGAGAGGGAAGAATAACCAGGAGCAGGCACCTCAGTATGAAACAGCTGGAACATTCTGAGCACCCCAAGTTCACTGTGGCTGACCCACGGGGCGGGCGGGGTGCTCCAGAGGAGGCTGAGTGGGGTGGAGGTGGACAGTGTGGGCGGAAAGACGGAAGTAACCCTATGACCCTATGGTGGGGGTGCTTCCCGCGCAAGGACGCCTGCCTTGATATCCCAGAGATTCAGGGGACATGCAGTTGAGAACTACTGGGACCCTCATCTATGTGGATGAAAGCAACCCTCTCTTATCCTCCTGGCAACTTTGTAGGACACTGTTCTTTTATCTAACGTGTTTTTCAAGGAAAAGAAATCATTTTATTCCTGTGTGGAAACAGGAATGAGAGTTCACGCCAGAGCTCCCCCGGAGTCTCTCTGCCCCAAGGCTGCCTCTCGCCGGGCAGACCCCAAGCTCCCCCTACAGGAAGAGTGGAAATCAGGAGGTCGGTCTTGACGCCAAAAGCTCAGAATCAGCGCTCGTTCCTCTCGTCTGAGAAATGGCCCCGGATTTCAGAAACAAATCTGTGCTTTCACGGCATTGCTGCTGGCACATTGCAAGAGGCAAAGGGGACATGGCTGGTCAGTTTAAAGGCACCCGCCTGTGAGTCGTCCACCCCGAACCAACAGCAATGACTCCAGGAGACACGGACTTAGCAGACACCCCCCCACCCCCCCCCGTCCACCCGGCATGGAGGGCTCGCTTTGGTGCCACCTCCATGGGAAACATCTAATTTTCAGAGCGGCAAACGACTCTTCTTTCTATTGCTTGTAATTTTAAATGCTAAAAGTCCCCCTCAAAAAACGAGTGACAGCATGTCCCAGTATATCATCGTCTATCATCCCAACAAATAGGGGAGGGTCCTGGGTATTAGCAAGTCTGTTTTGTCCATGTTCATTTGGTTATGAATTTTTAACTCATAAAGCAATTCGCCATGAAAAATTTTAAATAATCCATTAAATTGTTCTGGGCGCTGCCATCATTGGAATTTTTTAAAGTAAATTTATTAATGGCTGCCATTAAAGTGCATTGGTAGCACTTTGATGATGTATTCCATCCAGTCTGTGTGATTTTCAAACTGGGCTGTCCTTTGACAAGTGCATGTTGTCAAGGCTGTCTGTCTTCTGTCCTGCTCTTATACATTAAAGTACACTAACACTTGTGAAAAGTAACAGTAATGAGGCTATTAGACAACCAGGTTTACCTTGTTTGTTGCAATACAAATATTCCTAAAAATTTACATCTTACATCTAGAAGGCATTTTGCTAAAATGTCTCATATTTTACATTCTTTCAGAAAGTAAAGAAATCAATACTAATTTTTTTTACATGTAAATTGAGATTCCCCATGCCAAGTTTGCTTAAAAGGAAGTATACCTAAGAACAATCTTTACAATTAGATAAACTTTAAATGCACATACATTTATATATGTATTCATTAAACAAATTCTTACAAGGAGCTATTGTGTGGCAGGCACTACTCTAAGAAGTGGGGAATTCTACAGTAAACAAGACAAAGTCCCTTCCCTTGTGGAGATTATATTCTAGTGGGACAGTCAGACAAACAAGTAAATAATTGAATGATATTATTTCAGGTAGCAAAGAATCCTATAAAGACAAATAATGAAGGAGGAAAAGAAAGTGGTGGTGGGAGTGTATTTCAGATACTGTATTCCTTTCCTATTGCTACATAACAAATTACCACAAACGCAGTGGCTTGAAGCCATACAGTGTCTCATCTCACATTCTCCATGCCTGGGCTCTCTGCTTGGGTCTCTGCTTGGTTGTGTCCAAAGGGTCTGGCAGGCTGGGTTGCGTCTGAGGGTTGGCATCCCCTTCCAAGCTCCTGTGCTTGTTGGCAGAATTCAGTTCCTTGCAGCTGCAGAACTCATGGAAAAAGAAGGAGAAGGTCTGGTACTTAAAAGAGGAAGAACTCTTTTAAGGGTTCATCTGGTTAGCAGCCCCACCCAGAATACTCTTCATTTGACTGCCTCAGTGTCTAGTGAGTGGGAACCTCATCATGGGAGTTTATCCCAGTAAATCCCAGGTTCCACCTGTGCAAGGCTATGACACAGGGAGGCAGAGATCCTGAAGCCACCTTACGATCTTGCCTACCATAGACACAGTGGTCAGGGAAGGAATTTCCATGCAGGTTACATGTGAATAAAGGCCAGCACTGCAGGGAACACCTGCTCTCACCTCCTAGATTAGGTCAAAACTTCTCGTTGCACGTTCTCAGGGCTCCCTGTAATGTCTTCATGGTCATAGTTCAGAACTATTACCTACATTAAGGTCTGTGTCCCCCACTAAACTATAAACTTTGTGAGGACAGAGAGAATATCAGCTTCCTTCACTGCGGTGTCACTAGTGCCTCAGTAGACAGTCAGCTGGAGCAACTTTGCACCTCCTGCTCAGCCCTGACTGTTTGCCAGGGCCTGTGCAAGGCTCTGGGAATCTGGCGGTTTGCAAGATACAGTCCCTTAGAGGACCCATAGGCAGTGCGGCTAACAGCACTGTCATCCCAGCTGTTACGGGATATTGGCGGAAGGGAGTATGGTGGCGCGTACTTTATCTCAGACGTTTGAGAGGTTTGGAGGAAGCATAAGGAGTAGGGAGTCTGGTTATTACTGCTGGGAGCTGCTGACACACTGCTTCCCAGCAAGGGTCCTATTAAACTTGAGGCCATCAAGTACCCTGTAGGCTTACAGAGACCAAAAATCCACATGCAAACCAAGAGGTCCTTGGAGGAAATGACCCTGACCAGGAGGAGATAAGGCTGCTGTCACATAATGGGACAGGGAACAAAATGCTTGCACCAGGTGGCCCTCTGGGGCATCTCTTGGTATCCCCCTGTCCAGTTTTAATGGTAAATGGACAGTCCTGGCAGCCACAACGTGGAAAGGGCATGAGGACCAGAAGGCCAGACTCTCAGGTCACCCCACCCGCGAACCCCAGAGAACAGTGGAGGTGTTAGCTGCGGGTGGAGGCGAGCAGGGGAGGAAGGTGATGGCGTCTGCAGCAGTCCCAACAAGCAGCTGCTGCAATGAGGGCCATGCCTTTTGTTTCACTTATCTTCCTCCTCAAAGTTCCCCCAGGAGAAGAGAACAACCAGACCCCTAGAGAGCTGTTCCCAGATGTGGTGAACTTGGTACATTAAGCAGGTCGTTCAAGCAGCACAAGGGGTAGAGCGTCGTGGCCTGGGAGGTGCAGCCCGGATCACCCCTTGAGGGCTGAGACACTCATTTACCAGCTGCCAGGAATGGTGCCTGCTGACAGTCACTGGGTCCTTCCCCAGGAGCTGTGCTTGGCCTAATCTACACCCTGTCCCCAGGGAAACTTCACATCCAGGACGGGTCAGTGCAGGGGTAAAAAGGTCCTTCTTGATTCAATTTGGGGCATTTCTGAAAGGTCATGCCAGCTTCAGAGCATCCTGAAAGACTAAGCCCCATTGGCAACTATGTCACCCCTTGACCTCTCCTTTTTCTCCATCCCACTTCCCTATAGGCATTGTTCCCAGAACATTCGCTAACAAACCACTTGCATGCAACTCTCCATCTCAGCATTCGGCTAGCTGACATTTATTGAGCATTTCCTATGTTGTACACTTGTGCTATCCAATATGACAGTCATTAGTCTCTTGTGGCTACTGAACGCTTGCAATGTGGCTAGTCTGAACTAAGGTATACTGTAAGTGTACAATATGCAGCATATTTTGAAGACTGAGTATGCAAAATAAATGTTAAATACCTGGTTAATAACTTTTTATATTGATTACATCTTGGCATATAGTATTTTGGGTCAGTTAAATAATATATATTATTTAATTTTTTTCACCTGCTTCTTTTATCATTTTTAATGAGGCTTGTAGAAAGTTTTAAAGCACATGTGGGACTTGCATTTCTGATTTCATATATTTCCATTGGACAGGGTTGTTATAGACACCGAACAAATGCTTTATGACAGGGCTGGAAATAATTGCTATTTGTATTCCTCTTTTACCAACAAGGAAGCTGAAGTTCCAGGGTTAACTGATATCCCCAAGTTCACACAATCAAAATGTGGTAAGATCATGATTTCTTACCATATGATTTGAACCTAGATGAGGAACCGAGCCCCAGACCAAGTTCACGGGAATACAAACTCCTCACATTCAGGAGAAGTGAGTGCTGAGTTTACTGCTCTACTGTCACCGTTTTGAGATTCTTAGTGATTTTATCCTGGAACTTGGGTTTGTAAGTGAAGTGCGAGGGGACAGTGGAGCCTGTGCGTGAGCAGAGCAGATGTGCACAACGTGAGTATCCGCCGCTCCTTGCCTCCCCATTCACATGCAGCATTTGGGAGTCTCATGGCCCAGAACTGCACGGACCCATGACGCGTGAGAGTTCAGTGAGGACCAAAGTGAGCACAAGGTCAGTGTGTCACTCTTATGGGTAAGCAAACAGGGGCTGCTGACGGCCCGGAGAGGCTACATCATTTCATTTGAACCAGAACTTGTTTCTAATACAGAAAGGAGGCAATTGCATTCTTAGAAACACAATCAACGAACCCTATCATATCCTTTCTTACTCTTGTTTCTTCCCTTTATTAGCCAACCATTCACACTGCAAGTGATAACTCAGAAGGAAAGGGAGAAATGGAACAACCCCGCTCCTTGCCCGTTCAGCCCTCCCTCACTCAGCAGTTAGTCAAAGGTAGAGAGTGTTGGCAGAATATATGCACGTCAAGAAGAAAAATACCCTTAAATTAGTTGCACTGTTTCCACTATTCTAGTGACAGTGAAATACATCTGTGAGCTGCAAAATAAGAACTGTCATGCTGATAATTCTGCGTGAGTTAAATGCTCTTACGTTTACATTTAAAACTGCCATTCCACAACTTAAAATTGAATGGTAAAAGGCATGCTAACAATTTAAGATTTTTATTTCTCTTTATATAGAATGACATTTAATGGTAAATAAAAAGCACCATGTAAGTCAAGAAAGAGACCGTAGAGGAAAAGAAAGAGCTTAATTTTTTCCTGCTTTTTGAACAGGGGTCCCTGCATGTTGCATTGGGCCTCACAAACGTAGATGGATTTGGAAGAGAAGTTCTAAAGCTGGCTCTGCATTGCATCTCCAAGACAGGTCCCAAACTCGTAATCATCAAATGTACATTAGAAGAAGGGCTGTGGTGACCAACATTACCCTGTATCTTGTCTCTGTCACACACCTGTCTGGCCCCGACGTTGAGCTTCAGCGTCTATCCTCAGTTCCCTCAGAAGCAGAGTGGAGACAATACTACCCTCTTTCCAGGTGTGTGTGAGGATGGAGCGAGCCTCCTGAGTAACTGTTCTATGTCTATCCTCATAGAAGGAATCATGAGTTTTACCCCCCACACACTCCCAATGAAGGGGCAAAGCTGTCTGCAGCCCAGGTTGGAGCGGTCATGGCAGAAGCCAGTGGGCAGGGCAAGGGGTCTGCGGGTCCTGCTTTCCGCTTGAAGCCTGCTGTAGCGACTGCATCCTAGCCATAGAGTTTTGTGGAGGAAAAGTAGCTTCCTGTCAACATTCAGAGAATGTGGGTGACAGTGTTGCCCGGAAGGTTGGGGAAGACTGACAAGACAGCAGATACTAAACAACACTGAGTCAAAACCTTCTGCCCAAAAAGCCCAAGTGACTCCAGGATGAAGCCCCAGCCAAACTCACTAGTTGAAAAGTTCATGCAAACTTTGGGGTTCTGATGCAAAACATGTAATCAAGCCCGGTTTCGGGTTCCATAACGTTTTCCCACCCTGGTCACCACAAGCCAGACGGACATTTGTAAGTGCGTTTCCATAGGAAAGGAAGGCGCTGCCTAATTGCAGAAGGAGACCTTCCCCGGAGAACCAGCAGGCTCTGACCGGCATGAGGAAACTTACCGCCCTCCGCGCCTGTCCATTCTCTTTGGCGTCACGTCTGTACTGTGGAGATAACCAAGCAAAGAGTGTGGAGAACTGGGGTTTATTCCCCTAATGAAAACCAAGTTGGCCGCTCTTTCTCAGTAGTTATCCCAGCAACCACCTGGTGTGTTGCTACCAAACCATCCTACTTCGTTCCAGTCCTGGGGATTGGGATTCCGTTGTGCGCGCTGCCCTCTGGCTTAGGGGTTTCCGAGAAGGAAGGGGATACAAAGTTAGGGTTGTGTGGAAGGAGCGAAAAGGTAGAGAGAACACTTATTGCTGATTTCAGCGTTGTTTGTTAGCTAGAAAAACAGAAAAAGAAAGCGGAATAAAATCCTTCAAAGACCGTCTTTCAAAGTACATATGACTCTGGGGAAAGTACTTAGGAAGGAAGTTGAAAATCATGGATGTTTCAAACAGGAAAATTGTATAAATGGACATTTCCTAAAAGGGGAGTGTTTGTGCTTCTTGAAAGCTTAGAATCATATTTCTGTAGCAGGGTAATATTTTGCAAACATTACACTTCCAACTTTTTGGTTTCCTCTTAAATCACCTTCCCCTGCAGTCTTCCACCTCCAAGGCTGAGGCACAGGCTTCTGGCCCCAGGGGTGCTGCCTAGAACAAAGAGACCATTGATCAGTTTGAATCTCAAAGCTGACTTTCTTGACCTCTTAAGCAAGAAAATCGTCTTCAAAGTCAGGCATTGTTGAGAGGGAAAGGGATTTTCTAAATTCCTTTAGCGCCCTTTAGTATATCAAGGGCCATACCTGGTGGAATAGATCTAATGATTCCCTCTCTGCCATCCGGACGGGATGCGGGGGTGTGGAAAGCCGGCTGCTCTCAGCCTGAGAGCTTGGATGAAGAAGGCGAAGGGGTCACGCAGATGTGGGAAGCCAGGTGGGTCCTGCACTCTCCTCCCGGGTCCTCAGTCCTGGAAGATAGACTGAGGGGAAGGCAGGAGCCTAGAGACTCACTTCTTGTCCCACTTCTCTGGGGAGTTTCAGGGGAGGATACAAGCCTCAGGAAGCCCTGTGTGTGGTCACTGCTACAGGATACAAGGCCGTGGAACAACAGTGGAAGCCGAAGGTGACCAGGCCTGTGAGCCTGGCACAAGTCTCCACGTCTCTAGTGTCCTTGGGATGGCGCAGAGGGATCCCCGGATACAGGGATGTGAAGACGAGAATGATGAAAGCCATACTCAGGATGAAGAAGCCATAGCAGGCCCTGCAACCAGGAAAAATGGCCAGAGGTAGTGCCTTTACATCACCCCAGGAGGCCAGACACACAGGGATCCCAGTTCAGGGAGCCGGCCAGTCTTGTCACGGTGCAGCCAAGACCCACAAGGACCCAGGAGGCCTCACCAAGCAACAGGGAAGCCTCCTTAGCCTCCCTGAAGTCACCCTGGCACGGAGAATGAGCTTTTACCCACAGAGGATAAAATTTCTAAAGGGTAAAATGTAAAGCCACCCTAGAAAGGGACTGAATTTCTAATAAATAAAATATATAAATTAAAATGAGCACATTTAAATAGGAAGAGACTCGGATATTGTTAATTGGCAAGTAGGGGTGCCTAAAGAAGATCAGACCAGCTCAGGAGGGACAGAAGTATTTGATCTTGCACGTCTGAGGACGTGGGAGTGCATTTGCGACCCTGCTCCTTACCATTCTGTTGAGTGTACACGTGTCATCTTCCTTCAAGTCAAAGCAAATTTGGTGTTTCGAAGTGCCCTCCGGGATGCCCTGGGGCATGAGAAACTTTCTTTAATGTCCCAAAAAGGCAATAGCAATTTGAGGTTTGCAAGATATCCTCTTGAGAAGTCCTCGATGCTTGCTTGCATCGCTTGAATTAAAATCAAAGCTGCCAGAAAGACTTGCTGAGCCCATTGCGCTCTGTGTGAAGGTGGAGGTCAGTGTGTTTGTGGGAGGAGAAGGTTGCCAACGTTGGGAACAAGTGGAAGATGTGGAATGAAAAACCACAAAAGCCTATCTCCCATAGGCTGAACCCATGATGTGTTGAAGCAAACTGAACAGGCTCAGGTTTGCACGAGGGAGAAAGACTAAAATCTGTGATAAGAGCTAACTAGCAACAGTAAGCAGGGATCCATTCCCATCCTCTGCTCCCTCCACCTCGGGAGCTGTGCAGGACATTGCTTATATGGCTGTATGCACATACATACGTGGCCCAGGCAGAGCCCAGTGACTCTTTTAGGGATGTCTAAAAGCTCAAATTCAAGAGCAAAGCTGGGTCTGGGCAATAGATTCAGAAAAATGGTTGCCCACATTGGGTCATTTCCAATGTCCTTAACTGTTATTGAATGCCTACTCCAGTGTCATCGGCTGGTTTGTTAAAGTGCCCGTCTTGAGCAGCCGCTCTCCCCTGATTTTCACCAGCTTCTGAAAATCATGCCAAACACCCGGAGAAGCTGACTTCTTATAAAAAACACAGAACATCAGAAAGATTCAACTAGAGGTTATCGGTAGACTTGAGCATTGAAGATTAAAGCATGACCCAGTCCGTTTTATTGCTGAACATCAGAGCTCAACAAACAGCACACGAACATTTAGGATAAGGGTTTCTCCTACCTTTCACCAGTGCGCCAGCAAATTCCAGTCAGTGTGTAGCATTCATCTTTGTTCAAACAGGGGTGCATTCTGTTCAGGCAATGACTATCAGATGGAGGTGAATCAAGCCAGCCATACAAAAGTGTGGAGCAGGGTCTCCCTCCCTGTGAGAAAGCGGAAAAGGTGAGGCTTCACAAGAAGCCTGTGCTCAGGGCACGGTGGTGCACACTGGACCATGGGAGAACCTTCCTCAGGAGTGTGTGACAATGTGTCATCAAGGTGGTCAACAATTCTGTTCAAGAGCAACTCAGTGCTGAAGGACAGGCAAGTAGACACAGAAATAACTGTGGATGTAACTTAGCTCCATCAGGAGTATCACCAAGAATTCACAGATTCAAAGAACACAGACTGCAAAGGGAGAAAGATCCACTGGTTTAGTAAAATACCTTCCTGAGGACAGAAATCATGCATTCCACATACTTACTGTCTTAGGCTGATGTACATTAGTGTGTCGGTTAGTTTGTGGGTCAGAGTGTACCACAGGAGCCCAAATTAAACATTATTTCTGGGCATGTCTGTGAGAATGTCTCGGGAGGAGATTAGCATTTCCTTGGTGGACTCAGTAAAGGAGATTGCCTTGCCCAAAGTGGGCGGCATCGCATCATCCAATCCCTTGAGGGCCTGAAAGGTATAGAAGGAAAGGTATAGGAAGGAAGAATGTACCTTCCTCCTGTCTGCCCTCTTTGAACTGGGACTTGGGTCTCCTGGTCCTGACTGGGATTTACACCACTGACTACCCTCATTTTCAGCCCTTCCAACTCAGGCTGAATTATACCACTGCTTTTTCTGGGTCTCTAGATACATATCTAGATATAGATATAGACACAGATACAGATATAGATATATCCTACTGGTACTGTTACTCTGGAGAACTGTAATGTAACTCCAGGGGGAAAATAAGTTCCCAGCCGGGGGCAAATTACCTTTGAAGCTGAAATCAGTCAAAGGGAGAGATAAAGTGGGAGAAACCTGTTTATTGCTAACAAGCAGCCATCCGCTTCTGCTCACCCTTGTCACTCTCTACTTGGCTGCATAAAGGGACCCCACCAAACCTCTCTGGTCTAGATATGCCCTTGCTCCCCCCACCCTTGTCATCACCTACCGATATGGATATGTGCTCCTTCTCTCCACCCCTTGGAAACACCTATCGATATGTAGATGCACTAAGGCCAGGAGAGAGATTCTGGAAATATTGCAATTTTACCCACACCTGACTAATACAATTAATTCATCAACTCCCATCCTTGTGCTGGAAGGGGTATCAGAAATCACTTAATCCAACCCATCCATGCTTCCAAATACATTGATTGTATGTCCTGTGGACTGTGGCAAAAGGTGTAACCCTGCCTTCAGTGTGCCTTCATTTAAAGTGATATTGCAGATTCTACACCATAGAATCAAAGATTCTCCATCTGTAAGGGACAAAAGTATTCACCACATCCAATTCCCCACATTTCATAAAAGGACTCCAACTGAAACATTCCCATCAAATGATCCTTCCACATTTGCTACTCAAACACTTTTAGTGATCAAGAACTCAGTACCTCCTAAGACAGCCTATTCTGCCTTTGAAATTCTGATTATTATAAATTACTCTTGGGAATTTTTTATGCCTTGTTTTCAGTTAGCTATCTGTCATTAACTAACCCCCCCCCAATATGGGACATTAGCTTTTACTTATTTATTTTTTTTTACCAATCTCTGAAAAATATTATATGTGTATATACAAATGCATACAATCAAACACAGAATCAGCTAGTATAGTACTTCCCAAATTAGGAAGATTAATTAGGAGTTGATTGCACTCCTGCATGTTCACACACACATACACAAGCACACATATGCACGCATGTTGTTACTCCAGTTTTAAATTGTCATCGAGTAGTTTATTTATTCAACCATTGGCTTCTCTTTTCTTTGGAAATTATTAACAGACCCAAAGAGTTTTGTGTTTTTTTTTCAAAGCTCACCAATTTGCCTGAGGACAGAAAAACTAAGAGTGCAATTTATCATTTTTCCAAAATAAGTAAGCCTTGATGAAGTGAGCATCTATCAATTGCTTAAATAAGTTGATAAGGGGAATGTCATCATAGGCACCACTCATTCATTGTCTGGATATTGGTGGACACAGCCAGCTCATAGACTCTCACCTCAGCATACACCAAATCATCCTATGCATGCTTCTAGCTGTGTACAGCCTTTTTCTCCAAGGGTTATACTGTGGAACAAATGATTCCAGGTCGCATTGGTATTTTAAAAGACTACATACTTTCCTTCCTACCACATTCCCCTGTAAGCACACTGACTGTAAGATGCACCATTGTTTTAACATCACCTTTTGACAGGTACTGATACATTTAATGGATGTGTTACCTGTAAGACATCCCAATTAAGAAATGCTGAAGGGTTGGTGGGGCACATCCATTAGAGTTAAGGAAATACACTGTTTATTTTCCTGAGCATCAGAGAAATAAAATGCAAGGACATTTTTCAAATGAACCGCTGAAAAGAGGAGTGAGTTTGGCTTTGTTGGGTGCGTTTAGCTCACCACAGTCCCTCCCAAGCCCCATTCTTCTCATGAATGTTAAGTGTTCACCTCTGTTAGCATCTTCTCCTGGGCACATTTACTTTTTCAGCTTTGATGTTGGGCAGGAGTGCTGAGTTTATGCCAGCCAGCCAGACACCCGAGGCCAGCTCTAATCTGATAGTGTGTCATTTGGGTTTCTTTAAGCTCCAAGGCTGGTACCTCTTGAAAACCAGTCGCATCAGGAGAGATGCCGCCCATGAATTATGGGCATAACTAGTATCGGGGAAGATTGACCTTCACAGAGATGATAAATAAGTGATAACAGTGAGACAGATAAGAACATAGAGATAAATAAGTGATAATCTCAAGAAAAGTTTTCTTCCCCCTACACCAGCAATCTGAAAACGTGGGACTTCGCTCCTTCTTTCGTAAGAGAGCTCTCCAGGATTCCTCCACAGACTCTTCCTACACCCCAGGTGATGGTCTGGGCGCCCAAGACTGTGGCACGCCACCTCCCAAGCCTCTTTGTGAGCCGTGGCGTAGTGTGTGGGGGCGACGATCACGTTCCGCTTCACCCCCACGCCACAGGCTGGGGCTGGGGCCAGAGGCTTCCCTTTTCCCTGGAATAAGTTTTGTAAGATACTTGCTTAAATCCTGAGAAGAAATTAAGAGTGGGTCAGAAGCTCTTCAGGTCACTATTTTGGCCAGTTTATTGGCAGTCCCTTCCCCAGCTTTGTGTCAGCTAATTAATCCTCCCAGACACTTGTATTCACCACATGCAAATCATCACAGAAGGGAGCTTTTTTTTCCTTCTATTTTTTTTTTTAACATACACTTGAATTATACTCTTCTGACATCAGTTTCCAGCCCCACTGAGGGGTTTCCAACAGCCTAATAACAAACAGATCAGAGGCCAGAGGAGCGTGTATTCCTAAGTCCTCTCGGTGTCCAGCTGCGCGGCTGCGTGGCGATCACAGGCGCAGGCGAGCCCGGGCTGCAGCCCCAACTCTGATGTTAAAATGGAAACTCGGTGTGAAGGCCTCAGGGGGATTCCAGAACACTAACTTTGTTGCCCATCAGAAATGGATAATATTCCCCATTCTGTTTCTGCTGGTATCAGTTCCAAGTTGGAAAGCAGCCTTCTCTCCTAATTCAAGCTGGGGCCAGAGTGGAGCAAGCCTTCTCAGATATTATAAGCCAGTGTGAGCACAAAAAAGAATTCACTGCTCAAGGCCAAATAGCTTCAAAGCCAATAATCCTCCAGAGTCGGTGTGAGAGTGCTACAACTGTCAATGTCAACTTACACCAGGCATGGTGAGTGCAGAACTTCAATAATGACATCATGGAGGAGAGGGCAGAGGGCAGCCGCTGCAGAGGGAAGTGCCGGGCCCTTCAGATCTTTGAAACCTGCAAGGATTTATCTGGACTAACATGTCTCCATGTAGTCGTTGCAGTCTTAGGCTACTCTGATTAAGGATTTAACGTATTCAAAGGGTTTCAGCAGGAGCAAGATGACATGTTTTCGGGAGCTCTATTGGATTCCATTATCTTCTTTCTTCTCCTGTGGCTGGGGCCCCCTCCTCCCGGTCACCCCTCCTCCCAGGTCTCCAGACGGGGCTCCGCAAACAAGAGGCTGGCCTAGCTCGGGGTCCACACTGGCCTCCGTGTCCCCTCCCCTTCCATGCATGCCTTGGTTTGATTGTCAAACAACCCTGGCCGCATGATGCACTTGAACGTCAGGATGCAGACCCCAGTGGGCCTGAGCTCTTTCCTCCAGGAGTCCCCTGAGCCCCACACAACTTCCTCAGCCAGCCCCGAGGTGGAAGGAACACAGGTTCCTGTTAGAATACACCCAGAGGTATACATGGTCACGGTCACAGTCCCAAAGTATAAACTTCATAGATTCCCAGGGGAGGGAAGAGGAGGAAAGGAAAGCTCAGGGCGGGAATGGAAGGTCAAGGAGGAATCCTCCAAGTGCCTCTCCCCTCCCCACAGTCCATTGGCCCATGAGGACAAGGCAATTCACCTCTGCAGCTGGTTGCAGTCCATAAAGGAAGCTAGCAAGAACCACACAGTGTGAGCCTGTCTGCCAGGCCCCATGGTGACTATGGGAGAGTTGGAGTTAAGACAGCTCATTGGGGAAGGGCCATGGCCCTGGAGGTGTGGGCAGCCTGAGGGAAGTGAGTGCTTGCAGCTGTGAGCGTGCTCCATGCACCTTCCGGGGGATATGTGTTCTGGTTTACCAGATGCTGGCAGCAATACTGGGCCAGCCAGAGTCCCAGTCAGCACACCCAAGCACTAGCCTTGGCTGAACTAGCTGTGCGCCCTTCACAAGAGCCTTAATTTCTCTGAACCTCGGTCCTGATCTGAAAAATGGAAATATTACTCAGATGGTCAGGGTTACCTGAAGATCACATGCAGGTGCGTCAGTATAGTGTCTGACCCCAGTATACATTCAGTAAATGTTAGCTGTTATTATTATTATTAATTATAAGTCAAATAGCAGTTTTTGCCTACACCAGAAGGAATTAAAATACTGAACTTGAAAGAACTGTAAAAACACTTCAGAGGGAAGAAATAAAAACTTGTACAGATTGAACTGTGCACAGCTTTCCATATGGTCAATGTCAATATACATCCAGACTGGCCATTCCAAGTGTGGTCTACAGGAACGTCTCTGGAATGTTGACAGTTCTGCTCAGGAATGGCCACAACGAGGCTGGGACATATTCTTGAATTAATCAATATCTGCTGTGGTCCTGACTCTGGGTTTTTTCCCTTTGCTTCAAACTTTTGTTTTCAATCAACTTCATGAAAGCACTAATTACATAACCGCCGAATCACTGTGTTGTAGAAACCAATGTAATATTGTATACCAACTATATTTCAATGAAAAATAAAGTCAAAAAAAGCATAATTTACACACAATATAATGCATATATTTTTGATGAGTTTGGGTGAATATGTTCACTCCTGTGGCCACCACAACGATCAACACATTACCCACGCACCAGAAAGTTCTCCTGTACCCCTTCCTCCCCAGTGCCCACCCCCACCCCACCCCATCCCCAACTCAGGCAGCCACTGTTCTACTTTCTATTGCTTAGATTAGATCTGCCTGTTCTTGGCCTTCAAATAAATGTGTTTTCTTTTGTGCCTGGCTGCTTTGCTTAGCATAATGCTTTTAAGACTCATTATTTTGCTGCATGTATTGGTACTTCATTCAGTCTGAATTGCTGGGTAGTATTGCAGTGTATGGATGTACCACCTGTTTATCCACTTAACCTACTGGTGAACATTTGGAGTGCTTCTGTTTGGGATTATTATAAAGAAAGTTGCTGTAAACACTCACTGCATGTGTTTTCATTTCTTCTGGGTAAATACGCAGAAGTGCAATTTTTTTTTATTTTAAAAGAAACTGCCAAGCCGTTCTCCAAGGTAGTTGTACCACAAGACGCCCCCCACCCCCACCACCACCTTGGTGCGGCTCCACCTCCTGGCCTGGAATGGGGTGTGGAGAGAGGGGTTTGCTCTGGCTGGGGAGGAGTGCCTTACCACTGACGTGGTTTAGGATTGCTGATGCCCTGTGAGAATAAAGAGCAGATTGGCTCTTAGTTGTTACTGCTTTTAAAGTCTCTACAAATGACCCATGGCTTTATTCCCTGCCCTGGACAGACTACGCTGCCCCTCCCTGCCTTCACTCTGCTTGCCAACAACTGGTAAGGTCTGTCTTTTAAATCTTAGCTGCCTCCATGCCCGCATAGTGGTATCTTATTGTAGTTTGAATTTGCCTTTCTCTGAAGGCTGATGAAGTTGAACTTTTCTGCCATTCATGCATCTTCCTTCATGAGATGTGTGTTCAAATCGTTTGCATATTTGTCCTCTTGTTATTGTGCTATAAGTATTCTTTGTTCCCAATAGAAGTCCTTTGTCAGACACACGTATAGCAAATATTTTCTCCCAGTCTGCGACTCCTCACGCTTTCCTTTCTGTATCATCCTGCTAATCCTTACCTTACCAGCCTCCACGGACATGAGGTCTGCCAAGTACATTTCTACTGCAAATACGTGAATTAGGAAAGTCATGCGTGACACCATGCCCTCTTTGTTCCTGCCTGTGGTGCTTCTTGCTGCTACTGTTACGGCGTTGTCCACTTACAGACCCCAGTTCAAACTAGGAGGCTCTGTTTACTGGCCTGCGTGCAGCCAGGAATACATCTACCCTCCCCTCTTTCCCGCCCCCCACCCCTTTCCACCTGAGGGTCTGTGTGGCTTTTCTAGTGTTTTGCTAAAAGAACCACCCTCCCCCTCCCCCACCACCCCAGAACACAGGACGGGATGCTGGGCTGTCTCCTGGAGCGCTTTCCAGCGGGTTTACCCGTCTACTTCTTCATATCCGTGCACAAAACTTGGAAGCTGAGTCGGGCCATTTTGAAGCCACCATACTCCTTGCCCCGCAGAGCCACCAGGGAACGCATCAGCATCTTCCCAGAGCCAGAGACCTCTGGAACCTTCTAACGTGAGGCTGTGCGGAGGCAGGGCACTGGTTTATAGAGACACATGTGATCCAGCAATGGGCTCCCGACTGGCAAAGGAAAGGAAGGCGGGTGGGAGGCGGGAACAACCAGGACCTGTGAAAACTGGCCCGTGTGCCACCACAGGGTACTATTAGTGTCTCACTCATGGGTGGATGGTGAGGATTCAAAGAAATGCCACATAAAAGGCACTTCGTATAGCGTCTGGCACCAAAGAATTGCTCAGTGACTGTTAGCTATTAGATCAGGCTGCCTTTTATCTGACACAATATGGACTGTTGGTCAGTTATTGGAAAAAGTTGGTTGAAAAGGAAATCATAGAAAATTATAAAACACACCTCCACATTTTAGTTTAACTTAGAACATAAATGTACATCCATTCACCGTTCTTTGATGTAGCTCCAAGGCCGTTCTTTCAGGTATGGGTCCCTGGACGGGCCTGCCCAGCTGTCTTCCTGAGTAAACCACACCCAATGACGCATCCTCTACCACTTCCAGCTTCTGTTTCTTTAAAGTGGTATGAGAACCTACATTTGCCAAGGGCTTTGAGCAAAGAATCCTTCTAGATGTGTTCATTTCCCACCAGTCTTTAATGTTAGCTTACCTACACCTAACTTGTCAGCAATACTTCCCAGCAGGCCAACATCACGTGATCTTCTTAATGTATTTAACTTAGTTTGCATAGCAATAATGACTCTTTTTCTTTTACTCTCATTAGATCATCTATTTGCAGAACATTTCATTAAGTTAGTTGCGCTAAGGTTTTTACAAAGACAAGCGAAGCTAGCGGAACACTAGCTTGGAAGCAAAGACCCACTGACTCTTAGGAAGCACGCATTCACCCCCTCAGAGCAGAAGTGCATCCTGGAGAAGGGTGTACTAGCAAAGAGGGCAGCAGAGATACTAGAGTGTGACTCTTAGTTGCCAGGTCATTCACTGCGGCACGGCCATCAGTTAATGCATTTGGGAAGGGGCTGGGAGCAGCTGTTATCTGGCAGACCGGTGGGGTAGAAGCAGATGAGAGAATGTCTGTATCTCTTGGCACTGTTTGTTGTTAAGCTTTGTCTTGGTCTTGAGATTACTTTCCATGGCTCTGGAAAAAAATCCATGGGAAGAGACTTTGGGAGTTAGAAGACCTGGGTTCTAGTCCTGGTCCTATCAGCTTCATTCCCATGCCCTTAGCAATAACACTCACCCTCATCTCCTAGAAGGAAAGTCTGATACTCCGAGAGCCAAGTCCTTCAGCCCACATCACCCTTGAGGACCCAACGAGGTCGTATCAGAGCTGATTTATGCATGTGACAGCACAGCTTGGTCTGAGCAATCCTGTTATTTCACCTGTTGCCATAACCCAGATGCCACAGGTCAGGCCACATTTGGGGGCTTGTTCAAATTCCAGGCACCAGCCACTCAGGGGAGGCAAGGGCGAAGTCATGTCCTCCCATCAGCTCTTCTCAGCATCTGGCTTTTGCCTTCCCCCTGCCCTTTCACTGCTGCTGAGCATCGTGACACCCGAACCCAGCCCCCCGGACACCTCCCAGGGCAGCAGCTGCTGTGCCAGGAAACCCTCTGCCTGGGCAGTGTGCCTGTTCCCCACAGCACAACAGGACCCATGCCCACTCCCAATGCTCCTCTTTGGGAGAGGCAGGGGGTGGAGGTGTTATTTGGAGTGGAAGAAGGAGACTGCCTTAAAGACTGCTGCCCACCAAGCACCTATACAGCCTTCAGAGTTAGTTCTGAAGAGCAAACAGCATCGGCTGAGACCTTATACTCAGAAGAGTCCTTTCAGGAAGGCGGGGCTAGCGGCCCTCTGTGTGGGGTGCTTTTGAGGATCCCAAGGATGCCTTCTGCCCCACCCGGTGCCCCTCACCACTCCCTGAGGCTAGGGACCCCATGCACTCATAGCCATTCGACCCTGGAAGCCAAAAGCTCCAGAAAGGGAATGCAGTGAGTTCTATTAGTTATTTTCCCTGTAATCTGAATACCTTAGAGTTTTTCTGCAGAACTATTATTTGTTGTGCTGAGAAAGGAGAGTTTGGGGACATGGCGAGGCAGAGAAGAAAGAAGGTGGCAGTGTTTGGCGGGCAGAGAAGAACACAGAAAGGAAGAGGTCCAAGGGAGGCTGTCCCAGGACTGGACTGGGAGAAAAGCTTAGAGGTTAGCCAGGCACTTCTGCAATGCTCTGCAGCAGTAAGAGTTCCCAGACGCAGAAGACGAGAGCTGAGCAGCTATTCTGTGTGTGTGCGCAATCCTACAAAAACCTTAAAATGACTCGATATTATTTTAAGTTTTTTTTTCCAGGATGAACATATTGACATTCCAGGAATTTTTTTCCCCCTATCTAAACCCAGCCCTGATTTTTCTCTCTCCATCTGTGTTCCTTTGGCAGAAACTTACACCAAAAGAATGAAGGAGGGAAGGTCATTCTGGGATGGATGAGATGCAGGGCCAAGCTGGGAATACTCCTCAGTCAGGGTGCTCTTCTGCCCAAAGGGCCCGCCACCAGCCAGCCTGTGAAACCTTGATGATGGAAGGGTCTCAGAGCCCTGAGAGGGAATGATCTGTGGATCCATTTCTCACATCCTTCCTTTAATGCCAGGCTCCAGGCAGCTCTGCATCAGGATTTTGTATAACTTTGTTTCATTTTATAAAACTGCAGCCTTGATATGCACACCACATGCTCCATGCAGGGGGTGTCATGTGACCTCCCTGAGGCTGGCATTTCAACCCCGGTTGTCCCCACACATCTAGGGGCTGAGGGATAAATCCTACATGCTCAGTTTTAACCATTGAACACCTGCATAGGCCCTGAGGGGTGTCACTGTGACCTCCAGAGAGCTGACGCTGGTTGGCATGGCCCTTCTGGAAGGATACAGTCTCCCCAACCGGGTACAGTCGGCTCCGACCTGAGTTCCTCCGTAGGGCCCTCCCTGGCAGGTGCAGTGGAGGCAGATTCTCAAGTAGCCTGCAGAGGCAGGAAGAACATAACCTGTGGAATCTCAGTTCTGCCATCTGTGACTTTGAGCAAGTCACTCTGAGCCCCACATTTGAATGTATCCTCAACTTTACAGCAGGACTGAATGGGATCTGAGAACAGTTCCTGGAACATGCACCTGAGGTGGCAGCCTCTCTTCCTACCTGCCATGGCCTCCATGTCATTGTCCCTGGAGAGTGCCTGATGTCAGTGAATGAGAGGGTCAGAGCCTGGCAGGAGGGTGGTGAGCGGAAGATCCAGGCTTTCTGTGTTCCACACGCCTGCCGTTCACAGAGCAGCAGAGAGGGGGCACAGCAGGCACACGGGGTCTCCGTGCTGCTGCTCCAGGGACACCCAAACAGGCCCAGGGCGTTCAGCTGTCATGAATTTTGCCAGTTTGATGCCAGGACCACTGAAATGTTCCACAGCTTCATCAACAGTTTGGGGAATACAAAATTAAACCATGTTGCCATCACGTTGCTGGCTCAAACTGATGACAGTGTTGGTCCTTATTTCTTGTAACCCATCAAGGCCTCTCTGGGGCAGCTCAGAGACTTGGTGTCATTGTTCAGTGCCCAGAGGGCAGGACTACTGGCTTGTCCTAGGATTCAGAGGCATCTGTTGAAGGAGGTCGCTGCTCATGCAGCCAGACCTCCCCCCTACCAGATGGGCACCAGGGCATAGTTCAGGGCCAGCTCTCCACCCATTGTCCCCTCCCCACAGAAGCTGGTGGGAATCACTTGGTTTCTTCAGGAACAGCTGCATGGGGCCCAGTTCAGCAACTCTTGCCCACTGACAAGTCGGGCCAAGTGGACCTAAGTGGACTTTTGTCAGGACATGGACCTTGCACATTACAGTGGAATCTTCAGCTCAGGCATCCGTCTGTTTTGTCCATTGGACCTTGCTCCCTGGGGCAGGGACAAATGCTAGCTTCTAACCCAGGGGCTGCCTCACTCCATATGCCACCCTACACATTTTTTTAGAGAATTAGGTATGCAGCACACCCCTGACCACAGGATCATGCAGCTTAGCTGGGTGTCTTGGTGCATTCAGGCTGCTGAACATTCAGCAGAATACCGTGGACTAGGTGACTTATAAACAACAGAAACATTTCTCACAGCTGGAAACCGGGTGGTCCAAGATAAAAGCACCAGCAGATTTGGTGTTTGACAGAGTCTCCTGGTTCATCAATGGCTGTCCTCTCACTGTGTCCTCCCATGGTGGAGGGGGATGAGAGAGCTCTCTGGGGTCCCTTTTATCAGGGTACTAATTCTATTCCTGAGGGCTCTACCCTCATGACCTATTGACCTCCCAGATGCCCCACATCTTAATGTGATCACATTGGGTGTTAGAATCCCGACATATGCATTTGGGGGGAATATATTCAGTCCATTGCATCAAGTATAGCAGATACACTAATATCTGTCTTACATTAGAATGCACAGAAGGTAGGTGTCTGTCACTGTAACACAGCCAGCATAGAGTCATAGCCTAATAGAGGCGAAGGGACATCAGTAGTAAAGACGGACTCAGAAAGGTCAAGTTACTTGCTCCAAGCCTCACAGTAGTTCTGTAGAAGAAACAGAAAAAATTACCCAGGCTCCCTGCACCCCACCTGGTGATGTTTTCTACCCCATCACTCACCCATAGCCCTACGTGAAATGAAGAGCTAACAGGGAAGGCAGCACGGAGTAATGGAGAGGCCTGCGCTTTGAAGCCAGAGGATTCTGGGGTTAAGTCCTTCTCTTGACTCTTCAGGACCGTGCAGGCCTAGCCATTCACACAGTGATGGAGAGGCTTCAGTGGAAGGATTTTGGAGTGCCTAAGTTCTCTGAGCCTGTTTCCACACCTGTGAAATGGGAACAATAGAGTCCCCTTAAATTGTGCCTAGGGCGGGGGAGGGAGGGCGTCCCTGAGAGAAGACACAGAAAGCCCCCAGCAGAGCGGCCGCTCAACAAACTTGTTACTCACCAGACTGTCAATTAAAGAAAAAGCCACGTCTTGCAGAAAATAAGGTTAAAAGCAGGTCTGAGAGAGAAGAGACAGCAGAGCCCCGAGGAGAAAGCCCTCCAGGAGGGGAGGAATGACCTTGCAGAGGGGCTCACTGGGGAGGCGCTCAGGAGGTGCACGGTGGCGTTTAGCTGAGCCAAGCACTCTCGGCCTCGCTACCCGGCCCCCCTGGCCTAGGAAGAGTGCCTTGCATGTTGGCTGCCAGCGCTCCGAGGTGCCTCGTAATTACTTAGCAGTTTACTAGCGTCGGAGACACCTGGGGTGCACTTCAGCCATCAATTAGCTGCTGCTCACGGCCCCCCTGTGAGGCCCAGTGGTATCAGGACTCCCATTTTTCAGCCAAGGAAACTAAGGTATAAACAGGTTAAGCAACGAGCCCAAGGTCACACCTCGAGTCAAGCGGTCACGAGGCGCCCAGGCCGCCTCCTCGCAGGCTCCCCGGCCTGTCCTTAGCCCACTGGCCCATGCCGCTGCCCATAAAACCCGCCGTTTATATCTCATCAGAAAGCCAGGTAGTGCGCCCGGGACATTAGGAGCTGTACAGAAAGGCCATTCAGTTGATTTCCAAGGCACTGTAGGGTTTTTAAGGAAATGTTTAACCCCTGGCTTAGAGAGGTGATCGGGGGCAACACAAGCTGAGTTAGCAGTTTCTCTGCTGGGCGGCTGGTGCTGCCTTCTGCACCGCAGCTGGCATTAAGGGCCTGGGCTTGCTTTCGCTCAGCTTGCTCCAGGAGACACACAGGCTGGCACCATCTGAGGACCACAAAGAGCATCTTCTGGAGACACTGAGATGGTGAATACAAAGCACAGGCCTCACTCCCGCTTGCCTGCCCACAGTTCCCGTCGGTTCCCACTCTGGGGGCCAGGCCAGCACAGGTGTGCCGGGAGGGGGCAGGGGTGGCAGGGAGAGCTTTCTGTTGCCCGATGAGCCTGCCAGCTGCACCTGGCCTCAGGGTACACCTCCCGACTTGTCAGGGTGCCACCCCTTCTCCCTCCTTCAAGGGCATGATCTAGCCACGCCCTGTCCTCTCCAGGCCCTTCTAGGTCACCAGTCAAATATTCTCACTTCCTCCTACTCCCTCAGCACTCCCTCCCTAGATCCAATCGCTCACCCACTAATGAAAACATTTCTGGATCTCGACCTGGACAGCTCCACCCCTGCTCACGCAGACCATGGTAATGATGTCCTGAGGGGGCTTCCACGCGCCCCCTTCCTCCTCAGATCCATCATCACACAGCCACCAGAGTGCCCACCATGAACTTCTCACTCTCCTTCTGAAAGCCTTTCATCCTTAGCGTCTGGGGGTGAAGTCCAAACTCAGTATGGCGTCCAAGCCGTGGGCACCCTTTCCCGACCCCTGACTCCACACCCCTCCCACCCACAGCACACCGTCCCCGTCCCCACCCCACCCGGCCGCAGCGCTCCTGGAAGGCCGGTGCCCCCTGCCCTCACTGGCTGAGGCTTCCCGGCCCTCCAGGGCTCCACCCAAGCTCAGTGGCTTACAAACCCTCAGTCTGGATTTAGTGGCCGTCCTGGGCTCCTGTGGCCCTCTCTGCGTGCTGACCTGGCACCCCACAGGTGCTGAGGTGATCTGCTCCAGGGTCTCCTTCCCCATTCTGGAGGGCAGCCACTGGGTTTTTCTCCCACTCTGGCCAGCGCGTGGTGCCTCCTACATGACACAAAGCACTGAGTGACTGTTTATTAAACTTCAGTCAACTGCGCGATCTAATCCTGGTTACATGTTCAAGGCCTGGTAATGAGCGATGGGGAAAGAGTAAAAGGGACTCTAGCCAGACTACCGTCCCCTATAAAATGAACTTGGGTGAACAGAACTGATAGAATTTAGCCAGCTCCAAATTTTCTGTTCAAATAGCAGACAAGTCACATAACCTCTATGGACTTCAATTTCTTTTTTGGTAAATCAAAGGGTTTGAATGGGGTCAGTGGTTTCCAAATGGTACTGGGAAGCCCAGGTGAGGGGCTCGGTCCTGCTATTTGGGTAATACAGGGTCTGGTGGATAAGGTTCAGGTCCCCAGACACATATCCTTCTTCAATCGGAGATATTCTCCATTTATTTATTTTGTCAATTGGGCTTCTACATAAGACATTACCTGGACAAAAGATGTTGCAGCTAATGAAAGCTAAGAAAACTACATAACTATAGCAGTGCCAGATGGGGGCATTTCAGAGAGAGCTAGGGTGTCTTTTAATGTCCCTCCAATTACACACTCATGGCCTCAAAGAATAAGGCTGCTTGACTATAAGCAGGGTGATGTGAAGCCAAGCATCTTTCAGACCAATAAGTAGGAGCGCACAGAAGCTTCTCTTTTCCTGTGACCTTTGAGAATCTTGGGGGATCTCAGGCATCAAAAGCTACTTTGGGCAGAAAAGTGCAGGCTGTCAGCTGAGGGTCTGGGCTGGTAAGGCTGCTAACTGCAGAGCGTGGGCAGCCAGGCAGGGAGGACGGGCAGCGACTACGTGGCACTAAGAGGACTTCGGTCAGACCTCATTCCAACTCCCGCTGCCTGAGCGGCGGCCTCACCAGGGCAGGTCAGAATGGGACTTGGAAAGACACCAGAATCACCCCCTTTGCCCCAAACCCCAGCAGAGCTACTTGCAGGCACTCACAGGCCCAAGCCCTCCGGCCCAGGCACCAATGGGTGTGCTCAGGGAGGAGCGAGGGACAGCAGGAGCAACGCAGCCTCTCCCCGGAAGGGGACCAGTGCTCCGGCTCCTGGGCACCACCCACGGCCTTCCCACACCCTCTGGGCTCTGTCTGCTGCCCCCTGGGACCAGCCGTACACCCTCACACTCGTTTCCTGGGTCTTAGAGGGCACGGGCTAGGGAGGAGTCAGTCCCTAACTCTGCACTGCTCTTCTGGAACTGTTGTTAGCCAAGTGAAGCCTTTGAGCCTCAAATTTTTTACCTTGTAAAATGGGGGTAATTTATTTAAACTGTTCTTTAGTTTTCTCATACATAAAAGTTGAACTAAAAACAATACCAATCCTTGGGTTGTAAGGACTGAAGAAGACAATGCCCTTGGGGCACGCCCACCTCCAGCACGTTATATGACTAGGGTGAGGACCTGGTTGCTCCCCGAGTCTCTTTCTTCCTCACTAATGTTGGCCAGTGGCATAGCACTTACTTCTCCTGTCGACCCTCAGCATTCAGTCCAGTGCTGGGACACTTCAAAGCTGTCCGTCCTGACTCGCAGTCCTCCCTTTTCCTCTGTCCCTGTCACCTGCCTGCCGTCCACTATGGCCAGGTCTGGGACGTCCCCCTGCATGCATTTGCAGGCTTCCCGGGGCAGCCCTCTCAAAAGGCCTCCTTGGGCGCCTGGGGTTGGAGCAGCCCTGGGCTGAGGACAAGATCCCAGTGCAAACCCAATGTCAAGTATGAACAACCACCCGGCGGGAGCCAGACCACCTCCCAAGGCAGCCTGCAGGGATAGCCAGACCTCCACGATGCCTCAGGGCTCTGCATGCAAAAGGCCCAAATTTAAGAGCCCTCCATCCTGACAGCTGCACCCGTGGGGGACCCTCCAAAGTCATCACTGCGGGCCCTGCCTCTAGCCCCATCTGGACAATGAGACATGATCACTTAGCCTTCACAAACTCACCCTGTCACACCCATGTGTTATCAATGAACACTGTAGAAGAGGGTGTATACAGCTCTTTACTGCTTTTCCAACTCCCCCCAAAAATTGACAAAGTGGTCGGAGGGGGGGATAGAGTGGTTTAGAAGGATGAGATTGTTAGTTAGAGTTTCTCAATTTACTTTGACCAGGAAGGATGCCAGGTGGAAAATAAAGCAAATAAACATTCCACAGAGCTGCCTCTAACTCAAGGAAGTTCCTGTACTCAGAGACTCCCACTAACCACTAAGGGGCTGCCGCGCGCCCTGCGCTCACCAGGGCGATGTGTGTCCTGCTCATCTTTGTAGGGTTACCTTTGCGAGGACATAGATGTGTCATTATCATGGATGTAAAGCTTTCTAACCGTGGCAGTTTTGGGCCACTTTGCTTTCTCTTAGTCACAAGCATTTAAAGTATAGCTCATATTGTATCAGGGTATGACTAAGCAGGGGAGGTGCACCTGGTGCCTAATATGGAGAAAAGGATCCTCTTAATGAAGCATTGAGGCGTTCATCGCCCCTTCCATGGAAACCCCACTCTGCGGAAGGGATGGGAGGGTCCAAAGCAGAGGGACTCCAGCTTTTCAAGAATCCATCTGCGGAGCGCACACAGGAAAGTGAGAAAAGGTGAGGCCTGGAGATGGGTGTATTTCCAAGGGAATGTGACTCGCCCTCCCAAACAGGCCCCCGAGCCCAGTGCTTGACTATACAGCTCAGGGCAAAGCCTCTCAAGAAGGAGAGGGCCTGGGCCACTTGCTTTCCTAAACTTCTGGTGAACTGCAAGAGAAGGAAGACCGAAGCAGAGTTTCAAAAACTGCTAGGGTTTAGGATTTACTTTTAAGAAATTAACACTTCTGACACATGCACAAATACAACACAGTGTTATTGTGTAATTTGTGATGCAATTACAGGATTTGATTTTAAAATTACAGGTCGATTGTTAGGGCTCTATATTCAGCCTACTTTAGTAAATGGTATTCAACTCTAAAGTATAATAAACATCTCTAACAGTTCTGCCAGTACAACTCCATGGTAACACAAGTCATTATGTAGATGATAATGTCCAGGTCTGGAGCTGAGACCTTCTCTGATAGGCCCTACCGTGGGGAAAGGACACTGGCTGACCGGGAGGCACAATGGCACATGGGTACAATGAGAGAGGATGCCGGCAGGGTCGGCTTCCCTGTCCCACGCCCTCGGGGATGCCCCCACACCATTCGGGGTGCCTGGGCTGCTGCATGCCTGCCTCTACCGCTGCCCCACTGCGTGATCTGGACACGTTGCTTGACCTCTCTGTGCCTTAGGTTTCCTCAACTGGGAATAATAATAGTCTATTATTGTATATTACATTAAGGTTGTCGTGAGCATCAAACGACGTAATACGGAATAGTGCCTGGCACCACAGGTGGCAATAGTTACTATTACTAGATTTAGCTGTCAGTGGGCATGGAGGCCTATTATTGCCAAATCTAACATTGTTAGAAGAAACCAAAACCCAGGATTCTAACGTGAATTTTCTGATTTTTTAAGTGCTGTACAGGTTAAGCAAAATACCTCTGTCGCCGGATGGGCCCCCATCTGGTTTGCTGCCTTAGGTCTCATGCCAGCTTGCCCCGGGCTCTGACTTGGAGTGTTCTCTGCCCCACCTGCCTCACCTCAGCATGTTCTAGGAGAAAGGACCCCCGTGGGGAAGGAGGGTGGCCAGGGGGCAGGGACAATGGAAAGCCCATGCTTCTGGAGGGTGGTTCCTCCTGCTCCACGCGTTGATCAGCCAGCAAGTGATGTATTATGTTCGTTTCTGCAGGTAATTGTTTAAATGTTATAGCAGCTTTAACATGTCGTCTGTTAAAACGTATTGGTGAGGCAGCCATTCCAAACTTGTAATGTGGGTAATATTTAGATGATTTACTAGGTGAGGTGCAGTTTCTGATTCAATCAGAGTTGCATTTGATTCAATAGGTGATGCGTCTAATCCGACTGGGAGCCCATCGAATCCAGAGGTGATGTGTTTGATTCACGGGCTGATGTACCTGATTTAGAAGGTGATGGATCTAGTCCACGCTGAAGGATTCCAATTCCCCCATGCCGGTATTTGCTTCAGTGTGTGATGTATGAGTTTTAATAATAAGACACACTTTGGAGATGGAGAGGGCACCGGCTCTTCCTGCTGCCCGGCATGTCCGGGGCTGCAGCCGGCTCCTCACAGAGGCTTACTGGGCCTGTACGGCCAGTGGCGCAGTGTGGGAGCAACACCCAGTTCCCCAAGTGCAATGTGAGCCTCCGCATGTCCCATCACTGCCATTCTTCTAAGGTCCAGAATTGGTCTTCTGTCTGTCTGCTTGGCTAGAGTTCCACAGGGCCACTGTGCCAAGAACCTGGTTCCTTGTGTCGGGGGGACTTTCAGGGACACGTGTGGCAGCTGAGAGACACGCACCCTGTGTAGATGCCGTTCTAGCCTACCCCAAGTTCCTTGAGCCTCACCTGATACTTTGTGGGCAAGCCTTCCCGGGCCAGGCAGGCAGCTTTGAATTCACATTTGAAGGCCTGGACTTCTATGTTCCAACTGGGGAGGCAGGGAAAGGCTCTCTTGAGCTTTTTCAGCCCCTCCCTGGAGCCCCTCCCCTCCCCTGGTGTGACCTGCTGCCCCCGCCCAAGAGAGGAGAGTGTCCCTTCGTGTTCTCTCCTCCGCAGGAATGCCGCTCTCCCTCTTCCCGGGCATGCAGAGAGCTGTGCACTCTGTTCAGAGTCACTGCCCTTCACTGCCTCTACCAGAAGCCCCCCCTGCCCAGCACCCCAGCTGGCCCCTGAGGAGCACCTCCAAGAGTTTTCAACGTCTTCGGCTGTATCTCTGCAAAAACGCTTGTCACATAAGTCGTCCTATGGCAGTGAGGTCTCTTCTCCACTGGGCTGTCCCAGGGCCCAGTTTAGCACCTGACAGAAGGCAGACATGTAACCTTGGAGGAGGGGGTAGAGTGAATCATTAATAATGACAATAATAGGTCACATTTATCGAGTTTCCAAGTATGTTCTAAGTTTTCTAATTGTAAAGCCCCAGTACATCACTGGTAACATCTCTGTATCTCTTTTAATCCTCACAACAAACCACATGTGGTAAGAACCACCATTACCTCCATTTGTTCAGGTGGGAAAGAGGCTCGGTGAGGTTAAATGATTTCCCAGGGAAACACATCAGCAGGATTACATCTGAATCTAGGTCTCTCAGATCCTAAAAAGCCAGGCTCTTCAGTCACATCATTACCTGGCCTTCCAGGGCCAGACAGGCGGCTCCATCCAGCATGAGACAGGGAGGCTGGAGTCCCTGGAGATGCAGAGATGCCCTCAGAGAGACAGGCCCATGACCCAAAACACAACAACCTGACTAGTAGACTGAGGCACAGGGGAGCATTAGAGGAAGAGGTAATTCCAGAAGGCTCCCTGGAGGAGGCATTTGACCTCACCCTGGAGGAAGAGAAGAGAAATGGGCCCTCGGCTGTGCTGATGCCTGCGCTCAGGCGCTCTGGGCCTCAGGCCCTACGTGGGAGGCAATGAGGCCAAGTCTGTGGCGATAGTCTTTCAGGTGACTCTCCCCCCACAGGGAGCTCGGCGTGGTCAAAAGCCGGGCCTGGGCCAGTGCCACAGACAGTGATCGCAGCCCCACCAAAAGAGACCAGCCAGCTCCCCACCTTCCAGGAGGGCGAGACACCGAGGCCAACCTCAGGTGAGCCCCGGATATTCCTGTGACACAGGAACTGTCTGAAGCCCGCTTCTCTCGCTCCGCCCCCAGCATTTAATCCCCAATTTCCCCTCACTCGCTCCTGTCACTTTCTTTCTTCCCCAGAACCCTGATCCCGCTTCAGGGTGGGGTCCACATAAAATGCTGTCATCCAGGGGGTGGGATTTTTGGAAGACAGCCTTGAACGTGTTTAACCTGCCCTTCCCTGGCCCTCCAGGGGCAAGGGGTTTGAGGAAGGGATCTGCTTCAAAGTGACCTAGACCACCTCCCGGGCCCAGGCCCACACAGCCTGTCCCCATGCATCTGCTCCTCAGGGTAGGGCCCAGGAATCCACACTGTGATAAGCCCTCCATTGGAGTGTAACAGTTTGTGAGGCCAGGAGTGGGCTTGCACCTGCCAGGGGCACCTGGAGCCTGGGCTTGGGCGTCAGCGGTCTCAGGCCACCCCTCCAGCACTCCACGGCCCCCACAATGGGCTTCCGGAGCCCTCCCACCTCTGTTCTCTTCAGCCCAAATCACATCTGATTCCCTCAGCCCTGAAGTCCTTCCCCATTTTACAGAGAGAAAGTTGAGGCTTGGAGAGGCTAGTGGGCTTATGCAGGGTTGTATAGCAAATATTTGAAGAATGAAAGAGGGGAGTGCTATCTGCCAGCCCCAGGGCGGCCCGCCCTCGCTTCTGTGTCTGTGTGTGTGTCTCTGTGTCTCTCTCTGTTGCTCTGTCCCTAACGGGGGCCCTGAGACGATGACAAGCTGGTGTGGGAAATACTTGGATCAAGTACATGGTTGTGTCCTCCAGTCGCACCACCCAGGCAGAGGCCAGCTTAGCATAAGGCTGGTGATGGGCCAGGCGGGCTGATTACTCGGAGGCTCAACGCAGAACAGCTGCCTGCTCCACCACTGCTGCTCCTAGAGGCCCAGTGGCCCTGGCTGCACACATTTTCCCAGGCTGCGGCCACAAGTGGGGGGTCCTCAGATGCAGACAGGGGAATAATAGCTCAGCCTTGCAAATGGCTTTGAAAATGGGGCCACGGGGACTCCACTTGGCTGACACACTCCGCCCTGGGCCAGGCCTCATCCCCCAGAGGCATCCCCCGGTGCCTGCTGGCCAGCTGCATCTCCCACTGCCACCCACACCAAAGCCCTGGCCACACGGAAGTGGCTGCTCAGCCCAGAATTCCCCGTCACACCCCTTCCCACACAGGGAGGGGCAGGAGGCAGGGATCGTGGCAGCAGGGACTTAGGGCAGCTGACTCACCACCACATCAGACACAGTCACAGACCCTCCCTGGGCACCCACCATGGGCCAAGCCCCGAGTGAGATGAGCAGGGTGTTCACATGGGACTTACCAGTCATTTTCATCTCAGATGAGACCTCAGATTCTGACAGAACGTGTTAACGCACCTGCATGCTAACTAGGGGTGTCGGACCACCAATGCAGAGCTTGCTAAGGGGTGACCATAAAAGACACAGTAACTGTTAGCCCAGCTGCCTTCCAGCTGGACACCCCTGGAGACACAGGGAGACATTCCCAAGAATACCCAGGCACAGAAAGCTTTGCAGACATCTGTCTAGCCTCTCTGCTCAGGCATTCTTTCCTAAAACCAGTGCATCTGAGCATACACCGGTGGTTTCCAGTTTTCCCACAAAACAAAGAAAGGCCTTGCCGGTCCTGAGCCTGGCCATGGTGTACCTCCCTGGGGGTGTAAATCCTCAGGGCACCAAACACAGGGCTGCAAGAAAAATCCAAGCCAGCGATATTTCCTACAAGTGACACACCACCACACAACTCGGCGCCTCCCTGGCCTACCTGCCTGTCCATCTTGGGATAAGAAAGCAGATGTTTCCAGGACATATTAACTTGCATATTCCAAGTAAAAAGTGAAATCAGAATTTTCTTCTTTCATAAAAAGTTCTGATTTAACTGTTCAGTATTGCAAAATTATGCTATACGGTGCCTGTTTTTAATAAATTGAATAACCCAGATCTCCAACTTCAAGGTTTTGATGAAAAATATTCAAAACACATATGTCATATTCAATACACCAGAAATCTTGTCCTTTGTAACTATTTATACTTGTGGTGAAAAAATTTAGATGTTTATCTTAAATGTTTTAAAGCAAAAGCATTTAAAATGCTTTAAGATGCTTATGAAGCTTCAGGGCTACATAGTTCTTCAAAATCCTTTTAGGAGGTAGTCAAAGAGTTTGAAGATTGTTCCCTGAGTGCCCCCCCCCCCC
>JAQQAC010002172.1:53572079-53737674 GCA_029783875.1 Phataginus tricuspis | reverse complement strand
GGGGGGACCTATCAGTTACAAATAAAGTGAGCCTAGTAGCAGAAAACCGACTTTGCTGAACCATAGAGCCCGAAGAAGCATTAGACATCACAGAGTCCACCCCGTCTCCAGGGCTGGCTTCATGGGTGTGGGACCCGTGCAGTCACACTTAGAAGGGTCCTGGGCCTGGTTTAATGCTCTGTCGTGGCCATCTTGAAATTCATAATAATTTTTTAAACAAGGGGCCCACATTTCATTGTGCGCCGGGCCCACAGATTATGTAACCAGTCCTGCCCGTGACGTTCCTGACCAATAAAGGGGCCCAGAGAGGGCAAATGGCTGCTTTGCTGCTCAGGGTCACTCTGCTCATCAGGTGTAGAAGCAAGACAAAACTCCCTGTCCAGGGCTTCCCAACACTGAGTCTAACTCTGCTGCTAGTCTGTTGGGGGCAAACACTCCCAGCTCCGGCCTCCTCACTCCGGGGGACCTGTGCTCTGGGCCTTATCTGCACCAGGCAGGCCCCTGCTGGCGCTGTGTGGCTGCAGCAGCCCAGGTGGGACCTGGTGCGCGACAGGCCCTGCAGCTTTGGGCAACAGGGAGATTGCAGGCAGCCACGCCGGCATCCCAGTTCTACCATTTCTGCCACGTATCCTCTTGGAGCATTTCTGATAATAGTACCTATTTTTAGCAGTATCACAAAGGTTAGAGAAAATGGGTGTCCGGACCCAACAGCATCAGCTCCTGCCAGGTTTGCGGGGGGCACCACTGTAGAACAGTGCCTTCGCCCTCAGACTTCCCTGCACCTTCAGTCCCCCACTGTCCCTGCGCCAGGCCTCTGAGTGCAGGTGGGTTAGGAGAACTAATTTGGAACAGGGAGACTCAGGTTTAAGCTGCAGTTCCACTGTTTCCTAGCTGGGTAAGCCTGCATCAGTCCCTTCAGTGCCTCAGTTTTCTCATCTAGGAATGGGAATGATAATCGTATCAGTTTAAGGGGCTGTTGGGAGGGTGAGGTGAGATTATGCAAAACAAGCACTTAGCTCAGCATCTAGCCTGTAGCAAATGCTCAGTAAAGTATTTTGTTGCTGATATTTTCTATAGCTCCATTTGTTCCAGCTGGAGAAACCCCTCGCTTCATTCTTGAAGCTGCCCTCTAGGACCCTACTATGTAAACTATGGTCTGGGGACTTATTAGAAATGCTGGCTCTCAGGCCCCACCCCAGACCCACTAAATCAGAATGTGCACTTGAACAAGATTCCCAGGTGATTCATATGGGAATTAGCATTTAAGACGCAGTGTGATTTCTAGTGCACACAGCTGGCCTCGCCTGCCCTGCCCCTGGGGAGATGAGTCACTTCTAGTCTCAGCCAGAATTGTTCATAAAAATGCAGAGCCCAAGCCTGCAGTGATGGATTGGAGCAGAGTCCAAGTCCTTTCCAGAAGGCTTACAGTGTGGCCAGGGTGTACGAGGTGAGGAAGGCAGTAGTGTGCAGGACAGACGGCAATCAGGAAACCATTAGAGACCCCACTGCAGGGATCCAGGCGGGAGGTGGAGGGCCTGAATGAGGCCAGGGGCAAAGAGCAGGGGGAGGCGGGGCTGCGTTGTGGAGTTTGATCTAGAATTCAACAGACTTAGCAACCAGGTAGACGTTACAAGTAACATGGGAGAAGGAAGGATCGAGGACAAATCTGAGGTCCTAGACTGACAAGATGGAGCGGGGGCACCTCGATAGAGACCGCGGTGCCAGGAGGAGGAGAAAGCGGAGGTAATAAAGAAGGATGCATGCTTCCCGCTTTGGACGTGATTTTGATGTGCTGCTGAGACATAGTTCAAGATTTTCAGTAAGAAGCAGGGGCTTTCAGTGGCACTTGATTCACATCTCTTTGCAGCACTTACTGCTCTTGGGATGTTGAGGGGCTCTGGAGCTAAAAGGGTGTGGGTTCAAATCCTGCCTCTTCTATTTAGGAGCTGGGTACCTTCGGCAAGTTAATAAACCTCTCTGTGCCTCAGTTTTTAAATTTGTAAAATTACCTAACTCAGTGACAGAATTAAATGAATCAATACCTGTGCAGTGTCTCAAACCATGCCTGGTACCTAGTGAACACTCAATAAGTATTATCCATTATTATAATAATGTTATAATATTATAAAAATATTTAAAAAAGTAAAGTGCCTGTTTACCTGAAACTGTGAGGTCCTTGGAGATAGGAACCTCAACTGAAATCATCTTTGTGCTGTGTAAAACTTTGCACAAAGCAGGCATACAATATGGTCCACAGAAGCCATCATATATGTTCTCACTGAAGGTGGCCCACTGGGCCACTGTGGTATCTGCGCACAGATGGATACAAATGTCGTATCCCTTTACAAGTGTTCACCTGACCCCTCTCCCTTTTTTCTGATCTCAGCTTAATGACTTGCAGGTAATGAGAACCTGTGTTCATTCTTTTCTCAGATTAAGCTCAGCTATGGGCTACTACGATAGCCAAGCCTGGCTTTTGGGTATATCCACTCTCCCCGAAGGGTGGTACTGAGCAGGGAGAGACCTGCCCTCTGAAAATTCTTTCATTCACTCGACAAAGATTACCTGCAAAAGCGCCTATCAGTAATGACAGTCACTTCCATTCCTGAGGCCAGGCTCTGAGCTGAGTTTGAGTAAGACCAAGACTCCTCATTCTAGAGCTCACAGTCTTGTCAGAGAGAAAGACAAGAAAACAGAAGGTTGTAATACAGTGTGATTGATAGATGTGACAGTAGAGGTAGACACAGGGTGCTGGAGAGCTCAGAGGAGAGCGAGGCACCCATCTGATCACTTGAGATCCGTCTTCTTCTGTGAGAGGACCAGTGCAAAATGGCACCCCTGAATGCATGCCAGACCAGCCCCCAACCCTACACGCTTTTTCTCTTTCACTGCCACACTGGGCTTGGTGGCAACAAAGGCTTGGAGCCAAACCTGGGCAGAGGCCAGGACCTAGGCACACATGCAAGAAGGAATGCAAGGTCAGGAACAAATCGAAGTCAGATTGTGGTATAGGCCCATTTCCCTAGAAGCAGAGCTTGAGATAAGGATGAAGTGCAGCTCCTTTACCAGTGCAGTGCTCCTCAAGGAAAACTGATAAGGGAAGGGTGGAGGGAATCAGAGGAGAAAGACCAGTGCAAGGATGTAGTTCCACATAAAGCCTGATCCTCGGAGTCAGAGAAGAAATGCTGCCCAAGCAAAACATCTCCTTCAGTCAGCTCTGAGCTGTCAATAGTCCCAGCATCTGGGTGGACACACTGGCCCAGTAAAGGGGATCTAGGTGGGGCATCCACAGGGCCGGGGACAGGCGCGTATGAGTCAGAATGCCAACATCAGGTCTGTCTTCCCCCAAGAGCACTTCAGTCTGTGACCTCTTAAAGGATGAATTTAGTGAACCAGAGTGAGATGACCGGTTCCATAAAGAACTTCAGTCTGTGCTCGGTGTGGAGCTTGCTGGTGACACTCTCCTCCAAGTCTTTTCCACAAATGCTGCTGTCGAGCATGTTTCTCTCATCCTGCTTGTATGTCCAGAACATGCCTACAAAGCGTGACTTTGGGTGGTAGAGACAGGCTGGTTTGCCTCACACAATTTGATATGAACACCCTGAGTATCTGGGGGCATGGCTTGTACACTGCCACCCACAGATCCTCAGCCACACACTCAAGTGTGCAGGACGAGAAGGCCAATTGTTTTCACCCACCAAGGCAGCCTGGCCTCTTCTGGCAAATGTGAGTCATGCACTCTTCCTTCAGTGAACGGCTTCTCTGCTTCACTCATCCAGAATCAGTTTTTGTTGTTGGCATTTCAGAATCCTGATGGATGCGGACAGTAAAGCTGCTCCCAAATTTCATGTTTTAAGGAGTGGTGTGGTGAAAACCATTATAATTTCATGTGCTTTCTGGATTAATTCCTTGAAACAAATTCCTAGAAGCAGAATTACTGGATTAAAAGGTCTGCAAAAGCACAAGGCTTCGGGTTTCTAGTGCCAAAGTGTCCAGGGGCCTCTGGTGTTGCAGAGACAAGAAGGAACTGGACCAGATGGGCTGGGATTTAAGCTGGAGTTTCACATACAGCAACTCTAAGAGGAGCATACTCCTCTACCTTTCAAGGTGGGTAGTATTAAATCCATCCCACAGATGAGAAACCCAAAGGCAGAGAGTGGTGTAGTGTGTCCCACGTCACAGCACTGGTAAATAGCAAAGCTACTTGAGATTTGAACCCAGGTATGCAGGATATTCTGTTTGCTCTTCAGATCCAATGACCACTCTAATCCCCTGGGAGGCCCAATGTATGGCCAACATCCTGGCAGCTTCCCTGTCCTTAAGCTCTCGGGTTCACCCAGTGAGAGGCCCAAGAAGCAGTTAGGAGAATGGAGAAGGTCAGGTTGCAGTATCATCCCCAGCCTCCTCCATGCAGGTAACAGAGTCCTCCCACCAGCGAGCAACTTCACTCTCTCTGGGTTGGGGAACTTCTCCCTCCACGAGCCCCCATCAGGGAGCTTCTAGGGACCACAGGAGCTCTCTGCTGTTGCTAACACGGAGTTCTGCACCGTCTCATACCTGCTTCCCTTGACTCCACCCACCTTTTTGTAAACAGTCCTCACGTTAGGACCTCCAAGTGTTTCCTGTTGGGATACTGACAACAGACCAGGTCTGTGCAGAACCAAGATGCACATTTTTCCCTCATGTCATGTTGGAAAGGTACATGCATGTACCGTTCACACACCAGCCCCTGCTACCCTGGCACCCATGCACACGCATGCATCCCATGATGGGCACGCACACATTCCACCGATCAGCTCTGTGGTGGTCTGAATGGTTTCAGATGGGCACTGGAATGAGAACCAAGATGTTTGGCTTGCTGTGTGACCTTGGGTAAATCTCTCCAATTCTCCAGCTCTCTTGACTTCAGTTTCCTCATCTGAAAAAATGAGGAATTGGACTAGAAAGTTTCAAAGGTCAGAATACCAGGAGGAAGAGGACAGACAAGTGTGTACAGTAGATATTAAATTTACATGTGCACTTTACACATATCTTCAAACCAGTGTGTGCAGTTCTGTGAGTAAATGAAGCTCCTTTGGCAACCAGAGTGCTGGGACCTTTTATTCACATGTATTTAGAGCCTTTGCTGTTTGCACTTGGCCAGCTTTAGATGGCAAAACAGTCTATTCTCTGTGGAAATTTTGACTTATTTTTCCAGCTGGTCTGCCAGTTGCCAAGAAATGTCATCTGAATATCATTATTTAATCGAAGATTAGTCCACGCCTGTGACATAGGCTGTAACTATTATCTTCTCTGATTCTTTACATAAGCACACGTTTTCCTCGCAGATCAGACCTTCGTTAGTGGACGTAAACGCTTCTTCCTCTTTGGCCAAATGGTCAAGAGCATAGAGAAGCATCCACTGGGGTTATGGCCACCTGGGTCTGTGTCCATGTGTGCGGGTACATGTGTGTGTGTGTGTGAGCAGGAGGATAGGTATGTGAGTGTGAGTGAGGAAATTACCTTTGAAGTCATTTTTTGTAGAATCCAGAGAGAGAATTGTCCTTGCTCATTGGTCATATCAACATGGCCTCCCACCCGAGCAGCTGATTTCCAGTGTTTGTTTTCAGATTAGACCATGTGTGAGACAAATCCAGCCAAGCCTGCCGGGAGGTATGGGGTGGACCAGACAAAATTCGCAACCCAGTCACATAGCAGATCTCTTGGGTAAAGCAAAGGAGAAGAGGGCAGGGAGGGCATGAGTTCAAGCTGCAATGTTGGCTTGGGTGTTGGAAAATGCTAGACTGCATGACCTTAGGAGGCCAGCACTTAGCCTTGGAATGTGTCCAGCCTCTTTAAGCTCGATCTGACAACCAAGCTAGCTGCTCACTTACTGCTTTCAGGGCTTCCGAGGACAATTTTCTCACTGGCCTAGGTTTAGCCAGCTGAGATGATACATTTTATTTCAATTTTCTTATCAAGTTGCTCCCAGTAAAGCAGGGCTTTGACCTACCCTCGAAGTAATGCTCGTTATGGGGTCAGGACTTGTGCCTTGTTCATGAAGGCCCTTTAGAGTCTTCCTTATTGTCCAGCCTCTTGGCCACTGTCTAATCCAAGGGCCAAGCTATGACCAAACATCTAACACTGCCACTCCCAAATCGTTGGCTAAAATAAATATCATCTGCCAGAAAAGAGGAGTCCAGGGACAAGGCCTTGGGCCTACAGGCAACTTAACTCTTTCTGTATACTGAGGTGGGGGCAAGAGAGGTCACTGGCTTCGTTTGTAGCAGTTGGGGTGACAGAAAAACTAGAACCAACAACCAGAAAGTCAGATGGAGCTTACTTAACCCCGTCTCCCCTTCCATTCTCTAAACTTCTCCTCGTTCCAAAACCAGTCCGTGGACATGTCAACTCAAGGACAAAGTGAGCCACAGCTAACGGGATGACCATGCACATGCCTCCAGCACTCTTCCCGTGCCTGGCAGGTCAGGCCACGGGCACGCACACGTGCGTTTGCAATAGAGAACGAGTGAGTGGTGTGTGCATGGAGTGGGTGGGTAGGAGAAGATGGTTCCTGGAATAACTCTTCAAGAAAATCTTCTTTGGAAAGGATAGAGAGGGAGAAGTCCTCCCCCTGCATTTGTCCCACTATAACAGATATATGTGCTTCCCACTTTCTTGAGGGACCCAGCATTCACATCAAATTGACAACCTTTCGGGCTCCTCTGGGGATCATCAGTGAGAGCTGGAGGTGGAGGAGAGGCACACGGGAAGAGCTGAGCACGGTGCAAGTAAGACCTCCATCCCCATTGGAGCTATATGTACATTTCAGCTTTTTTTCCAGACTGCTCAGCACATCCCCCTCACCCTGGCTCTCTCCCCATAACGATAGGGGCAGATGACTAGATGAAGAAGATAACCAGAAGCCTAACCAGATTTTTTTTTTTTTTCGGTCCAGTTGCTAAGTGTAGAGTGACTCATAAGAACTCCAGACAAGGATGACAATGGAAAAGGAGTCTAATAGATCAGGGGAGGGGTTGGGGGAAGAGAGGGGGACTCTTGAGGTTGGGAGAGAATGGGAAACATGTTTTGTAAGATTTCCAAGATTTTTGGGGGCTGTTGTTAAGGACTTTTTCATAAGACCTGTTATCCTGCTGGGGTTTATATCACTATTTGATCTAAGCCCCAACAGGACGACTACATCTGCTACTAAGCTGTGTTGTAAATGTCTTTAATTTTTATATTTCATCTGAAGGGAGTTGTTAAAGTGAGTTTACAGGGTGATGGCTCTTTGAATAAAGGCCATCAATACTGGAGCAGAGCTCTGTATGACACTTAATTTTCACTCTAATAAGCCCTCCTAAAACATTACAAGATTTAGGAGGATTTTTCCTTTTTTCTCTTTAATTTCTCTTCCCTCTTTGCATTATTTCTCTCCTCTCAATCTCTTGCATGCTCCTTTCTTGCTTTTCTTTAAGGACATATTTGAAAAGAACATTTTTACCCAGATGACACCGTTTCTCTTTTCACCACCAGCCAGATGTGCTCTTGACTTCTGAACAGGAGAATTGTTTCTTTGAAGTTTTTCAAAGACTTTGCTTTTATTTAGAATTTTTTTCCCCTTTTCTCTCTCTTCCTCATGTTTAACTGGTTGGGAAGCCCCAGGAGAGGTTTTCACATGGGCCTCTTTTCTTTTCCTGGGGCATAAAAGGGGTGGGATCAGAAGCTCTCTGTTCCTAGAGAGCCTTCTATTTTTCTGCCCCAACAATTCCAAGTATTTTTCTGGTAGAGCCATTATCTCTAGGAGCAAAAAGAAGACGGCTTTGGATTTGCCCTGGAAACACATTTATTAGATGAAAAGAACAATTCTGTCAGGAGTGCAGGGGTAGAAAGTACCCCCATCCTGTTCTTGAACATCTCCCTGCCCTCCATAAAGGTGGGCAAAAGAAGCGTTCTCTTCCAGGCCCTGGTACAGCCCTGGCTGCTCAGCTGCTCTTGCATTGCCCTGAAATTCTTTTAAAACGAAGGCCAGTAATGGGAATTCAGGGGGCACATCAGAAAAAGGTAGACTGGCGCCCAAGAAATAGGCCAGAAGCCCCCTTGAAAGCAAGAAGAAAGCGTATTCCTCATTATCTCCCCCGGAGCACCTCTGCCAGCAAGCTACTAAGTCTAGGCTGCTCTGTGTTTTTCAAGGACGACTGGAAAACAGCTAGTGCTTTAGGAGGTAGCAGTAATCGAGAGCTGGAGGTTTCATTTGGAGAACAAGCTAGTCTGTAGCGTGACATGTCAGTGCAAGTGATTTGGAGTATGAAGTCCCAGTTAGAGTCTCAGCTGCGTACAGACTAGTATGTCTCCCCAGTTGAATGTAAGGTACAGAAAGTGGCAACTCTCAGGGCCTAGAAGAATGCCTGGGACTCCATGGGCACATAGTAACTGTTGCCTGCATGAATGTGTCTTCCACCACAGCCACAACTGTTTTAGAGGGAAGGGCTTCTAGACTCAGGAAGGCCTTTCATCTTAGAGTGTTTTCAGAGAAGAGTTATGGGTGGCTCTCATAAGACTTCTTACTCCATGAAAATGTTTGTATATCTAAAAACCTCTGAGGTTTTTGAGAAAGATTAGTAAATTTGGATTTGGGGGTGTTGTTTTTGTTTTATACAAAAATGTATTCATTAAAAGCCACGGATGTGTGTGTGCACACATACGCATGAACTGATTTTTGTCTTATGTGAGGTGTGTTCACTACTACAGACAATCACAGTCGGGGTCTCCTTTGACTAACTTTAAAAACTGTAAGGCAGAAGCAATCAGGATTAAGACATACCACCACCCATGTGCCTGAAATCAAAATACCACCTCTACAAGTGACTGGACGACTCAACCAAAGTTATTCTCCAGCCTCTGTCTTCCTCCAGTTTACCTCCGTGTTCTTGAGTATATGGCAATTCAGGTATATGACTTCTCAAAAAATTAAATGCTGTAATTACTCTTGCGTAGCTGAAAAAGTGGAGGGCTCACCAAATATTTCATGTGTTCCCCTACTTTTCCCAGCCACCTTTATAGTTATATTCGGACCATGTGATTAATTCAGCCCAACAGACTGACCGGTAGTGATGTCAATCCCTTCTGAGTCAAGTCAGCTGAAAGTCTCTGTGCCTCTCCCATCCCTCTCGCCCTCTTTCGTAACAAGAGACCACGTGTTTCATCATGCAACTAAAAGGTAACAGAGCTTCTTTCAACCAGGGTCCCTGAATGACTGAGTGTAGTAGAGTTCCCTGCCCGTCTTGGATGTAAAATACTAGTAAGTAAAATTTTATTATATTAAATCCTGAGATTTCAGGATTAATTTGTTATTGTTGCATGGACCAGCACATCCTGACTCATACACTTTCAATAGTCTGGCCAAGCTATCAGACCAGTAAGCAAGGGACTCTCCTCCCCCATCGTCTCTCACATCTGTTCCCCTCCATTTCCGCTGCCAGCATTCCAGTTCAGACCCCAGCCTCTCACCCGAGCAACTACAAAAGCATTCCATCACCTCTAAGCCTCCAGCCTTTCCCACTCTGCTTCTTCCTCTTCCCTCATTTCCAGATTTTACATCCTCAAACATAGCTCCCTATCATGTCACTCCCTTGCTTAAAATAGCTCCCTGATGCCTATAAGGGAAAGTCTAAACACTGAGGCCAGACCCACAAAACCTTCTGTAATAAAAACTTAATCCTATCTTTCCAACTTCTTTTCTCAGATCCTGTTCTTAGCTCCAACTGAATTAAACGACTCTCTGTTCGTGATCCCTTGTTGCAACACTCTCACCTCCCTTCACTGCCATGTCTTCCTCCCAGAAGGCTTGTCTTTACTCACCTCCCCAGCAGAGGTTCCAGGGCCAAGCCCTCCGTGACACTTTCTATTCAGCCCCCTCGTGTAGAGGTGATCTTGCTCGTCTCTGAACTGCCAGGTTCTGGGTCCTTTCTTGTGGCAGGTAACCCCTTCCATGAAACATCGCTTGTGTCTCACTGAGGAAGTCTAGGAACTCTGTATTTGCACCATTCTCATCAAATTCACTGAAAATAGCCCAGTGCCTACACATGGTTGCTAAATAAGCTGCTGAAAGAATACACAAAGAATGAGCCAATATCTCAGAGACCTAGTGAGAATGAAGCACCTTATTCTATTGTGTCCACTAGCCTACTGAGTATGTAAAACTGTTATGTGGAGAATAGTCTGCTTCCATAGCTCTAGAGTGGGTCTCTGGAATCCATATATTAATAAGAACACAGGGGGATTCTGAAGCAAGCGGTCTGCAAACCACATTCGGAGGAACACTGAGGTGTGCGAATGTGCACACGTGTGTCTGTGCTGCCCTTCGTACAGGAGTGAGACGCATCGGTGCTTGGGGCTGGTGGTGTGCGGTCCTTCCCAGGGATGGCACGCACGTTTGATCTCACTTGTCGACACCAATGCACTTGTAGGGGCTGTCCGTGGGGCTGTTCAAGGAGGTCTCGGGGGCCACATCTGGACTACGCAGGAACGAGTCCTGTGGCTGATGGATGATGTCTGCCGGAGGACCGAGGGGGAATGTGGCGGCCTGTGTGCCAGGTGTCTGCCATCACCGGAGACTGCCATCAGCTTGGAGACTCGGAACCGAGACTCGGAGACAGGGATCAAAGGATCATCCGAGTCTTATTCAGGCTGCAGCCAGAACTGACGTCAGCCCTGACTTCCTCAGGTGACTTGGTGGCAAAAGAAAATAAATTCAAGATGTTTAGTGAAAGGCATAACTAAATGAGAAGCTGTAAAGTGGTAGTGAAATATGCTCATCCCCACAGCCTCCATTGCCCCCATTCAATGGTGCCTTGATTCCCTTTCAGGAGTGAACCCCTCCTGCATTCACGTCTGCTCCTGTTCTGTGTGAGTGGGAATGTCCGTGCTCCCTGCTCCAGGGCAGACACGGGCTGGCTTAGGTCAAAGAGCAGCACATCCTACCTTCCCAAGGACAGAAATAGAGGGGTTCCAGGGCTTGGGGTACCTAGAGGGATACTCTCTCCCTTCTCCTAAGACAGAGGTAGGAGGGTGTAGAGTTGGAAACGGCTGGAGTAATTTTGCTACCACAAGACAAGAAGCTGAAGCCACTAAGGGGGCCGCTCAGAACCATCTGGAGAAGCCGACAGCCCCAAAGGCAAACCAGCAGTAAGGACAGGAGCCAGGTTCCGGCTGCCATGACCCGGGCCACCGGATCAAGTCTGACCTCGTGTCAGTCTTACCACTAGACTCTTCAGTTATATGAACAATACATTCTCTTCTTTGTCTGACTAGTTTTCTTGGTGCTTTGCCATCAAACAAAAACTACGTATCAGTTCTGAAGGGTCAGTGGAGGTCCAGGGACATTTGCCCCAGTATACGCAGAGTCCATACGCACCCCAACCGGGCCACGTGATGAGTTTTGTTCCTCTGGTGCGAGAGCCTTGCGTGTGGGGAGGCAAGGAAGCAGAGAGGAAGGCGTTGGGGGGACATGGTGGTCTGTTCTGGGCTGCCAGCCTTGAGCTCAACCCTCAGCTCACTCCCTGGGCCTCACCGGGGGCACTGGGCAGTGACGCCTGAGCTTTAATTAGTTCTACTGGAAAAGGTCTTTGAAGGTGAAAATTACTGAACATCGCTATTTTGATTCTCTTGAACTTAGGAGCATGTTATTACACATATAAAATAAAAGATCAATAGCCACTGAATTATCTGGAGTGAAAGTGGTTGGTTCACACATCAGCATATAGATATACAACAATTGGTTTCATATGATTGAATGTCTATTTATGTATTTTAACAGATCCTATTGTAGGGCTTTCATAATTAGAATATTTTATTAGTCACTCATTCTTCTACAGTCCCAACTAAAAAGGAAGAATTTATTTCCACTCAACCTTTTACTTGTCAGTTTGGGGTTTGTTCAAAATCACATTTACAGAAAACACTAGGAATGAAAAACCACTCTGAAACACAAGGACCCAGGCTTCTGCTGTGGGTTATTTTTTTTTCCCCTCTTCTTCCCTCCATTGGTTATCATTTCTCTTCTAAATTAAAGGTGAAATTGATGAGAATTAGACTGCAGGCTCCAAAAGCAATCGCTTAAATAATGACATTCAAATAGATCATTTGGTATCATGTAAATGTCAAGTGGGGGTCATTTTTCAAAAGGCCACCTTTGTTCACTGGGTGAATTGCACGGCCACAGTGTCCAGCTTTGGTGACAGAGCATTTCCTTTAATTCTCTGTTGATTCTTGAACAGCAACACCTCTCTCCCGAGGTGTGTGTGTGCAACATCTCTGCTGTGTGTGTGTGTGTGTGTGTGCGCATGGGTGGGGGAGTAGAGAGAGTCAACACAAGAGGCGAGATCTTTCATTTCTTCTTCTTCTTAAAGGGATATTGTTAATTCCTTCAATTTGTGAAAAAGACAATTTAATCAAAATTAAGAAAAAACAAAAAATGAGTCCCAAACACAAGACAATATCTGCTCTCCCTCTCAGAATCCGGTGTTTAGGTCTTTAAGCTACTCTCTGCTCTTTTCCTCTCTTCACCAAAATCAGGCCGTCTGATTTCCTACCTTATGAAATATTATCGACCAGCTTGAAATGAAAGTGGGTTGTAAATTAATGCATGCAAGGTTGTCTCCCATCAGAGGGTGGGGGCTAGAAAGCCACAGCTTTTAGAATGTTAAATATTTATGGTTATCATTTCAACCAAAATACGAACTTGCACGAATAAGAACATGATGCAGGTATTGTTGAAAATGTTTGCCTCGCTTACTGTGCCTTTGGAGAAACTTCACGAAAATAGGGCCCATGCGATGTGCACCTTGTATATGAGTTTAGAAATGCTCCCAGCTGAGAAATTAAGAATCCTGCAGCAAATGACTGGAAAGAGCAGCCAGTCTCCCAGAGGAGTGTTTCCTGTGCTTCTGAGTTGAGAAATGAGTGCCTCATTTAGATTATCTGCTTTTCCACCCTTGCATCTGGATGAGTTCTTCAGGCTCTCAACCTGCCCCCTAATCATGGAAATGAAAGTCACTCATCAAGTATTCTTCTGTAAGTCATTGCTATGGGTCGTTTATTGCCGACAATAATTGTTTCATCTTTGTTATCATTATTGTTGGAATTTTAAATGCCTAAGGCTAAATATTTGAGGTTTGTTGTTAACTACAAATCTCTCAGCAGTTACAGATGTGTGGAAGCTTAAAGATATGTTTGACACAGAATATTGTAGAGGATGTAAATGAATTCTCTTTTGGACTTCATTACCATAAGGAAGTGAATTTACCTCCCAAGTCTTGGAAAGGAACACAAAATAACCTCATGTATTCTGTTTTCATGTTAGGAAGAAAACTCAATAAATCCACAATGTAATTTGTATCCAAAAGGTGGGCAGGTGAGTTTAGAAACCCCTGCAAAGGGACAACATACTGAGGGGGTCCCTGAGTCAGCTGGCTCCAGGAAGAAGGGTACTGTACTCAACGGCACATCCCAGCAACAAGGTTGCTGCCTAAAAGACTTCAAAACCTTTGAGCCCAACATCAAATAACTACTTACATCCCCACCTTAATCTTAAAAAAAAATTTTTTAAGGTTGCTTACAAAGATGGAAATGGTATTCCAAGATTACATAACTGTTATGTATGCTTTAAAATTTGAGCCAAAGTGAAAATCAAGGTCAAGGAAATAGGATGGAATTGAGAGTTAATTTCATACACAGAATGCCTGCCATTAGGATTCAAGGTTGGACTTCAAGCAGGTAAGAAATTTGGTTCTGAGCTTCCTAGTAGCCACCATAAAGAAGGAAACAGTAGCCATCATCAGGAGGTCATAAAATATTTTTAAAAACATAAAAAACTGGATTTTATGTCTGTAAAGTAAAAATAACCCAGTTATTCAGGGAAGCAACATAGCCATTGCTGGTACTGAGACCAATCAAATGGCTCTCCTGAGGCATCTGTAAAGTAATAAGGTCCGTCTTCTACAGCATCCTTGATTACAGAAGTAAGTCATAGTCTGTCTCTTATGAGATGAGGAGGCCAAGTCCTTGGTCCAGGACACACAAGTAACTGGCCTTCCAAAGGTTTCAAGATGTCTGTACGTTAGAGTGGGCATCAGACCTAGTCCTTCCAAGCGTTGTAGCCTATACTTACTCCTTTGCAAAGTACAAATGCAGGTGGACGGACAGAACCATAGGGAGGCAAAGACAAGGGACAGAGTAACAGTCCTGGCAGCACTGTGCATCCAGGTGTCTGAGCACCTCTCTGGCCTTTCATCGCGCCCCCACTGCCTGTTCAAGCTGAGCTCCCACTGCTTGAACCCAGAAGTCTTGACTCGTGCACGGTTCCACCTTTCTTCAGAAATCTTTCTCCAGGCTCAAGAAAGCAGATTATCCTAAAGCTCCCCTGGGAATGTTTCAAACACATTCCCCCGAGGAGGCCTGTTTAGTTAGGAGATTGTGTTCACATAACTTATTCTCAAGGATTATACAAATAACAAAATAGAGAAGAGAGTGAATTCCAGGCCTGTGAGCATCAGCTTCGTTGCCGGCCCCAGACTGACACCTAACACGGCTTTGCTGTGTCACACACAGAATCACGAGACTCCCTGAACCTTGAAATATGTCTGGCAAGTATTGAATCAAGGCTATTTGGCAGCTTATGTGATTTAAAGCCGGTTATATCTGGACCAACAGTCAAAAGGGTGTTTTCATAGTTGTAAATTGGGATGGCCTCCCTTTAAGAGCCACATCTCTTCAGCTTTCAGTTACAAGGTAAGAATGGGAGACCAGATTTTTTGTGTTAGGTAAAGTGAGTTGATGTGAACATGGAAATTCACATATGAAGAACCTGATCTGTAATCCAAGAAAAAGCATTTTCAGCGTGTTTAAGTGGGGGTTAGTAACAAGGAGCTGGATCTTTGTCATAAAGTACCATATTTCATTAATTCTAAAATGCTATTTTTCCAGCATTTTAACATCCCTGATAACAGAATGTGATGAACACTGGATGAAGTACTTGGCAGCATTTTTTTTTCTTTCTTAATGATACATAAAATGAAAGGATACCTCATGACCAATGACATTTTTTTATTGGATAAAATACTGTATTTAAGCTGGCACATTTTCTTTGTCATGGTGTTTTCAAATAGGTTACTTCCGTTTGTCCTCACAAAGACTCTGTGATGCGAGACGACTTTGGTGAGGTCCAGGTGTGGCCCCCAGACCCCAGCTGTTCCCGGCAGCGCCGGCGTAGAGCGGGGCCCCGGTGTCCTCTGAAGGCTCCTGCACGGCGGTCAGACTCACAGGGAGTCCCAGCCTGTGCTGGACACTGCAGCTCTCAACTCCACGGGTGCTGCACCTGCTTCGTGAGGGACAGTTCAGAGAGCCACTGCCAGCCAGCTCAGCCCATGAGATGGAACCCTTTTTGTTGCCCTTGACTTTCAGCACTGAGTCCAATCCCCTTAACCCTTTATGATCTGGACACAACCTCCTTTTCTCAACTAACCTCCTACCACTCTCCTCTTCCTTGCTATTGTCAACTGGAATTGCTCGTGTCTCCAGGTATATGCTGAATCTTCCACCACCCTGTCCCCAAAAAACTCCATACTTCACTTTTGCATGTTCACTTGTCCCTTTGCAGCTTCTCCCCAAACAACTCTTCTCCATCACAAGTTCAGTGAGCTCTAAACTCCCAGAGCCTTCTATCTTCTATGACCTTTTTGCCAGGTGTGACTTTATTCCACAATACTGGGGAGAAAGTCACATCATGTTTAATTCTTTTTTTCCCCCAAATAAAACTATGCTAATGACCACTAAGGGATGTGCCTCTGGACCGGCAGGCCCTGTAAGAGTGGGCATTAGGCCTATAAGAGGGCACGGGGTCCAGGAGCCAGCACAAGGCTCAAATCCTGACTCTGCTACTTACACTTATAGGACCTTGGAAAAGAGACTTGACTTCTCTCCACCTCAGTATTACCCACAAACAGGGGATGATAATGGTACCTATCTCAGATGCACTTTGTGGGGATTCATTAAAATAACACAAGTTAAGAACTTAGCACATTGCTTGGCACATACCAAAGCTCAATGGATGTTATTGTTGTTATTATGATTAGGCTTCCCTCCTGCTCTGTGTTGGGTCCTATAATAATCTTGGGACTCAAGGAAATAAGAGGTGGCCCTGGGTCTTCATATTTGGTCCTGTCACCATCACCATGCCTCTTGCCCCTCTAGGATGACACAGGTGAGCAGCAGTCCTTTGCCGCTCATGGGGCCCTGCTGCAGTGGGCAGGCTCCGGAGGCACCCCTGCAGGGCCCAGAGCAGCCCCAGCCTGGCCCCCGCCCCAGGCTTCCAGAGCAGGAACGCTTAATAACCGATCCAGACACCCATGGCTGCCTTTTCAGACGTCCTGTCACCTGGCCCAGGAAGGACGGCAAGGAGGTGGACAAAGTGTCTGGCCCTCGGACCGTCGGCCTTCGTCATCCCATTCCCACCTCCCATGCCTTCTGTCCAAGCTCCAGACATGACTGTCCCTACCGTGCAAGTCCCTCTCGAGGCTGTGATGACCCTATGTGGCTGTCACACCATCATCAAAGGTTAGGGGTGGGTGGGAGAAATTCTTTGTTCATTCCTTAGTACCTCTTGTAATAGCAAAAACGAGTATCCCAGTCGACTGTCTGGCACATCTGTATCCCATTCTGGATTCACGTGCTTCTCTGCCACCAGAAGGCAAGCCCCTTGTGGCGCATATCTGGATCAGACTCACTCTCCGGTTTTCCCTCTGGGCTGTGCACAAAGAGTCCTTATTCTGTGAGTATCTGCAGCAGAGAATATCCGGGGGGCCCAGACAACTCTGTCTCCCTCTTTCCCTGCAGCCAGCCCACACCAAAACAGTGGGTTAAAAAGCTACCAATGCCTGCTGCCAGACTACCTTACTGGTCCCTCAAACCAGTCTTAAATCCAAGAAGCGTCGCCTGCCACTAGGCCCCCGCCCCTTCCTCACCTCAACTTAATGAGCAAATAAGGAAAGAAAATTAAAGCAAAAAAAAATTAAACAGCTTTAGCTAAGATCAATAGAATTCTATAAAGCTCTGGGCAGTGGTATTGAGTGAGCCCAGAGTAATCCCCTGCATATTGCATGTTAAGTTAACTTGTAAGAGAAATATGCTCCTTATTCAGCCTCGCACTTTCCCCTCCATTGTGAATGAGGAAGCAGGGAACACAAATTAAAATAATGTTGATTTAGTTTTTAAAGGGAGTGCCCAGGAGCATTTTCTGCACGGCCAACTGAAAACTCCGGCCCCGGCTGCACAGTGCCTCTCTCTGCACAATACAAAGGGAACATTGGAGCCCCAGAGCTCAGCCCACTGGTGGATTCTTATTTAGTTTTTGGTTTTTGTTTCCTTTATGCTTTCCTTTGGATTTCAGGTTTTTAAGTGCCATCTTGAAAATTCCTTTTTCAGCAAAAACGCTCTACTCTACTCCAGCAGGATTCCCTGGAATCATTAGTCTTAACACACAGCAGTACGTGATCCAGATACATTGCACGTGGCAAGCTGACTGGGGAAAGCTGACTGTGTATTGCAGGTACTGTGCAGATGGTAGGTACGGGTATAAGTCACTGTGCCTTTCCACTGGCTTGGGCTCCCCTGGGTGATGGAGAGCTCAAGAAATCAGGTCTTCAGGTTTGCGCCTACAGTCCAGCCACCTCCTTGAGTCCTGCAAACACCATGCTTAAATTCCAACCAGGGCCGGCACTGGAAGCCATTCATATGGTAGGATTCCAGATGGGTCCCTGTGAAACAGAGGCACCTAAAGTCATGGTAAAAAGCAACGAGGGCTTGAAGCAGGTATGGGGAATCCAGGCAGACTTGTGGTCTAACCGTCATCTCCACCACTCATTAGCTGCACAAACTTAACCAACTTATTTAACTTCTCTAAACCTCAGTCTCCATTTTTACAACAGAAATGATAATGCCTCGCTGGCAGAATGGCATAGAAAGTTAAGCAAGCTACAGCATGTGAAAGAATGCCCGGCCGGCATGGGGTAGATGCTCCGGAAGGGCCGCCTTCCCTCTGCGGCAGTAGCCCTGTGAGCCTGAACAGGACAGCGACATGCGGACTGCAGCCTGGGTCCTAAGTTCGTTTCTGAATCTCCAACATTTAATATATTAAATGAAAATTCCACTGAGTGACTGAATTAGTAAAGGACTAAAACAATAGAGCTAACCCTTTGTTGCTTTCTTAAAGTAATTTTTTTCATATTATAAAGTTAATTCATGTCGAATGTAGAGTACTTAGAAAACCTAGATAATCAAAGAAATAAAAATCACCCATAATTTTGCCAACTAGAAATAGCTACCAGTATCATTTTGGTATATAGCCTTCTGAATACTTGTCACCTTGTCTGCAGAGATCTTAAGTATTTATTAAAGCAAAATGGGGCCATCCTGAAACACTTTCTTTATAATCTATTCTGCTTATTTAAAAATAGATGATGGACATTTTCCCATGTTATTTAATGTCCTTGCAGTAGGTAAGTTTTAAGAGCTGAATAATAATCCATGGATTCAATATGCCTTAATTTATTTACCTGGGCTCTTTCTTGGAAATTCAAGCTGTTTGCAATGTGTTCCTTTTACGAATAACACTACAATGAACACCTTAGACATCTATCCTTGTGACTGAATTTAAATACCATATAAACATAAATCCCTAGAAGTGGAATTGCTGGGTCAAAGACAATGGAAAAGGCTAAGGCCTACCAGAAAGAGAGAGAAAAATAAGGACATCGTGTGAACAAACCTCACACACATGTTCCCAGGTACCTGATCTCCCTTCCCCAGCAAATGAGGCCCCAGGTCCAGGCACAGAAAGAGGATAGAGAATGAGGGCGACCTGCGGAGAGCCCAGGGCTGGCCTGGAGAGGGGAGTGGGGCACAGGACCGGATTAGGCCAGGAGCCCCCACCTATGGCTATGTGACTCCAGGCAAGTGTTTTAATCATAATGAAGTTCCAAGAATTCTGTAAACTAAAAATCATGATACTTTCCCATCACCTTTGGGAGGTTGTTATGAAAGGATATCTGTGAAAATATTTTGCAAACAGCAAATGAAATTAGGGAGGGGTTGTTCTACGTGCGGCTTGGGGAAATTGAGCAGTTTTTCTAAACCTCCAGAGACAATCTTCTCAGTGTGTGGCTTTGAGCTCTTGTTTGAAATGATATGAATTCCCAGAACATCAGACACGCCCACGGTCAGATGTAAGTACAGAACACACCCCAGCCAAGGGTGCTGAGAATCCCGGCCTCTCCGCTCAGGGCTCCTCAGCCTGGGCCTGCTTTCTGCCCTAGGTGCGGTCTCTGCTGCGTGGGGTGTCAGTTACAAACACTACATCACCAGCCTGTGAAGTGACAACCTGGCATCCTAGTTCACCTCACTCAGTGTTCTGATGGAGAAAAAGGAAGGGAAGAGACACAGGCACGCTTTCCAGTCTTTTAGACCCCTGGGGACATTTCCCGATACCCAGCAATTTTGCCCTTGGGAGACCTTCAGGGAAGATGGCCGAGGCTGGGTTCTTCCTGCAGCCTGAGCCCTCAGCCTGACAGGGCTGCTGTCTCATCTCCTCCAGGGCGTGTTCTTGGGCTTGGAGGAGTGGGAGGAGGGTCAGAAGAACCCGAGACCAACCAGCGAAATACAGCTGCTCTGTCCTGGTCCTCCAGAGCCACGAGCTCCGGGTGGGACAGGAGCCCAGTTTGTTTGGTTCTAAAGAATCCTGTTTTGCCTATCCATGCGGGGCTTTGGCTGTGGTGAGGGCATAGGTGGGCTGCTGATGGAGAAAATGCATTCATTCACAAGTCAGTCGAGAACATTCCCTGCATGTTGGGGTGGCACCAAGTATTAGGGATGCCAAGGTGCAAGGCGGCCTCGGCCTCAGAGTTCGAGAGCTTCCACCTCACAGTCAGAGAAGTTAGGGCTGGATGCTGGCTCTGCTACCTGCCATATGTGGGATCTTAGGCAAGTTAGTTGACTTCGCTAAGCCTCCGTAAAGTGGGAATACGGCAATTTACCTCTCAGAGATGCTAGGAGGATAAAATAAGATGATGTCAGTGTAACTGCATATGCTGTGGTGACAGCCTGATTTTTCTCGCCCACTACCCCTCTGCCCTCTCATTATGCACCCCTCCTTCTGGGACAGTATCTCACGCTGAGGCCAGAGCACTGCCAGTCACCATAGACATTAGCAAAATCTCATTCTCAGAAATTGATAAAGTGCAGACACTTTAATTTTAACCCTTCAATTTCTCATCCAACTCAAAGCCCCTCTCCTATCCCAGCACAGACCTAAGCCAGGCTCAGTATCCTGCAGTTGGGAAAATGGTCTTTTCTTCACTCTCAGAGTCCCTCCTCCACTCACTCTGAGCCCTCCAGGCAGCGGCAGGAAGGAGGAAGGGAGAGTATAGGGCCAAAGAGCTGGTGCTGCTGAGATCTCAGTGGCAGCTGTGCACACCCCAGTGCTGTCCACCATGGGCACTTAAGTGCCTTCTTCCAGAAGCCCTCTGAGACCTCAGGCTCAGCCTGGCCCACAGGCTCCAGCTGGCGCTCAGCTCCATCTCCAGGGGCGCACCTCCTCTCCCCCACCTCTCTCTGCGGGCTGGCATCACCCTGCAGAGGTGTCCCCTTAGGCATAGCCCAATCAAGTGGTGCCTGGTGCACTCATAGGACTGTCCACAGTATGCACTTAGCCGGTGGGAAACTGGGCGTCCTCACCCCTCAGACCCTGGAGGAACGCACCAGGCCCACCTCAGCCCACCTCACTCTGCCCGCCTTTCTCCTTTGGGCTTTTCCAGTCCTGGTGCCTCCCCTAGCCAGGGGATGCAGGCTGTTCTCTAAAGAATCCTCCCACCACGTCTGCTCCCACAGAGGCTCGGGAGATCAGGATGTCTGGAATAAGGTGACAGGAAGATTTGTCATCTCAGCTTGTGCTGCAAACGTGTCTAGTACCAAATTTTGGAACATAAGGGTGTTTATTCCTCACTGTTCTCAGCTTTCGGTCAACCAAAATTCCATAGACAATAGTCAAAGTCCCACTTAACAAACTGTTACACATATAGATCTCTTAGAAATTTGCCAATCATTCCTTTACAATAAATGGAAACTTCAAGGTATGGAAGTTCATGGTTTGGAAGGGAGAGAAATAGCCAGGAAAAAGAGCTCATAGTGCACAATAGTTGCCGTGTGCTTGGTTTTATAATGAATTCCACAAATATTTATTGGACATCTGTTATGGGCTGTTAGGGGCTGAGGATATAGTGATCAAAATGGAGACGGTCCCTACCCCGTGGGAAGTCAGTATAATTGAAAGGAAGCACCCTCTTTTAAGGAGGGATTCTCTTTCCTTTTGCTGGACAACAAACTACACCAAACTTAGTGCTTAATACGACAACTGCCATTATTTGCTAGGATACTGCAATTTGGAGAGGGCTCAGCCAGAGGGGGTGGCCCAGTTCTGCTCCATGTGCATCTGTCAGGGCCTTTTAGGCTGCTGCACTCAGCTGGGGAAACATCCATGAAGGTGTCACCCTCATGTCCAGTAACTGGTGCTGGCTGAGCGCTGCCGTGCCTTGATTTTCCTTGACATGGCCTCTCTTCCCCCAGACATCTACATGGGCTTCCTTACCAAAGAGTAACTGGTTTCCCAGAAGGAGGGCCTGAGGACAAGCCCCGTCGTTCAAGCACTTAGGGCGTCTCTGCTTGCATTACGCTTGCTGATGTCTCGTTGGCTAGGGCCAGAGCCCACAGCGGAGAGGACCACACAGGGAAGCAGGGCTCACTGGGGCCTCCCACGGGACAGTCTACCACAGCAGGCTTCACTGACGTCTGAATCCACCAACGGCCTCTCCCAGGTAACTGGATCTGGCTATGTTCCCAGCACCCACACTCCCTCTAGAAGTTCCAGCCCAGAGGGTGGCACTGGAGAGAGTGCCCCAAACCAGAAGGGAAGGGGCAAAAACTTCCTTCCATCATATCAGAAATTAACCTTCTGTATGTATTATCACCTATGTGCCATCAATTGGCACCAAGCAGGGTCTTCATCTCAAAAACTACCCCACTGCCTGCCACCTGTCCATTACATTCTTTGGAAGGGGATAAAATCATGCCTGACTGGAATAGAGACATCTTCAGTTAACATGAATCAGAGCCCCACTGTGTGTGATTTGGGTTGTAATATACAACTGTAATAGGGTCTGTCTGAACCACTGTTGGCCCAGAAGAGATCTTGAGGGCAGTTTACAGAGTTAGTCCAATGGGCTGGAGCAAAGTCTCAGGTACAGAAGGGCATCCTCCCTCCAGTGCACTGGGCACTCTGGCTGCTGTGAAGAGCAGCCGGCAGCAGGCAGCGGGAGCAAGAGCTAGCAGAGCCCTGGTGCGAGGCTGGTGAGGGCCGGCCGGTGGGCGGATTGCACGGGGTGGGGGCGGGGCGGGGGCCGGAGGCTGGTGCAGGGCCCCACATGCATTCTCCTCTGCCACCTCCCCTTTCCCCTGTTTCCCTTATCCCAGGGATTCTTCTACTGCTGTAGAGGCACGGAAATCTTGCTTTGTCCCAAATTTCTCCTGTTTTATCAACTAGTTCTTTCTTTCCCCACAGAGATAGAGATTTTGGACCTCAAACCAAGGAGAGGTTCCCTTTTCTCTTTTTCCTATCACATGCTTTCCCGAGGGAATGAATACAGAATGACCAGCATAACTGACAGGGGCAAAGGGCCAGAGAAATTATAGTGGGGGAGAAAATTCTGTTGATATTTCCAAAACTAATTATCTCATCACATAAGTACGCATAACCTAACCACCCAGTGAAACACACTGGTCTCAGCCCTTTGGATGGATTCTGCCATAACTAACAAACTCTTATATTGTCTTCATAAACTCAAGAACCTCTCCAGGTATTTTTATAGAGAGAGTGGGCTGAGGAGGAGCTAACTAACTCTTAGAGTCAAGATTCTGGCACCCAGATAGGAAAAATGAGGTAACTCCCCTTACAAACAGACTTTCTCTATTGAAAACTGCAACTTTTGCGAGAGGACAGGAAGGGACACGATCAAAATTTTATTTGGGGAAGATTCATATGGCAGCAATATATTAGGAGGTGGGAGAATAATAACACTCATGAATTATAACAGCATTGAGGGTGATCCTCTACCAGGCACTTGATGTGGTCACTCTCATTCCAGCCTTACATGCCTGCAAGAGGCAAGCATTGTTTTCCAAACTGTGCAGATAAGGAACCTGAACTCAGAGGGCCAGACATTTGCCCAGGGGTTAAACTGCAAATAAGGAGAAGTCAAGATCAAACGCAGAGCCTTTGAAGCCAAAAGTCTGACTCCAAAGCTCCCACGTCTGTCATTACAATGGCCTGTAGATAAGAGATAAACAAGGCCAGAAGTACTGCCGGGAGGTGAATACGGTAAAGAAAACAGTGGGACAGAAGACTTGCTGCAGGAGGAATCCAGAAGACTGGCAGGCCTGAAGTTGGGGCTGACTGAGCCGAGGCCTCGCTGAGTCTCTCCCACCGGCACCACTCGCCACAGGCTCTGACATGGCTGGACCCATGTGTCCGGAGACAATGCTGGAAGGAGGCCGCTCCAGGGAGGAGAAGGACTAGGAGGAGCATAATTCAATCCAGTTTCACTGGTGGTAACTTTGTGGTTCTGTTTTGTCTCAGAAAAATGATGAATCCTACACATTTCATATGCCAGGAATGAAGAGTAAGTACACATTTATGTAAATCCATCCCTTCATTTTTATATTCTTTTAATACAAGAAATCAAGGAGAGGATGGCATGGCAGAAAAGGGGGACATGAAATTAGTTACCAATTCTTAGTAATAGTCAGGTCTGCTATAACCCATTAACCGTGTGAGGCTGGGCCTGTCATCTACCTCTTTTGGTTTCCACCACTTAGCATAATGCCCTGCACACAGTGGACATTCAACATGAGCTCTGAGATAATGATGTTGACAGTGTCACCCGGGAGACATCAGATTGCCTGGGTCCAGACCTTAGACCCACGGATGGGTTATGGATCCTTGAGCAAGTCATTTAATGTCTTGATGTCTGCACTTGAGGGATAGCAATGGGACTTACCTTGCTGTGTCATTAGCAAGTTCACTGAGTTTCATGTAAAGGACTTGAAGCAGGGCACTCCAAACATGTTAGCTAATATTTACTATTATCGAAGCACCTGGTTCCCATTAAGATCAACTACCTTGTCTCAAACACAGGCTGACAGAGACACATGGGTTATTAGGCATAAGGCTTTTTTTTTTGCTTTTTTTTTTTAATTTAACAATTTATTTTATTTTAGTATCATTAACCTACAATTACATGAGCAATATTGTGATGATTAAACTCCCCCCTTCATCAGGTCCCCCCCACCAACCCTATTACAGTCACTGTCCATCAGCGTAGTGAGATGAGAATCACTACTTGTCTTCTCTGAGCTGTACAGTCCCCCCCGTGCCCCCCCACCCTATGTCTGCCAATCGTAATGCCCCTTTTACCCTCTTATCCCTCCCTTCCCACCCATCTCCCCAGTCCCTTTCCCTTTGGTAACTGTTAGTCCATTCGTGGGTTCTGTGAGTCTGCTGCTGTTTTGTTCCTTCATTTTTTTTTTTTCTTTGTTCTTATACTCCACATATGAGTGAGATCATTTGGTACTTGTCTTTTTCGGCCTGGCTTATTTCACTGAGCATAATACCCTCTAGCTCCATCCATGTTGTTGCAAATGGTAGGATTTGTTTCTTTCTTATGGCTGCGTAATATTCCATTGTGTATATGTACCACATCTTCTTAATCCATTCATCTACTGATGGACACTTAGGTTGCTTCCATTTCTTGGCTATTGTAAATAGTGCTGCAATAAACATAGGGGTGCATCTGTCTTTCTCAAACTGGGCTGCTGCATTCTTGGGGGGCATAAGGCTTTATTAGACAAAAACTTAAGCTCATTGATCTGAAGAAGCTCAGAATTCTCTGCGCCTGCTCTCCTCGTACTTCCTGTGGCACCCCTCCTATGATGCTGTTCGGCTCTGTGCCTAGACTGTGTCTTGGCTGGAGTCCGCGCCTCTGAAAATGTCTCCGTTTCTGCAGGGCACCCTCACTGAGCCCTGCTTTGATGCCTCAGCTATGTTGAGAAATGCTACTTCTGCTTCTAGCCACTTCAGCACTTCAGGAAAGTGCTCAGACTCCCCAGGCAGGCAAGAGGGGAAGTGGGGTGGTAGCTCTGACACTTTTGGGGGACCCTGGAAACATGCGCAGTGGTCACCGCTGCCCCTTCGAGTTGTCTGCCAGCAGTTATTTCACTTCCTACTTTGGAGAAAGCCATAGCCACGTGGTACAAGAAGTCTCTCCTGCAGCCTCCTGCCTCTCCACCATTTGTCATCCTCACACTTTCCCTACGTCCTAGCCGTCTCCTTCTTCTGGGCCACGGTCACCCTTCAGGCCTTCCATCCTAACTCCGGAAAGCAGGTTTTCCCTGGGTCACCTTTGCCCATTGCTGGCCTCCCTCCCTCCTGCTCCTCTGGTTCTTCTGTCCGACACCCACACGCGGCGCAGCTCCCGGCCCAGTTAAAGAGCTCACCTTGACCCCACTGCCCTCTTCAGCCTGCGTCCTAGTTCATTATTTCCCTTCAGTTTCAAGTCTTTGGGTGCGGAAGCAGTTGTCCCCTGCAGAGGGAACCTCCTCCTCTCCCATTCCTGCCCCACAACCTCCTCTCCGACTGCTTTCCTCTTTGTGCCTCTACTAGAAATGTTTTCTCAAAGGTCCTCAGAAAAATCCAAACCTCCAAACCAAAAGGCAATTTCCTAATTCTTCACCGTCCAGACCGTGCAGACGTCTGTGTCCCGATGAACTCACAACCCCTCCTTGGAAAGCTAGTCTCCGTTTGGCCCCCTGGTTCCCCCGCCTCCCCAGAGGCTCCGTGTCGGGCCCTTCGTGGGCTTCCTTCGGCGTCAGCACACCCTTCGGCGCTCACGTGCCAGCGGCTCCCTCTGTAGCCGCCTCCCAGGCATTTCCACTCGGCTTCTAACTACCGGATCAAACCAAGAAGTTTCTAACTTAATGATTTGGCACCAGCCCCATCTGCCTTCCCTCTTAACATCGGCATTTCTCTCAATGGTAATATGGTTTTTTAGGAACACAGGCTTGCAGTCTGGATTTACCCGCACCCTGAGCCCTCTAATTCCCAGGTCTGTAAAATTTTGGGGTCATCCCCTAAGGGTTTCTGTCTCTTTCCTTCTGTCACCACTGCCATCCATCCAGGGCTCTCCATTTATCCCTGGATGATCACACACTGACTTCTCCCTTCTCAGGTTGTCCCACATGTGTTCCAAGACATAAACCCCGCCTTGGGTCACTACCGAGTGATTTCAGGCACTTGGGCCTCATTTCCCAAGTGTCTCGCCTGAGGGTTTCAGCCCCGGGCAAGTTCACTCTGGAGTCAGTGAAACCAAAAATGACAACAGAATATTGCAGGTAAAAGGGTTTTTCCCAGCTTTACTCTCGGTGGCAGGTCAGGCACTAGAACCCCATCTGCCTCGGGACAAAGCTGCCTCCAACAAGCTAACCTCTGTAACCCAAGACCACTGGGCGGAGCTCTTTATATAGAGTCAGTAATAACTCATTGCCCACACGTGTGCAAGCCTGCGCCCGCGAGCATTGCACGTGCGTGATGAGCTCTCAGACCAGCGTCTTGTGGGAGTCCTGGCTGTGGAAGTTCCATTTCCTCTACACCAAGACCATAAACACTTGGGGGACAGGGACAGAATCGTATTCCTTCTGGAGTGCCAGCATGGTTCCATGCCTACAACAGACAACTCAGCAAATATTTTGGAAATGCCTGCATGAATGAAGCATCATTAGCTGGGGTCCAAGTCATGTCCTTTACAGTATTTGTTTCCAGGGCAGTAATTATGACTGGTCCATACCCTGGTAGCAATGTTTCTACCACTTCCAGTCAACCTCCAGACTCAGTCCGACCACCACCGATGACTTTTGCATAGTCCTTTTGCTCCCAAATTTGTCTTTGCACTATCTTGCCACTCATGTTACCATCCTCTGGTGGAGTCGGTGGTCCTTTATTTAGTTGCAGGAACTTTTAAAGGCAGGAACTACACTGATTTTGCCAGTACTCAATGGAGAAGTGTGCGTGTTAAGCCAGGTGACTGTGTCCAGGGCCAGCACACCAACTATATGTGCTCTGATTATTCCTCCAGTTATCCCGAAGTTCTCAATGCAAAATAAAAATATACATTTTTCTGAATGTTCCTCTTTTTATTTTTTTGCAATAGGAAAATGTTTCTTTCAAAAGGAAAAAAAAAAGTTGGAAAGATCTTAGTTTTGCTGCCATTAGCTGAAAAAGGGACCAATTAAAGACAAATGTGCCCATGAGCCCACAGGAGGTGATTAAGCAGTCACGCTCCTTGCCCTCCGGGAGGTCATTACCTTGAAGAATGCAGCAGTCTCCGCAGTTCCTACTAATGGTATATATTGACTATATCTGTTCTCAAAATCCCTTCCCTTAGGATGCGGCATGTTCCCCAAAGCCACCAAGCTCTGTAGGCCCACCCAACCTCAGTGATTAAGGTCACGACCTGTGGGCTACCCAGAAAGCCGGATGATGCCAGGCTTGTACTTGACCTCGCAGTGGTAAACTGTGAGACGCAGTCTGTAGGGACCACACGTTCCCAGAGGCAAAGGGCCCAGCAGGTACGATTTGCTTGAGATGAGTCAGAAGACTCAGAAGTGTCAATGGCCGGAAGCCATTCCTGCTCTGATACTGGTAGCTAAGGGGCTGTGGGTAAAGTATTTGTCCCTGAGTCTCAGTTTCCTCATCTAAAAACATCCACCTTGCTGGGTTGCTGTAGGGATGAAATAAAATCGAATAGGATTTCAGTGTTTATTTTGTGTCAGGCACAATTCCAAGGGTCTACCTCCATTAAATCATTTAATCCTCCCAACAAAGCTCTGAAACAAGCATTCCCCATTCTTCACCTGAAGGGAATGGAAAACAAAAGTGTGAGTCACTTGCCCAAGGTCACCCAGCTAATGACTGATATCCAGTCCACAAAGCCATAGCACAGGGGAGTAGCTGCTTCACAAGGTTCAAGTCAGAGGAGGAGACCAGCTTGGAGGAGATACAAAGGAACGACATCTATGACACCCCCACCGTCTATGGAACGAGCACACAATCAGTCAAAGACACCTATCCCCATGTGTCAAAATCAAATTTTGCTGTTTTTTCTTCCCTCTTAATGTGATTGTATGTGCATAAGTGTGCGCACACGTGTGTGTGTGTGTGTGTGTGTGTGTGTGTAGAAGGAGGCAACTCAGGGACGGGGTGACTGCCTCCACACATCTCTGGTCTCTCCACGTTCACTGTCCCTTGCCCCTCAGCCTGCAGACACATGCATGCAAGGGAGCCTTAGGAAAATGTTCACTTCGCCCCTGATTTCCTCTTCTTGCTACCATCCCATTTCTTCTCCTCTAAAACTCGCTCCAGTTTGATCTGTTTTATACTTTGGGGGTTCAGGTTAGCCTTGTTCAAGAGGAAAGAGTTCCACTGCTTTATAAAAACTTTCAAATTCACCAGCAGATGCATATTCTCTGCATAAGGATCCTTTAGACCAACCAGATTTCTAAGAATTGTTGGACAGCAAATAGTTGTAGTGTAAACTTAGTAATAAAATAGATGTCTTCGTTCATCTTGGAAACATTTATGAACTGCCTCTTGTGCACTGAGATTCAGAGTTGCCTTCATGCCAACCGACTTCCCCAGGGCTGACCGCGCAGGAGGAAGACAGGCACATGGCGAGCTGCAAGGGCAGGGAGGTGGGTGCCCACAAGGCCAAAAGGAGGGCAACAGGTGCCTCGAGCTCATTAAGGCAGCACCAAAACTGCTAGAACACCAGGTTTGATCATTTACTTCTCCACAGCCTTGCTAGAAATAATCCCACAGCTGACTGCACTCACCCTAAAGCTCTACAAGTTCTCCACTTAAGCTTTCACAGGATTGAGCCAATCTGTTACTCTGTGTCAAGCACAAAGAGTGGAAGCTTGATATCAGCCCTTACTTTACATTTTTCCCCATCAATGTACTGGAATTGGTCCTGGATGCCTTGCTGCAGACAGACGTACACTGCCCGAGGCCCCCTGATAGTCACTGACATTTCCCCTCTGGCCGGAGCAGACCTGAGGGGTGGGGGGATGGTGAGTCCTGGAGTCAAGGTGGTGTCTCACTGTGAAGGGGCCAGCGGTAGGTGGGGTGGGGAGTCTGTTTTCCTTTTCCTTAAGGCGGCCTCCCCGTGATGGGATCAGCACCCTAGTGGGTGGAAGAGACCAGAGCTCTCTGGGCTAAGTGAGGACTCGCTGAGGAGGCCACCCCTGCAGGAGGGCGAAAGGGCCTTGCCAACCCCCAAATCTGTTGGCACCCTGAGCAGGGACTTCCCAGCTACCAGAACCATGAGGAATAAATGTCTGTGGTTTAAGCCACCCAGTGTATGTATATTGTTACAGAAGCCTGCGGGAAGGGTACAAAGTTTCCTCCAGATTAGAGTTAGGATCTATATGTAAGGAGCTTGGATGCATCTTTTGCACTCTAGTTCCTCTCGCCTGTTCTTAATACCTGCCAACCATCTCCTTCCCACACTAGCACCCCAGAGTCCGAGGCCCCAAGTTTGCTGGCTCTTGAGAATCGAGCTCCTTGAGTGAAGCTTTGGTTTACAGGCTTAGGATGTTAAAAACCTGGGCCCTTCTGAGAAGAGATCAAAATTGAACTCCCTTAGGAGACAGTGCTGGGTCCAACTGGGACAGATGGTGCTGTGAGGGAGGACAGCCAGTGGGGTGGGAGGGAGTACCTTAGGGTCCCTGCCTGAAGGTGCCCCTTGCCCTCCCTCCCCTCACCATCCCCACCCAGTAACCAACAGCACTTCATTTCCAGCAAAATATGAATCAAGAAAGAGTGTTGGACACCCACGGTAATGAAAATCCATGATTCAACTGTGCGTTCATAATTATTTCATAAATAAATGGCTTCTGGAGAGCCGCATCTGTCTCCCGTCCCCGAGTGCATGTCTTTCATTAAAGTACCCGGCCTGCACAGAGCTGGCCCGAGAGCTCCACTCACGCCCTGCTCCTTCCCTCCATCACTGTCCACCAAGAGGTTTCTGTGGTTCAGAAAGAGCTGCAAGCCCCACGCTTCTCCACAAGACTGATGGCTCATCAATAACATTAGCCAGCATTACGGGCCGCATCGGGGTAGAGCAGAATCAATACGGCCAAGTAAAAAGTCTAATAAGTTGACATGGCCATCCTCAGCAGGGCTCACATTACAAGAAATTAGTTTTCTTAAGGAATCAGCATCAGGGATACTTAGGTGCTGCACACCCAGGTGTCCTGACTAAGATTTATAGCTTTGTGTTTAGTTGGTATGGCCAGGGTGGTCTGGAAAAGTGATGTGGTAACTGGGGTTAACTGAAGAATAAACTGGGGACTAGGGCCACTCCACGGCAAGGGCGGCACGTGGTGGGGAGAGCCCTCGTGGGACACTATTCTGCATGACCCGGCCACTCCTCACCCTGGCCACAGCTGTCGTGTCTCCAGGGGCAGACAGGCTTGCAGACTATGGCTGCTGACTCCTCCTTTGAGGGGCTGCTTAGAGTGGCTTTACTGAGGTCCCCTCCTCTTCTCCTTCCACCCAGGGTCCCCCACCCCTAGAGCAGAGGGAAAGATGCAGCAGACATCTCACTTTTATGAAATCAGCTGCTCATCTTTTCTCACTGGTCTGGTCATCAGAGGGAAGCCCTATTCATCGTGCGAGGTGAGGCATTACCATGAGCCTTTGCATAGGCACAGCCATGTTTGAGACAACATACCAGAGCCAGGTTCCTCCACACATTTGTCATCTTCCTCTCAGGGGGACAGCCCAGCAGTGCAAAGCCATCAAGAGAACTGGAGTAGGCACAGGAGAGACTCGCCTCGTTCACCTTGCCTCTCACGAGCTCAGGCAAGCCTTTCCCCCCTGGGTCCGCAAGTGTGGATCAAGGGCTGCATGAGCAGTGTAGACAGTTCAGGAGAAGATCTGCCTCTTTTCCCCAAACTGCTGGTACAGAAAGGAAGGGCCAGGCTAATACAAAAAGGCTATTTTATCAGGCAGATGGAGGTACAGGCTCATTCACTCATTCAGATCTAAAACAAACGTACTGACAGTTCACAGTGTGCCTCACACTATCTGAGGTGCAGGACTAGGGCAGTGACAGAAACAGACAAAGCCCCTGCCCTCAGGGAGCTTATGTTGTCATGGGAGCAGCAAACAATGGCCGATTAAGCAAGTGAACACACGGTTTCAGGAAAATGCCAGGAAGGAGAAGAGGCAGTGATGGAGATGAAAGGTGAGCTGCTGCTTTGAATAGGGATGGTCAGCAAAGGCGTCACCCAGGAGGCAGACTGGATCAGACACAGGACACTGGACAGAGACGTGCAGAGGTCTCGGGCAGGCATGTTCTTGGTGTGCTCAAGAAGAGCCTGCGCCTGGGGAGGAGAGACTAGCCGGACACGGCATCAGGACGCGGGCGGGGGCCAGGGCCTGCGGGGTCTTGGAGGCAAGAAGGACTGGATTTCATTCTGCATGTGGTACGAAACCATGAAATTTAAGCCCCCGAACTACTCTGTAAATACTATTCACCTTCATTTTGGAGGAAAGCGTAACAGGAAGGCTAGGCTCTTGTCCATAGAAGTAGCTGTAAGAAGGCAAGGCAGGCTTCCCCCGCAAAGCCTGGGTCATTTACTCTCCAGCTTCCCACAGAAGAGGACCTGGCTGGAGCGAGAGGACACAGGAATGCAAGGAAGGAGGTTCCGGGAAGATGGCGGCGTGAGCAGGGCGGCAGAAATCTCCACCCAAAACCATATATATCTATGAAAATACAGCAAATACAACTATTCCTAAAAGAGAGACCAGAATACACAGGACAGCGCACAGCCTACATCTGCACCTGAGAGGACTCGGCACCCCGCGAAGCGGGTAAGATACGGAGCCGCGTCCCGGCGGAACCCAAGCACTCCCCCACCCCAGCGCACCGGCGGGAGGAGAGGATTCAGAGCCGGGAGGGAGTGGAAGTACAGGCCTGCGAAATAACCAGCCCTGGTGATCTGCTCCAGGAGCACTGACGCACATGATAAGGTGTAGCGGAGATCGGAGAGGCAGAAGGGGCAGGTTTTGAGCTTGGAATGCGCCCGGGTCCTTGCAGCCAGCTCCCGGGACAAAAGAAAAGTGCGCGCTTTTTTCAGCGGTCTTACGATCATCCCAGCACACTCAGCCCAGCAGGCTGGGAGTCCTGAAGAATTTCAGACCCCTTCGCTGGCGGCTGGGAAAAAGTAGCCGCACTGAAACTTCGCACAGAGAACAACAGCCTCCCATTCGTTCCTGCTCCATCCAGAGCTGCAAAAGGCCCAGTGGAGCTGCGCGGCCGCGGCTGCGGAATAGTGGAACAACAGTGCCACCTACAGCATACTTACAGAATCTACTCCTGGTGGGTTTTTTTTTTTCCTTTCTTTTCTTTCTTTTTTTCTCTTTTCTTTCTCTTCCTTCTTTTTCTTAATTTTTTAAAAGTCTTAAAGAGCCCAGCTGACATACGTGGCACATGCCAGCGACCACTCCTATTGCCATGGAAAGAGAAAGGAATATGGTACAGACAAAGCTCACTCAGACAACACCAGAGAGGGAGCCCGAAGGGATGGAAAAGCACAATCTTCCTGAAAAAGAATTCAGAATAAAAGTCATAACCATGCTGATGGATCTACAGAGAAATATGCAAGAGCTGAGGGAGGAAGTGAGGGAAGTGAGGAAAGACAATGCAGAAATCAGACAAGACTTAGCAGCAGACTGAACGAGATGCAAGAGATGGTTAATGCAATAGAAATCAGAGAACAGGAATAAAGAGCAGCTTAGGCAGAGAGAGATAAAAGGATCTCTAGGAATGAAAGAATATTAAGAGAACTGTGTGACCAATCCAAATGGAACAATATTCGCATTATAGGAGTACCAGAGGAATAAGAGAGAGAAAAAGGGATAGAAAGTGTCTTTGAAGAAACAATTGCTGAAAACTTCCCCATGCTGGGGAAGGAAAGAGTCTCACAGTCCACGGAAGCCCACAGATCTCCCAACACAAGGGACCCAAGGAAGACAACGCCAAGACACATAATAATTAAAATGGCAAAGATCAAAGACAAAGACAGAGTATTAAAGGCAGCTAGAGAGAGAAAAAAGATTACCTACAAAGGAAAACCCATCAGACTGTCATCAGACTTCTCAACAGAAACCTTACAGGCCAGAAGAGAATGGCATGATATATTTAATGTAATGAAACAGAAGGGCCTTGAACCAAGAATATTGTATCCAGCACAATTATCATTTAAATATGACGGAGGGATTAAACAATTTCAGACAAGCGAAAGCTGGGAGAGTTTGCCTCCCATAAACCACCTCTACAGGACATCTTAAAGGAACTGCTCTAGAGGGAAGCACTCCTAAGGCTAAAAAGATGTCGCCAGAGAAAATAAAATCATAGTAAAGAAAGCAGACCATCCAAATACTAACTAAAGGCAAAGAATAAAACACCTAGTATATAAACAATGGAGGAGGAAGAATAGGAAGGGAGAGAAATAAAGAAACATCAGACAGTGTTTACAATAACTTAACAAGAAAGTTAAGTTAGATACTTAGATAGTAAAGAAGCAACCCTCGAACCTTTGGTGACCATGAATCTAAAGCCAGCAATGGCAATAAGTACATATCTATCGATAATCACCCTAAATGTAAATGGACTGAATGCACCAATCAAAAGACACAGAGTAACAGAGTGGATAAAAAAGCAAGACCCATCTATATGCTGCTTACAAGAGACTCACCTCAAACCCAAAGATATACACAGACTAAAAGTGAAGGGATGGAAAAAGATATTTCATGCAAACAACAAAGAGAAAAAAGCAGGTGTTGCAGTACTTGTATCAGATAAAATAGACTTCAAAACGAAGAAAGTAGCAAGAGATAAAGAAGGACATTACATAATGATAAAGGGGTCAGTCCAACAAGAAGATATAACCATTATAAATATATATGCACCCAACACAGGAGCATCAGCATATGGGAAACAAATACTAACAGAAGTGAAGGAGGAAATAGACAGCAATGCAATTATTTTAGGAGACTTTAACACACCACTCACTCCAAAGGATAGATCAACCAGGCAGAGGATAAGTAAAGACACAGAGGCACTGAACAACACACTAGAACAGATGGACCTAACAGACATCTACAGAACTCTACACCCAAAAGAAACAGGATACACATTCTTCTCAAGTGCACATGGAACATTTTCCAGAATAGACCACATACTAGGCCACAAAAAGAACCTCAGTAAAGTCAAAAATGCTGAAATCCAACCAACCAACTTCTCAGATCACAAACGTATAAAACTAGAAATAAATTTTAGAAAGAAATCAAAAAGGCTCACAAATACATGGAGACTTAACAACATTCTCCTAATGAATCAATGGGTTAACGACCAAATCAAAACAGAAATCAAAGAATATATGGAGACCAATGACAACAACAACACAAAGCCACAACTTCTGTGGGACGTAGCAAAGGCAGTTCTAAGAGGAAAGTATATTGCAATCCAGGCCTATTTAAAGAAGGAAGAGCATTCCCAAATGAATAGTATAAAGACACAATTACTGAAATTGGAAAAAGAAGAACAAATGAGACCCAAAGTCACCAGAAGGAGGGACATAATAAAGATCAGAGAAGAAATAAATAAAATTGAGAAGAATAAAACAATAGAAAAAATCAATGAAACCAAGAGCTGGTTCTTTGAAAAAATAAACAAAATAGATAAACCCCTAGCCAGACTTATTAAGAGAAAAAGAGAATCTATACACATAAACAGAATCAGAAATGAGAAAGGAAAAATAACAACAGACCCCACAGAAATACAAGGAATTATAAGAGAATATTATGAGAATCTATATGCTAACAAGCTGCAAAACCTAGAAGAAATGGACAACTTCTTAGAAAAATACAACCTTCCAAAATTGACCAAACAAGAAACAGAAAAACTAAACAGACCAGTCACCAGCAACGATGTTGAAGCAGTGATCAAAAAACTACCCAAGAACAAAACCTCCGGACCAGATGGATTCACCTCTGAATTCTACCAGACATATAGAGAAGAAATAACACCCATTCTCCTTAAAGTTTTCCAAAGAATAGAAGAGGAGGGAATACTTCCAAACTCATTCTATGAAGCCAGCATCACTCTAACACCAAAACCGGGCAAAGACCTCACCAAAAAAGAAAATTACAGACCAATATCCCTGATGAACGTAGATGCAAAAATACTCAACAAAATATTAGCAAACTGAATTCAAAAATACATCAAGAGGATCATACACCATGATCAAGTGGGATCCATCTCAGGGATGCAAGGATAGTACAACATTCAAAAATCCATCAACATCATCCACCACATCAACAAAAAGAAGGACAAAAACCACATGATCATCTCCATAGATGCTGAAAAAGCATTTGACAAAATTCAGCATCCGTTCCTGATTAAAACTATCAACAGAATGGGTATAGACAGCAAGTACCTCAACATCATAAAGGCTATATATGACAAACCCACAGCTAACATCATATTTAACAGTGAGAAGCTGGAAGGTTTTCATTTAAGATTGGGAACAAGACAGGGATGCCCAGTCTCTCCACTGTTATTCAACATAGTACTGGAGGTCCTAGCCACGGCAATCAGACAAAACAAAGACATACAAGGCATCCAGATTGGTAAAGAAGTCAAATTGTCACTATTTGCAGATGACATGATATTGTACATAAAAAACCCTAGAGACTCCACTCCAAAACTACTAGAACTAATATCTGAATTCAGCAAAGTTATAGAATACAAAGTTAACACACAGAAATCAGTTGCTTTCCTATACACTAACGATGAACTAACAGAAAGAGAAATCAGAAAAACAATTCTATTCACAACTGCATCAAAAAGAATAAAATACCTACGAATAAACCTAACGAAGGAAGTGAAAGACCTATACTCTGAAAACTACAAGACACTCCTAAGAGACATTAAAGAGGACACTAACAAATGGAAATGCATCCCATGCTCTTGGCTAGGTAGAATAAATATTGTCAAAATGGCTATACTACCTAAAGCAAACTATAGATTCAATGCAATCCCTATCAAAATACCAACAGCTTTCTTCAATGAACTGGAACAAATAATTCTAAAATTCACATGGAACCACAAAAGACCCCGAATAGACAAAGCAATCCTGAGAAGGAGGAATCAAACAGGGGGAATTACACTCCCTGACTTCAAGCTCCACTACAAAGCCACAGTAATCAAGACAATTTGGTATTGGCACAAAAACAGACCCACAGACCAGCGGAACAGAATAGAAAATCCAAACATTAACCCAAACATATACAGTCAATTAATATTTGATAAAGGAGCCTTGGATATACAATGGGGAGATGACGGCCTCTTCAGCAGCTGGTGTTGGAAAAACTGGACAGCTACATGTAAGAGAATGAAACTGGACTACTGTCTAACCCATACACAAAAGTAAACTCAAAATGGATCAAAGACCTGAATGTAAGTCATGAAACCATAAAACTCTTGGAAAAAAACATAGGCAAAAATTTCTTGGACATAAACATGAGCGACTTCTTTATGAACATATCTCCCCGAGCAAGGGAAACAAAAGCAAAAATGAACAAGTGGGACTATATCAAGCTGAAAAGCTTCTATACAGCAAAGGACACCAACAGTAGAACAAAAAGATATCCTACAGTATGGGAGAATATATTCATAAATTACGTATCCAATAAGGGATTGACGTCCAAAATATATAAAGAACTCATGCGCCTCAACAAGCATAAAGTAAATAATCCAATTAAGAAATGGGCAGAGGACATGAATAGACACTTCTCCAAAGAAGAAACTCAGATGGCCAACAAGCACATGAAAAGATGCTCCACATCGCTAATCATCAGAGAAATGCAGATTAAAACCACAATGAGATATCACCTCACACCAGTGAGGATGGCCAACATCCAAAACACAAACAACAACAAATGTTGGCAAGGATGTGGAGAAAAGGGGACCCTCCTACACTGCTGGTGGGAATGCAAATTAGTTCAACCATTGTGGAAAGCAGTATGGAGGTTCCTCAAAAAACTCAAAATAGAAATACCATTTGACCCAGGAATTCCACTCCTAGGAATTTACCCTAAGAATGCAGCAGTGCAGTTTGAAAAAGACATATGCACCCCTATGTTTATCGCAGCACTATTTACAATAGCCAAGAAATGGAAGCAACCTAAGTGTCCATCAGCAGATGAATGGATAAAGAAGAGGTGGTACATATACACAATGGAATATTATTCAGCCATAAGAAGAAAACAAATCCTACCATTTGCAACAACATGGATGGAGCTAGAGGGTATTATGCTCAGTGAAATAAGCCAAGCCGAAAAAGACAAGTATCAAATGATTTCACTCATATATGGAGTATAAGAACAAAGAAAAAAACTGGAGGGACAAAACAGCAGCAGACTCACAGAACCCAAGAACAGACTAATAGTTACGAAAGAGAAAGGGACTGGGGAGGATGGGTGGGAAGGGAGGGACAAGGGGGAAAAAGGGGTATTACGATTAGCAGACGTAAGGTAGGAGGGGCACGGGGAGAGGTGTACAACTCAGAGAAGACAAGTAGTGATTCTATAGCATCTTACTACGCTGATGGACAATGACTGTAATGGGGTTGGTGGGGGGGACCTGATGAATGGGTAGTTTAATCACCATAATATTGCACAATGAACTGTAGATTAATGATACCAAAATAAATTATATATATAAAAAAAGAATGCAAGGAAGGTACAGACAATTTGGAAGGACCTCTGGAGGACCCTGGACACCACACCTTGTTAAACCATAAGATGGAATCAGGGCCCCTCTCCCCACTGTGTTATGGAGCAGAGGCTACATAAAAACCCAAGGTAGAACTTCAGGGGACTGAAAACATGCAAAAGCCAAAAAACAGGGCTGTCACCGACCCATCCAAAGCTTTTGTGGGAAATAGAAACATCCCTCTGAAACTATTGCCATCAGTCAGAAAGTCTTCAGACAACTCTAATTCAGGTAGCATGAGACACTTTATTGCAATGTGCCAGCAAATTGTGGTAATAAATTACCTCATGATGCGGTGATGTGAATGGCACCTCTTAGATAGAGCACCCTCATGCAGAGCACAGCCTTTGAAATCTGGTAAAATTGGCAAAAAGTAAGAGATTTTAACTATTAAAAGTTAAGCTAATCTCTTTGTCTGCCCTGACTTACCTTCCTTCACTCTTTCTTGCCTGTTGGGTAGTATTGGAGTAGACAGAGGCATTTTGGGATTGGGCTAACAGGAAGTTGAGTTGGACACATGTTTAGTTTGGCCTTCATAACATAATATATGTATGTGGTTCTCAATCACTTCCATGTATAGTTGTTACCACTGGCTGCTTTGGGATAGGAATGGCTTCCTGCAACACTCCTACTGCACCCACTCAAGCTGGTGTCCAGGGGCAAAGAGACAGAACCAGAGGTCATATGAAGATATGAATGTGTCCCAGAATGCTGAGTACCAGGAATGTGTGGCTAGGAGGAGAAGTAAGGTTTTAAATGTATAGAGTCAGAAGCCAACATGTGGAAAATCTTCCAAACCTTACAGTTAATATCAGAAATAGACTTAATATGACATTTCCTCAACTTGACAACAATCCTAAAAATAAACATGGTCTTAAATGAGTTTTGAATCTGAAGGAAACTTTTCTAAGCTATCAATTCTTCCCTAGTATGAGCAATGCTACAAAATACATCTTGATTCACACAATTATTATTTTATATTGTTGTAGAAATTTCAACCAATGAGAAAAGTATGGGACAGAATAAGAAGTATAATTATTAGAAACAAAGAGATACAATTCTTATTATTCCTAGATGTCAAAGTTAGAAAACCAGACAACTTGAGAAAAATCTATTGAAAATCTCCTAGAATTAACAAAGGAAAAGTAAATGACTATATTTTTAAAAATAACATTTGATATAGCAAAAAAATACATTTGAATACATACACTATAAGGCAAAAGAAAATTCTATTCACCTAATAGCAACCTAAGAAAAACTTAACTAAGAAAATCTCTAGCACTAAATATGAAACATTCATACAAAGAAAACAATTGAAATTTACTGCACTTTATAATGGAAGACTTTTAAATACAGGATATCTTGTTTCTGGATGGAGGGTGGGTAGACCAAATTCTGCAGAAGAGTTAATGTTGCCATGTTAGCAGCTAGGCTGATTGTAATTTCAACAAAAACACAGGTAGAATTCCAGAATTCATCTGGAAGAATGAACAGGTAAGGATAGCTAATATTTTTTAAGTGTTGGTGAGGTTTTGCTGTCAGAGAGCAAAACTTACCTGAAGTGAGGAACTTGTACAAGACAGTGAACAGGTCAATGGAACAGGTGGTCTTTAAACAGACCTAGTGCACGGAAGTTGTTAACATATGACAAGGGAAGCATCACACACTAGTCCCACAATAAACAAATAAAGACAAGACATAATTGTACTGATCAGATTTATAAAGATAAAAAAGATTGGTAGTATCCAATGTTGATTACTGGTGGGAAGGCAAGATAAGTATAAGCTTTACAGAGGGCAACTTATAAATATCTTTTTAAGCTTTAAACATGTATATCCATGGACCCATCAGTTACTACCTAAGAAATGATTCTGAGGAAACAATTGGAGGTGTGCTAATAGTCACAAACGAGACTATTCATTGCTGACTGTAGATGTTAACAAGGAAAATCAGAAATGTCTAATTTTATAGAGGACTGATTAAATAAACTATGAAATATGCACAGACATATATCACAGCTTTTAACAAATGAGTTAAATCTCTCTGCATCAATATGGAAGGCAATATCAAAATCTGGTTAAATAAAAGTAAAACCACAGATTATAAGAAAGTATGGACAGTACAGTGCCTTTGTTTTAAGTTTATACATAGAAGAAAATCTGGAAGGATGCACACCAAACAGTTGAAAATGGATATTAATGGAAATGTTAAGGTAGTTACAGTGACTTTCCCTTCCCACTTCATCTGCTTATTATTTAAATTTTACATTAGGCAAATATTGATTTCATAATCAGAAAAAAGATAATGCTGCACTTGAAAAATAAGTTAACTTCATAAATCAGAAAGGTTTGAGGGGAGGAAAATATAAGTTAGTTTATCGTTAACCAAAATAAATTCTAGCTGCATTAGAGCTAGGTAGAAAAACAGTCAATAAAAAACAGAAAAAGGGTAAAAATCGAGTAATCGCTGGAGAGGGCAAAGAATGTTCTAAACACTTAAGCAATGTGAAAAATTACAAAGGAAAAGATATCTTTATTTAACTGAATAAAATTGGTGAATCTGTCTGCTGTACATCAAAGATCATCATAAGAAGAACTGGGGTAAACAACAACGATAGATAATGATCACCTCAACCGGTGCGTGATGAGCTCACTGAAAATGTTAAGAGAAATAATATGAACTCAGTTTTTTAAATGGACAAAAACCATAAGCTAATTATAAAAGAGGTGATATAGTGGATAATAAATATATTTTTAAAAATCCACCTCATCAGTAATTTAAAAAAGCAAGACACCACACAGACACCTTTCTGTTGCTTTCCCTACCATTGTATCAACAAATATTTCAAGGTAGTAATACTGAACACTAGAGAGTGTGAGCCTGGCATTCTCTGCGTGAGGCTGTTTTGGAGAGGATCAGATGTTCCTGTTTTGGAGAGGGCAGTGTGGAAATGCATAACTTATTTCAGGTGTTTACCCCTCTTATTCTTAGTCCAGAAATCTTTCCTATGGAAATACATTAAAGACAGCAATATCTCATGTACAAGGGTCTTCAACATAGCATGTTATATAACAGCAAAGAAGCAACTATAACTTAAATGTTCAGTAGAGGAATGGCTAACTATATTTTGGCACAAACATATTATAGAGTCTTGTGCAACCCAGACAAAAACAAGTAAAAAAATTTCTACATGTTCCTTTTTAAAGATGTGCTGTGTGTCTGCAAGGGGATTATAGTTTTTCTGTGGAGATAAGTTGTACTCATAGAAAGAGAAATAACAATTCAAGCTAATATGTGGTTCAGACCACAAGTGCTTTCATTATTTCAGAGAGGGATCACGCCCAAGCCCTGTGGCAGTTTGCAAAAAAACCACACCAAAGGGACACCGTATGACCTTCCCACTTAATCCCTACCAAACGCAGGGGTCCGCCACCCTGCTGGAAAGCTCTGCCCCATGACAGAAGCTAGAAGATCTGGACAAAGCTCTCTAAGGCCACACAGGCATTAAAAACCACACCTCTTGTTAGACTGTCTAAACAAGCTTAAAATTAAGACCAAACTCTGGAGAGCCAAGGGGTTGATCTAATGAATCTTCTCCCTTCTAGTTTGACTTTCCAAACTGAACCCAGCAGTCTGCTTTGGTTTGGGTTTTTAAGGTCAACATCCACATCCAAGATTCAGTGACCCAAGTGAGAAAATCAAGAAAGCTCTTTGCTCATTGTTGATTGCAGTCAACTAAATTGAAGTGGGAGAGAAAGTCACAATTGCTTGCTTTTCTGTAGTGGGAAGAAAATAACACAGATATGCAAGTGCTGAACAGGTTACGCAGCTGTTCTGTTCACATGTACTTAAGTCAGCAGAGGCATGAGACCCACTCAGCACTGATTCAGCTCTGTCACCTCCAGCTTTCCCCCACAGTGGACAGAAGGTATGGCATCTTGCCCCAAAGAAGGCGTAACTCCAGCATCTTTATGCGGCTTTTCAATCTCTTCTATCTGGAATGATAAAGGAAAGGGCACATACCCATCTGCAATCCCAGCGTAATTTGGAGAGAAAAACATATGGGGGGAGAAGTCCAATCTATTCAATGCAAACATGTCTGCTTTTTAAGGGGCGGGAGAATGCATCATGAATGTGATTTTTGTTGAGAGGCCACGATGAGGCTGTTATGGGTTCTGTTAGGGTTCAGCCGACGCAGGGAGGACAGCATAATAAAAGGTGTCCCACTTAGGTGGACAAATTGTCCTTCCTGGAGGTGATCGGGCGATGCCCCCAGCATGGACTGAAGCATGGGAAGAGAAGATGTATCAGTTTTCTATTGCTACTGTAACAAGTTAGCACAATCTTGGTGGCTTAAAACAACACAGATGTATTACCTGAAGATTCTAAAGGTCAGAAGTCTGACAGGATCTCACTGGGCTACAATCAAGGAGCGGGCCGAGCTGTATGGCTCACCAGACGCTCTGGGTTAAAGTCAGCCTCCAGGCTCATTCGGGTTGCTGGTAGAATGCAGGTCCGTGAGGTTGTAGCAATGAAGGCCCCATTTCTTTGCTAACTTTCATGCAGGGCTTATTCTTAGCTTTCAGGGGACAGCCTCATTTCATGGCTTTTGCCCTGCTTTTTCCATCTTCAAAGCCAGCAATGGCTAAGCTTTACTCACGCATCAAATCTCTCTGATCTCTCTCCTTCCTTATCTCCCCTCTGCTTTCCCCTTCCACCACATCTCTCTGACTCCAGCTGGAGAAATTTCTCTGTTCTTACGGGCTTAAATGATTAGATTGGGCCAATTAAATAACCTGGATAATCCAGGCTACATTCTCTGTTTCAAGGTCAGCTAATTAGTAAACTTACATCCTGAAAGCCCCTTCCCAGTAGTACCTAGGTTAGTGTTTGATTAAACAACTAGGGGACAGGCATCTTGAGCAACGTCTTTAAAATTCTGCTTATCACAGAGACTTTGTTAGATGACGTGGGCACCAGCAACATGGCAGCCACCCAGAGCCTAAGGACAAAGAGACGACCACACGTTCATCTCTGGGACTGCCTTTGACCAACAGATTTCAAGGACAGTGATGTCAGAAATCTCATTTTGTCCTGTTTCCTGTTCTTTTCGGTGATTCCTCTGTTATCCCCCCCTTGTTCATAGTCTGGTATAAAGTGCTGCGCTGGGGAACCAAGTAGGGGCTATGTCCGCACTTTGGGGTACTACCCAGGGCTTCGCAGGCAGACATTCCTGAGATCGAATTGACTGTCATCACCATCACCGTCATAAAGATCGCTCACGTGTATCAGTCACTTGCTATGTGTCAGACACTAAAATAGGTGCTTTACAGGTATAATTTATTAAATCATTTAGATGAATCAGGCATTATTTATATTCCCATTGCACAGATGAAGCACAAAGAGGCTAACCAAATCGCCCAAGTTCCGCGGCTAGTGCACGGCCAGCTGCAACAACTGTAAGGGAAACTGAGTATCTAGCAAAGGAGAAGAAAATCCCCGTGATCAACATGGGCCAGTGGTTCTCAAAGTGTCCTGAGGGGCGCCTTTTCTGGGGTTCTGAGGGGGTCTCCCTTTCTGACTACATCTCTGTGTGAGATTCATTTTTTAACTAAACAGCATATTGTAGCAGACTGAACACAGAAGTAGATGTGAGAAGCCAGCTGTCATCTAGTAAGCCAGGTGTTAAAGAGGCCTGCAAAAATGTAAAATGATATCTCATTGTTTTTTTATTTTGTCAAACATAGTTATTTTATACTAACATGTAATGGGTTTTTTATTGTTATTTTCAAATGAAATAATCATTTTTTTTTAATTCTCAGTTTTAATTTTTATATGTAAAACACTGACAGATGTAACCCACATAAATAAAAGCTCCTCAGCCTCAATAAATTTTAAGAGGGTAAAGAGGTCCTGAAATCAAAATGTTTGGCTTAAAATCAGGGCTCAGTAAACTACAGCCCTTGGGACAAATCTGTCCTACTGCTTTTTTTTGTAAACAAAGTTTAGGGTTGTTGGTTTGTTTGTTTTTCTCAGCATTGCTACGCCCATTCATTAATGCATTGTCTATAGCTAGTTCCGCATCACAATGGCAGAAATGAGGAGTTGTAAAAAATACTGAATGGCCAGAAAGCCTAAAGTGTTTTCCATCAGAACATTGGACAACAACAAAAATATTGCCAACCCTGACTCAGACAGTCATGCCTCATCACCTGAGACTTGGCACGTTGCGATCGTGGACAAAATCAAGGTCCTGTTAACTGAACAGGACAGACCTAAGCTCTGTCCTCATGAAGTTATTTCCTGTTGGGGTTGGGTGGGGAGGCGTGCACACAAAACAGTAAGTCAATGTCACTCCCTGCAGCTAGGACAGTGTCTAACACAGTACCTTCTCAGTAAATACTCCCAAAGTAGTTCTTGAATAGCTAACCCAATGAATAAAGTGTACGTGTATGTGTATGTGTTTGTGTGAAACAAAGGTGAGAAACTATCACACGGCTTGAATCATTATAGCTTTATAATATATTCGACATTTCTTAAGTCAAGGATTCCTTACTGTTCCTTTTTTCAAAGTTGCCTTAGTACTTGCACACATCTCTTCCTGAATGAGTTTTAAGTTGCTTTCAAGTTCTATTTTAAAATCCCCGAAGCCCATTAATGAATCCTCAATTGTTTGTTGCTTAGATTGTTTTCAGTTTTTTTCTAATATCAGTGAGATAGATCCATCTCATATTATTGTCTTAGTTTAAACCCACAGAATTAAAAATGCTGAATTCAATGCAATGTTCATTTTTAAGTCTGGTGATCCAAGTAGACTACCAGGAGAGCTTGTTCCAAGTGGCAAAAGCAACCTCAGGGCCCTCTTATACACTCCTGGTGGGGCATCAGTAGGCCAGCCCAGGCGTGGTGTGCTCGGTGGGAGAATCCTTCCTCCTGCACCTCATGTCATAACAAAACATGATCACATGAATTTCCTATTTTGTCTAATTCCCACACCTATATTTTTTTTCTGTAGAAAATCTTATGAAGCCAATTGGAAATCATCTCTTCTAACTAGGAGCCGTCAGCTGGGATGGACAAATACACTGGACTGAGATGAATATGCAATGTACATGGAGAAGGTCCCCAGAAAAGAATCTTAACTTTGTTTCTTGTCCCAGTATTTCCAGAGAGAGAGAAAAACACTGATTACCAGTTTGGGGAGCAGATCACATTTTGGGAAATACCTGGGGTTCCTTTGATTCCTGTCCCGAGGAGCCTGGGCTCAGGAATTTGTGTGTCCTTGTTCAGCTCTAATGCTCAGACTTTTCTATCATGTTTCCAATTCCAGTTCCAACTTCTGCAAGCAGCAGCTCAGTACTTTGACAGTCTTTCTGCAGCTCTGATCAGTAATGAGGAGACTGCTGCCAGGCATTCTTCTGGAAGGATTTATGTAGCATTAACCAAATGGCACGGCCTTTGCCACCCCAAGGTGTGGCCATCCCCCCCCTCCTCCACAGTGCAATGGACAGAAGGGAATGTGTCTTAGGGACTCTCAAATATCAGTGGCCCTCTTTGACTAAGCTGTTGGGGATATTTTAAATGGCTAGTCGCCTTAAACTGGCCCAGGGGAGTCTAATCTCTGCCCAGTGTTGATAGGCAAAATATTGAACAAGCAATAGGGCCAGGCCCTGACCGGTCAGAAGGGACGCCAGCCCCAAACCGTCAAACGGCCGTCCCGGTGCCTCCCAGCTGCGGGCGAGCTCTGCCCCCATCTACCTTATGGCCTCGACCCGGGGAAGGAGCTTCCTTCTCCCCTCTTTCTGGAGGGTGAATATGGTTCCCCACATTATAGAACCACTACCTTAAACATTCTTCACAGTTCATTACAAGAGAAAAGCCATCCAGAAGATGATCTTATCTGGAACTATCCTGTGGTCACATTCTGGTGAGGCCCAGAAGCAGCCCAAGCAGTCTCCTCAGCCTCAGTCAGCTGGAAAGCTCAGCAAACGCGAAAGTGCCCGGGGCACAGAGAGATCAGCCTGGTGTGGGAGGCGGGAGGCAGGACGCCTGGGTTCTCAGCGCAGCTCCGGTGCCTCTGACCCGAGGTGTGACGGGTCCGCTTCATGTGTCAGCCTGGGGAGGCTCCAGTACTCACTTACTCTAACACTGATCTAGGTGTCTCTGTTTAGTTACTTGGTAGATGTGACTGAAGTCTATAATCAGTTTACTTTAAGTAAGAAAGATTATCCTAGATCATCTGCGAGGGTCTGACTCAGTCAGTTGAAGAGCCTTAAGAACAGAGCAGAGGCTTCCCCCAAGAGGAAGAAATTTAGCCTGTGGACTGCGGCTTCAGCCCCAGCCGGAGAGTTCCAGCTGCCCTTCCCCACAGCCGGCCCTGTGGATTGCAGACGGGTCTTGCCAGCCTGCTCACTCACTTAAGCCAATTCTTTGCAATAAATCTGTATCTGTATCTGTATCTGTATCTAATATATGTAAAACGGTGGGTGAGCCAAAGAACCTTCCAGGCCAAGATTCACTGATACCTGTCCGTTCCAGGAGGCCTCATCTCCTCGCGGGCCGTCGGCTCCGGCTCTTGCCCCCCCAGGGAGAGGCACACTCTGCCGTCCTGGAGCTGCCTTCATCATCAGCTCTGCGTGATGCCAGGGAGCAACAGGCAGACAAGCAGGGGACACAAGAATGAGCACTTCCTTCTTCCTTCCTTCCTCTCATCCATTCCCACTCCCTGTGCCAGCACTGTGAGCCTGGCCCCGCGTCAGAGCGAGGGTGCAGCGGTGAACGAAGGAAAGGAGACCCTTGGAGCTTGCGGCTAGCGGAGCGTGCAGACAGCTAGCCCAGCAAGCCCACCAGAATACGCAGGCGCGTGGAGGCACCTGGAGGGGCACCAAACCCAAGCGCGAGGGATCAGGGGAGGCTGCATGCGGACTTCCCGACGGGAAGTCGGCCAAGTGAGCCTTGCCACAGGAGCAGCAGAAAGTCTAAGCACAGGAAAAGCATGCATGCGGACTCGCGGTGAGGGAAAATGAGCCTGAGAGAGCCCAAGAGCCTGACAGAGGTCAGCATGACTGAAAGACAGAGGGCGCAGTACAGAGGTTGAAAAAGATCAATTATCCCCTTTCATAAAGGCTATTAAGGAATTTTACACTTCATCCTAAGTAGGACCCAATGAAACTTCCGTTTTTAAAACAAGAGAGTGGCATGGTAAGATCTGCATTTTTAAAATGTCAGTCTGACAACTACATGATCAGAAAAGCTGAATTAGGACTGAGAAAGAAGGCCCCGTGCCCCGAGGCAGCGGGAGGCACACCCCTGCGTGTCGGGGGCTGCTGAGCACTGGGGTGGCTGGGCGCCTTTCTCCCAGCCCTTCCGGAGCATCCATCTTCCCCAGGGTGGCCTGATATTCAAGAACCTCTCTGGGTTTTGTTAAGGCAACTGGAAGATGCCTGGAGGCAGGGAGAGGAGGGGGTCGCCATACACTGAGCGCAGATACTCTGTGCCGGGCCCTCGGAGGACATCCTTCCTGTGTCTTCACTTCCTTCCATCCTCCTGGGAACCCAGGAACATCTATTACCCCCTCCCCAGGCACAGGCAGCTGCTCAAGGTGACAAGCTGGTCACCTGGTGGTGTGTCTGCCCTGAACCATGGTCCTGCCCCTCCCACCCCCATTCCAGCCAAGCCTGCAGCCTCTCCTGGCGCAACACTGGGGGAACCAGGTATGTGCCCTCTACCACTGGACCTCGGAGCAAGGGCCCAGCTCGTGTGACCACCACAGCCCTGAATGCCCACAGGTGCTCAGCATGTGCCAGACCCTTGCTGCCAGCAGGCACTAGTACTATCCCCAGTTTGGAGACCTGAACGTGAACCGGAGACAACCATGTACTCAGTCAGCGACCGAGCCACCACGGACCCCAGAGCCCATGCTCTCAGCCCGGCCCTGCCCTGCTCTGGAAGGCCTGTAGACAGGCTCTGGGGCCTCTTTCCTTTGGTAGGGCCTTGATAAGAACTAAGAATCTGCCTTGAATGAAAACTCCAGGCTCCAGGCGTTTCTCCCAAAAGATTTCCTAAGTGTTAGGACTCACGCTTGGCCCGGGGTAGCTAGAACTCTTGAACCATTTATCATTCTTCATGATGTTACCACCTTCTGGGTTCTGGTCATTTAAGGTGGAGGGCATGTTGGACATTCGAATGTACAATGTTACTGCTGGTTAGTTGTATTACAATTCATGGACTTGAAAGCAAGGGTAGGAGTGAATAAATAACTGAACTATGCAGACAGTTCTCCAACAGTCCCTTCTTGGAGTTGGATCGTCTGGTGCACAGGCACGTTTGTGGGACAAAGCACGCAGGGGAGGCAGAACACTACCTCCAGACGCACCTCCGTGTCCAAGCTCAGGCCCCAGGCAGCGACAGCCATCTGCAGGCCATGCCACCCCAGGGAACGAGTCAGTGTCAACAGGGGGCTGGGTCAACATGCTGAAGCAGGGGGCCTCGCCGGCCCCCTCCTTGCCTCCTGAAGGCCCACAGTTGAACCTCGGGCTGGCCACTCCCCCCTCCCGGGGTGGCCTGCTGTTAATTATGATGCAATGCCCCAGCCATGCAGCCTCAGCAACAATTTCGGGAGTCAGGGTCCGTGTGCAAGGCCATTAACACTGAACATGTTTTAATCCATAATTGTGCGAGATTTATTTAATTTAGGGGCTTTATTTATAGTTCGATTGGAATTGTAATGTATTTTCAGACCTCCACACTGGGATCTGTCAATTTTTACGGCGTCTTTTAATTGTGTTCTTCCAGGCCAGGTGCAAGCAGTTTTCTAAAGCAGGCTGATCAGAGAAGGCCTCCTGTTACGTGGTGGTGGGGGAGGGAGGGGAGCAGCCTTGCCCAGACATGAGCCTGTGCCACCAAGAAGGCGGGGTCACCGGGTCCTCAGTCGTCCCAGAGCCACGGCCTGCCGGGCACAGTCGTGGCCCCCCGCCCGGCCCAGCCTCTGCCCTCCTGCTCCCTCCGAGCTTGTGTGCTGAGGAGGGGCTGCCAAACGTCTCTCCCCCGCCCTTCCCTCCCTTTGTTCATTCCTCTGTTCATTTAATAAACATTTACTGAGCGCCAGCTGTGTGCCAAGCCCTGCACGCCATTAAAGAATGCAAAAACGACAGCGACTCGGCCTATCGGGAGTTCAGGGCATCATAGGAGGAGGCAAAGCAGAGCCCATAGTTGCTAGACTTTGCTGAGTGGCTACCTGGTCCCAGGCACTGAGAGCCATGCTAGAGGAACAGGAAGAACATGGCCTCAGCTTGGGGATTCGGGGGATTTGGTCAAAACTGATTTATCTGAGAGCAATTTGAATGACTATAATTTGGCTGGGAGCAATATGGAAGGAAGCAAGTTCGTCAATATGGCCATTTGATCCAAACACTTATAGGTCTCTCTTGCTATCTGGGCTGAATATCGTCTGCTGGTGAGGAAGCCTTTATTCAGTTAAACATGAGTATTTCTTAACCTTGTTTCTTTATGAGTTTTGGTAATTTTCAAATACCATGAGAGTAATTCTGCAACCCTTTATGTATCTTTAAGCATTTTTCCAAGTTCTTTTCTTCCAAATCATATACTGCCATAAGCCATGAGGATCGGAGGAAAGCACCAGAAATCAAAGTAAAAGGAAACAGAGAAATGACATGAGGCTCTGTTGGCTGGGAGCACACCGGCGAAAGACCCATTCAGAGTAAGCTGGAGGACAGCACCGCCCCACCTCGGTGCCAAGACCAAGACCCCCAGTGAAGTGGTAAGGCCTCGTTTGTGCGGCCCCCTCAGACGTCCCCCGAGCCAAGAACAGTGCCTGGCATGCATCAGTGATCAATAAATACTGAATGAGTAAATAGTGAGTGAATATGAAAAAGATAACATCTGGGGACAATGTTTCACTGGTTAAAAAAGCAACCCTGCTTGGTCAGGAAGCAGAGGAAAACCCCCCATAATTACTGCGTGCCAGGCATTGTGGTAAGGAACTTCAGGTATAAGCCAGCAAGTCCTCACAGTGGTATGAGGAATGGTTCTCATCTCATGCAGAAGGACACAGAGGCTCGGGGCATTTAAATAGCTTGGGGTCACCAACTGCAAGAGCGAGGGAGATGAAAGGTGAAGGATGTGCCTGGTGAAAAAGGTCTAAGAAAGAAGGGTTGCAAGAGGTAAAAGGCACAGCACAGCCTAATTCAGGGGCAGTTCGTAATGGAAAACATTACTCCAGAAGGAATAAAAAATTATAAATGTAACCTCTTCAAAATGCTCTGCTTCTGTTGATTTACAGGAGAATAGCTGCAGGGCTAAAGGAGACATATCTGGTGGAACAGAAATACGGAGGAGCTCTGCGGTCGGGCGGACCAGGAGCCTCACGGTGTACTTCCGCGATCTTTTCTGCATCTTTAAGAACTTGTTGTTCCAAATTAAACCTGCTTCCTCCTTCTCCTCCTCCTCCTAGGAAACCACAGCTACTTGGAAGTATCCATGCAATGGAATAGGAGGCCTGCTGGACATTGGGAAACACAAATCATGGGCGAGCAAGACAGGGCCGGACACGAGCCGCGCCTGAGGCCAGAACAGCGCTCTCACCAAGGCCCCTGGGGGGCTGGGGGACCAGGGGCCCGCCCACCACCAGAGGTCCTGCCCCGTGGAGGCACAGGAGTACTGCGAGAAAATGCCAACTCTTCAGGAGAGACGAAGAAAGACAGCACATGGCTGGAAAGAACCGGAGGAGAGAGGGAAATGCAGTGCCCTGGACCAAGCTTTTCCCGAGGACCTGCGGCGTCCCCAGTGCTCGGTACTATGAGGGCTGAGCAAAAATAACAACTGACACAAGGTTCTTCCCCGAAAGAATCTTGCAGAAAAATGTCCCAAGCATTACTAACACTTTAAGGCTGGTCAGGATGAGCCGTCAGGCAGCCAGCCTGGCGGAATGGAAGAAGCCCGCATTTAGGCACCAGATCCAAGTTCAAATCCCGACTCTCCCCCTTAGTATTTAACCCCTTAGAGCTGAGTGAGTTACTGAACCTCTCTGAGCCTCAGTCTTCTCCTCGGTGTAACTAAGACAATGATACCTATAGTGCACTGTTGCCAGGAGGGTTAAACGAGAAAGCATGCGCAGTGTGCCCGGCACTGTAGTGCTCTGTGCGAGGGCATGGCTGATACTAAGAAAGTCAAGTCAGAGGGGTTTGATCACCCGGAGGACTTCTGAGACTGAGAGAACTGCAGCGGGACGACTCAGAGAAGGCCAAAGGCTGCCTCTCAGAGAGGGAGACTCAGGTGAGAGGAAGGGACGTGGAGGAAGGTTTGCAGGGAGCCGCACGGTGTGCGCAGAGGGCCAGAAGCGAGCGCGGGAGTCAGCTTCCCCGAGGGCCCGCCCCTGGGGTCAGGCGAAGCCCCGGCTCCAGACACTCCCGCATCTCCTAGATTCTAGGAGTTCTACAGAAACTCCCAGTCTCTCGAGAGATTCTTTAGGGAGGCATTTATGTTCTTAGATCTATGGGATTGGTGAGAAGTCCCTTAAGGAACAAACAAAGGGTTAGTCATGGATAACGCTTGAGACGTGGGTTGGAGCAAATTGCGAAGGGCCTTCAGTGCCATTCTAAGCGGGGTTACACTTGATTCTCGAGGAGACTGAGGTTTGAAGGCCTGGGTGTGGTACGGAGGGCGTTCACACGGCGAATGGCAGTCTAGAAGGACAGTTAAGGGCCTGCAGGGACGGCCCAAGTGGGAGCCAGGAGGCTGGGGGGAAGGACAGGTGTTTGCCAGGTGGAGGGGTATAAATGAGCACTGTTACTGGTGCGATTTGGGGAGAAAGAGAATTTGGCTTTGATACTGAGGCGCTGACGGAATTAGGAAACCTGGGAGGCAGGGAAGCAGGACTAGCTGTCTCGCCTTACACACGCCAGGCCTAAAGTGACAGACGGTTGTTCATATGGGGAGATGCCCAGCAGGCAGTTGGAGAGGTGCCAGGGCAGGAAGAAAGGCTGATGGTGGGAATGCAGGTCTGGGTGTAGCTTCATACAGGTAAGAGCTGGAAGCGGGGCGTTAGATGAAAATCTCTAAGGTGTAAAGTGCCGGCAGAGCAGGGTCTAGGAGGTGTCCCGAAAGGCCAAAGAGAAATAAGGGTCAGAGGAAGGACACCAAGAAAGAGAATCTCAAAGGAGAGAAGAGAGGAAAGTTTCGAGGTTGGGGTAGTCCTGCCAGCAGCTGCAGCTATCTAGGGGGGTGGGAAAAGGACCATCTGATTTGGGTGGTGGGGTCACCGGTGATCTGTGTCAGGGTAACAAGCTGGGAAGCCGAGAACGGAGACCGAAGGAGCACCCGGATGAAATGCTGAGCAAGGAGAGCCGGGGGGGCCGGCCATCCTAGATGACGGGCAGCAGAGGGGAGGGGGTTGGTGGGGGGAGCTGTGCTCTCCATGTTTGTGTCCCCCCCGGACTCCTGTGCTGAAGCCTAAGCCCTGAGGTGACGCTGTTAGGAGGCGATTAGCTCCTCATGAATGGGGTTCGGGCCATCATCACAGAGGCTCTGGAGGCACCCCTTGCCCCTTGGGCCATGTGAGGACGCAAGGGAAAGGCTGTGACCTGGGAGAGTTCACCAGAACCTGGCCATGCTGGCCCCCCTAATCTTAGGATTCCAGCCTCCAGAATATGAATTTCTGTGAGAAATAAGTTTCTGTTGTTTATAAGCTTCCCAGTTTGTGATATTTTGTTCTAGTAGCCTGAGCAGCTAAGACAGGGTGGTACAGTGTGAAGAGGAAGTTTTCTTTAAGAGTGGGCATTTCATAGACCCAGGGCAAGGAGCCAGGGGGAAGGGAGAGCCCAAAGATGAGAGAGAGAACTCCCACAGGACGAGTGGCTGGGGCCAGGGGGCTCGCACAGGACAAGGCAACATGGGAAAACATTGCCGAGGTCAGGCACTGGCCAGTGAGGACACTGAGCAGCGCGCTGCATGGACTGTGGCGACGGCTGCCTTATCGTCACAGCCAACAGCAGGGCCAACGACCGGCTTCACTTACCTTCAGCTTTCGCTCATGACAAATTTTACTCCGAGTGGGTGTGGGCCCTACCCCAGGCTGTTTCAAAACTCTCTGTTGTCTCAAAAATAAGAATGAAAAGAAATAACAAGTGTTGGTGAGGATGTGGAGATAAGGGAACCCTCCTGCCCTGTTGGTAGGAGTGCAAATTGGGGCAGCCACTATGGGAAACAGGATGGAGTTTCCTAAGAAAACTAAAAATAGAAATGCCGACTTCCGGGAAGATGGCAACGTGAACAGACCAGCAGAAAAATTCCTCCCAACATTATATTTATTCACGAAAACACAGCAAATACAACTATTTCTAAAAGACCAGAATACACAGGAAAGGGCACAGCATGCAGACACCTGAGAGAGGACTCAGCACCTGGCGAGGCAGGTAAGATATGGAACTGCGACCCGGCAGGACCCGAGCACTCGCCCACTCCAGTGCTCCGGCGGGTAGCTTCACCTGAGAGAGGACTTGGCACCCGGCGGGTAAGATACGGAGCCGCGAACTGGTGGGATCTGAGCGCTCCCTCACCGCAACGCACCAGTGGGAGGAGAGGATTCAGAGCCGAAAGGGAGTGGAAGTCTGCGCCGGGAGCACCGACACACAATGCGTGGTGTAGCGGAGATTGGAGAGACAGAGGGCGCAGGGTCACAGCAGGGAACGCGCCAGTTGCCTGCAGCAGGCTCCGGGAAGGGAAAAGAAAGGGAAAAGAAAAAAAGGGAAGAAAAGCGCGCGCTTTTTCTCAGCAGTCTTAAAGAGACGGGAGCCCAGTGGAGGGGCCAAGTCTCCGTGGCACACTCAGCCCAGTGGGCTGGGAGTCCTGGGGAGCTTCAGACCCCTTAGCTGGCGACAGGGAAAGGGTGGCCGCACTTAAGACTCGTACAGAGATCAACAGCCCCCCATTCAATCCCACCCGGCCAGAGCTATAAAGGGCCTTGCAGAGTGGCGCAGCCACAGCTCTAGAATAGAGGAGCAACAGTGCCACCTACAGCATTCACACAGAACCCACTCCCAGTGGGCATGTTTTTTTTTTTTTAGGTGTCACTGATTTTTCTTTTTCTTTCCTTTCTTTTCCTTTTTCTCTCTCTCTTTTTACTTTTTTTCTTATTATTAGTATTTTTTTCTTTTTTAATTTTTTTCTTCTCCTTCTTTTTCTCTACTTTCTTCTCTTTCCTTTTTAAAGACATAAAGAGCCCAGCTGACAAACGTGACAACTACCAACAACCAACTCTATAGTCATGAGAAGACAGAAGAATATGATACAGACAAGACTACAGACACACACCCCTGAGAGAGAACCTGAAGGAATGGACATGCACAGTCTTCCTGAAAAAGAATTCAGAATAAAAGTCATAGCAATGCTGACGGATCTACAGAAAAATGTGCAAGAGCTGAGGGAGGAAATGAGGAAAGACAAAGTAGAAATGAGACAAGCCATAGACGGGCTTAACAGCAGACTGAATCAGGTTCAAGACACGGTCAATGAAATACAAAACAGGGAACAGGAATACAAAGAAGCTGAGGCAGAGAGAGATAAAAGGATCTCTAAGAATTAAAGAATATTAAGAGAACTCTGTGACCAATCGAAACGGAGCAATATTCGCATTATAGGAGTACCAGAGGAATAAGAGAGAGAAAAAGGGATAGAAAGTGTCTTTGAAGAAATAATTGCTGAAAACTTTCCCACACTGGGGAAGGAAATAGTCTTGCAGTCCACGGAAGCCCACAGATCTCCCAACACAAGGGACCCAAGGAAGACAACGCCAAGACACATAATAATTAAAATGGCAAGGATCAAAGATAAAGACAGAGTATTAAAGGCAGCTAGAGAGAGAAAAAAGATCACCTACAAAGGAAAACCCATCAGACTGTCATCAGACTTCTCAACAGAAACCTTACAGGCCAGAAGAGAATGGCATGATATATTTAATGTAATGAAACAGAAGGGCCTTGAACCAAGAATATTGTATCCAGCACAATTATCATTTAAATATGACGGAGGGATTAAACAATTTCCAGACAAGCGAAAGCTGGGAGAGTTTGCCTCCCATAAACCACCTCTACAGGACATCTTAAAGGAACTGCTCTAGAGGGAAGCACTCCTAAGGCTAAAAAGATGTCACCAGAGAAAATAAAATCATAGTAAAGAAAGCAGACCATCCAAATACTAACTAAAGGCAAAGAATAAAACACCTAGTACATAAACAATGGAGGAGGAAGAATAGGAAGGGAGAGAAATAAAGAAACATCAGACAGTGTTTACAATAACTTAACAAGAAAGTTAAGTTAGATTCTTAGATAGTAAAGAAGCAACCCTCGAACCTTTGGTGACCATGAATCTAAAGCCAGCAATGGCAATAAGTACATATCTATCGATAATCACCCTAAATGTAAATGGACTGAATGCACCAATCAAAAGACACAGAGTAACAGAGTGGATAAAAAAGCAAGACCCATCTATATGCTGCTTACAAGAGACTCACCTCAAACCCAAAGATATACACAGACTAAAAGTGAAGGGATGGAAAAAGATATTTCATGCAAACAACAAAGAGAAAAAAGCAGGTGTTGCAGTACTTGTATCAGATAAAATAGACTTCAAAACGAAGAAAGTAGCAAGAGATAAAGAAGGACATTACATAATGATAAAGGGGTCAGTCCAACAATAAGATATAACCATTATAAATATATATGCACCCAACACAGGAGCATCAGCATATGGGAAACAAATACTAACAGAAGTGAAGGAGGAAATAGACAGCAATGCAATTATTTTAGGAGACTTTAACACACCACTCACTCCAAAGGATAGATCAACCAGGCAGAGGATAAGTAAAGACACAGAGGCACTGAACAACACACTAGAACAGATGGACCTAACAGATATCTACAGAACTCTGCACCCAAAAGCAGCAGGATACACATTCTTCTCAAGTGCACATGGAACATTTTCCAGAATAGACCACATACTAGGCCACAAAAAGAACCTCAGTAAAGTCAAAAATATTGAAATCCTACCAACCAACTTCTCAGATCACAAAGGTATAAAACTAGAAATAAATTTCAGAAAGAAATCAAAAAGGCTCACAAATACATGGAGACTTAACAACATTCTCCTAATGAATCAATGGGTTAACGACCAAATCAAAACAGAAATCAAAGAATATGTGGAGACTAATGACAACAACAACACAAAGCCACAACTTCTGTGGGACGTAGCAAAGGCAGTTCTAAGAGGAAAGTATATTGCAATCCAGGCCTATTTAAGAAGGAAGAGCATTCCCAAATGAACAGTCTAAAGACACAATTATTTAAATTGGAAAAAGGAGAACAAATGAGGCCCAAAGTCACCAGAAGGAGAGACATAATAAAGATCAGAGAAGAAATAAATAAAATTAAGAATAAAACAATACGAAAAATCAATGAAACCAAAAGCTGGTTCTTTGAAAAAATAAACAAAATAGATAAATCCCTAGCCAGACTCCTTAAGAGAAAAAGAGAATCTACACACATAAACAGAATCAGAAATGAGAAAGGAAATATAACGACGGACCCAACAGAAATACAAAGAATGATAAGAGAATATTACGAGCATCTATGTATATGCTAACAAGCTCCAAAACCTAGAAGAAATGGACAACTTCTTAGAAAAATACAGCCTTCCAAGACTCACCAAGCAGGAAACAGAAAAACTAAACAGACCAATCACCAACAACGAAATTGAATCGGTAATCAAAAAACTACCCAAGAACAAAAGCCCCAGACCTGATGAATTCACCTCTGAATTCTACCAGACATATAGAGAAGAAATAACACCCATTCTCCTTAAACTTTTCCAAAAAATAGAAGAGGAGGGAATACTTCCAAACTGTTTCTATGAAGTCAGCATCACTCTAATACCAAAAACGGGCCAAGACCTCAATAAAAGAGAAAATTACAGACCAATATCCCTGATGAACGTAGATGCAAATATACTCAACAAAATATTAGCAAACCGAATTCAAAAATACATCAAGAGGATCATACACCATGATCAAGTGGGATCTATCTCAGGGATGCAAGGATACTACAACATTCAAAAATCCATCAACATCATCCACCACATCAACAAAAAGAAGAACAAAACCCACATGATCATCTCCATAGATGCTGAAAAAGCATTTGACAAAATTCAGCATCCGTTCCTGATTAAAACTATCAACAAAATGGGTATAGAGGGCAAGTACCTCAACATCATAGAGGCTATATATGACAAACCCACAGCTAACATCATATTTAACAGCGAGAAGCTGAAAGCTTTTCATCTAAGATCGGGAACAAGACACTCTCCACTGTTATTCAAAATAGTACTGGAGGTCCTAGCCACGGCAATCAGACAAAGCAAAGACATACAAGGCATCTAGATTCGTAAAGAAAAGTCAAATTGTCACTATTTGCAGATGACATGATACTGTACATAACGAACCCTAAAGACTCCACTCCAAAACTACTAGAACTAATATCTGAATTCAGCAAAGTTGCAGGATATAAAATTAACACACAGAAATCTGTTGTTTTCCTATAGACTAATGATGAACTAACAGAAAGAGAAATCAGTAAAACAATTCAATTCACAATTGCATCAAAAAGAATAAAATACCTAGGAATAAACCTAACGAAGGAAGTGAAAGACCTGTACTCTGAAAACTACAAGACACTCCTAGGAGAAATTAAGGAAGACACTAACAAATGGAAATGCATCCCATGCTCTTGGCTAGGAAGAATAAATATTGTCAAAATGGCTATACTACCTAAAGCAATCTACAGATTCAAAGCAACCCCTATCAAAATACCAATAGCTTTCTTCAATGAACTGGAACAAATAATTCTAAAATTCATATGGAACCAGTAAAGACCCTGAATAGCCAAAGCAATCCTGAGAAGGAGGAATCAAACAGGGGTAATTACGCTCCCTGACTTCAAGCTCTACTACAAAGCCACAGTAATCAAGAAAATTAAATTTGGTATTGGCACAAAAACAGACCCACAGACCAGTGGAACAGAATAGAAAATCCAAACATTAACCCAAACATTCACAGTCAGTTAATATTTGATAAAGGAGCCTTGGATATACAATGGGGAGATGACAGCCTCTTCAGCAGCTGGTGTTGGAAAAACTGGACAGCTACATGTAAGAGAATGAAACTGGACTACTGTCTAGCCCCATACACAAAGGTAAACTCAAGGTGGATCAAAGACCTGAATGTAAGTCATGAAACCATAAAACTCGTAGGAAAAAACATAGGCAAAAATCTTTTGGACATAAACATGAGCAACTTCTTCAGGAACATATCTCCCCGGGCAAGGGAAACAAAAGCAAAAATGAACAAGTGGGACTATATCAAGTTGAAAAGCTTCTGTACAGCAAAGGACACCATCAGTAGAACAAAAAGACATCCTAAAGTATGGGAGAATATACTCATAAATGACATATCTGATAAGGGGTTGACATCCAAAATATATAAAGAACTCATGCACCTTAACAAACAAAAAGCAAATAATCCAATTAAGAAATGGGCAGAGGACATGAATAGACACTTCTCCAAAGAAGAAATTCAGATGGCCAACAGGCACGTGAAAAGATGCTCCACATCGCTAATCATCAGAGAAATGCAGGTTAAAACCACAATGAGATATCACCTCACACTAGTGAGGATGGCCAACATCCAAAACACAAACAACAGCAAATGTTGGCAAGGACGTGGAGAAAGGGGAACCCTCCTACACTGCTGGTGGGAATGCAAATTAGTTCAACCATTGTGGAAAGCAGTATGGAGGTTCCTCAAAAAACTCAAAATAGAAATACCATTTGACCCAGGAATCCCACTCCTAGGAATTTACCCTAAGAATGCAGCAGCCCAGTTTGAGAAAGACAGATGCACCCCTATGTTTATTGCAGCACTATTTACAATAGCCAAGAAATGGAAGCAACCTAAGTGTCCATCAGTAGATGAGTGGATTAAGAAGATGTGGTACATATACACAATGGAAAATTATTCAGCCATAAGAAAAAAATAAATCCTACCATTTGCAACAACATGGATGGAGCTAGAGGGTATTATGCTCAGTGAAATAAGCCAAGCCAAAAAAGACAAGTATCAAATGATCTCACTCATATGTGGAGTATAAGAACAAAGAAAAAAACTGAAGGAACAAAACAGCAGCAGACTCACAGAACCCAAGAACCGACTAATAGTTACCAAAGGGAAAGGGACTGGGGAAGAAGGGCAGGAAGGGAGGGATAAGAGGGTAAAAGGGGCATTACGATTAGCAGACATAGGGTGGGGGGGCACGGGGGGGCCTGTACAACTCAGAGAAGACAAGTAGTGATTCTCATCTCACTACACTGATGGACAGTGACTGTAATGGGGTTGGTGGGGGGGACCTGAGGAAGGGGGTAGTTTAATCATCACAATATTGCTCATGTAATTGTAGGTCAATGATGCCAAAATAAGTTGTTAAAAAAATTAAAAAGTTAAAAAATAAAAAAACAAAAATAAAAATAGAAATGCCGTATGACCCAGTAAGTCCACTTTTAGGAATCTACCCAAAGAACACAAAATTTCTAATTTGAAAAAATATATGCATCCCTATATTTATTGCTGCATTATTTACAATAGCTGAGATGTGGAAGCAGCCAAAGTGTCCATCAATGGATGGATGGATAAAGAAGAGGTGCTATATATACACAGTGGAATATTATTCAGCCATAAAAAAGAAAGGAATCCTGCCATTTGCAACAACATGGATGGACCTATAGGGTATTACGCTAAGTGAAATATGCCAGGCAGAGAAAGGCAAATGCATATGATTTCACTTATAAGTGGAATGTCAAAACCAAACAGAACAAACAAAATAACAATAGACTCATAAACACTACGAAGCAACTGGAGGTTACCATGGGGGAGGGTTTGGGGTTGGTGGATGAAACAGGTGAAGGGGATAAAGAAGCACAAAATCTCATAATATAAATCAGTCATGGGGATGAAAGGACAGCCTAGAGAATACAGTCAGCAGTTCTGTAACGTCTTTGCACGTTGACGCGTAGTAACTACACTAGTAGGGGTGAGCTTCTAATAATGTAGAATCACTATGTTGTACATTTGAAACCAATATAATACTGTACATCAACTATACTTAAAAAAAAAGAGTGGAAACAGGGGACTGCTTCTTCCCAACACACCTGAAAGTGGGTATGACTGTGGCAGACACTCAGATTGTACCTGAGCCAAGGCCCAACAGTTTAGATTTCCCAGGAGGTTAGAGGTCACACGCTGTGCGCACATACGATGAACTCACTTTTCCCAGCATCTGGTTTTCTGATGTGAGGAAAGACAGTGCTGCCAGGTTACCTTTGAATGGTGGATCCTTTTATCTAGATTTATGTTGGCAGAATTGTCTTCGTTTTGTGGATTCTGATGGCCTCCAGAAACTCTGACCTTCCACTGCTCCTTTTACATGTTTATAGACTTTTATATACTTTCATATTTTTTTGTCTTAACTATACAAATACTTCATGAATACATTTTCATGGTTAAAATTTTTCAAACAAAATAGGTTTCGTCTCCAGGTCCCTATCCAGCCCTTTCCTTACCCAGGGGGAAATATCCTTACATATTCAAATATGTAATTATATTTTGTGGGATTTTTTTTCTATAAAAATTGCAGCTACTGCTCTTCACCTTGCTTTTTAAACTTTGCTACATATCTTAGAGATCTTTCCATATCAGCACATGCAAATCTACCAAAATTATCTTGAAATGATGCAGAGCACATTGTACTGTCTGGATGGATCATGGTTTATTTAACCACCCCTCTAATGATGGGAATGAAGGTTGTCCCTCATTTGATACTATTATCAAAATACCAAACACCGCACTTTGCTCTTCCTTCTAGTACCCACTTAGAATGCCACCCTGCTGTTGGAAAGGCTCCTCTCCTTCCATCTCAGTCAATGGTTTAAAGACATTGTATATGCCACATTTTTACTCTATTTTTTTTTTTTTGAGTGCAGAGAGGAGTAAGGGAGAGGGGGAGGGTTGGGAGGAGGGTGTTCGGTGTGTGTCATTTAGTGAGTAGCATGTTCAGAAGGTTGTAAGGAAGAAGGTACCACTTCTCAGAGCTGTAACCAGGATGGTAGCTGGGTCATTGTCCCCTTTGAGATTTCAATGACAATGATGTGACCCCCCCACAGGTGAGTGGTTGCCCAAGCCTGCCGCCCAGTCTCTCTAGGGAGCCTTGGGACGCGTCTACGCACGCAGGAACCTCTGACTCAAGCCCCTGCCCCTACTGCCGTGGCTCTTTCTATGGATCCGCCCACCACTGGGACGGTGCTGCCCCTTTTCCCCACTGGGCTATTCACACGGGAACTCCTGGCAAAACAGATTTCAAGGTAAACCCATTCTAACAATATCTAAGTCTTAGTACTGGTTGGTGGTGGGCATCCTTGATTGCCTTTGTCCCTGGAATTTTTCACTGGCCACCAATCTCCAATCAGTTACTCAATACCCTCTCCCTTCCCGCTTTTCCTCTCCTTTTACCTTCTAATGCAGAGCAGTTTATCCATTTCCTTGTTTCTATGTGTTCTGTAGGGAAGATGGCCTCTGTACTCTCTTTCCACAGAAAAGTCTTGGGAAATTATTTACTAAAGGACTTTCCTATCGTTAAGAGGAGCTCTGATGCCAGTGATTAAGGTATATTTTTCACTCCTTAAATTGATAGCTGTTGTCTTAATTCTTCCTTGATACAAAGTGGCGCACGCCCCAGTTCACACTGTAGGTTCTCCAAAGATTGCCCACTGAGAGACAAGACTGACAGGTTGATTTGGGAGTAAGGGAAAGGGGGTGGGTGGAATTTCATAGGAACATCCCATCCTGAAATAATTTTTTTAAGAAAAAACATGTCATTTTAGGTGACTTCTTAGAACATGAACTGTTTTTCTCATCCTGGGGTAACAAGAGGCTGATCCAAAACTTATCTTCGTGCCTTGGGTTAGCGAGTAATGGGACTACCACCAAGTTCTGCCTGGCCTCTTCCGAAAAGCCTGCAAGGTAAATGCACTTTGGAATTTGGTGGTTGACCTTCTCTTTAAGGTAAGGTTTCGTTTACGTCTGTGAACTGAGTCCTAAGGACTGGAACGGCATAAACAGATAGAAAGAAAGTAGTGAATAAACTTTAAAGCTTTGGGGGATGCCAGGAAATTGTGCTGAACTTAATTCCTCAGGAGAAGAAAAATAATTCTATAGCAAACAGCCACAACTATCTTGATTATATAGCTAGAAAAGAATGGATTCCTCATTGTCATTAAAATAAAATATGTACCTAATTTTTGGAAATAAAACCACCTATAAACAAGTGGGACGCGTGCACCCACACCCACAGATACACACACATACACACCCTTGCCTTACAGCTCCTTATTGTCTAAATCGGCCTGAGTGTTTTTCAGACTCCGTTCTCTCCCACTGGAAGTCTTCCCTGATCAATTTTAACATTCAGTGATTTTTTTTAAAGGTAAGATCAATATAAATAATCTCTCTAACATACACACAACAGAGATTGTGAAGAGTTTGCTGATTTGGCCCCAAGGGTTCTCCCCATGCACACTTTCTACCCTTGTACTGCTGTGGGGACCCGGGGCAGTGCTTGGGAGGACCGCAAGGCGAGACCTTGAAGAAGGGAGATGATTCTTTGGAAATGATCTACCTCGGTGAATTGTATATGGAAAATGATTTTTATAAGTAAGTGTCTTTTTTTTTTCCTTTGGTCAAGCATCTGAATCTCCTTTCTGTGTTTGCGAACTCTCTGCCACAGGAATCTTGCATCTTGGTGGCAGCACGCACCAGGCAGATGAAGGTAAGTGATGCCCTGGTAACAAAGGGCACTCCCTCCCCCCGCCCAGTCTTGGTGGTTTACGAAGGTTTCATTCCTGCCGTCGCTGCCTGTCCATCACGGGTTGGCTGTGGCTCCGCCCCACATCCTCCTCACTTCCTACACCCGGGCTGCCGCAGCAGCCCCAAGGGAAAGTACGGCGAAGCACACGCTGGCTCTGAATGCTTCTACTTGGAAGTGATCCACGCCATTTCTGCTCATATTTCACTGGCCAAAACAAACAACACAAATCGAGCCTGCTGTCAAAGAGGGAAGCATAATCCTTCCCTCAGGGAGGGGCACAACTACTTGGGGGCAAAGTATAGTTTTTGTAGGCAGAACCTTCCTTTCCACTGTAAAAGCTTGAAAAGACTACACTACCAGGGCTGACCTAAGACTGACCAGTCAGGTTCACCCACTTGGACTCACTGAATTGAAAGCAGGCTGTGCAAAGGAACAGGGCAATGGAGAGACCACTCTGGGGTCATAGTGAGCAGCAGTGTCCACTGCAGCCCGCGGTGCCGGCAATCACCCAGGTCCTCACTGTGATAGGATCTCGGTGTTTGCCTATTATTTAGCCTGTTGCATTCCTGTCTGCTTCCTGGGCTTAGTGATCCAGTCTTCCTAGCAATTCTGCCAGCCATCCAGTAGGAGCCAATATAATTTTTCTATATAAACAAGTCAAAGTCATTTTCTGTTGCTTTCAGTTAAGAACCTGATTTATATAGTAAGACTTTCAGCCAACCCAAACATCTCCTCAATTCAATTTCTGATCACCAGGTGATTGTTGCACCAGGGCCCCGTTACCTGTACACAGGTAAAAGTCTGTGTGCAGGGAAAGTATCGGGCAATTCACACCAAAAGATGTTGGATAGTAAATCCTGGGAGGGGCTCAGTCGAGGGTTCTGTGTTCTCATTAGATTGAGAGGCACTAGATATCAAATAAATTACTGTGGGAAAGACTGTTAGCAGGTGGGGCCCTGGGTAATATAAGGAAGCATACAAAAAAGCAGCGAGGCTTCTTCAGGCGACCAGATGTTCTGATTTGCTCAGGACGGTCCCAGGCTACTATTCCTGTGGATCTGTTCATGCCTATCAGGTATTTTTAGTGCCCTCATTCACTCTAAAATGCTCTAAAACGTGTCCTAGCTCAGACAGTACATTACGTGACCACGCCGCCTCTGACAGCAATGGTCCCGGACCAGAGTCGGAAGATGTGCGTTTCGGTCATAGCCTGGCACTAATGTGTGGGGCGGTCGGGAACCTTTCTGCCCCTTGGCTGCCTCACCTGGAAAGTCAGCGATTTCATTCAGGTTGGTGGCTGGCAAATTGTGTTCTAGTTTTCAAGACAGAATTTCAAAGTCCCCAGCAGGGCAGAAAGGAGGAGACCAAGTGGGGGAGGCCCTGCCACCCCAGGGCCCCTGCTTCTGTTTGCTCCGTGCCACGGGGCTGCACCTGACATTCTGTTTGGAAGAAGTGTTCTTATGGTAAGAAATAAACATACACACACAAAAACAATCATTGGCCTGGATAATCCCTCAGACACAGGAAGATTCCTACAACACTCCACGGCTGTGACTTCCACATCCTGCACCATGAGTTGGTCACGAAAGAAAGGGTGTCATTACGGGGTGGGGGGGGGCTCTTCATATCTCCGCTCTTTCCCTCATTTTAAAGTGACAAATGCCCAACCCCTCATTCTGTCAGTTAACAAGCTCCACAAAGTGATGCTGAGATTCACTTATTTATTAAACAAAACAGCCCACTTGCTTGCCTGCCTCTAATCTGTCCTCAACACATCCTGAGCTTTCCTGTCAGCCCCGACTCAGCTCCTGGGCCCCTAGTCCTCTCGAGGCCGTCCTTAGAGTCCAGCCCAAGCCCCCTCTCCAGGGAGGCTTCCCCCCGCCTCCGCAGCCCTCGGAGATGACGCCCGCCCTCCCTCGGGCTTCTGCACCTTGTTTGGCAATTAGTATATACCGCTCCGCACGCTACTGTCCTTCAGCTCTAAACACACGCTTTTCGATTCTGCTCTGGGACGCTGAGGCTAGAACTCTGCCAACCCCACTTCCTGCCAATTGGCTCCCTGGCACTTGTTGCCAAAAGTGGTCATTTCAGAGAGATTAGAAGGCAGGAGGTAGAGAGAAAGGGCTTGCTCCTTCCTGCACCCCTGCTATTCCTGTCAAAGTTGCCCCAGGCACTGGAGGTTGGTTCTGACCTCTGACTTTTTCCCTTTCCCCAGAACCAGCTTTATCGAACCATCTCAGAGGCGGCACAGGAGCCGGGCAATGCCGTCTCCGCACAGATGTGGATCCCAGGGCTTCCGGCCCCTCCCTCCGGAGGCTACACCCTGTGTGATTCTCAAGCTCCCAAGAGAAGAGGCACCACCGAGCCTCAGCTCCGCGGGCCGTCAGCCTGGGCTCCTGAGGTTCCAGTAGCGGGCACCCTTTCTCAGAGCTTGAAGCCAGTTCAACGGGGCCTCTCCTCTGATCTCTCTCGGTCGCCATAGGCCACCACCAACCCAAACCCTAGCAACCACTTATGTGTTCCCTGCCACTGCCTTTTTACCTTCCAGGGATTTCCATGTGAATAGAATCATACAGGGTGTGACCTCCTGCCACAGTTGTCTTATGTATGTCATCTATGTACACTGAAAACACCATCAGACAATACTATGTTTTGCTGCTTTCAAACCATCAGAAAATTAACAGGAGAAAAATAATGTGTTATATTTCCCCATGTAGTCACTTGTCCTTCATTCTCAAGGTTCCAACTTTCTTTTTGGTATCATTTCCCTCTTTCTAAAGAATTTCCTTCAGCTGCTCTTGGAACATGTATGCTAGGGGCAAAATGAGAATTCCTTCATCTGAGAATGTCTTTAATTTACTTAATTCCTTAAGAATATTTTTCCTAGGAATAAAAGAATATTTATTCCTTGAGAATAAAACTCCTGGTTTAGAACTTGGAGTTGGCAAACCCTTTCTTTCAGCACTTTTACCACGTTCCACTTCCTCTGGCTTTCTTGGCTTCTGATGAAAAAACACAGCCACTCCAATTGTTCTCCTCTACGTAATGCACCATGTTTTCCCGGGGATTTTCTTTTAGAGATTTTTCTTCTTTATCCGTAGAACCCAACGAGTTGATCATCTGTGCCTGGGTGTGCATTTCTTTGGCTTTATCTTGTTTGGTTTTACTGAGCCTCTTGAATCTGTAGGTTTGTGGCTTTTGTCAAATGTAGGAAATTTTTAGCCATTAGTTTTTCAAATACTTTTTCTACACTGAACTCTTTCTCCTCTACTTCTGGGCCTCCAGTAACACACATTAGATGTTCTGTTATTAATCCCACAGATCCCTGAGGCTCTGTTTAATTTTTTTCTCTCTGTTCAAATTGGGTGATCTCTGTGGACCTGTCTTCAAGTTCACTGACTTTTCTCTGTCATCCTCATTCTGCTATTGAACTGGTCCAGTGAATTTTTCATTTTAAGTATCTTATTTTTCAGTCCTAAAAGTTCCTTTTGGTTTTTTAGATCCTGTGTTTCCCATATGACACCTTTTAGCTTTCCATTCCTTTCAGGAGTATTTTCCCTTATTGTTGGAGCATTTAAATAATGCTTGTTCTTTAGTCTTTTTTGTGTAACAACACTTTGTCATCTTGGTAATGGCATCTATTGATTGTCTTTTCCCATGTGAAAGATTTTCATGGTTCTTCATAGGGTGAAAAAGTTGGGATTGTATCCTGACCATATCTTACCTCTTTTGCCATAGTTTGTTAGAAGTAAGTCCAGGTCACACTCAAGGACATGGTATGCGCCAGGATGTGGAAACTGGTACATAAGGATCATTGAGGACCATTTAGAAGTCTGCCTATTGCCTTCTGGTGGAAGGAACCCAAGTGCCCATCCACAGATGAATGGATACACAAAATGTGCCATACACACACACACACACACACACACACACACACACTAGAATCTTATTCAGTCTTAGAAAGGAAGGAAATTCTGACACATGCTGCAACATGGATGAACCTTAAGGACACTATGCTGTGTGACTGTGTGAAATAAGCCAGTCAGAAGAGGACAAATATTATATGATTCTGCTTAGATGAGTTACCTAAGTAGTGATGTTCATAGAGACTAAGTAGAATGTGGGGAAAGTGGGTGGGGGGGAATTAATGTTTAGCGGGGACAGAATTTCCATTGAGGAAGATGGAAAGTTCTGGAGATGGACGGTGGTGATGGTTGCACAATAATGTGAGTGCACTTAATGTCTCAGAACTGTACACTTAAAAATGGCCAAAATGGTACGTTTTTGTTTTGTATACTTTACCATAAAACAACCAAAGGTCTGCCTACCATGCATGTTATGAGATTCTGGATCTTGTTTAATTCCTATGGAGAATGTCAATATAGCTTTAATGGGCATTCAACTTAAGTGAGTACAGGCTGCAAGTTCCAACCAGCCTCCTGTGGGTCTTTGTTCCAGTGTCAGTTAGTTTTCAAAACCCTTGAAGCACTATTTGGATTAGTCCCATGTGTGCACCACCCAGTACCTAGTCTATGCTGTGTAAGGTCAAATTCATGTACACGCACTTTAGGGGTAAGCCAGGAATTCATCATTTTTCCTTCTCCATGTCCTCTCTGGAACTTTCCAGCATCACCCCTTCAATCTCTGGCCAGAAATCCTGTGCTCTGCAGTTCACCTCCAGGACCAAGCAGTGGAAGGACAGATAGACACAAAAAGCAAAAAGGTTTCCTTACCCTCAGGACAGCAGCTCCTCCAGCAGGATGGATGACTTCCTGCCCACAGCGTCTGGGCGCCTGAGTCCCACTGCAGCTGCTGCTCCTCTGGCTGCAGATTGGTTGGGTTTGAGACAGGCTTGAGAAAATGCAGGAGAAGAAAGATTAGGGAATTTCTCCCACTCTTGCCAAGCATTCACTGTTTTCTTCCCCCCTCCTTGACTAGAAGGCCCTGGAGACTTCTGTCCTGCCCTGATGCCCATTCACGGGTTTCGGGTTTCAGTGAGTTCAGGCCAGCTGGGACATCCTGCAGGTGAAAAATGGCGAAGCAAGCCCATTTTGGTGGTACTTTGAATCCTGGTTTTCTTTCTCAAAGCTTTGGTTACTATTTGCTTTTCAGAGCCCTCAAAGAGCTGATCCAGGCCTTCTTTCCAGGCATGACAGCACCTCCTCCTGAGGCCCACTTTGACTTCTGCATTTAACAAAGGGCTCCATCCACCCACCCACACCCATTCCTTAGCCTCTCACCCATTTACTCTGTTAATGTGCACTAGTCACCTACTAAGTACCACAAGCTAGGAGGGCTAGAGAATCAGCCCATCTTCAAGGGGTGTTTGGTGTAGAGCACAATTCCCACATGAGACACAGCTTCCTGGATTTCACTGCTGTCCCGGCTTAGCCCCTCTCTGTTCGCATAGATGTATGAAAAGTGAGTGGGCTTTGTTTCCTCCTTGAAAAGGCAGCCTGCATATGAGGCTGAGACATCCTCACACGTGAGCTCTGTGGGTGAGGCTGAGGGCTTCAGGAATCATATTCTCAAACACAGGTCTGTGGTTTTGGAAAGAATGGAGAGCATAAAGCACTACATCTTGCAAGATTACTTTCTGCTGAAGACCAATTGATACAACATCTGAAAATAATCAAATAAGTGTCTTGTTTTTAGCCTGCAAATGACTTTGTGAAACTTTGGAGGAAAATCCTCCACTTAAAAAAATTAGAAAAATTGAAATCGAGATCACAGGGAAGAACAAAGATGGGGAATTATGGGAGTGCTTTGAATTGTTAATAGCATTTATATCTATAAAAATGAATCTCTCTTAAAAACCTGGAAGAGGCCTAATAATTTAAAATCACTTCACATGGCACATGCTCCAAACCCAGATAACCTCCAAATTCAATAGCTCCTGACCATTTTTCGGAGCATTCCCAAAACTTAAAGTTGCTACATGATGCACAGAACTCTGGATTTAAAATTATTGAAGCCTTTGATTTTTTTTTTCCCCTATATAAGCTCTTACATTTGGAATGAAGTCAAGGTACAGTCTAACCCCAGAGGATCAAAATATATTGAACTGATTTTTTTTTTTAATGGTATCAGCCAAGAAAACAGAAATTGAACTGAACCTTATCATGAGAAGAGAAAGAAGGGCAAAGAAAAGGCTGAAGGTGGCGTGTGTAAAAGCCTCAAAGCCGAAGGAGAGGCAGCTCCTGCAGAAGAAAAAGTCTGCTGGCCAAGGTAAGTCAAGTGAAGCAGGTTAGTGAGGATAATCCAAGGCGGATTAAATGAAGCACCATCAAGATCCAGGCTCAGGTGAGGAGAGTCTGAAGTGAAGAGAGTCTCCTCTCTGGCGTCAGTGGTTAAGGGGTGACTTAGAGTTCCTACAGCAGTTCATTCATATACAAGTCAAGTGTGGCTAATACCCAGTGTGGATGACAGACAGTTGTATTTTATATGTGAAGTTCTGTTTTCTAATGATGCATTGGAGCCTTATTTTTTACAGCTGTCCTTGTCTTAATCCTTTGCTTTTTTTCTCCCCGGGGGTGGAATGGTTTCTAGTTACATATCAGCATATTAAGCAGCGTGTCACCCATCAGGCAGCACACGGCTTCTGATGGTGACGGCATTTGGGTCACCGCTAGTCCTCTGGCAGGACGAGTGCTCCTGGGAACTGCTCGGCGAACTACCTCAGGCGATGAGACGCAGCAGCGCAGGTTCGGGGCACACGCTAGAGATCTAACCAAGTGCCCTTTGCGAACAGCAGCTCAATGAGGATTCCTGCCGTGCGGCAAAACGCTTGGAAAGTTACTATGCGCTGGCACCACTGGGCCTGGGGTCGGCATGCTGAAACCGACTCATTATGCTCCTACCATGCCAACTTGGTGCAATTAGTCGAACACGATGATTTCTGTAAGCCATATGTTGATCTTTAGGGGAGGAAAGGCTTCATATGCCTGATGGCTCTGAGGTCTGACTGGCATGTCCCAGCTTCGAGCAAATTTCTATAAATCAAGGTAACACACACAGCAATCAGAGAGGAGGTAGGGCTGGCGAGCCCGGAAAGAAGCAGAACCCGTAGAGCAGGGCCGTGTACTTGTTGACTGTTGGTTTTCTTCCTTCTTTGCGAGGAAGGTCGCAGAGAAAGGTCAAGGGAGCTCCCCTGTGTGCATGGCTGTCCCTCCCTTCCCCCCTCCACCACAACATAAAATCAACGTAAGGACCTAGAACAGTAAGTTATGTTCCAGGGCTGCGTGGCCTCTATTCCCATTGGAGACCTATCAATGTGAACTAGCACTGTTGGGAAATCTCTTCAGCTAGCCCTGCTAATCAATACCTCTGTTCATTATATGTCTCTGATGAATATGGGTAATGATTGGGTGCCCGAGAGTCAGGTGACTAAAAATAACTGCGTCTTCCTGAGGATCGATAGGTTCTCCCCCAGTGTTACTTCAGGCAATCCAATATTCTCAGCCGCCCCTCCCGAGCCCCCAACAAGATCCTCTCCGGTCTTCGCTGATAGATCAGCTTTATTCTCAGAGCAGCTTTATTAAATTAGTGACACTTAATCTAGTGTCATGTTGTCAACTGACAGAGGGCAAACCAGCAGCCAGCAAGTCTTCCAGTGGCTCAGGACGGCAACTGGCAGCCGCCCCGGCGGCGCCGATTAGCCTTGTGCCAGAGCTGTCTTCCTGGGCGCCTCTTTGCTAAACAGGAGTGCTTCCACCATTTAATAACATTTAAAGCAACTTTTTTTTTTTTTAAGAAGAAGGAGCTGTTTGAGGGGGAATTCTTGCCAATTACAGACGTGTTATGACAGATGAAAAGATCATAATTATGCTTGGATTCCCTGCAGGAGTGCGTTAACATATCCGTGACATTTAATAACCACATGCCTCAATGGAGGTTGGCTTCTCCAAAGTTGTTTAACCTTTCGTTTCTTCACCCTCACCCCAAAACCCACATATGGGTGCTCAAAGGAAATCCGGGAGGGAGACCCCATCATGGCTCGTGGCCGGCCCCCCTGCTGCCTTGGGAGGGACGCCCAGTCAGTGGTCTCTGAAACCGGGTGACCAGCTCTTCACTGTGGGCCTGACGACAGCCAGATGGGCATGCGCAGTCTGACCAGCCCCTTGCTGGCCAGAGGCCTAGAGCCAGGGGGCTGCCGGAGCATGTGGGAGCTCATTTCCCTGGTTACAGGCCAAGGGAAATTGGTGATATGGGTGGGACAAGCCAGGGCGAGAGGCTAATCGAGGGATGGAGAAGAGAAAATACTAAATTGGAGACTCCAGTAGAAGTTACAGTCTGGGTTAGCCTAATTTTTGGCTAGGATTGGTGTAAGGCGGGGAGGTATTATCAAACAGTACAAGTCAAAAGCACCCTTTATATGCTTCTTCTCATTGTCCCTCAAGCAATATGGCAGGAGGAGGAAATGTCGCTGACTATGACATCTTTCCTACTGCTAGTTTTATGTCTAGATTGTAACAAGCACAATCTGTAGAAAACCACTGCTAAGGGAATATACAGTGAAACACAGCATTTAGTCTGAAAAAATGTACAGTCATCATCCTGTTGGCTGCTGTCCATAAATTTCAGAGGGCGGGGGAGGGCAGAACATGTTGCAGAAAGCTAAGGTGGGAAGGTACCTGAGGTCTTCTTTTCCTCAAAAGAGCTCAGCTAAAGGGCTTTCGGGAAAAGGAATTCTGGAGAGACACAGAAAAGTCATCCCCTAAGGGACAGCTTTGGTGAGGAAAGACTCAGGTCAGGGTTTGCTGGGCTCCCTATTGGGACTGGCTAGGATCTTTGTAGCTCTGTCTCAGCTTTGCTAAGAGAAGTTTGATCTTCCTAAGAAGTGTGTTAAATAATACCAGGATCCAGTCAAACATGAGCTCGACTCTGAGTTATCCAGCCAGTGTGCTTTTAAACAGGATGAATGACAATGTGGGCCAAAGTGCTACTTGGTGTATTTTGTAAAGGTCTCTTGGAGTTTGCTGAGGTTTCTTCGAATCAAGAAAGTACGAAGAGATCAGTGACTGATAAATCTTTACTATAAAAATTGTACAAGAATTCTGATACAAATTACAAGAGGTATTTGGACAAAATATGAATAAAATTCCATTTACATCCCCCAAACCCTTATGCATTTTATGCAAAAGACATATTGTAGACAGTTATAGTACAGAAAATACAACAGAGAAAATTGCAAATAAAACATGTTAATTCCCTTAGACTACTAGTAAAAACAAACCAGAAGGCAAAACAAAACAAAACAAAACCCAAACCCTTGTTGAAGGTACATACAGTATTTATGAAGCTACCAACATCACGGTTATTAGCTCAGGGTGATGCAAGCTGTCCCTGTCCCTTGATGCAGCTACTGTTTGTAGTGCAGACTTTGGTTCTGTGACCGGCCCAGCGGAGGAGACTGGTTTGATGCAGATGGAAACAAACTAAATGACAAAAAGCATAAATCCCCCAAACTTGGGGGCAGGGAGAGGATATATCTTGGTGAAAAATTCCTTTTCCTCAAGATATTTCAATTCCCTTTGGCCACTTTTGCTGTCAAATAGGCAGGTTGAGTCAAATGTTTTTGATATTAATACACACCAGTGGTTTGGGGTGGATAAGAAAGTTATGTGCTCTTCCAGCTACAGGAGGGATCCCGCTAGTTCTAAAAGGACTAGTCTGCGATCAGGCGTGGAGAACAGAGAGCTTTCTCCCCCCAGAGCTCCAGCTTGCCTCCACCTTTGAGGGAAGGCCCAGGTGGCCTCAGATTAAAGTCTTCTCCTGGTTTCTCAGCCTCCCTCATGTACTCAGATTGAGCGACCCTGCACTTTTCATACTGGCACTGGTAGGAAAATGGTAAGATTTCTCTGCAAGGCAGCTGAACCAAAGTTTGCACAGGCAAGTGAGTGCACCATATATTATAAATCTTAGATAGTCACATCAGGTTAATATATAATACTGGAACATCTCATTTACTTAATTCACCTTATGTAAACCCTGGACAGGGTAGAACACACAAATGTTTCCAAAGTGATCAGAATCAGGATGGAGGGAGGAGTGTTCTACCTTCCACTTAAGAAAAGATATTTTTTAAGGGGGGGGGTGAGATCAGAAGAGCAAAGAGTGGGAGTTGAAAGATAATGGAAAAGGGGAGATTAAGTAAGATAGGCAATGAGAGCAATGCATTACTCTGTACAAAGACATGCAAAAACACTCCAAATTGAGTACTAGATGAAAAAAAATAAACCATCAACCTTGGTTTATACATCTCAAGTGAACCTATTAACTCAGCACATTGTCTGGGAGTTCAGAAGCATCACACCTCATGAATCAGCGCTTTCACGGCCCAGATTCACAGGTGGGGCAGGCTGCTGGTCTCCCGGCCCGAAAGGCAGGCAGCGGGGCTCCCGCTGACCCTGTGCCTGGGCCTGTCACCTTGCAGGGCCACCCCCGGGAGGGCTGGGGTTTTCTTCCCCTCGTTTGGGAAACATGTGCAGGACCAGGTGAGCAGAACTCCCACACACCCAGGGGCTCCCCAGAGTCACCTCTCAATCCTTGCATTCCAGAACAGAAGTGGGCAGAGCCGGTTAATAATCAATTGATTTGCCATCTTCATTGTGCATTATTTCGACATCACATTTGGCAACAGGAAGCCTTATAAAGTCTCGGGAATAACACTTAGATAATCTCTGTCATTAAGAAATATATTTTAATACTATCTACTCTCCTTTTTGTTAAAATACCATTTTCTGCTCTTCCTTCCCTTCGAAAGATTCTTTTTTTTTTTAAATGAAGTTTAAAAAAAGCATTAAAAAAATTAGAAATGTCCTTAAGCATCCCTGTTATTTCAAGGAGGGAAAACGCTAATGTTAATTAGCAGAGTCTGTGCAATTTTGGCAACAGTTTTAAAAGAAGATTCTGTTAAGATGTTTGATAAATGATTGTAATATATATGTACTGGGGGAACTTAAAAAACCTAAGGCCAACTGCTTTTTCTCTGACCCCAAGAATCCTTTTCTCTAAGTGTTGTTCTTTCCAGTCTTCAGACTGCTTAATGAAATTTCTTAGCACAAGTTTGTCAACATAGACCTGATAACTTGTCTATCTCTAAATCTGCTTTTCTTTCTCAAAGTGCACATCAAAAATGACATTTGCATGTATGATTTGGTTGACAAATATTTTGAAATGTGACTGTTCATAGCAGGGGTAACACCTGTCAGATCTGCCATTGGAGGTTGGAAGGAAGTTTCCTAAGTAACGTGCAAACAGACCTTTCACTTCATTTAGTCACTTGCTAGTCACTTTTCAACCATCATTTAAATAATTCAATATATAAACATAGCAGCCAATACCTACACATTATTTGGGCTCAAGGTATTTTGGAATATAATGTTTTCATATTTTCATCCTTTGTACCTTTTGTCCCCTTATCACTTGATTTCATAAAGCTTTCTGTACTTGGACTTAGCCAAATTCTCCCAAACTGGAGAATGGATCTTTTACGTGTATGATAGTCCCTGTTTTAGTGATTAAAGTAAAAAGCCTCAGGCTTTCTTGTTTTCTTTCAGATTGTCAGTTCAGTTTAACAAAATGAAAGTTAATCTGTCGTGTCACACTATGGATTTGAAGGTTGTCATTTTGAGATACGTGTGTACATTTAGACTAATAATTGGATGCCAAGGGTTAAAAAAAAAGATAAAAAACCTCACACCTTTTTGACCACCATGCACAACCAATTTGTTTGTAGCGTGTGTTGTTTACAGGGAAGGAAATATTAATGCTTTCCTTACAGAATATGGGGCAATCTATTCTGCTTAGGCCACTGACTTGTGGGAAATTTTGCTCTGATTCTAGGGCCACACCCAGTACTGTCAAAATGGATGGGCCTGGAACTGCAGTGCTTAATTTTCCAAAGACACAAAGAATGCTGTCACAGCCAGGGTCTCTCTACTGACCCTTTAAGAAGTCATCTTGTTACTGTCCACTTAATAGCTGGAAAGGATGCCTCGAGGCAGCTCTGGGCTTACGAAAGGCCTGGGTTAGTAGGTGAGTGGCTGTGCTGTGTGCTGGGAGGGGAAGAGGAGGAAGAAAGCAGAGGGGCAACAGTGGCAGGGGAGGGATGGGGAGAGAGACTGACAGGGAATGTGTGTGTACATCAGGGAACTCAGTGGGAAAGCCGAGCCCTTGTACTCAATTTCCCCTTCACAAGGGATAAACAGGCAATTACGCATCCTTTTATATTTGATGGCCAAGTGCTGAACTGAAAAGCACACTATTAGTTTGTGTCCCTTCAGGGCCAGGGCAATAAGTAGCCGGGAGAGCTGGGGCTGAGGAGGAGAGGGTGTTGTCTGCTGTTAGTGTGACAGTCTTGTCAGCGGCATTCACATTACTGGAAGGTAATAAAGTGACAAGGAAGTTATTAGAAAGATAGGAGGTGAAATTGAACTGAAGCTTCTCGCTGCTCAGCCCCTGCTTTTCCCTTTCCTCTTTTGTCATGGGCCACTATTTGTTACGAACTGGGCCTTGTCTTGATACTCCATATAAAAAAAGATTCCTTTTTTCTTTGCCACTAAAGGTCAGATGAATTTACAACGACACTTTAGAGGAGAACAAAGATAGTTTTATGACAAAAATAGTATGTTGCTTCAAAAATATATATAGCATTGTAATGAACAAATAATGCTGATCCAATTCCGTGTACTTGTAAAAATCCCTGGTTTTTCTAACCCTGTTATTAGGCATTTGAATTGTTCAACAAATGCCAAAAAGACAGTATTTGATATCCAGTTATCGCCAAATGATCATAAACATCATTTTGTGAAAGATGTGGGGAAATGATGGAATGGAGGGACCCAGGAAGGATGGTTTTTGGGTGAGAGTGATGGCAGATTGAGTCACTGCTCAGTTTTACAGCTGGATTTTCATAATGCAAATTGGAAGTTACTATGAAGGGTGAGCAACTCTCCATCTATAGGACATAATGGAAATGAATCTGGGACACATCAGTTATGGCCTTAATACTAACATGAGCAAGACTACCACACATGGTTTAGCTTTGAGGAAAGATATGAAAGCAGAAAAGTAACTTCTATGCTTCATGGGAAGGTCAATGAGCTCACACTTCCATCGGGGTCTTAGGCAGGCAGTATGACAATCACGGAGTCAAGGCCAAGCAGAAACAATGACGGAGAAAGCACAGATGCACGCTGACTGCCATTCACTTCTACTCCACTCGGCAGTTAGAGCTCGGCTTGGCCACCGGCCTTTTCCGTAGCCTAGGTGACCCATCACATCTGTTCCTGAAGGGAAGCCAGCCAGCATCACTTCCCACTCAAAAAAAAGGGGGAAAAAAAAGAAAAAAAAAAACCCAGCTACCCTTGCCGGCTCTGCTCACCCACATGGAGCCTCAGCCGCTCAGTGTGGCTGTCCCTGCATCTCCCCGTGGGCTCCGCTGGGGGCCAGGGCCGCGCTGGCCTGGGGGAGCTCTGCAGGGCGCTTCGCCTGACATGCTCGCCCACTGCCAGGCACAACAGCACCAGACTGTTCTTTTGAAAACGCACTTCCAGTGCATTCCCTATTTTCTCTTCTGGCTACCCCAAACTCAGGAAGGTACCAACACTCTACTCAGTATCTCTTACTTTGCTTTTGTTAAAACTGTGATTCCCTCTAGTCTTTTTGGCACCTGCCTTTTATTGACCTACTTAGTCATTTAGACATCTCCCTTAAGAAACACAGAAAGAGAGGGAAAACCAACATTCTCTAATTTAGGGGAGTATAAGTGACTTTTTTAAAAATGAAATTTGTTAATTTTAAAAAGAAGTTCTTAAGGAGTGTGTCCATAGGATGAAAGTTTCTTCTGGATGATTTGGTTCTTTATGATAGCAGATGTAGCATGTCTCATTATAGTTGAATTTTATTTACTCTGTCAGTCAATCTGAGCCAACAGTAACAGAACAAGTACAAGTTTAGGGCTGCTCAGGTCAACTGTTAGCAGTCAGCAGCATGTCCATCTCGATCTGGTTACTGGCTTCTTTATGCTTTAATCGCCAAGGGCCCCCATTCTCTTTTGCTTGGCACACATCTGGGGCATGAACATAGGTAAGGGGAACAAAAGATCATTTTTTATTTGGTAGAAACCTAGTGCGTGGTTTCTCCCGAGTAAAATGAGCAGATGCCTCTGGAACAGTCCCCTCCTGATGTAGTCAAAGCTTTTTAAAGAAAAAAAAAATGTATACACTAATAAGGCTGTTAACCAGTTTAGTGCCTTTCTCCTCTTACTGGAAGGGCCTGGAAATGCAAGACCAAAGAAATCACACTACAAGGACAGTGGTACCATTGTGCTAAAAACGTTTTCAAAAAAGATGTTTGTCATGTTGAGAAGGAAAACATGAATACTTTTAAAACCTGAAAAGGCATCAGGCTGAACTGGGCAGCTGGACAGACATCTGAACTGTGCTACCTTGGGTCGGCTTATTTCAATACAATTAACAGCAGAACAAAGAACGCCAAGCTTGTTATCACATTTTAAAAACCAAGTTACTTATTGCCTATCCTTTCTCTTGCTGTCGTCCCCTCCACAGCATGCAGATATTCCCTAAAGTGGACTACGCCTCTCTGATATTTACAAAGACATAGGTAAAAATGATCAAAACAGTTAAGTTCCGATATCACCTAGTGAACATGCACATTAATAAAACTGCCTAATTTTGTACCTGTGACAAAACTGGTTAAAATCAAATGGGAAAAAGCTGGTTGAAAAACCTACATCACTACTCATTTTCAGCCAGCATGGAATGGATGCAGCTAGAGAGAAACTGTTTCACAAAAGGAAGCTCCTATGAAAAAAATAAATGAGTAGGAATGGGCAAAGGTGAAGGTTTCAATGATTAAAATGCTGATCTCTTATCCTCCCCGTTTGCAAGTAAGCCTTGGGGTCACCATCTTAACTAGATTTATAGTTAAATCAAAACACTGCATGCAGACACACTCCCAAGAACAAGCACCACTTTGGGGCAGAAGCATTGTACATTTCACGATTTTACATCATATGTACCACTTCCACCCACTCCCCCTGTCCCTTTTAAGCAAACAGGCTTTATATTGGAAAATATCGTTCACCCAATTAGAAGGCCAATCACCGTTCCATGGGGGCTCTTGAGCAGCAGTAGCGAATAGGGGAGATACTTCAGAGGGTGCCTTGTCTGGGACTCATTGCCATTTCTCTGACAAAACCCAGGTGGACACGTTCAGGTTTCCAAGCAAGGAAAATTCTACTTGAGACTCTCATTACTTCTGGACTTGTTTGAACCGGCTATCCATATTAGCCTGGTCTGTGGCAAGTACCAAACATTTGTTCTAAGCCTGGTTCATCTGCTGTGACCTGCTGACAGCTATGTAATTCACTCACTTAGGCTATTTGACCTTTTAGTTTATGTTAATTAAACAAACTAAACACTGATTCTGTACAAGAGGAGTTCTAATATCTCAACTAAGAGTGTAATGTTAAAAACTTGCTGAAATAAAAATGTGTTTTCATAAAACTAGGTGTTATTCAGTCTACCCACGCTCCAAAAGCTAGTGTTTCTATAATCTTTTTGGGCTGCTAAAAATATGTTTCCCACCCTCTTTGCATTGAATTGGTTAAGGGGGCAACAGCGCAACACAGAGAATGCTAAGAGGACGAAAATGTTTGCAAACAAACTTTCATTATTCTAGTTCAATCTTTCACAAACATACTGTACAGAGTCTTATATGGTATAAAACAAAGAAAACATCTTTGTCTATCCCATTTAACACAACACCAAAATAAAGCAATTAAGACTTTGGGGAATTCAAAGGTAACAAGAAAACAAAAATGGTTATTACTAATTCCTCAGCTTTTTACCGTAAACATTTGTCATTTAACAGACGTAGTGTTTGATATGGTTTCTTTTCTACGGCAAATACTTTTGGCCTTTCCTCATGTAGAACAAGGAATTAAATGAACCCCATAGCATCTTCTGAAGGAGATGAAACGGTAAAGCTCCTAGACACATCTAGCTTATCTTTAAGACTCTATTGTTTCTGAAATTTTCACAAAAATACTGAATCCTCAACTTACTGATGCTTACTTTTGGAAACAATAAATACTGTGAGGTACAATAAATCCTACAGGAATAATAACAACAGAAACATATTAACAGTTTCCTTTGGCAAATTTAACGGAACTGAATGCTGATGTGAACATAGAAAAAATAATTACAAAACATCATGAGAAATGGAAATGACACGAAAGGTTAAAACACGGGGCATTTCTAACTTTCAGACTGCTGAGAGAAATGTTTGAGGCCATTAACAACAGAAAAGAAATATACTCTCTTTAAATTCTTGTGTACTGTTTGACAAAGTATTCCTTGTTTATCTTTTTTCCACTCTACTTAAAAAAAAAAAGAAGAAAAAGAAAAAAAAAAGGACAACAAAACACAGTCTGCGACGCAGCCTAATAGTTTTGGCTGCAGACTGAACTTGAGTAAATATCATCATTTAGTCAGTATGTTGTGGTAGCTGAGGCTGCCGCTGTGGTTAACCAGCTCAGGCAACATGTGTAAACATCGGAAACAAAACAAAACAAAACAAAAAAGGTTTGGAGCATCGTCTCCCCCACCCTCACTCTCAATTGCTTGGTTTCAGGCTTACTTTCCTTTCTCTCTGACAAACTGTGTGGGGAAACACAAAATACTGCAGAGGGAGAGATCCTATTTTCAACCCCCCTTCTGGCTTTTCAGAACAAAGTATAGCTCAATTCAAGTTCAGCACATGTCTTCAGAGCTTCCAAGTCCTGCTGCTGTTAAACGCCCTTTGATTTTGTCTATCGGAAAGGCCCGAATCACAGACTCCTGCAGAACTTGCCACAAATCAGCCAGCCACACAACAGACCAACCCAGTTCAGACCTTTTCTTCCTTTTTAAAGGCTAAGGGTTAGGTCCTTGGAAATGAATAGTCAACACTTTTACTGTACTCAGCTTTGTCCCAAAGCTGAAGAATTTGGGCTTTTTGTATCCTGAAATATTATCCTGCCTCTAAAGAATAAATGCCTTGACTGTTTCACACCATGTAATTTTGTTTTCCTTTTCTGTAACTTAACATATAAGCAAGGAGGATGCAATGTTGATTCTAATAACATTCGGCACTTGAAAGAATCATCAAGTGTTTTTTTTTTTTAAAGCGGTTTTCTGGTGGCCGACAAATTGGCCTGTGGTTATGCTGAGTGACTAACTGTATTTTCTTTTCTGGAAACTTGTGCAAAGTTGGCAGTTTTGTGTTAACACTAATACTTTTGTTTGGCATTTGTGCCCTATACTGACCAGACCATTTTTATACAAGTGAATTTTTTTAAAAAGACCCTTACAGAAGTATGGCAATAGTTTAAGGATAAAAAAGAAGCATGGATATTACACATCCCCTTGTAGTGTATGAAAAAAAGTGCATGACTGGATTTATGTACTAGTACAGGACATTTAAAAAATCAGATCTGTGCTGTAAAGCATGCCAGCACCTCTTTATCACTATATCTAGCAGGTAGTAAAAACAAGACCATGTTTTTAAAAAAAAATGTGCATTAATGCTAACATAAATGAACAGAGCTAGCCAGCAAACTAATTTTTTCCTGCATATCTAACAGCTGGATGTAACTGTAAAAATTAAACAAAAGAGTTAAACAACCATCAATACAACTGTTTTACATCATTGGCCTCTCAAGGCTAAATATTTACAGGTGAATCTGCCATGCTTTAATTGAAGACTCTCTCAAAACCTTAAAGTTCACAAAAGACAACTATAAGAAGTTCCTTTTTTGTTTCTTTTCTCTCTTTTTTTCCCTTTTATTATTTTTTTTTTGCAGGCAACAGTCATGGGTATAACAAATTGTCTCTTTGGAGAGGACCAAGAATTATTATTCTGTCAAAATTTGGGCTAGTTGCATACTTTACGTATGTGTGTGTATGTGTGTTTAAAGGGTATTTTGTTTTCACCTCCAAATTAAAGATCCCACCCCTTTCCCAAAACTTTAAAGGAAAAAAAACAACTTCAAAAGCACCTAGTGTTTATCTTTTTATATCTAAAGAAAAGAAAACGTGCACGTGTGTGTATATATATGTAGACCCAGGGGCATACATGTATACACACATGCACACACACACACACACACACACCCAAGTACACAAACACACACTGACTATGGCAGTTCAAATATGTAGGCCATCTGGTGAGAGCTGGCATTTGTGGCGTCCATTCTGAGACTAATCTACTGAAGTGAAGGGCATGTTTTTGTGGAGATTAGGGTTCTGACTGTGCCGATTTCGGCTTCGCACAGAGGAGAACATCATGTTGCAACCGGGGACTTTGCACTTGTGCATTTCTCGCAAATGCACAGTTTTGTAGTGCACTCTCAGGGTCCCCTTGTTGCTGTACATTTTGTGGCAAATGTTGCACATGATCCCACCATGGCTCCCAGAAAAGCTGTTGAACATCAGGGCTCCTGAAACTTCAGCCCCTAGGCCTCCAGGGAGGGCAGGAGCCTCGGCCTTGTGTGCCGACTCCCCACTGTCACTCGCCCCATCAATGTCGTCGAGAAGAATCCCCTCATCACTGCCTGCGTCGGATTCCCGGGAGGAATGGATGCTGCTACTGGACTGGAGGCTGGAGGTGGTGCTCAGGTCAAGGACCATGTAGTCCTCTGCCATGCCCCTCCCATACCCGTTCAGGTGAGAGTCTTCAGTCCCTGCAGGAGAGGAGGCGTCTTCCCTGACGTCGAGCCCCATGGGGTGCTGGGCACCATAGATCTTCATCAAAAATTCATCCCGGAGGTCCTTGCTAAGGGAGGGCTGCGAAGAGTCCAGGCCTATGTCATCAAGTTCTTTGGTCAACAGTTTACGGTGCAGATTTATGTTGGCACTGTGTCTAGGAAAACAAGAGGGAAGGGGGGTGGATATATGGGGAGTGGGGAGGGGTGAGAAAAAGGAGAGCATTTTAAAATTGATTCAGCTTTCACTAGGCATCAAATAAGCACATTCACTGCTAATTACACCACTATAAAAGCAAACATTTCCCTATATCAGGATTTGGGAATAAGTGTTGGTGGGGAGTGCAATAAGGGGAGCTTTTAATTAACATAATTTTTATAAGAGCAAATTTCTTCAATGGTGGGATGAAAGCAAATCCACACACCTTTTTCTCAGTGACGGTTCCATTAGCTTTACTAACAGAACAGCTGCTGCAGGGAATCTCCCAGCAGAGACTGCAGACTGCACATCAAATAGGATAAAAGAAAGGAAACTTCCTGCTCATCTAAAACTGAGTAATTTGAATTTACCTAAAAACATAACCCCAAAAGCCTCCTTTTCTTCTATAGCACTTTATGGGTATAGAAAGGGTACATTTTTAAAAAAAGTAAATGGTCTAGATAATTTAGGTTTAACTTCAAAACATAATGAAATCTTCCCCCTCACATTCCTGCACATGAAGTTCGTGGCAGGAAAAATCTTAGCCTAACAGATTAGCAATTTGAAAATACACACTGTCTTTAACATAAGTCCCCTTTCATCAAATAATCTGGGATCTCAGGTAACTACAATAGTAAATTACATTTATTTTCAGAAGCTGCTACATTTAAGAGTTGAAAACATTTTCATCCAATAATTCAACTTTTAAAATCTAATTTTTTAAAATGAAAGCTGCAAAACAGAAATTGGTTTTATAAATAAATCCCACCCACCCTTAAAAAAAAATCACACTTAACAACAGAAAAAAACCCCAAGGTGACAAAAACAAAACAAACAAAAAAAATACCACACAATAAATACAAAAAAAAAAAATCAAGCTCTGTAATAATAACATACAGTTCCTCTGTTTTAACAACTGGAATCCGCACTTCTTAGACAAGCAAAACTTTTACTCACTGAGTGCTTTGCTTGTGCAAAAAAAGACAGGATTTGTCCCGAGCATCCAAACGGATGTCATGGTTTACAAAGCCTGATGTGACATTATCTATCTGAAAACATTGCCTTTGCATTTACCCCCCCCCCCCACCGCCCCCATTCATTGTTAAAGTGCCCTTGGGCATATACCTCTCTCCACCGCACAGGCTCATGTGTTCGGCAAAGACCTAAACTGGAGGCTATCCTTCCAAAAAGTACACCAATAAACAAATATGCAGATGCATAAAAGCTTCTCTGGAATGGCAGAAGCTGTACATCTTGGAGAGGTAATTGTGATTATAGAAATGACCTAGAACGGCCAGTAAAAAGTTCGAGAGACCTCCCAATTATAATTAAAAAGTATGGAAGACCAAAATGAGTCACTCCACTTGGTGACAGGCATGGCTACTATTTCTTGGAGATGGTTGAGAGGTATGTGCCTCAGAGACAAGAAAGATGGGAAAGACTTCTCCACCTTTCCACACAAGACAATATATAGCACTCCGGGTTGGAAGGGGCAGAGGGGCGATAGCCCTCTCTGCACTGCACTTAGGAAGGCTGAGCTTACCTTGTGATAATAAGATCAGCTTTCTAATCTTTTGCTAAATCGATCACAAAAGAAAGCAAGAATGAGAGACAGAGAGAGAAAAAGAGAGAGAAAGAGAGAGAGAGAAAACAAATTCACATTCTAGACATCTGGTTAAAAAAAACTTAAACAATAAATAGGGATTTTAAATGTTCTGATCACAAAATCATTTTCTGTCATAAGCGATCATTTCATATGCTGTCTTGATGATTTTCACATCAGCTGCATAATCCAAAAATCATAAACCAAATTAAGATAAACCAAATTCATAGCATCATCCATAAATGTGTTCTACACAGATGCATGCAGTGCAGATACGTGAGTGATAAACAGAAGTTGTCCCCACGGCCCCTGTGCTGACACCGCCGCTCCCTATTTCCTCGGTGTCAGATGGCAGATGACTCCAAGTGCAGGCTGCTAAGCGGAGTGCAGGAAATGCCTACTGTGAAGTCTTTACCCTGACATGTGGGTATGACACCATCAGAGTTATTACAAGAATGTGGAAATAGAGTTAGACTATGTGCTACTACTCCTTAAAAAACAATTTGCCAACCGTAAGCAACTCACAAAATCCTACACCTCTGTGCATTATTTTTAACATCCTCCCCCCTTTCTTAATTTCACAAGCACACAATCTGTGACAGCTGTAATCCAGAACTCTGTGTTGTGCTGCTTCTCACACATCTGCAGTTACCACTTCCTAGATTCACTGTTGAGAAAACGGCAGCCAGACACACAGCAGTCACATCAAGACACAGCGAACAAGAATAAATTAACATTGACAAAAGGACACCCTAATCACTGAGATGCACTCATCTTTCCTAAGATGACTTGTGAAATTATACATCTTCACCGATATGTTACCAGGAAGAGATGTTTCTCTTCATTTCTCACTTACAGCCATAGAAATCTGTAATCTAATTAGATGATGTACCAGCCCTCAATATCTGTCAACCAAACGATGTGCAGAAATGTGCAGACCAGCTCTGGCACTCTGTTCAACAGTGTCCCTTTTCCGCTGTCAGCAGTACTGTTGGCCTCTGCTAATATAATTACATTGACTTTTATTCAATTAAGTGCCATCCTTCGCTTAAAAAAAAAAGCTACTTTATCAATTGATTCAGGTGTAATGCAATAATAAAGATGAACTCATGGCAGTGCATTAGCTCTGCTGTTCATAACTTCAGTACATGGGTTCATTCACGGTAGTCGATTTCCATTATGCAACCACAGTTCAAGAGAATTGATTCTTTTATGTTCATTTCTTAATCTATTTCATTTTTGTTTAATAATCCTCCTACATACTATATGCAAAACACTTAAAGTGCAGATGGGAAGAATGGGCTCTGGAAAGTCTGCTGGTTCACTCTCATGCTTGTGGGCTTGGAGATTTTCTCCCAAACGCGCACATTACTGGGTTGGAAAGAGGAAAAGCAAGAGCAGAAGGGGAAGCAGACTGAAATTCTGTGGAGAGTACTGATCCTGTCCCTTAAGAGGTTAGGTTTAGTCTCCACAGAATGGACAAAAGGCAGCCCTTGATTTTAACAAAGACCTATCATCAGACTGGAATCAGTCAGTCCAAACCATTAACTGTCATAAAATACTGTCCTCATGAGCAGACGCAAAGACCTAGGGTTAATAGCAATTTACAAGTTTATTTGGATCACCAAAACTAAAGAGATAAAAGAAAGGGAAGATGGAACAGACACAGAAAGAACTCAACGTGCTGACTATCAAATGTACAGAGAAGAGGGTCCTAGAACAGGAGGAAGATGAGGCAGTGCGGGAAATAGGAGGACTGCTTAGTAGAGGAAGCAATATTCACTTGTATATAATATATGGAAGAGGGAATTCACAAAGGAAGCAATTTTGAGTTCTCCAGAGACAGAGACAGTTTTCCTAGAAAACAGACTTAGTGTTGGGAATATTTATCTCCAGAAAGAGGGAAAAACAATCATTAACAAAAATCTAGATTCTATTAGATTTTTATTGCATATAGAATTATTATTTTACAAGAACATAAACAGTATGAAAGCTGTTTCTACTTGCTTTGATTAGGCAGGCAATACTGATATGCAGAGGCAAATTCCTCTTACAGGAAAAAAAATATGGGGCAATGAGAGAAGAGGTGGTAAGTAGAAAGGGTAAGGATCTGGTCTTAATAGGGATCTGGTCTTAATGAATACAGTACTTATAAGGAGAGCAGTCCATAATTTAGTCCCAAGATGGTCACCTTTAAGAAGAACACAAAGTAAATCTGACTCAAACTCCAGTTTCCTGCAGTAACATAGACTATTTTGCACAAGGGAGATATTTATGCTTATCTGCCTTCTGATATTATCAATAATATGCATGAGTCTTAAAGAAGCTTTTCCCAAAATACACTGGCAGAAGGGGAAACAATGATCCCAAGGTAGGATGCATATAACAGAACATTTAAGACAAGACAGTGGTACTACAGCAAAGGGTAATTCTAACCCTATTAACACCTCAGTGTGGTGCAAGGAAATGCTACATAACTAGGGCATGAAACAGTCCTATAAATTGGGCTATACTTAGAATTACAAATGTTTCCTCTGAACCCCCATACTCTTTCCTACTCCTGCTATATTGGGAGTTTACTAAAAGTCTTTTGAAGACTAAAATCACTCTTAAGAGCAAAAAGTAATTAAGCCTTGTACAAGGCAGGCCATGGAATCAAACTTATTCTTTGAAATAAGTTGCTGAGCTGAAGTACTCTAACTGGCTTAAGTGGACTACCAGTCTTTTTCCATTTCTTTGGTGAAAATTTTGTCAATTATATCTCACTTAAAAAAAGAAGAAAACCATGGAACCACAAAGACACCAAATTCATCAAACACAGTCAAGTATATTCAAGTGCCCTCTTGAGAAAGTACGTCCTGTCTTACCTCATGTCTCTTTCCAAATGTGTTCATATGTCACTTCAACTTAATGTTATGTTTAACCCTAAAAATTAAAATTAAAAATATTTAAAAGACAAAGTGTTTTGAGGTTTTAACTTTGGTTTTGAGATACAGGGAAGGAACATCTTTTTTAAAATGAAAAAGTCTCATGCCCAAATTAGAGAATCTGCATATAGCATTCAAAACTGAATAGGGAATCAAGCCATAGGTTATACAAGAAGTCCAACATCTATCCTCTAGTTCTTAAATCAGTTTTGATCCATTCCGAACTTAGTGAAACAAAATACCTGATAATTAATTAATTATAATGCCACAGGTGAAATGGAATTGAGGCTCCATCTTGGATTACATTTTGCCTTTATTTTTTTGGTCACTTCTGCCACTCAGTACACACATACACATGCTCTTCTCAAATTGTATTGTCCAGAATGACAACAGTGATGTATACACAGCAGATATTATACATGTGTCTATTATACAGGTGTGTATACACACACACATACATGATGTGTCAATATGTATATATGCATACAGGTATATGTATATGGGGATAGAAAGACAAATTTATATCCAATCTTGAAAAATCTAGCTATCATATTTGACTGTACTGTAGGATAATCAGTCAACAATATTCCTGAACAGAAATGTAAATCTGCTATCCAAGTTCACAGAAATGAAACATTAAAACCCCTGTCCCTCATTAATTCTCTTATCTGGATTGCTACGACATTATTTGTTGTACTTAACCCTCAAAATTTTTGTATTAATGGCAGGACGCTTACAACCTTCTGAATTAAATGACATTTTTGATAGTATACATTTCTGCAAAACTTGTCACTGTTCTATTACTTAAAGGTTCTCTACAGAAGATCTGAAAACCATGTCTAGCTCAGGAAAAATTTTCAGGGTAAAATTCTAGTGAACAATGCTCAAAAATACCGCCCCAAAATAAGGAAATAATATTAAATGCAAGAAATAAAAGCTAAGCAACTTCTTGCAAATTAGAAGTATGAAATTCATTCTCTTCAATCCCTTTCAATATAAAACAAATCATCCATACTGGTCACGCAGACAGTTCCCTCTACATTCAAATTATTCACTTGAAGATAAGCTCCCACCAAACTCTTTAGGGGTTTAGCTAATTTACTGCACAGATACCGCACGTCTGTTGTAATAACAGGTAGGATGTATTGGGGTCGACCATTTATCAGAATTAGACTTCTTTTCTCAATACACAGTGAATTATGCTGCCTACATGACTCCCCTCTCTCAAAGCCTGCCCATCCCCTTACGCCCCTAATGTGGCAGGCAAACAAAATTGACAGTCTCATCTTGTCAACAAGGGGCGATTCTCCTGAGAAGCCATTTAAACTTTGCCGAGGAAGCAATGTATTAATGTGCGTGTCCCAGGAATGTTAATCATCTTCAAGCCTCCGACCTAACTTTGACGTGAACGAAATCACCAAATTTGTTTACTAAATGAATCGTAATATGCTAATAAGAAAGGATGACATATATGGAAAAGCCAAACAGATGGTTTGTTTACTCCACTTTGCAACTTTATAAATGTTGTAACTCTGAAGACGTTAGTGAGAATTATTGGTTCGTTGGCAGAGGCAAACGTGTCTTTCGCATACTAAATCTGGCACCACAGTTAGAAAACAATTTGTCATTGCTGTGGAATGCATAAAAAATGTTAATGTAGTCATGGCATTTGTGAAGGCAGATTGGTAGATGGAAAGTGTGTATGCTGAATGCTCAGGTTAAGGGTGAAATTGATGTCCAATAGCCCTGTGCCCTAACTGTTTCACTCTGAGTTGTATCTGACACATCAAGGCTTCTCAAGGGTGCCGATTATTCCACGGGTACCTGTTGCGCTGTAATGTGAGAAGAGTGTTATGCTGTGATTATGTTTACACAGTGTTTGGAAATTTTCTCAGTCAGGCAGCTCAGATGGTGCTCATTTACTACTACTGCTGGGTAAGAAAAGCCAAGCCACAAACCCTGGCATCTTTTAAGGGTTTAATCAATCTGAGCTCTAATTTGGGGTTTTATATTGACCCTGGATGGACTAACCCTCAAGTCTTCAATCCCATGTTTTACAGTCTGACATATATAGTTTAAAAGGCATATTTCCAAAATAACAGGAATGCATTTTTCTCTCAATAGTAAAATTTTTCTGCCATTTTAAAAGTAAGCTTTCTTTTTGAATGTGTAAAACACTGAATATCAATTTCTTTCTGAAATCTTTTTCTAAGGAAGTACTTCCTTTGACTACATATTCAAAATGTTTTACATCATTAAAATGGTTAATTTACGATTTTTTTTAAAAGGTAACATTAGGCATGCAAGAGGTCCTCAAAGAAAGGACAAAATTTTGTAGACAATATTATTGTTTAAGCTGTGGCATTATCTAGAATTCCATGTTGAAAATAAAACTACTTAAGATACATGAACTTAAAATGCATGCACAAAACCTAATTTATGTGTTTGATTAAATGATGTCAAAACTACCAGCTTAATGAAACTTCAGTTAACTAATCAGCAATGAACATATGCTACTACCCATTTCAAGTTTTAGAAACATTCAGATGATTGTTTTATGAAATTCTTTTTACTTTTATTCACACAAGCATAGGCAAAGAAGCAGAACTCTGTATTAAAGAGGTGCTTATTTCCCCCTGATATTCTGAACCACTCCCCCCAACTTCTCTAAGTCGTACATACACATATTGAGATGCCACTAATCTTGTGGGATTTCTGGTGTTTCACCAGATAGCGCTGAAATTTTTACCTGTCTGCAAAAGAGAAATAAGAGTGCAAAGTGATCTAAAGAAACCACTGAGCTCATCTGCTGTCCAAAGATCAATCTGGAGCAAGAAACATTAGTGGCTATCCCAGCCTGGCACTTGTGTTTCATTTGAAACATTCTCCTCATTCCTGACCAACAAAGAAAATTTCAATGAAGTACTTTTACTGGTTTAACAACAGTGAGCTCCTGGGATTGTCAAAGTGCTAAGCCTTTTCCAAGGAGAGAAGAAATCAGCAGCTCAAATATAATTAACCTTCTATTCTCAAGGCAAACTGCCATGCACAGGAGCTCTGTAGTCTATTAGCGAAGTTATAATGGCCAACAGGCAGAAGCAAAATTGGTCAAAAAGTTGGCTGCGGCTGTCATAGTTTTGGAATTATGATTAATGGCACTAATAATGTGGATGATTACTGATATGTGTATCTCCAGCAGTTTATCATATTGCTCTAGCTGCCTACGTCCACAATAAACAGGATGCTATCATTTACCTCTTTATTGAAGGCAATCCTTCTCTTGAAGGAGCATATTCTAATTACTTCGTAATGTTTTATGTCTTAAACATTTGCAGCTCTGGACCTTGCCAACTGTTTTGTGTCTACCATTGATTAATTACAGAATGTTTAATCAAAATTTAGAACCTAATGTAGTCACTTATGAACACGCTGCAGTGCCAAAGTAGTTAGGCTTTGCTCCCAAGTTTGGAGAGTGCTGGGTTCAAAATCAAATCCCAGCCAAGCATGAGGATCCAAGAATCCCACCTTGGGTGCTCTGAGGTTGCCAATTCTATCTCTGCTGATGAATGGAAGGTAATCTAACTACAGGGTAAACAGCATCTTTACCTACCTTTTCCCCACTGGCTCTCTGTTTCCTCTTGCCCCAATTCCCTAATCAACAGAGCACTGCTATTTGGCTCTTTCTGAGAATAAGATCCTCATGAATACCCATCACAAGAACATAGTTTTGAAGTGGTTAAACAAGTGAAAAATAATTTGCTGGGACAAATACATGAGTTTTTTTTTTAATGTGGATTTTTTATGGTACTGTCATACAACCATTCACCGTTGAAGTTAAGTGTTTTTTTAATACCATTACTGAACTGCTGAAATGGATGCTAATATAGCTTGGAGTGCTAATGTCAAGTCCTGGTAATAAAAAAGACAGACTGCTGAATGAAATAATTTCAAGTAAAAAATAGAACAAAAGTGCTCTCTCTCTTGCTCTCCACTTTTATTGAATTGGGACTGACTGAACCAATTGCTTTAGAAGTCTGTAAAACACAATTACTAGTGAGCGAACTGACCCCCCAGTGCCCCTGGAGTGACACAGTGGACTCAAAAGGCAGCAGGGCTGGAGCGGCTTCCCTCAGCTGGCCATCAGACCCAAGAGGCTTCCTTCTGAAGATCTGTTGTTCTCATTGCCCAAATCTGTCACCTTTTACTTACAAACTCTTGTTATTTCTCATCAGTGTGATAAAGTAACTTCATACATTACTTTCCAAGATGAAGCTGTCTGTTCTGGCAATTAAGGATGATCTGTCTTTTGGTATTCTTATTTATGCTGCCGTTTATGTATAAACACACATATACATTATATGGGTGCATTTAGAATAGAACGTTAGCATAATTTTTCAGTAGCTGCTAATAATTCAAATTGATATATACAATAGCAAAACTGAGGCATCTCTTACATATGTGCAGTAAGAAACATCTGGCTTTTTTTCTTTCTTAAGGGAGAGACAAAATAATTAGAGGAAGCAAGAAAAAGAATTAAACTAGAAGTGGGTAACATTTTTCCCCCTAGTTAATAAAAGAAGTAATAAACTCCATAAAGTACTAGAGTTAAGATCACTAACACTTCAAGCATAACAGCTTTTTACCACGAATTTACAACTCCTGTTTTAATTCAGGCAGTTTGCATTAGGACATAAAATCTAGGTATTTTTTTAAAGTGTAGTTTCATGTTAAACAACTGAAGAAAACCTGTCTTTTCCTAAAATGTATCCTTTCTTCCTCTGTCTCAGCCTGCTTCTCTTTCACACTCACACACACACACACACACACACACCTTGACACTCAGGAATCAAAATGACCGAATCCCTTTTTTATGACATTGTCATTTTTTGGCAAGTGTAAACTCCTTTCATATTCTGCCATATTCATTTACTTGAGGCTTGTGGGAGTCTTATAGCAAAAACATTTATTTCTGAGAAGGCTCTTAAAAGAAGAAATGCTTTCTAGCCCAACCTTCACTACAAAATTTCAACAGAGAAAGAAAAGTCTCCCTTGCTCTTAGCACAAGTGATCACTTAGAGCAAGAGAGTGCTGGTAAAAAGACTCACACCAGGGAGAGAACTGAGAACCAGGACAGACAGAATCAAATACTGATAAATGTGTGTGCAGTCTTACAACCCATTTCCTGGTGTTTTTTTTTTTAAAGAAAAGATTATCTACAAAAATGAGTATCTCACATGAATAATTTTGCATGAGAAAGACTCACACCAGTGAAGCCCATCAGAGGGACAAAGTGATGGTGGCGGACCCAGGGAAGGTCTGAATCAAGATGACACTTTTAAAGTGCTGCCACCATGAAAAATACTGCCTGTGATTTTGCTCTATTATTTCTCCCTGAGTTTTCAAGATAGTGCTGGCAATGGTGCAGCTTTCAAGGGAAGGCAAGAATAAGGGGGTTTGTGCAATGGAAGTTATGTAGCCAGAAGAGATTTAATGTAACTCCCCTCAGTAGAAATTTGTACAAATCTCTGTATCAGGAAAAGGAAGTCATTCGTCCACCATTAAGCTTTGTTGTCTATTTGGCACTCAGTTTGGAAGACGGTGGAAGTGAGTGGCGTAGTTCTTGGAGGGGAGGAGTGAAAGGTCAGCAGAGGCTTAAATGAGCTTGTCTTACATCCAGCTGGGCCAGCAGGAGATCATTAGGAAGATCCGAGGCTCCCTCCAGGCTTGTCAGAGTCTCTCCCCGTGCTGCAAGGAGACCGTTTTGCTGCTTGCTCTTCTCCCAGTATATAAAAGAACCCCAGAGACAGGAATGACACCGAGGTTTATCTTACTACCAAAGTTTCGCTTGAGGAGGGCACAACTAGCAATTACTCAGAAGAGGGATTTATTCTGTTTGTTTGCCTTTGATGGGAAGTACTGGAGATAAGTACAAAAGACCTATTGATCTGCTGGCTCTATTGTGAAACCAAATAAGAGTAACAGAAGGAAAAATCTCCTTAACGCCTTAACGTTTAAAAGTCAGAGAACCTGTATAACTTCACATCGTAAAAGGATTTTGGGGAAGGAAAGCTGCAGTTTGAGTGGCAATAATACAGGAAATGAAATGGCTGATGCCTTAAAACATTCTCTTCTTGTACTTGGAGGGATTAACACACTGTATTTGACAGCTAATTATATTAGGGCAAATATACTAATAGTTATCTTGAATTGGTGCTAAGTGGCTCATTACTTGGATGTATTGCCTAGTGAAATCATGTACATTTATTGAAAATCTCTCTTTAGAAAAGTTCTCTGTAAGTTTCCAAACATAGAGAATGACAGAAAAAAAGGATGTTGCTGCTGAGCAGGTGATGATAACAGGAGGCAGGTAGCATGTTTTCGCATCTTCACCTCTGTTGTTAATGTATGCAGCGACTCATCAGAGGTATGCTCATGTTAATTTATTCCTGCACACCTGTACAGGGCTGGAAGTCAGGTAATCAGACAAGCAAAAACTATACATCTCTGCTTTTTAGCTACAGCTACCCAGAGGCCTATATAGGAACAAATTTAGTTCTGGAGACATCAGCAGGTTTTAACAAACCAAATACAGATGTCTTACTCCATATAAATCAAGAAGTTTACATGTTTAAATCTGGACTGATTTAACTAGCAACCACAGAGAAGGTTCACACTTAGCATCAATGGTTGCCTCACATTTATTTATAAATCACCCTAAGCAAATATTGTTTCTAAATTTATTCATGGGGCTGAACCACCTACACCTTGAAGATCAAACATAAATGCTTACATTTCTGATAAAATCTGAGACAAACCTTGGCAGTTTAGAGGCCACTATTCACAGAGGAAGAGAGTTCCAAAGACAGTGAAACTCACGTGAGATACAGAATGGATAACTCTTTCTTTCTATGCAGATTATGTAGTTTTTGTGTACAAAGCCTTCATTTTAGTTGAGGTAGTTTTAAAACTGCCCACCACAAAACAAATATAGCCTTTAACATATTAGCAAATGATAAGGAATTTTAAGGAAGAAGACAGAAGGGTTTTTTGTTTTTTTTTTCTGAATAAAAACCAAATGTAATTTATAAATGGGCGTCCCTCACATACAGGTGACCACTCAGACCTGCTGGGGTTCAGAATTCAAGACAGATGATGAGAAATGACCAAGGGTAAATGAGGCCAGGCTAATTCTGACTATGACACTGTCTTCAGGAAAATTTCCTTTATGAAGACTATAGATTCTAGAACAGCTGTGACTTCTTCCCAGGGAGTATTTCGTATGTATACTTCAAAATGGAGTCATCTTCCTGATTCCTGAAAGAAAAGTACTACAGAAGCAGAAAAATCAAAGGATAAATGAGGAAGGAAAGGTATTTAGAGACTGTCAGGTCTAACCCTACACACATTATCAGTATACACTTAAAACAGTTAGCAGTCACCTTATAGTGCCATGGTTCTTTATAGAGAAAGTAATCTACATTTTGCTTCCATAACTCAGAATAAAAAGTTAACAGTACCTAGTGACTGCATGAATTGGACGCTGTGTACATTAGCTTTGTCATTAGTGTGGAATTGTCTCTGCTTTTACACTTATTAAACTCATACTCATTCACAACTGTATAGAAAAGGACTTTCAACATAGGGCTTAGATAATCTTCAGCTTCTCTTCTCCCTTTTTGTGACGTTAGACAAAGAATATTCTTGCTTTTCAAAAAGCTTTCCACTGGATCTTATAAAATCTAGAAGGACCATAAGCAAAAACCTAGAAATCTCTGTCAACTAACTACCTAATCTAAAACACAGCATTTAACATCTTCCTACTTCCATCTTACTGATATGCCTATCTGGAGACCAAAAATGGAATTCACTCATGTACAACCGTTTTGGAAAAGGCTCAAGGAGACATGTGGATCACTCCTGTACGGTGTTCTAAGCCCAAATACAAGAAGGTTGCTTTTATAAACAGAAGGAAGAGGGTTGGTTATTTTGTTAGTTTTATCAAAGGCATCCTATAAACCCTGTAGCCTTGCACACTTCAGCCCCCACTCAAAATCCCCTCTAATGCTTTATTTGCACAAGGAGACATAGTGGAGTCAAGGATGGATGAATCAAGACTCAGGAGAGGAAAGAAATGGGCCTCAGGACAGCAGGATTAAAGGCAAAGGAGGGTTTCTGTTTGGGAAGGTCTGTTGGCTCAGAGAAAGGTAAGAAAATTTGTCTTAGCTACACAGTGAATTGAAGAGGAAAAAAGCAGGGATACAAAATTCCTGGAGTTCCCATGACAAATACAGTAAAAGTGAAGACAAAGGGGAAGGTAAGTCTAAAGGGTAGATCAGAAATGTGATCCAAGAAGCTTTGTGACTAAGGAGATTAATTTACAGGTTGGTATTAATTGATGAAATGACACTAAAAGGCTGAAACAGAGGTACAGTTATGTGTGAGTCCATTCTGCTGAGATGCAGGAAAAGGATGCTACCCCAGTGGCATCAGTGTTTCTAGTTATTTGGTGGCAGCTACACTCCCATCATTTATTACTTCAAGGCAGAGACTCAACAAGGATGAACACCTTTCTTCCTAAGAAAAAATTGTCAAAATTAACATGTATCCAAGTTCTTGCTAAGTTTTTAACCTAGTATCAAACGATTTGAGTATTCCTGAAAAGCAGAATTTCAAGTCAGAATCAAAAACCTTTCTGTGTACAGTATTGTTTCTCAATTTGCTTTTCTTCATTTATCATGTTTGACAAAACTCCAGAATTAAGAAGATTAGGAGTGATGTGGTATTTCACCCAGATGCAATCTATCACCTGCCTCCTGGGGTTTGCAGCCTCCTGTGCGACTGAACGAACACACATGGGAGAGTATCTGTACTATTCCTGCCCCTGGAAAAGTCTAGTTATCCTAGATACTGGTCTAAATTTCTGTACTGGTGGCTGCTCATCCACCAAGCCTCCAATCTTTAGAATAAAAATAGAGGTAGAAATATTCTCCTCTATCAATAAACATTTTTCCGCAGCCAAAGCACTTTTCACTGGTATCTCTGTGTGCATTAGGACATACCAACACAAGCACTGTGCTTTCTAGCAGTGTGACAGAAATGAAAGCACCCAGGTTCGGGTGGGGTAGCTTTCTGGTCCCAGAGCCATTTATTCTGGTGTTATGACTTGCAATATTTTCAGTAAACCATCTAAAACTATGATAGGAATTCATGCAAATAAGCTTAAATTTTGGCTTGTCTTCAAACACTCCATTTCCATAAATATTTTATGCAGGTTTTCATGAGTCTTTTATTTTTGTTAAAAAAAAATCCAATGCATTAACCTCATTATCACAAGTGCACTATTTCAAATTTAAAAGAATGAATATAACTCACCAACTTGGCGGGAAGAGGTGGGAAAGGGTATTATTATTATTTTATTATTCAAAGTATAGCAATTTTATCTGCTGTGTTCTGGGACTGTCATTGATAACAGACAGGAACTGAAAAGAACTTTGTAACCAGAAAGCATTTTGACAGAACACGGTAAATGGGAGAGAGGGTGGTGGAGGGGAAATCTTTAAGAATATAGATTTCTCTTCAAAGTGTGTTTTGAGTTGTATAAAGCAAACCACCTATTTTTTCTCAGAAATTTTGCTTTTCAGGAATTGGGTCTCTTGTGTTCCAGTACAGTGAAAATTTTCTTTTAACTCTTAGGAAAGATCAACTTTTTAAATATGAAGACAAAACAGTATTTTAGGGGTAGGCCACTACTTTTCAGCAGCTTTTATTATATGTTACTTTGTCAAAGAACTCTACCCACTGACAAGCGCTAGAATTTGGGTGGTGGCTATTTGGAAACTGTCTAGTTAATTTTGTTTCTTCTATATATATTGACATTTACCATGTAGTAAAATTTTCTCTTAAAATATTTTTAAAAGACAACATAAAACCTAAAAACCACATCCAATATAATAGGAAGAATTAACTGGTGCGTGACTCTAGTTGGGCTGGTGTATCATGTAAATGATCTGCTCACAGATTTATCTCCTCCAGTGTCGAATCATGGTGTTACTCCACCAGTGACCACCTTGACACATTCCATTTTTATTACGTTTTCCTTAGGATTGAAAAAAGAATATTGTCGGTTTAGGACCAGCTGCTTCTGTTTAAGGCCAACTGTTCCAGAGCTGCAGCTACATAGCTGAGATGTGATGTCATCTGAGGGCTGGACATAATATATTCTAACTGATCCTAAAAGTATATGCATACCTCCCCTTCTGTGCATAATTCCCATGATAAATTGTATTTTAGAGATGTGCTCAAAGACATTGTGAAGTTAAAGAAACCCACACCGCCATACATTTCTCCACATTAACAATTACTTTGGCCCCATTTTTCTTGTGATACTTTCATGACTCTTAAAAGAATTCAAGGACACACTAAATATTCATTTAAGAATGATAACATTTCTGGTTATACCTACGGAGATGCAGGCTGTCTCGATGTCCTGGACCTATGGTTCTTTCCATCCGTAAATTTCTGTTTCTATATTGGATAAATATGTGTGTATGAAGATAATATATTGATTTAATTAAAAAGCCACAAGGCAAAGCAGAAATATATATATAACAGAAGCTGCGGCTTCTAAGTGAAAGATCATAGGGAAGCAGGGAACTGTGTAAATAGGTAACTAATTCAAACCTAGATGCATGGAAAAACATACACACACACATATACACAGAGCACAGAGAGATATGGCGTGCATTACTGGGTAAGATGGCGTATGATTCTGCATGCTTAATCATAACAAGCACCGACTGCAACAATCTTCATGAGCACGGCAGCTTGGTTATCTCACGATCATTGGGGACAATCTTTACAGTGCATCCAACACTGGACTTTTAATGTTAAGTCCAACATGACTGGCACCCTCCACCCCCAGCAGGAGCAGCCAATGGAGATTTACTGACCTGTCTCTGCTTCGGCGAGAGGGGAAGGCGGCATTGCAGCCAGCCACCGTGCAGACATGCATCTCTTTTAAGTGAACGTTCCTGTAGTGAAGCTTCACGCTGTAGGAGCTTTTGAAACTCTTTTTGCACACATAACAGATTTTGGGGTCTGGACTAGAACACAGGTCACCTTCTGGGGAGAACTTCTGAGGGCTGCCATAATTCAGAGACGATGTAAAACTTTCATGCAGGGCTGCCATGCTGGCCCCCCCACCGTTGTACAGTCCATACTGGCTCATGTAAAACATGTCGTAAGTGGGATCTGTAAATTCTTCCTTCACCTTGATGACGTCCTGGTGAGAGGGCTCGCTGTGGTTCTCATCAGGCCTCTCACTGCTCCTCAGGCCCTTTTCACTCACTTCACTGTGAAGGTGCTCATCCCCTTCCATGGATTCCTCACCTAGTTTGGGCTCTGAAGACTCAGACTCGTTCTCATAGTCCCGCTCGGGTTCTTGGTCCTCAGAAGTCATGCTGTCAGCCCTTCTTATTTCAGTCCTTGAAATGCACCGGGTCCTGCTATGCTTAGAAAAGTCCTTCACCGACATGCCTGGACTCATCTCCTCTGGGGAATGGCAATGATCGTCACGGCTCACGTCGTTGACCACAGCTGCCCCATCGTTGGGGTCATCATCTTCATCGTCAAACTCATCAGCGGTATCGATAATTTCCTTCTCGATCTTCACGGGCATGCTGGACTTCCTGGGCTTCTTCTTGGGTGCCAGGTCGACACTGGGCTCGTGAGTGGCCATCATCACTACCGGTGCTGCTGGCTCAGAGGGTGGGGGCGGGTGCTGCTCTATGGCGCCACCGCCTGGAATGATGGGGCTGGTGGGGAGGGAGGTTGGAGGACTCACCATTTCCCCGGGAGTGAGTAAACTTCTATAAAATGGAGGAACTGGCTGGACAGTCTTTAGCCCAGAAAACACCAGCTGGCTAGGGAGAGGACTCTGTAAGACAGGGTCTAGTGGGGGAGTGGTAAAACCCATTGGGGGCCGGCCAGGGCTTGTGAGAGTGAGACCTGACTTTGCACTTGCAATGACGGGGGTAGCAGCTCCTGACGTGGCCCGAATTAAATCCTTGTCTCGGTTATTCCTTAGCATAGGCATGTGAAGGCGAGGGTTAGGGTTCGCACTGTGGCGGTTTCGGCTTCGGAGGGAGCTAAAGACCATGTTGCAACCTTCGATGGTGCACCGATGTTTGATCTTCAGGTGGACAGCATTATAGTGAATTTTGAGAGTACCTTTGTCATAGAATGTCTTCCCGCATGCATTACAGAACACTCTTCCTTTCCTAGAGGCTGACCCCATTCTTCTCATCCGGTGAATCCGGAATGAGCTTTTTGGGTGTTCAGTTTTGGTCAGATCACTGACGGGGGCAGAATTCTGAATTGGGGACACGCAAGCTGGCTCAGTTTTGGGCTCCACATTAGTGATGCTGGTCAGAGCGTTTCTGTTGGGTGTCTGATCATTCTTGTAAGGTGTGGGAGATACTTCGGATTCACTGCTCTCATTATATTCATTCTGGGTTGAAAGGCTTGGTTCCCGCAGCCTCAGTCCAGGTTGTTCCAACAATAGCCCATTTGGAGGCAATCCTAGCAGTGGGGCTGAGACCGGGTTTATGTACTGGAATGGAAGCAGAAATGCAAGGCTGTTGGGGATGTTTTCGAAGTGATGAATGCTGGAAGGGTTGCTGTTCTCTAGGTGAGCAAGGAGGCTGGGACTCCTGGTGCGGTTATTGCTCTCAATGAAAGTCCTTATGTCTGAGTCTGTCTTTGAAGATGGTACAGCTACAGCCTGTCCTTCTTTCTCCTGAATTGCCATCAGCTCCACAATGGATTTGGTTTCTCCAAACCGTAGAAACTGCTGAAGGGTGATGATTTCTTCTTCTCGAGACATGATGGCCCAGCGGTCCAGCACCTTGCTGGCAGCATCCTAGAGGCCACATCAAAGAAACAACAAAGACAAACACAAAAACTTATTGATTGTGCATAATCATTCAACACAACTGAAGGCGCTCTGTCTGCTCATGAAACACTGAGCGTGAGAGCAGAAAACATGCAAACACTGTTAATAAAAGTCAACCCACAAAGCAAACTTTTCTGCCATGCAAATAGAGTAATTAAAGTCACAGAGAAACAGATTGAGTTTAATAACATCAAAGCAAACAAAATGTAGACCACTGGGGCTCTGTGATCTAAAATGCCTTCGCTACTGCTATTTTAACAACAATGGTCTATATACTATGCAACTATTTAGCATATATTAGTATAAGACGTGAGCTCTTGCTATACAACCCAGTACAAATGCAAAAAATGGTAACTTAATTCATATTAAATAGTGACAACACAGGAAAAAATTAAGTACATTTTGTGAAATTTATTTCCTCAACACAAGCAGATGTGACATTGGATTCAATGATGAAAATGCCTTTAAACAGGAGCTATTATGTGAATTTCTGAATCAAAAAGATGGAAAAAGTAGCACTGCCTTCTATGCCCCCATTACTAAGCTGTATTTTCTTCTTTTTTTAATGGCTGTATTTGTGTCATTTAGTAGTAGGCAGTTTCATACAACAGAGTGAGGAAAAAAATAGTAATTGTACTTTTCCTGTAAACTGATTGTAATCCTATGATCACAGTTACAGATATTTAGAAAGTAAACATGTGATGGATTTAGATAGAATAAATGTGTAAAAATGTTTTCTCTTAACACCCTCCTCTGATAGCAAAGGAAATCCACAGAGAATACACATCAGTAATCACCAGACTACGTGTTGTTAAATATACATTAAAAAGCATTTCACACTTTCATTTTTACTAGTGACTATGAGATTTGCCTGGGGGTAGGACTTAAAAATCCTGCAATGTAATGTCAGGCAATCCATTTCTGCGTGGATTGAGCACAATCTATTCAAACACCTAAATAATAACTCCATCGTTACCTAGCGCACAGCTTCTTCCCACCCAGACAATACTCTGGCGAACCTCTGTGAATGAAACCTCGCCCCATCCCTGATTATCAATTTAAAAAAGCATAAAATCTTCTCAAATAAACTTAAGATATTTATTAATTACAAAGAGAAACACTGTAAACTTCACAATGGAGATACCTAGCAGACACCACCTTAACCAAGTGATCAAAGTTAACACCATCAATGATTACGTGTCATCATATACTTTCCTCATGTACATATTGAGAAGGGCACATCCTTTTGTGGCATTCTTGCCAAAAATTTATAACCTCAATCTGATCATGAGAAAACATCAAGCAAACCAAAAGAGTTTGGCTAGCACATTCTACAAAAGAGTGGCTAGTACTCTTCAAATGTAAAGGTCAGGAAGAGATTTAAAAAAAAAAGAAAGAAAGAAAAAGAAAAAAGAAGACAACCAAAGAGTGGTTACAGAGTAGGGGGGCCTAAGAAGATGGGACAAATAAATGTGATGTGAGATTCTATAGATCAGAACCAGAAAAAGGACATGAGTGGGAAAACTGGCAAAATTTGAATCAAGTCTCCAGGTTAGTTAATAGCATGGTGGCAATCTTAATTTCTTGGCTTGAATAATTGTATTATGCTTCTATAATGTGCTTCATTAGGGGAAGGAGGATAAAGGGAACAATATTTTTGCAATGGAAAAATTCTCTCATAGACAGCTATACTCGGCTTCATGATATAAAATTCTCTTGATCACAATTGTATGGTCTGAATCATGACAACTAGATGATTATATGGAAAGACTTGTTATTTATTTATATTACTTAAAAAAAAAGAAGCACTAATAGTTATGTGCTATTATAGAGCTCACTCCTAGCATTTCTATCATTTTATAGAAAGTATATGTGGGGATGTGTACACGTGGGTGCTCATTCCCACGTAAACTGTCAAACACAGACGTCCCTCCCCCATTTGGGAGATAATACTAGCATTCAGAGCAAATACTCTCATGCAGCTACCTGTTCAGAACAGTCGTAATAATGTGCATACGTGGTGACTCTGGATGCGCCTGGTGTCCTGCAATAGCCATTTTTAAAAAAAGTATCACTCGCAGCAATTAGTTTCCTTTACATCCTTTTTTGGAATACTGAGTGTGTTGATGTTGTAGGTAAGTAGATAAATTGTGGTTTTGTACAGATTATTTCATTTGCACATCAAAATAGCTTCCAGAGCTCAACAAATGTTAAAGAGATGAGAAACCAGAAGTGAAGAAAGGTGAGATGGCTTGTTAAGGTCACCAAAAGGTGCTAACTTGGGGTCCAGGACTTGAACCCAGAAATTCTGACTTGAACCTCACTGACCGTAGTGCCTGTCATCCATGACTGCCATCTCCCAGGTGGGCACACTGAGCTTGTGGCAGCAAGGAGCAGGACTTCTGACAAGTCCCCAGAGCCCTGTGAGGTCCTCTTCTATGCTGTTTCCCTCTTTCCATCAAGCCCACTTCCTCGGTGGCTCTTTCAGGGAGGCTCTCGCTATGGGTCATCCTGCAGGCTGAAGCCCAGCCTGGGCAGTGTACAGTCTTTTCTCCCTCAGGTTCTTCCCAGGTAGCCTGCAACTCAATCTTCATGTCACTAATGTATTACACAGCTGGTAGCCTCTGGTATTAAAACAGGCCTTAGAAACCACAGCAACTGATCAAATCCACGAGGCCTCTCCTGTTCATCACCCTCCTGATTTCCCTCTCCCAACAGGACATGGCAGTCCCATATGGCTGCTCTCTTCTCCTTGCCTGCCACAATGCCTGATGCTATTTCTAAAACTACCACCCTTCAGACCTCTTTTAGTCCTGAGTGGCTGTTTCTGCTAAAATGGAACTGTTAGTTAAACCACTTTCTTCTGGTGAAGAGATCCAGGTAAGCAAGATTCAGTACTTTGCTGAATACAGCCTGAATCATAGAAGGGGAGCTTCATTTATAGTGGTAATAGAAGCAGCCACTTACACTTACGTAAGAGGACAACATAACATCTTTGCAAACAAATGTGCTCGGGAACAGGATGAATATCTACATTATACACTCAACCGGAATTCCCCTGACACGGTACCCTCTGAATCCAGGCAAGATGAAATGCCACAGAAGTTCTTTCCAAAGAAGCTATCATTCATATTTCATTAAGATTATCTAATACCATCATGTTCATAATAGACAAATTGCAGCAAGAAATGAAGTTGACTTTCTAACGCAACAAAATGAGTCCATAAGCTCAATGCTTGGAAGGCTATCAGTTTTAGCATATCCTTGGATAAGTTGGTTGAAGGGAGTTAGAAAATCATTATAGAGAAAAAAAGGAGGCCCAGGATCTTTTTTCCTGACGACCTTTGTGACAGCATTAAGGATAGCCCGGTGCAGTGATTCTTAAACAGCGGTTTAAGACTTCTGTGTTAAGGTAAAATTTCCATGAGTGGTCTGTGTGCTATTCAAAAAGGATCAGTGTTAACCTGAGGGCTACCTTTTTATTTTTAAAAAACCATCTGCAAGTAATTTAGAGTAACCATTTGGGAACTTCTGAGACAATCTGACACTGCTGCAACAACTAAAGGCATGATCATTTCTTTTTTTTTATTTTATTTTTATTTTATTTACCTTGAGTATTGGCTTAAGACTGACTGGGGGGAAACAGGTCCTTCCTCAAAGATAGTTTGTAAAGTATAGACCTAAAATCTAGGCCCCCCCCCCCACTTGTCACTTACCAGAGTGAATGAGTCGTAAAAAGAATTAGGTATTGTCACAGAACAAACATTGATAAAACAAAAATTCAGTCTGTTAGGCCAGGGTGACCCTGACCACTGACCAACCCATACTGGGGCATTGGTCCGAGCATGAACACTAAGTTAGGTCAGAGCCCATAACTGGATTCTTAAGGCTTCCCATTCGATTTGGTAGTTGGTGGGTCAGTTCTTTTAGGCTCTCCCCTTTGTAACCAGGGTTCAGGTTTGTAACCTTTAACCCTTTATACTAGGAATTGTTACTTACAAAAGGAGGATAGTAAACGGGGATAGGAAGACTCGCCCTGTTAAATGAAATGCAAGGTATTATTTTAAGTATTGATTTCTTGTGAAAATAACAGGCTATATCCTACTGTTAATTAATAGATGAGTAACACCAACTAATCCAGACTTATAAACCAGTTTTACTGCATTCAGAGAAAGTTTAAAACACTTAAATTATTTACATCCAAGTATTTTAAATGAAGACTTATTATAATTATTTTGGTGGAAGTGGTGATTATCACTCAGTAGTAATCTGGCACCCAGCTCTACTGACTCAACAGAGTGATTTTTTTTTTTGGTATCATTAATGTACAATTACATGAGTAACATTATGGTTCCTAGACTCCCCCCATTAACAACTCCCCACCACATACTCCATTACAGCCACTGTCCATCAGCGTAGTGAGATGCTGCTGTTTTGTTCCTGCAGTTTTTTTTTTTGTTCTTTTACTCCACAGATGAGTGAAATCATTTGATACTTGACTTTTTCTGCGTGGCTTATTTCACTGAGCATAATACCCTCTAGCACCATCCATGTTGTTGCAAATGGTAGGATTTGTTTTCTTCTTATGGCTGAATAATATTCCATTGTGTATATGTACCACTTCTTCTTTATCCATTCATCTACTGATGGACACTTAGGTTGCTTCCATTTCTTGGTTATTGTAAATAGTGCTGTGATAAACACAGGGGTGCATATGTCTTTTTCAAACTGGGCTGCTGCATTCTTACAGTAAATTTCTAGGAGTGGAATTCCTGGGTCAAATGGTATTTCTATTTTTAATTTTTTGAGGAACCTCTATACTGCTTTCCACAATGGTTGAACTAATTTACATTCCCACCAGCAGTGTAGGAGGGTTCCCCTTTCTCCACATCCTTGCCAATATTTGTTGTTGTTTGTCTTTTGGATGGCAGCCATCCTAACTGGTGTGAGGTGATATCTCATTTGATTTGCATTTCTCTGATGATTAGTGATGTGGAGCATCTTTTCATGTACCTGTTGGCCATTTGAATTTCTTCTGTTTCATTACGTTAAATATATCATGCCATTCTCTTCTGGCCTGTAAGGTTTCTGTTGAGAAGTCTGATGATAGCCTGATGGGTTTTCCTTTGTAGGTGATCTTTTTTCTCTCCCTGGCTGCCTTTAATACCCTGTCCTTGTCTTTGATCTTTGCCATTTTAATTTTTATATGTCTTGGTGTTGTCCTCCTTGGGTCCCTTGTGTTGGGAGATCTATGGGCTTCCATGGTCTGAGAGACTATTTCCTTCCCCAGCTTGGGGAAGTTTTCAGCAATTATTTCTTCGAAGACATTTTCTATCCCTTTTCTCTCTCTTCTTCTTCTGGTACTACTATTATGTGAATATTGTTCCATTTGGATTAGTCACACAGTTCTCTTAATATTCTTTCATTCCTAGAGAGCCTTTATCTCTCTCCGCCTCAGCTTCTCTGTATTCCTGTTCTCTTATTTCTATTCCATTAACAGTCTCTTGCACCTCATCCAGTCTGCTCTTAAGTCCTTCCATTGCTTGTTTCATTTCTGTTATCTCCCTCTGGACTTCATCCCTTAGCTCTTGCGTATTTCTCTGCAGCTCCATCAGCATGGTTATGACTTTTATTTTGAATTATTTTTCAGGAAGATTGGTTATATCTGTCTCCCCAGGCCTTCTCTCTGGCGTTTGAGTCATTTTGGACTGGACAGATTCTTCTGCCTTTTAATGGGAATAGAAGTGATTGCCGGCGAGTGGCATGTGTGTCAGCTGGGAGAACAAAGTCCCTTCCTGCTTTCTGGTCGCCTTGCCCTCCTCTGCTACCTGTGCTGGTTACCTGCCCACAGGGAGCAGTCTCTGGGTTAATTCCCTTAACTGCCGTGGGCAGGGCAGCCCTCAGGATAGTCTAGGGCACTGGCAGGGGTCGCAGATGAGCGGCGTGTCTTCTCCTGCGAGAACGGTACCCCTTCGTGAACAGAGTGATTTTTTAGAAATCTCTTCTGTGGTCAGTGGTCATGGTTCCAATAGTTTTGTTTGAGCTCTTCACATCAAAGCACCTTATATGAGTTACAGTTTAAAAATCAAAGTAAAGTAAGGTTGACTGGTTTTTCCTATTTGGAGAGAGAGAGTAGAGAAGGAAAAGTAAAGAAAAGGAAGAAAGGCCAGGGAAGAGGTTTCAGGAGCATCAGATTGTCAGGTGACTTCAAGCCCACAGAATCCTCAGTCCAAGAATGAATCCATCTGTGTTCATGGCAGGCCACTACCATGGCACAGCACCGAAGAAAAACACTACCTTTATTTCTGTCCATTTGTGGATATGAGGGAGGAACATCCAACACAGGAGATCTAGGGCCTATTTGCTCTAATAGTATTCAAATTATCAAAAAATAAGTAAATAATTTAAGACAGGCACAGAATAATCTTTTGTTCTATTAACATGAACTTTTTGTCAAATTCAAGGCATAAAGGGAAATCCTCAAATGATCAGCTAAAAACTAAAAATATTTCCTCTTTGATATTAATTTTAAATCTTTTAATTAAATGACACTGACCTGTATAGGGAATGCTGACCACCTAGAATAAAATCAGAAGTTTATGAGATGTATGTTTTGGTTTCAAGTCTGGATTTTTAGTGTGCTGCTCTAGGACATTATTCTGTCGTAATTCTGTTGGCAACATTTTTTCACGACCAGTTTCCCATTTGAACTTCCTATTCTTCCTCCTTCAGGATGAATCCAAATATCAAGGTAAGAGGAATGGGGATTGGTAGAAGGTATAGAAATTACCAAATTTCAAGCCTTTGCAGCTTGCTACTCTATCAAGTAAAACATATCAGTTATTACAGAGTGAAAAGTTGATGAAACAATACTGTGCAAGACTTAAATCATAAATTTTACCAGGTTTTCTAGATGTTTAAACATTCAAGGCAAAGAAATAGTGGGGAGAACTAAACAATGGAATATTACCAGGCGATAAAAAGGAGTAAGCTATTGATGCACAGTACAATACGCATGACTCTCAAAGGCGTTATGCTAAGAACGAAAGAAGGCAGACCCAAAAGACTACATCTTCTACCATTCCAATCATATGACATTCTGGAAAAGTTAAGACTGTAGAAACAGAAGGGAGATCAGTGGTTGCCAGGGGCTGAGGGTAGGGGAAATGGATTGACTGCAAAAGAACATAGGGAACTTTTTGGAGTGACGGACATGTTCTATATTGTGATTGTGTTGATGTTTACATAACTATATAGATCGTACACACTTAAAATCTATAGATTCTGAGGTAGATTGTACTGCATGTAAAATATATCTCAGTAAAGCTGACTCAAACCATTAACTCATGCGAACTGCACAAAATCTCACACTCAGAAACTCAACATTCACAACTTTCTCTATTTGAAAGTCATGTTACTTCTTGTTTCCTGCATTTTTGTGTGTGTGACCAGATCAACATACACATCCCCTTCACTCTTTCCTATCAGTAGGGTGTGCACTACAACCCATTGTGACATGGGGATTAAACATGAGAATCTTTTTTTAACCTAAAGACAATTTTTTGCTTATACTTTATATGTGGATTTACAGCAATTTATCACTAATTTAGAAGCAGCTTTACATATATTGGGGTGCAAGCTTACCTGTTTTTACTAGAGGGGTGTGTAGTCATAAAATTTCAGAGACTGCTTCTCTACAGAGTTAACAGTGGTTTGTGGCAGGCAAGTGCTATATGTGTATACCTTCACAAACACTTGGAAGAAAAGTTAATTAGGAAGGGTCAGTTAATTCACCTTCCACCTGCCTTGGTGCTCGCCTCTTGGTTAGGTGGACATGTGTCAGGATGTGACCAAGAAATTTGGAAATATATTGCTGGGTCATCTCAGGAGTGAACGATAGGCTCATACCATTATCTCAGCTGACATGGATAGGGGCACTCCATCAACTTAACAGGTGGGCTTTGCAAATGGATACCTCATAGCTACCACTGTTGGGTTGGATAGGGCTGGCTATATGGTTGAGGGTAGTAGGAGTTTGAGGAAGACACTGTCAGAGAGAAGCCTTTTGGCACCTACACACCATTTTAAAGAAAAAAACTAAATAGAGGTCGTAAAATTCTAAGTCTTCTTCTCTCCCATTCTCTCACTTGTTACCTGTTTTAGAGCTCATATGGGTCCATATATAACAAGCAGATATTTTAATTTTAAATTTATTTCTAAAGTCAAGTCACTTTTAAAACTCTTCAGCCAAAAACTTTAACTGGTCCGGGTGTTCTTCACTCATGTTAGAGCCAGTTTTTTCCTGCTTTTTTGTTAGATTATATTTCTCTCCTAATTTATATGACTTGGCAATCCTAAATGCGCATAGGTTAAAGTCTATGTGTCTTTGTTTCTGCGTGTGTGTGCGTGTAAGCAGGCAAGAAGGGGAGATGAATAAAAATGGTAAACAAAAAAATTCTTACTGAAAATAATAAGATTCTGGGAAGTACTTAGGGAAATTTTCAAAGTGCTGCTGTGATAATTTCTGAGAAACGCTTAAAATTATGTGGCAAAAGAACCTGGCATGCTTATTTGTTTTAGCAAATTTAAACACACATTTCTTAGAGGTCACTGACAGAAAGATGCACCACTAACACATGATATATATTGGAGCAGTCTGATTGTGTAACTAAATAAAACTATACTATTCTTCATTCACACAGAACTCTTTTATTTGATGGTATCCAGTATTTTCCAGTATTTCAGGCTAACATTTCTGGCCAGCTGAAACAACTGTAATATCTGTAGACAGAACGAACATACTCATTTACACCATATTGCACCAAATGGTTCAAATTAGACTTGATAAAAAAATCAACATTTGTTTTGGGTAATGAAAACCCTACTCAATTTACATGATTTGGAAATCTGTATTTTGCAGAATTTTTCAAGAGCATCATTTTACCTTCAAAATACAATGCTGACCCGTCACATCCTTGATTCCTCCGCCCCTCTTTAAGACAGAGGTATTCTACCAGAAAGAATCAACAAGGGGTGGCACAGACAGAAAGAAAAACTTCCAAATAAAAATCAAGGCTGAACTTTATTTGTTAACATTTTTCCATGTGAACATCCCTTCTGGAAAACAAATATGCTCTCCCTGTCAACCCAAAACAGTTATTGTCATGAAATGAGTGTGCAAACATCGCAGCCAGGTATATACTGCCTTGCTGTGAATACGGAAGCTGATGCTAAATTAAATACGTTGAGAGTGTGAAGAACTTGATTTGAAATATCTTTCTGATTCCTCCTTTCCCTCTGCAAGGAGAAGTGAATGCTACAGGAATGACAACCGTTGGTTAGAATGCTAGAGCTCTCAGAAAACTTTGCATTAAAGAACTTTTCTGTCAAGACGAAAACCTTGTTGTTAGTCTTTGTTAGGAGTGACTTATCACATACATACACAAATATGCACATGTACACAGAGACTGCCATTCTTGGCTCGATCCTACTGCAAATGAACACCATTATAAATAAGTCTTATTACAACACTCAAAATACTCGATCCTGGAGAATGGTGGTACACTGAGTTAAGGCATATCAAATTACTTGCAAGAAAAGTACAAAGTCAAGGAATGCCTCTCCTTGGATGAAAATGGAAGTTACAGGACCATGCATTTGCCAGAAGGAAAAGGCCACATGGCAATTTTATTTGACTTTTAGGTAGTGGTTTTGATATATTTTTCAACATATAAATTTCTACCCTTTCTTTTTCTAATCCACATTTGAAAATATTTTTCACAGTGAAAGACGTTATCTTTTAAAAGAAAAAAATTATGGCTAAATAAAACAATGCACCCTCCCAGAATGATCACCTCTCTAACCAAAATAACATTATCAAAATGCCAGGGCACTAGTTTTAAGTGGTTCTTGTGATTTTTAAAAGATATTGTTTGACTTTTGATAAAAAATTCACTTTGTTATAGAATGTTCTTAATTATGGACCAGATAAGACTATATAATTCATAGAGGACTATCACTTTTTTCCTCAGTAAGAGTCTGTACAGCATTTTTATTTTAAAAACTGTGATTATGATAGATAACTCTATGGGGTTATACCATATTTAATCATAGTAGCTCCAGCTAAGCTCTATTAAAGGCCTGTCAGGAGATCTTCTCTGTACCCAGGAATTTTAGCTTGCTTAAAAAACCAGCCATACACATTTTCCTTTATGGACATTTGTTTGCAAATAAATAAAACAGTTGCCATGCTTTGCCATATAAAAAAATTCAGAGGTATAAATTACTTCCTGCAATGTCTAGATTTGCACTTCAAAGATTCAAAAGTATTTTTCAAATTACCTAGCTCCATTAAAAATGGAACTTGAGAAACTTTTGAAGATACAATATATTCTAATATTTAGTAATGGTATGTTAGAATCATTAACTTAAGCACAGAATATTGAACCCTATTCCTGTAGGCTAAAATAGAATTTGTATCTTAAAAGTTCCAAATTTTAATTATGCTTAATATAACTTAGACATATTCTACCTCAGGGGAAGATAGAGAACATAAGCAAATGACACCTAAATTCTAGTCTTGATTTTGCCAATAACCAGCTGTGGGATGGTCAAATCACCAATAACCAGCTTTGATTTTCTCATATGTAAATAAGAGTCTCTAACTAAACTTTCTAAGCTTTACTAAGCCAAAATTCCATTATTCAACTCTAAAATTCCATTCCTCCACAATCTATGCCTAGAATCTAGGTGCACAAGTCATTTTAATTAAAATATCTTAAACCTTAGGCTAGTATTTTTCCTTTGAAGCAATCACTGTACAATTTATTTTCAGAACACACATGTTCATGATTAAAGTATGCCCTCATCTGAGAGTTCCTGAGTTATCCTAGATTCTCCATGCTTCCCTTGATGATTCTGCCTGGACTGCTTATCAGTGATGTGATTAGAGATAGTAATTCTGGATTACTTTTTACTCCTGGTCAATTCAGTGATGAATTCAACTGAAAACTTCACTTGAAATTGCTCATCAAGTGCCTCAGAAGCCTCAGGAACCCTCCAAAACTCTATCATAGGGTTTAAGAAATTTCTGCAACTTCAGGATCAACCATCCCAAAATAAAGTCACTATCCCCCCATAAAGCTAAGTAAGTAACCATCCGTAGTATTCCAGCAATCTTTGCAGTTCCAAGAAACAGCAGTAGTTGTATGTAAGACCCTCCCCTCCATTAAACCCTTTAAATAGACACCAGTTATTCACTTGGAGATAATCACAACTGAGATGCTAGAGGGTACATCATTTTATGGTTCAGGACAGTCCAGGAACCGTTTGAGAGAAAACACTAGGAACAGGAGGAAGAGAAGGATGTTTCCTGCAAATGCTCATTTTCTTCTCCCCTCAGATATAAAGATAAAGCCCAAGTCCTAGGACAGCTATAATCTGCTTGCTTTGTAATAAACAAAACACACCAGAACTCTTTCTAATATTTTTGCTTTGAGGTCTATAGTTTCTAGTTTACCTCTCTTTCCATCACCAAAATTCTGCCACTGAGTTTTTAGAAAGCCTCTGTTTATCTAAGGGGCTGTGTTGGGTCTCTATGTATCTAAATACAAATGCCAGACACCCTGGCATTTCCTGGTGTGCTTTATTGTCATGTCTGATAAACAGCACAATTGGGTGAAAAAAAATTTTTTTTTCATGATGACGGTGATTTTACACATTAGGTAAGAATCAAAAATCTTGGAACAATTTCAGGGCCACAACTCCCAATCTATGGAATTTTATCTATGCATCCAAGATCCTCAATACTGGTATGTTACCAGAGTTTCCACAGTTTCAATGGCTGATTTCATTTCATGTATTATACTGAGTTACTCCACAACTGAAGCTGATTGAATAACCCTAAGGAACTTTAACATATTCATTAGGTTGTGGGGGAACAGGCATAGAAAGGGACTGAACACTCACTAAGCAGTATTCCATAAAACAGCGAGGGTTGAGCATTCCATAAAACACACTGAGGACTGAGTGTGTGACTGAACAAAAAGATGTATTGGGAGATTTAACTTTGTTCTTTTCTGGGTATAAGAATACCAGTAGAACACTAAGATTAATTTCCCACTTTAGCATTCATCAGAGAACAACACATTATTACTTGTAACACATACAGGCTGTTGATGGATATACTTTCCTTTGATTACTCAGATTAAATGTGTTCCTATAAAAGGCACCCACACATACATGTGTGTATAATTATAAATCCACATATGCATTTAACAGTTTCTGTTTCTGTAAGTTTATAAGCAGCTACAATGTAGATGTTATACATTTTATTTGGCCACAAAGTAGAGGTGATTTGGGGTTGGTGGCTGACTGAACAAATATGGATCAAAAACAGAATAATCAGAGTAAATAATCAATATATGTTACCATAACAGAAAACTCAGAAATTCAAAATAAAGGAGGATAAGGGGGAAAGCATGCATTATAGAGCACAAGGTAATAATAGCGTCTGCATGCCTTAATACCCTCTTGTCCCAGCAGTCCTGACTTTCTAAGCAGCCCACTTCTCCACATTAACAGTAGTCATTTGGAGAGCAGCAAACGTGCCATTAGAAGCACTTTTACAAGTGTATATTCATCCACCAATTAGCTTAATGTGGCCGCTTTCTGCATATTTTCTATCCAGGCTTGCACAAATCTTATTAATATTTCCCCCTAGCGCTTTGACAGATTACCTTGTCATTACGCATCCTGGAGCCTTTAAAACAATATGGGTAAACTACTGTTTGTGAGGTTAATGACAATTATCCCCTAATTACTGCATAAGTCACTCAGTCCACTTTATCTCATAGGCAGGGTTCTGCTCTGTGTACCTGCCATTGTGTCACTGTAAATGAATCTTGTATTGCTGTGTTTATCTGCCACTGCCTTGTAAATTATACTGACGGAAGAATGAACAAATTACTACATGTCATCAGTTAAATACTGCTTCTGAAATGAAAAAAAAATGCTTCGGCACAGAGCTTGAACTGTGATTTTAGCAGATCATAATTAGTAAAAACATATTTAAGGTTTTTCGCTGTATTTCAAGGCTGATCGCTTGGCATTTAGTGGTGGGTCACAGCAATGGCACTAGGGGTGAGTGGAAGGTGAAGAGCAATGGAGGTAAGGGGAAAAAAGGGGAGGCAAGAAAACTGAAATAGTAATGCCAGCCCGACCTGTGAATGCATTTCTATTATTTTAATATCTGATATGGCATCCTTGAAGTATTTTCCAAGATTTGTCAATTCTAAGTCAAATTTAGTGGGTTAGGGATAAGACATACTCTTCAGCTGGGATCCTTTTATTTTGGGGTGTGGAGAGGTCACTGACAACTAGTCCAGACATAAAACAGAATCCATGTAATTGAGAACAGATAATGTAATAAAGGCCACAGGCTAAGCCAATTTCATTGATGCATTTTTAAACATTATTAAACAGGTTCAGAAACACTGTTTCCAAAGTTGCAGTTGAAATTGTTTAACAATGTTTACATCAGTGAAACTGGTTTAGTTCATTGCTGCATCAGGGTGACTACGTCTACTCTGATACAATTTACAGGGAGAGTAGGATAATATGTGCATCTTTAAATTAAAAAAAAAGAGACAGATTGAGTCAACTGCAAATAATCTGGAAGATTTTGTTTTTAACCTGAAATCTCTGATTCTGCAGATTATCAGGTAAATAAATTGTTTGCATGAGAAAGGGCAGAGATATCTGGCTTCTGAGATGACTGTCATTTAATGAGTATCTTAAAACATTTTGAAATGTGACACGTTCAAAATGCCACTGTTTAAATGACACCAAGGTGGCTGATAACTGGCAAGCCTCAGTAACAGGTCACACCAATCTGAAGGATGGCTTTCAACTCTCAATTAGTTGGGCATGTTGAGCACTTGCATCAGATTGCCTTCTGACACCCTCGAGTTTGTAAGGGGGGCCTCGCAGCACTGACTGGGGGAAGCATGCATGCCCGCACACACGTACGGTGTATCTCCTGGTGCCCTCGCTGAACAGGCTGGAAGAAAAAGCTGCAGCAGAAAGAAAGGAAAACATGGAAACCAGAGTGGGCTGGCCTAGCTCAGGGGCCTTGTGAATTCTAAGCACACCCCTGAGGCACCCTCCGCTCCCCAATGACTGATCTTAGCATCTGTCCTGTGTTCAGTCAACGCAGCAGCTTCAACTGAGCAAGCGCTGCAGAGAAAAATGAAAGCACCACACAATGTTCCTTTCTCTCAGTGCCCTAAGCCCAAGTTATAACCCCAGGTAAGACCAACACCACTGTGACACCCACTGAGGGGTTAATGTTGTGGTGAGTTTTAAAAAACTATTTAGGCTACCTATGGATGTAGAACTGAGGAAAGCAAATTTCTAATCATTAACTTTCTTTTTCTTTTAACATTGGATTTTGCCTTAAAAAATTAAAAAAAAATTTTTTTACCTTGCTAAAATGGTAGTCAATCTGTGTTTTTTTTTTGAGGGGTGGGGCAAGCAATGCACATTTAAGGGAGATAAAACCCTTGTTGTCACCTCAGAGAAGAGGAGCACAGGCAATATTTTCTTGAGTTTGTGAAGTCAATGCTGGTTACAAAAGGGAGACAATCCTGGAAGGATAAATGTAAATGCCAAAAGGTACCTGGGTATAAGTTAACAGAGAAAAACAGCCATTAAGAAAACAAATAGCAGTATCTCCTACTTACTTTCACCCACTCTGTACATATTTTCATCAAATTTCCAAAACCCGAGACTAGGAATATTTCACTCCCCTCCCCTAAGCAACCCTTCAGTGGCTTCCTACTGTGCATAGAATAAATAATAAATTCCCTTACCTGGCATTTGAAGTCCCTCAGTATAAACCCAACCCCCTTTACCAGCATCATCTCCTGCCAAGACCACGAAGCCCCAGCTACAAAGAGCTACTTGCCATAAATGATCCCAACCACGGCAGTATCTCACCTGCGGCTGAATCCTGTGCCTGACACAATCATCCTCATCTTTCGAGGTCCAACTTAAATTAACCTCTCTATGAAATGTTTTCTTTCTACCTTTCTCCTTCCTTCTCTCCACTCCCAGCAAGAATTACCTGCCCCTTCAGCAATTTGCTTGTATTTTCCTGTCAGGCGTATGTCTCTAATCAAGGATCATGGTATTTTATGTGCCCACTGCTGAGATGAATCAGCACAGAATTAATTCATTAATACTGTCAATGTAGGAGTTGGGAAGCAGTTTTGAGGCCATCTAGTGCCACCTTTTTATTTTACAGAAAATTAACAATAAGCATCTTGCCCAAGATCAGAAAGCTCAAATGTGAGGAGCTGATTCTCCGACAAGCAATGCAGCTCCCCTGTCTGGGTCTAGTGCTTTTCCCACAATACTATCCTTTTCTCCTTGAATACTGATTCTTGACTCAGGAAAGCGAGCACTTGCTCCCTTTTACTGCCCTGCCCTGGGTCTGAGCGGATGCCAGGCAGTTGGAACTCTCTTCTACCCCACACTTGCCCTACCTGGAGAACATTTTCCCCCGAAATGAACTTCCCTCCTGACCATCAAGAAAATGTCAAACAGAAATGTAACATCATTCTCCAAGATCATTGGTGCAGGGAGACAACTTCCTTCCTCGTGTTCTGAGAGTGAGAAGAAGCTGAGAATGACAGTTTTAAAAATATGTATTTAAAAAATTTTGTCCCAGTTATTTTTCCCTCTCCTCAAGCATCATAAAATTATCTACTATACTCAGAAAATGTTTTTGGCAATGACATTACATTTGTGTTGGACATTTTCTGGATCAAAGTTAAATTCTAGTGTACAGAGAACTAGAAAGCAAAATACAACAGTGCCTCTCACATGGCTGGTCTTCCATATATGCCTAAGGAGTGAACAAATGAATTAAACCAGTTTAATGTTAGACACAGAAATAATAGCTCACTACAATTATAAATATGTGTGTGTGTACATACTTCCTTCCTTCATTTTATCTTCTGCAAATAACTTAAACAGTAGTTATCAATTCCTGAATACTCATCTAGTTTTCCCACCAATCTTGCTATTTCTCATTTCTGTCTTGCATCTGCTTCATCTCTTTTATGAGGAATACATCAACTCTGAGGATTTCATTAGGGATTCTGCCAGTAGACCAAAATAACTATTCAGTTGCTCAAAAGGAACTATTATCTGAATTCTGAAAACAAAACAAAAAACAAACTCTGAAACACACAGGGCATGGAAGCCTATTTTTTACTGAAATGCTATTTCCAGGCTAAAGAATTGCTTTATAATATAGCCTCTGTGCCTTGGTTTTCTCATATATGAAATGGGGTAAAAACAGTGGAAGGCTAGAGATCTGAGGATTAAAGAAAACAATGCCTACACTTTGCTGAGCCTTTACAATGAGCCAGTTAAGATTCTAGGTAATATATTCATATTATATTCATCTACGCTCAAATCAGGTTTGAGATTCAATTATCAAACTCACTTTACAGATGGGAAAATTGAGGCACATTAAAGTTGTGTAACTTGCTTAAGATAAAAAATCTAGTGATTTTTGGAGCCAAGATTCAAGGCAGCAGTCTGTGCCTGGAACTGTATTGAAATACTTTGCACAGAAAGTACTTCTGCTTGCCCACCTCGACCCGGCCTCCACCAGTGACTCTTCTCCTTTCTCTTTCCCCACTATTCTCTATGAAACCCAGGCCTGAAAAGGTAAGTTTCCTTTGGCCTACTCCCTGGTTTGCTCAGCTGTCTGCTACACACCTGTCTCCTTACACCTATTCTCACAAGCTGGTACACATTACTTCCTAAGGTATTATTTTAACCATTCCTCCTTCTGCCCATCTACTCTTTTACTGCTGTCACATTCTGACCACATTCTCACGCCAAGCTGTCTTTTCTAAAGTATGCCTCTGATCACATTAGAAACTACCACTCCCACTAATCTTCAATGGCTCCCTTACACTAAATGATTAAACCTAAATTCTTCATGCTAGCACTCAAGAACTGCCCTATCTAGCTTTGAAGTCTCACTTCTTTCACACACACTCTGGCATTTTAGCTGAACCGGGCAAGTTAACTTTTAGTGAATGTACTATATTTTCTCCTCATGCCACATTTTTGTATACACTGTGCCTTTCATGTAGAATGCCATCATACCTTTTTGGGGGGCCTACTACGGTCCAAGGCCCAACCTATGAAATATCACCTCTTTTTCATAAATCCTGTGATCTATTCATCTGCTTTTCATGTGATTTTTTAAAACCATATTCCATTTTTATAAGTCACATGTAATGTGGGATGACCCCTTTCAGAATAACCAGACCCTTATAAACAGAGGATCTGGAATACTCATCTTTATACCCCCTACCTGGGCTGATGGCAACTAGGATGGTGCTTTGCCACATTAATTTATTTCTGTTGACAACTGACCAGTTGTCATTTCTGTAAACCCAACTATCTTTTTTAGACAGATGCTTATTAGATTTCTAAACCTAGCCAGTGAGAGTCCAAAACACAAGTTGTCCAATGTCTGGTTAGGTCATCACATATGCAAATATCCACAAGTTTTATGTTATGTACTTAAGAAGTAAAAATACTAGTAGTTCCTGCTGCAATTAAAAGTTCATTTTTTCTCAAAATACTTTAAGAGCTTAGTTGGGCCTAGTGCTTCCAAGTTCATTTTCTTATATAACTGTTCACAGGTTTAGGGGCAAACATTTAAATTTTCTAAAAAGCAAAAGTAAATGACAGAACAGAAACAGTGGCTGTCACAGGAATACAAGCTAGGAAGAAAAAAGAAATTTAGGGAGGAGGTACTAATTATTAGAAAGGAAGCTCAAAGATGCAAATGTGGGATATGAATATATATTTACAATGTGACACACTAGAAACAATTTCCACTTGTGGCCAGCACTGAATTAATATAATGCTAAAACTGAATATGAGAACTTTTAACATAATTTAAACAAAACAATTATTAGTCGAGTCCTGGCCAGAGTTTGAGGTGTATCAGTATCAGCAGGTAGGCTGAGGGAGGGATAACAGAGAAATCTCTTTTGTGGACAGTTTGGTAAAACAAAAATGGCAAAGAGAAAACAAACACATAGGTGTATGTAAGTAAAGTGGTCAATTTTGACTGTATCTATTCCATTCTTTATATGGAGCTCTAGTTGAGTACCAAAAATAAATGCACAGAATGGGGAGGAGAAAGCACAGAAACTGGATGTCAATGAATGACTATGAAATGTACTGAAAAAGAAATATTACAGAAGGATTCTCAGCCTTTTATAGTCTAAGCTATAAAATATAAAAGGTTGTCACCTATTTTACTTTTCATACCTACCAACATTTGTTACTTCTAAATAGTGGTTATAATGGCTCCACAGAATATCAATCAAACACTTGCTTATCTTAGAAATGTACTTTTACCATTAGTGAACTGCTTTTCTCAATGAAACATCATGCAATAAAATAGTTCAAGCCGCCTTTAAGAAAATCAACTATTTGTTGATTTTCTGTATCACCAAGATGTCTTTTTCCTTAATTTACCACATTTATTTGAGGAAGGAAAGGCAATTATTAAATAAAAACTATCAAGGAATCAAGTCCGCTTAATAAACAAATCAAAATTTCATTAATGGAAAGAATGTAAGTAACATTTCATTTTTTACTTTTTATGGAATTACCCATCAAGGCAGGAGACAAAACTTTTGTCATCTCACCTGTCTTCTCTTTTGGTGTGTATTTTAATGAAGCCTAAAATAAACATTGCCTCTGCACTTACATGCTCTGTTTTTTCTATGTTCAATTGTCTCGGAAGGTATAAAGACCATCCTACCACACCAAAAAGGCAGAGTTTATGTAAACGTCACAGACAGAGAGTAAACTAGCAGGCCCACTCTGGCAGGCACAAGAGTCAATGATGGTCAGTAGTAGCCAATACTAAATCTAGTTTCTGTCTGGTAATTTCTCCCTAAATGCTCTCTTAGATGATATTTCTCAGCAGCATTAATGTTTCCCTGTCTTTTCCCAATAAAGAAGCAAGTAAAGAGTACTGTCAAATGAAGACAGATATTAAAATCTCTGGCAAATTCTCTGTTAGTGTAGTAGAGGAAAGTTATACTCCAGATAAACATCCAAAAAGTGGAATAAGGTGGTAATACCAAAAAAATTAACTTTACTTTGTTATTTTTGTTATTTTATTTTCTTAACTCAAGGCATTCCCAAAGATAGTCAACTGCCACTGTATTCCATCATGAGAACTCTACCTACTACTGCTTTGAGATGATTAGAATAGTAGGTAAAGGGGAAAATGTGTTCATGTATGGATGTGTGTAAGACAGAGAGGGAACACATTGTTTTAATCTCTCCTTTACACCTCAGTTTCAATGAAATTAAGAGAACAAGGAATGAGTTATTATTGACATCTGAATGTGCTAGAAGTACCTGCTTAATTATATCATATTCTGAACATATTTACTGAACTCAATACCAAAATGAAGTAGTGCTTAGGATGAAAATGGTACAGAAAGGAGGTGTCTGTTGAGCAAATCTTCAGACACACCTTCAGGCTCTTTGCTTTTTCTTTTTGTATAGAATCCTACACAAATTAGGTTTTAACAATTGTGGAGAGGGCCCCCATGACCAGCCCCAGCGCCAGTGAGACTCACAGGACTCTGCACACAGCCAAAGTCTCAGCTAAGATGTATGACAGGGAAAGGATATAAAGAAAAAGTAGCAAAGGGAGAAGGAGCATGGGGCAAAGTCCACAAGAAACCAAGAGCATACTTCTAAGAGTCCTGTTCCTAAGGAGTCACACAGGATGTCCTTAATTTCTCCAGCATCGAATTGTAACAATATGGAAAGTGTGGTCTACAGGGAAGCTCAGTGTAATTCAGCACCCATGGTTTTTATTGCGGATTAAGTGCATGGGCACCCTTTGCTAGTATGTTCCCAAACCCCAATTCCAGACTCCCAGAAGGAAAGCAAGCATTCACATAAACCATATTATTTGTACAAATAGTTTTCAACAGTGAGCCACTCATCAGTTAGAGAATAGTAGGAACACTCCCCAAATCCAAATTCCTAGACACCAGCCAAGAGCAACCTTGTAAGCGGGCCTTTCTAAGGATAGCAGTCTCAGGTCTGCTATGTTAATGCTTTCTGCACACCTACCAGATCTGTACTCCCTCTGCCTTCCCACACAAAAATGGATTCTGTAATAGTGGTTCTAGATGGCCGCAAGCTCAGCTCTGATACTTGATTTAAGAATGGGTGGACAGGTGGGAGACAGTGAAATGTCAGTTTTTATTTGAGCATAGGGAGGTGTGATTTATTAGTGCCTTCTATAGTGTCAAGCTAGGTTGAGTCAAAAAACATTACTGAAAACAGTCTGTACCTAAGGGAAAAAATAAGCCTTTATTATCACTTGTACAATAATAGATACATGAGACTGAGGCTCATAGAAGCCAAGGGGCTATGCTAGCTTCATCTTCTTTAGATAACATCCACTCAAATAAGTATTTAATATATCAAATGTTATTTAGTAGAAGACGCAACTAATGGTTCCCTAAAAGAGGCCTCTGGTCCAGTAGAGGCTGGAAAAGCATCTTTTGTGGTTCTTTTCCACATTCATTTCTAACAACAAAAGTCAATATGGGGATACTTACAAATCTCTTGGTTTTGATTTTATATTTAAATAGGATAGAAAGTCCTCCTTGTTGTCTGCAACTGGCTTGCCAGTTCTTAGTCTACAAATATGACATTCAATTTATTTATGGCAATCTGCTAGAAACATAAAATAGTTTAGGAAAAGGAAATCAATGTAGCATTTTGTGTTCAAACCAATCCACCAATTATATGTACAAGTACACAAAATAAAAATCTTATTTTAAGTCAGCATTTCCTAGAGCTCTATGGCAAGGCAGAAACTGACCTTCAGATCTACCTAAAGGGCTATCATAAATCTGCATTAAAGAGAGGGGTACCTTGTGGCTTAAGCGCTAATGAAAAGTATCAACCACGTTCACTGAGCATTCACTATGTGCCAAGAACTAAGGGAAAAAGCACTTCACGTGCATTACCTTGCTTCATCACTCCATCGCTCAGTGCACACATGAAGGCTAGAAATGGCATTACAGCTCAAATTCAGAGTGAGGGGAAACAACGAGCAAATACACACACTGTCCTTCTGTTTAGTTTACTGGTTTTGGTAAGAGCGCCCCTGCTGAGTAGGGATATGGCAAAAGAAAACACATTCCTTCCACTTAACATGGGCGAGGCAAGTGCAGAAACCCTACGGTCTCATGTGAGTAACACCACTAATCAAGACAGAAATCCTAATTTAAGTTAAAAAAAAAACAATTAGACAGTTAAGTGGAAGCCAAAATACACCCATATGCATGTATTTCCTCCTTCCCTCAGGATATTAGCCAGAATTCAGTGTCAAGAATTAGCATTTGTCCTGACATGTGTGATCGTGTTCTATAACATGACCTTCCTCTCTCTACAAAAGGGTCTGATACTCACAAGTAGCTAGAAATGAAACAAGAGACCCAGCGATGCCTATGATGCCTATGAATCCCGACTGAGGGTGTGCTTCACAAACAATATGCAGGGAGTTTCCAGGCCTTTGTAAGTAATGCTCTCAGGACACAGGTGTTGGATTTGTTTGCTGTGGCTTTAGGGTAAAGCTCTGCAATGGATTTTACTGAAGATGGGGGGTGGGATTTGAGGCTCTGGGCAAAATGAAACATGGTGGTCTTTGATCATTCCAAGCCAACAAGGAAGAACACACCTATTTGTAAAGTCCCTGATCCCAGAATATTATCATTCTCCACAGAAACACCAGTGATGCTCTGCAGGAGAGGGCGACTCAGGACCTGGGCCTGAGGCACCCACCCACACAGCAACAAAGAAAACAGCATGAAACAGCAGCTGCACTGGCAGTCGGCAAAGACCGAGGCTGGTTTTTAGATCTTACACTGGAAAGAACAAAGACATCCCAATTAATCACAAGTCAGACAAATAGAAAGTTGGGGCTTCTGCGTCTATCAACAAATAAAAAGACAAAATGGTGGCAAATGCATACATTTTGGCATATATTTTATATATATATATATAAACCACAGACTGCACAGACTTCCTATGACCACAGCTGCCAGCTCCATTATCCCTTCCTGCAAGGGCTTTGAGGAAGAAAATGAAAGGAAATGGGGTAAAAATATTTCCAGTGTATGTATAGCAGACTGTTGCCAGATAAATATTATTTAGCCTTAAAGGACATACTAATATGGATTTCTGGAAAAATTTTTAATCATCTAATAAATATTTTATTAAATTGGTAACATGGATCAAGAGGCCAGCTCCAAGTTATACAACTGAAGTCATAGCGAAAAAGGTGGCAACATAAAAGGAGCAATGGTGTACAACTGAAGGGAAATTCAGCAAAACGGCATTAAAGATCATTGACTATCAGGAAAAAAAGGACACGCTCTGGTTCTAACCATCCTAAAGTACCCACTTCATGAAAGCAAGGAGAGGCAGAATGGGGTGGAAAAGCAAATCAAATCAAATCAACACCAAGTTTTTTATTTACTCGCTGTGTGACAACTCTGAGCTTCAGCTTCCCAGCTATGAAACAGGGATGGTAATACCTGACTTTTAGGGTTATTTTTATGATTATTAGTTATTATTAAGATTGAATTAAATGAAGTACAAATATGAAAAGCCTCACTCAATTCTGGGCTCATGGCAGGCACTGGGTAAGTGGTTGCTCATGTAAATATAAATATATGAACATAAAGCTATAAATAATTACAGCTTTAGCATAAATCCAAGGATTAGCTGAAATCTACCATAAATCTTGAAATCTGACTATACATTGTAAAATAGTAAACAATAAGTGACACAACAGACTTCTAAACAAAAGGTTAAAAATTTTTTAAATTTATCAATAGTCTTTACTGGAAAAACTATGCTTGGATCAGCTTAAGATTTTCTTGGTTACAAGTGCTATGTAAAATCTGCAGAGGTAAGATTCTTATAATAAAAGGATGGATTTTCTGAATGCTTTACACGTGAATGCCATTCATTGAATCATGATATCTTTAAAAAAATGATCATTTTACCCTTTTGTTTATGGGTTTGTTGGGTGTTAGCTCTGCGTGTGTATGTAAGAAAGTGAACACGTGTGTGCAGGGAAACCAGAATCTTTTTGTTTTTAATAACAGTATGGCAGGAATCCACTTCTGCTTCTCCAGAAGTACAGAACTTCCTTCATAGAACAGAGAAGGCACTTGAATGAGGATTTATGATGTGATTAGAGCCAAATATCTCAAACATGAAGCAATCACATAGGTTATTTTGTAAATATTTTATTAATCCTCTAAGAGCCTCCTAGGTGAGGCCCCACAAATAACTTATATTCTTAATCTGCTGTGCGTGAAGCTTCAATGCAATGCCTGCATTCCAGTGACCCAGGACTAAATGGGGGAGTCTGAGAAGGTTTCAGGTATCACAGGTGCAACTCCCTGTTAAGACACAGAACCCAGTGACATGCAGCCTCACCAGGGATAACTCGCTCCAGTGATTCAAGGAGGCTACAAAAGCGCAACAGGCCTTGACGTCAGCTACATGGTTTCACACACCTACAAGGTCAGGGGCTCTCGACCTTTTTGGGAATTCATTCAGATATGAGTTATTTCTTTTGTAAACAATATCTTCTACCTGCCACTGAGCGGGGAGGCCACTCATTTCTTGTGTGCTTCCAGTTCACAAATGCTGGTAGTATTCTCTCCAAGTATGTTAACAGAATTTTGCATCTACTTTCTAACAAACGATTTAACTACATTCCTTGATTTCATATGCATACCTCCAGTTGTACACACACAGCTACAAGATAAATTCAGAGCTGCCTGTCTTTCATCACATGCAGTTCCTATTAACATTTAATGAGTGTCCATCGGCAAGTCTATGGATTGCTTTTCTACTCCCACTCTCTCAGAAATCCTCCTGCTGTCTCTGAGCTAACCCAGGATTTCTTCACTTGCCTTCTTTATTTTTATTTTTTTATAACTCAAAACCAGCTCAACAGCCACAGGAAAAAAAGTTATTTATGCCAGCTGAAACATGACATGCCAGTGTAAATTAAACTTGGTTTTATGGTAAGAATTAATAAAGTGATCCACCAAAAATGGCCAGGAACAACCTCCTGAGATTTCTGCCCCCAACTTTTATATTGACATAGAGGCACCTCTACCTGTAGCTTCTCTACCTTCTCAAAAGTGTGAATTAGATTTTTGCCTTTGAGTGCAAACTGGTGTTAAGGAGGAACCAAGACCAAATCTTATGCCTTATGTTGACATGATGATGAACACAGAGAGTCAAAAGGCTAAGTTTGGAAAAGTGAAGAAAAAAGCTAACTGATGACATTTAACGTCTGATAAAATCCCTCACAGAAAGTGGCAAACTCACACACAAGCGGCTTTAGGCATATGATAGTTAAAAATCAATTGTCTTTCATTACATCATTTCTGCCTCTTTCACAACGGAAATAAGGCAGAGAGAGAATAAATCATCCATCTGTAATGGGGATTCAAAGAGAAGGTCATTTGGCAAACACTGCTGTTCCTGGTCTTCACATCTCACCTCCTTTGTTCTGTTTTCATCCGTGTTGTTTTGAGTTATTAAATATTCTCCCTCTCTTGTACTTCAGATCCCAAAAGGCCCTCCTGAAGTTTCTTTCCACTCTTGATTTCCCAGTTTTATTCCCAAATTTCTAGACACATTCTCTTTCTTCTCTTGAGCTGAGCATTTCCCCAATTCAGAGCTCATCTGTTTCTTTCTTTCCTCTTACTATTCCATTGACCTCTCTTTCCATTGTCACTCCTGAAAGCAACTTTCCTTTCCTTCAGCACTCACTCCATTTTGCTACGAGAGGTTTGCAGGCACACTGAGAAATGCTAAAGGGCACTAACTGTGAGGTAACCAAAAGCATCAATGATCTCATGGGAAGTGAAATAAAGCCACCGTTCTGGAGGCTGAATGAAGGTGAATAAGATGTTTTGAGATCACTGTGGAAAACAGAGAAAAATGGCTACACTAAAAATTTGCTATTGTCAGCACTTATCTACTAAATCCCTTAACTGATCTGTCCAAATGGAAGGTATTCTCAGGGCCATTTCACTGTACTGACAACAAGAATTAAATTCCCAGTCGTCACAAATGATGGTTACATAGGAACACTGAATGTAACCACTTCTCCTTTCTTCTCTGAATATTTTGAAAGAAATCTTCAATTTTTATCTCTTGGTTCGTTTTTTTGTAACCCTATTATTGCATGGTATAATGCTGCAATGTTGTTTTTCAAAGTTCAAGCAGTATCTTTTCTACTCACCTACCCTTGAAAAGTTAAACCAATTAATAAGCCTTCTATAAAGATGGGTAATAATTTGTGCCCGTACGATGACTATGTTCTTAGACTAAAATAAATCTGGAGCTGATATCTCTTCCTGTAACCTTTCTCAATGCTAACAGCCCTTAAGATGCTGCCCGAGTGAATATTCTAATGCATGATTCTAGTCATTTCTCTCCCTTGCCCCCAATTCTCCAAAGGTTCTGTCTTCCAGAGCCGTGGTCACCAGACTCATGACAAAACATGAGTACACAGATTGATGGCAGTATACTTACTTAAAAGAGGGATATTAAAACTTTTCAATAACTGGTAGGGCTGGGCAGTAATCAATATGAATGGATTATATAACCAATCAGAAAAACACCATCTGTAAAAATAATTATACAAGTATAGTTGCATATTGGCTGAAAAGCATGTTCAAACTATCTAGATGTACAAATAGACAATGCCTTATAATGTATTATATGCATATTATGACTATTACAAGGCAAAATTATAAAACAAGGAAAAAGTAAATAGAAATGTAACATTATCTTGCTGTTTCTCAGTGTCTATCTAAACCACAAATACTCCATTTAGAAGATGACTAGCACAGAATGTAAACTCAAAACACCTTTTTCTGGACAAGGCCCTCTGAGCTCTGGCCCCAGCCCACTGTGCAGGTTTATCCCCTGTGAATCTCTTTATGCTCCAGCAATACTGACTCACAAAATTCTGAAACAGGCCACGACTCCTCCCCATATGATGCTTCTTTGGATGTTGTTCTGTCAGCCTGGATGAAATACTCTGTTTCTGAGAAACTCCTATTCTCATCTTTTTTAGTGTTATCTCAACGGCTACCTACCTATCTTGTGAAGGTTTATCTGATTGCCAAGACATTCTGAGAGGCTGCTTTCCCTCTTAATGCTCCAGTAACAAAAGCTAATGTTTTTGGAGCATTCACTTTCTACCCAGTATTCTGTTAGGTCTGCCCATGTGCTGCCTGAACAATCTCCTCAACAATCACCACATGGTGGATACTATTACTCTCCAACCTGAGGCTTAGACAGTTTAAAACATCTTATTCAAGCAACTCAGCTAACAGAAGGTAGGAAAGGTATTTAGGCCTAAGTCTGACACCAAAGTGCATATTCTTATACCCCTATTTGTCCATACCTCCAATGACCTAAGTGTTACATTATTGCACAGCATGGTAATTGTTGGTTCGCATGACAACAACCTTTGTCAACAAAGTTGACATCTTTTACCTTTACATTCAAAGCACCTGGCACACAGCAAGCTCATGAAAAATGCTTGCTGACTGAATATTTATCTGGTTAAAAATCCTGCATGTTTAAAATTAATTATGAGCCATTCAGACTATACGCTATAGAATATTACATTTTATACTAGTGTGTATTTTTTTTTTAAACATTGCCAACAGACTAGGTAGTGTACATAACCAAAACTTAGCTTTCCAAGAGTAAATCTTGCATTCACCTTACAGGAACAAGAAGCTCTGAAAGAAAGGATGTTCAAATTGTGTCAATGAGTCTCTCAGGTCCATAAGGATAAACCTGAAAGGCCCCGCAAACACTGTACTGCCCTGTACTGACACAGGGAAAGAGAATTCTAGGACAATATGGGTATAGAACTTCAACCCTTTCTGTCTTTCTTCTTCTCCTACCACTTCCTGGAGGGAAGGAGGGGAGAAAAAAAGGAAGGCCTGGAAGAGAGAGAGAAAAAGAGGGGGAGGGGGACGAGTGAGCTGGGGCAGGATGTGTGGATAGAAAAGATGGTAACAGCTCACAAGAGATGCTGCCCTACATTTGTCTGACAGAGATAATAATGGAACCTCGAAAAACTGAGACCTAAGTTTTCTAAACATGCCCTGATTGCTTTCCCCTCAACTGGATTCTTGCATATACCTACTCTCCTTTAGTTGACTGTATATTCTTTGAGGACAAAATTCAGACACGGTCACTGGATTCAGTCATCTCCCAGACTTGGTCCCCAGTTCTCTCAGACCTAAACCAGTCACCAGCCTTCAAACATAGTGAAACTTCTGAAAAACAAATATGATGTCTTATATTTCTTCTTTTTAGTCTTAGAGATAGAGACTGTTTTATCAAATTTTAGAACACACTATGAACCCAGCCTTCGAAGGTGCTACTGAATAGTAAATGAAGGGTCAATGTGGGAAGTTGCGATAAAGAACTACTAAGGAAAAGAGGTGAGATATAAAAAATTCAGTTTTAGTTTTGTTGACAGGGATTTGCTAATGGCACCAGGCATCAGAAGTCAGTGGACATTTGAAAATGTGTAACTGTGGAAGCATGGGAATGAGGTATATGCCATCTGCCTGAAGGTGGCAGCTGTAGCCATGGCAGATTTCCAAGCTTCCTTGGAAATCTACACAGAAGGGAGACAACAAAAAATGCTAGAAGACCACCCTGAAGCTGGGTGAGATTAGCTGGGCAAGTTGGATGGGTCCTACCTCTCTCCTTACGAGGTGTCCCCAGGAGACAGCGAGTCAAGAGTGCCGCTGGTCACCATGGAGCACTCTTATCTCTGCAGAGGGAAGCCATTCTGGTGGCCTGATGTGACAGAATGTCATGGAACAAGAGCTGACAGACTGAGATTCTGTCAGGGCAGACCACGTTTCACAGTTTTCATCTTCAGAAAGCGACCCTACCTTTTTTCCTTGTGGGCTTCTAATAAGAAACAAACCTGAAAGCGCTTTGAAAAGGTATGACTGCTACATGTGTGCATATAAGGTAGCACTTATGAATTCCTTTAAGGAACTAAAGTTATCTCTTTTGAATTAAAAGCCTACATGGAAGTAACATACAAAAATAAAAAGGCAACTATTTCTAGAGTTGACCCAGTTTGATCACTGTCAAAGCCAACCTGGGCAGTCACTTCACCTCTCCTCACCCCAATTTAAAGTGATTTAAATTTCATTCCTGACTATCTCATTAAGGTATTATGATGATTAAGTACTTAAAATGTCTTAAGATATAATGAGCAATGTCTTACTATTTGGAGGAGCAGTCATGTGATATTACATCTTGACTGTGTAATTTTAAAAGCTGTGTGATGTTTCTCCAAATTCTGTGGGTCTTTGGTAACAAAGATAAACAGACAAGATACCCAGCTCTTGACTGGAGTAGCATTTGCTTTCAAGTTCCAAGAGAACTGTACTTTGTAACTGCACTAACAATGCCCAGTGATCAGCGGTAAAACTTAAGGTTGCTTACCCTTGATTATTTAACCTTGAATAAAAGTGAGGCTTATGCATCCTAACTTAAAAGAACACCTCTTAGAAAAAAATAAACTCCACACACCATATCATTATATGTTACTTTCTTTAAAATCATTCATAATGAAAGAGTAACATTTAGGAACATTTTCATGAAAACAGACAAGAGATAAGGAGGATCTGAACTGAGGTCCAGGGGTGCCGAGGAAGGGATGAGTTCAAGGATTATTTAGAGGGCTCAAGGAACAACTTTTCTTGGGGATGGAGGGCAATTGGACAAAGTGAGAAAGAAGAAGGCATCAAAGATGGGCCCTCAATATTTTAAGCCTGGCAGGGAGTCCAGATATATATTGGTTGGGTAATGGTTTGGAGAGAAAGGTAAGTCGTCAAGACACAGAATAAAGTACCTCTGTGACACTACTGTTTTGAAAATTCTCACATCAATGTTCTAGTTTATTTTCATATAGTGGAATAACAGAAAAACAGAGTTTTAGTTACACTTGAAGCTTTTCACTGAAATTTTTAAATCATTTGAAAGTTTAAAAATATTCAGTATTTCTCCCCAAGTTACTACTGAAAGAAGAAACACTCACATACTATACTATTCCTAGTCTCCCAGTCATCAAGAACACTCATGACATACAGCACAGAGTAAACTCATCTTGGGAGCAAACACACTCTACCAAAACGAACCTGAAATGGCATGAAAGCAAAGGACCTGCACTAGACTTCTCTGTTCTAGCTTCAACATAGAAATAGAACTATCTAGGGCTGGACAGTCAGAAAATGCCATGCTATTTGAGAACAGAGCAGGGAAAGGAACTGTTAAAGGGCCTTTCATCCCTCTAGGTGTAATGCTCTACAAGTAGATCTGACGTTATACCATGGCGAATTCCAGGAAAGCTTTAGTCCATGAAAATAGATAATATGTTAAATTTATAAAGATCAAGGCATTGTGCTGCATTTTCAAGACAACTTTAGGTAGGGTTAATATGCCTATATAACAAAAGAACATCAATGCACATATGGCATTGTGATCATATCTGTGTTCATGCACGTCCATTATATACTTGCCTCTTAGCTTGAACAGGGCAATGCTTTAAAAAATATGTCAAAAGTTATTTCAGAACTTACAGTATGTTGCTATGGTGCATGCTGCTGCAAAGAAAAAGCTAATGGGCTCTCTACTTAATGTGATTAGAGCCATTATTGACATAATGCCAGGAAGATGCAAAACCATTAGCATTACACTACAGCTCACTTTAGCATCCACTCAGATTTAGTATTTGATCCACAATTTTAATTTTGTTCTGCTCTATTCAGAGCTGCATTACACAAAATGCATAATTAAAAGCTGCTGTGATTCTCTCTACTTCTCAAATTAAAAACATAGCAAACATTTGTAGTTCTAATCCACTGGAAATTAATAAATCAAACAGTGTCTTTTATCCTCTTTCCTCCATGCCAATTCAGATTGCAGGTTGGGAATACTTGTGCCTGCAACAGAGTACGCTGCAGACAGAGTGGCTGCTCAAAGGAAAAGGGAAGTCCCCAAACTGCTTACTGTAAGAGCAAAGGAAAACCTGGAGGGCCTAGAAGCACCGATATCCTTATAATTCCAAGCGGTAAGCCAGAAGGGCTTTCTGCAAAGAAAAATTTTAATCAATTCACCATAAATCCTTGTGATGCATTTTCCTTCATTAGCCCACTTTGTCAAGTGTACACATGCTCCTAATTTAATGTAATCAAATTCACCATGTCTTTCTGTCAACAGTGAAGGAATTCCCATGTCCAAAAGGTCTCCTATCAACTCCCTACCCAGGGCAGCCTGGAGGGGAGGCCCACGAGCAATAGCAGTTTTGCTTTATCCACCATTAAAAACAGAATGGGCTTTCCCTTAAAGTTCTGCCATCAAAAGCTGAGATACTGACCACTGCTAGTTCTACTGCTTCTAGAAGTCTTCATCACCTGAAATAGAATTTTATGATTCATTACAGTAAAAACAGCATATCCTCCCCTGTGGGTGATAATCCTAGGAAAGTTCTGCAAGGACCATAAAAAACACCAGCAGAGCAGAAAAGGCCAATGTGTACTCATTCCCAGGTAGGCCCCTACACTGCCCTTGAGTCTCTTTCTTACATACCAGCGATGCTCCAGTTAGGTCTCTAGAGCCAGTTCTTAAAGCAGGACATGCTTCCTCCTTCCCAGACACCCCACATCTGCTCATTCCCCTCAAGAACTGCCACTCATCCTTCAGATCTCTGCTCAAAACTCACTTTATCAAGAAGCGACTCCGGAACTCCCTTAGGTGACTTGCTTCTTTAAGTCCCGTGTGTGTGTGTGTGGTGGTGTGGCAGGGAGAGGTGTTTAAAGAGTTTATGGCAATTTGTATGTGTATGCTTATGGATTAGTTGACACCATCTCCTCCATTAGTCTGTAAACTCCAGGAGGGCAGGAATCATATCTGTCTTGCTCACCATTTTAACTTCTAGACTTGAGCAGCAATGTCTGGCATACAGAAGTAACTCAATAAATACTTGTTAAATGGCTGAATGCTGAATTAATCTACCACTGTCTCCTGATAGTCTTCCTAAACATGCCAAATTCTTGTCATTTCTTTTAGTTCCTACATTACAAGGTGATTGTTCCTGAAATCATGTTTTAAATAAGTATAATGAAATGCATAAAAACTTTACAAACTGTGGGTTTTACATGTATCTGCAGTCAGAAAAGAACACAGTGGGAACTGTTGGGAGCAACTTAAGGAAACAAAAAGATAAAGTAACAGAAGCCCTCAAGAGGGCCCTCGAAACTCAACTGGAACTTAAATACAAGAGTGTCCCAAACCATCAGATTGCTCCACAGGGACAGAAAAGGAAAAGGCAGGAATAAGACAGAGAAAGATCGCTCTTTGAAGAATGGTCAAAGCATCATTCATCTTTGGAACGCACTCTGGTTACCTTTATTTTCTTGGATTTGCTTCTGAAGACAAACATTCCTTGGTAAAAGTGTAACAAGAATATTAAAAAAAAACTCCTTAAATTATCGTAACAAACCAAAACTTTAAAACTAATTAGCAGCAGCAAAGGCCCTCTCACTATGATAGCTATTTTAAAATGTCAAACTTAAATATTTTTCCTCTTGATCTGTTATGTAAGTATCTTATCTTTAAATTTTTAGTTGTTTGTGCTTGCCTCCCCAACACAAAGAAACAAAAATTTTGCATGATTTGCTTGTAGTTAAACATACTGAAAAACTAAGGCCTTCATTAGGAGACATCCCATATATCCAGACTATTCCCTTATAACTTTGTAAGTTTACAAAACATGTATGGAGAAAAGGGAAATATTCTCCAAGAGCTGACTCCCAGAACAAAGAGGATGTGGAGGTATCTGGCCCCCCTATTTCAACTTCTCAGCACATCTTTCTGTAGGTGCTTGGGAAGTTATCATTCTCCTTAGAAAAAGGCCTGGGTGGGCCCCTGCATCCTTCCCTATCCTGCGAACAGATGACAGGAGTAGTCAGGCAGAAAAAACCCCAGCTGCATCTGGCTCATTATGTTATGAAGCAGTTTGTTGCATTGTTTCATGGCTGTAACTTCTTTCCTTCCACTGAGCTGAAATCTGCCTTCCTATAAATTTTGGTCCTCTTGAGGCATGAACAGAATCAGTCTGTTTCCTGGTCCACATGGAAGCCCTTACAGACGGGAAGAGATTCTACTTTGACACATGACATTCTACTTTGGGGATGCCTGGCTTTTGGAAGCATTCAAGGAAAAGTGTATCTGCAGTCACGATTCTAAAACAAAGAAGTAGATATATTAGTTTTTTTATTTTATTTCTCTAGACCAAACACTGTCAGTGTCTTCAACTGATCCCCCAGTGGTGTGTCTGCAGACCCTTCTCCAGCCTGGTCACACTTCAATTGCTCAATACTCCTCATACAATGTGATAACCAGAACTAAATGCAAGATTCTGGATGTTGTCTGGACAGCAGAGACAAGAAGGGGAAACTTTACAACGTCACCATAACTCTATACTTAACGAGCAAAATGCACTTTATCTTAAAAGACACATGACATAAATGACACAGAACCCAAACATTTTCAACTTAATACTTATTCTGTACAGTTCTAAAATGTTGCCTTTTTCTTAGGTGGCATCTATAACCTAATTTCTGATCTTATTCTCCAATGAACAGTGTTAGTGTAACACAGAATATTCATCTTAAAAACATCTTTTAGCACAAATTACAAGATGAAAGGACTGTCGGATGTTGTAAGTATAGATCATCTAATGTACAGATGCTTGTTAGCTTCAAAATATGTGAGCTCTATGTTAACCATAAAGCTCCCAGCAAACTCTTCTGGTCACAAAGGAACACTGTTGTGCAAGAGTGTCATTAAATTGAAATAACTGCCTGTGGTCCCTGCATTCTTATTCTCTCTCAAAGATCTTCTAGCTTTGACTAAAGAAAAGAAGCATGACACTGATATTAAGCAGATGACCATAATGCAAATGGGAAATCAATTCACAAAAAAAGCCTCGAAAAAAGAAAAAGTTGGTAGTTAGAAAATATATCTTAAGTTAGACTGAAATGGGATTTCAGAGGGTGTGTTCCTGTGCATATTCCATACCACTCTGACTGCCATCTATAATGCCAAAGAATACAGGGCTTAGGAAAGGTTTTCAAGCTTCTGAGGTTTATTTTCCCTTCAGTGAATCCAAGGCAATGTTATGAGTCTCCCTCCCATCAATATTTTATTATTAAAATTTTCAAACATACAGAAAAGTTGAAAAAATTGCACAGTAAGCATCCACGTATCTAAATTCTACAATTACCATTTTATTATATTTGCTTGTAAGCGTCTTATGTATCATTGATCCACATGAGACAAGTTATATAATTTACAAGTTCAAGGGAGAAAATTCCTGATATCATGGGGTCAGCACTCATTTTTTTAAGTATAGATATAAACATTTCAAATGCTTAATTTAGACTAATATAATATTATTTGCATTTGAGTTCTAAATTCTTTCTTTACACACTCTGGTTAGAATATACACTAGGTTATTTATCTGTTTATTTTAATAGCTCAGCACAAAGATAGTAAAATGTTATCTGTCTCCTAATGTTTCTAAAAAATGGAAAACTACTTGCAAGCTGCTTGTGATTACTTGTGTGTCAGCTTGAATTATAATCATAGTAACCGCTACAAGATAATCATAGTAGTTAATTCTCATACAGTATTTATTTACTATGTGGCAGGTATCAATCTAAGTGCTTTGTGTATTTTAGCTTATCCAATATATGTAATATCTCCATAAAATAGGCACTTTTAATATTATCACCACCATTTTGAAGCTATGAAACATGAGGCAGAGAGTCATACAGCTTGTAAGTGGCAGTGGTGGGTTTCAAACCCCAGTACCATATACCATATACTTTTCAACCAAGACACTACACTGCCTGTCTAGCTGACAGAAAGAACTCACGCCCCATGGAAATCTAATATATTACACCACAACCATCACTGATATTACTGCAAACTTATCAAACGACTGGTTATTTTCATTTGAGAAATTGAAGCAATATTCAATTTTAATGCATCTTTCTTGAAATCAATAGGTTGTTTCTGAGTAAAAAACTCATGTACAAGGTACACTGTGGTTGTAATACATTTGCAATAGAAAATAAATATGTATGCTGAAATGAAGTCAATGCCTACATACCTACACACATAGTCCAATATGCAAAGATGATGTGTAATATTGAACAAGGTAATTAACTTCTTGAACCTGTGTCCTCACTGACAAAATGCAGGTAATAATATAATAGTAGTATCAACTTCATGGGATCATTATGAGAATTATATAGGATAATCAAAGTCCCAAATTACCTATAATATAGTAATATACTAAACCCTCAAAACACATGCAAAACACTTAGCACTCTATGTGGCACACTGAAGGCAACAAAAAGTGTTTCAATAATGATGATAATATAAGATTGACATTTATCAATAACATTAATACTTATGACATCACAAAGGGATCCATAATTTTGTTTCTATGTTGCCAAAAGAATACATTTAATCTTTGCCAAATACAGCCTTCCAGAAAAATGGCATCAAAAGAGTATTTCTGATTAATTCAAGATGATGAAATAGTACTATAGATTTAGCAGAACTGTTTAATTTATACACAAATAAAATTGGTAGTAGCACAAAGGTCCCTGCTGGCTATTATATCCTACGACATTGACCCAAAAGCATTGGCAAACATTTAAAAATTAAATATTCAGGTATAGAAACTGTAACCAAGAGAGGGAAAATCTCTTTTTATATTGAATGGCATGAGAAAAAATTATGTCTTTATTTTAATAGTTTAAATTATAAGCTGGCACTGAGAAAGGGGGCTATAAAAACTTGACTCTAAGACTCTCACTTTTGGAAGAAAAATGATGAGATTGCCAAACTGCAAAGCCTGCAGATAAATGATGAGACCAGTTACTTCTTCTTTAACTCTATTGTTATCAGGCAAAACTGAGATCCCAAGAATCGAGAAAAGGTTCCCTCTCCTCTGGGTTTCCAATTTAAGTGAATAAACTCAGAGGGAGGGGTCAGCCAAATAGCATTAAAAACCCAAGATACTCAGGGCTAGAATGAGACTCAAAGCACATTGATGGAGTCACTGGATTCCTCAGATGGTCTTAAATGAAGTCATGCAAAGGTCCAGGGGCTTCCCTTCGCTGGCCCATCAGTTCACTCAGGTGTAACTAAACCCTGACACTCCATCTGACTGGACCACTTAGTCTTTGCAGGTAAAAATGGCAATTTGCTGTACATTTTCAGTTACAAGTGTACTTTCTCCATCATGTCTAGCAGTATGTAAAACAAAAAAGTCCCATTTTGTACACACAAAGGCACTTATCAAGGCTCAATGGCTCTGAACACCATGCACTTTGAAAGGATTGTGGATGGTGTGGTGGAAATGGGACAGGAAATGGACATCTGTGTTTTCCCCTGTTAATAGAATAATGCAACTTTATTGCTAAAAAGAAAAAAAAAGGATATTCACAACAACGTGAGCCACTGCTAAAGCTGAGATTTTTGGTCTTGACATCAACAACTGAACATATTTCACTTCTTTAGGCTATACTGTTCCCTTCCCAACATTTCCGTTATTTCACTGCTCTCAAATTATGTGTATCTGTGCAGGTTTCCTCAGATACAAAAAGTATCTTTACAAAGTATATACAAAAATATAAAGTTTTATGTTTCTGGCTGCAAGTGGGCAATCCAGTCCTTAAATAAGACCATATCTGGCTTCCTGAAATTTCAGCAAAACATACTTAACAATAATTAGTGATAGTTACATGGTATATACAGTATATATACCATGAAATATGGTGCCATAAATTCCCAGAGACGAAAATATAAACTTCATACCCTTACCAGGTGTAGCAAATTCTATGGCTTTTGTAGGGTCAAGAACTCTGAAAAGCATCTGCTTTGACCCAAATCCCAGCCCATACTTATGCATGTATACATGTTTTTTGAGGGATACTTATTTCTAGAATAAATAAGTAGAGTGGGGTGAAGGCAAGCTGCCCTTGTATAAAATTTCTTAAGAAATGGCCCCTGAGCAAAATGACTTGAAAACCACCCATGAAACAGTAATTCCTGACTTTCAGGCTTCAAAGTACTCATCTTGAAGAACAACCCTATCCTTAAAGCTTCTCTCTGACCCACCTACATGAATTATGCAGACTTCTCTGTACACACTGGGTGCTGTACACAGGGACTGAAAAAGGTAACAGCAAAGAAAGATATACCCAGAACTCCAAATCTCCTCTGACAATTTTATTCTGCCTGGCTGTCCCAGGAGAAAGGAACTGTGATTAGCTTAAAATGACACCAAGTCCTCTTTTGCCTTTGTGTCAAGTACCCTTTACACTCAGGCACCTCCTCCTGACTCTAACTCTCCCTCTTGTTAAATTTTGAACAATATATGCCATTTCACACCTCAAAGCTCAGAAAGGCAACACAGTAGCTGGTGTATGGATGTGACAGAATGTTTTTATTCCACCCTTGAAAAAAAGCTCTCGGTTTTTGACACACTGGAAAATGTACAGCCAGAGAGTGCTTGAGGCGAAGATGCCACCCCAGCCTTACATCTGTCTGCTTTCATTTGTCTACAACTGTGCTTATAGATAAAACAAGCTTTCCAGATGTCATCACAAGCGGGGCTCATATGCTGATTTCACCAAGACACCATTGTTGGCTGCCAGCATAACAGAGCTGTAAAACTAAAATATTTAAACTCTGAGCTTCTCAACACAACTTTGAATGTCACACAGGATCTTATTTCAGGATTAATTAATGTACACCCCAATAAAATAATCATGTGTTAAAAACAGAGCTGGCTGATGTGCAAGTGGATCTAATTTTCCTTTCCCACTCTTCCAGTGGCATACAACTGCATCATGAAGAAATTACCCAACAAGAGCACCTATTACTGCATGTGAACAGTCTATCAAGCCCGTTTCAGGTGGTATATCTCAAGGACCTAGATCTTATTATTGTTTAAAACATACCAGATGATCCTAAGATGAACAGAGGCAAAATGCCAGGCACAGACTATAAAGACATTTCCACTGCGAGGGGGAAGGCCAATGACAAGTGATGGGGAGATTACCAAGAGGCATTGTTACCTGCACCCATATGTGAAACTTGGCTTCAGGCAATCTGCTATCAGGGAGCTTGAATGTTTGTTTGAGAACACAATATCCCTGCAGTTATAAACACACACACACACACACACACACACACACACACACACACACACACAGTATTTCTGATCTCCTTTTTCCTTGAACCTACATAACAATTTCATTTTCACTGAGAGAGTTCCAGGGAGCTCAGCACTGGTATAGATGACCCTTCCTAATAACATCTAATACAGGTGTTCTGAGCTGGAAAAAGAAGCCCCCACAGTTGGGGACACAACACCTCTATGTATCTCCGGCTCACCTGGGCTTTCCTCCTGCACTGTAAGTCTTTTCGAGACCAGTTTGTATGTTTGTAAACTTGGGTCAGGAATGTTCATTAAGCATCTATTACTCAACAGCCTGGTTTGGGGTCATTCTGCATTCAGAGGCCAAATCCATCTCAAAGCTACAAGCCCTCTACAGTTTCTGCTTGATTTGACAAAGACTGACCTCGCATTAACCTAGTGAAGGCATCATATAGGGTCTGTGAGGGCTGATGCTACACCCCACTGGGCTCATCTCATGTCGCTGGAGCTTACTAAAAAAAAGCGTATTCCATGCAATCCACAACTTCATTCCACCCCTGATTCCTATGAAACAGTAGAACAAACATTTTCTTGTGATGGCTTTCCAGAGAGACCATTTATTGAGAGGTAAAAGGAGTTGGTTACTTTGCTTTCCCACCATCCTGAATGCTCCCATCTTCTTTCGAGCTGATCTAGTTCAAACCCTCTGAAAATAAATCACCCCAAAGCACTCAAGATTTCCCTAAAGACCCCAGCAGGCTTCCTGCTTTGTGCGTTCCCACTCCTGTGCTGGGAGGCTAATGTGTTTTAGGGATGTTTGTTTTAATGCAAAGAACTTTGCTAAATCAAAACAACCTGCCATGGCAATCCATCTAGTTTGGACACTGGCCTCTTCCACTCCTCCTATTTCAGCTGAGAGGAAGAGCCTCATGCAAAAATGAAGACCTTAGTTTTTAAATGCCAGTCATTTTTACGTGTTAGGACAGTAGTTATACTTCTTGAGTAAGAATAATAATATAATAATCCCTGGCTTTGTAGGACTCATGTTCCTCCTTCATTTGAGGCTGAGTAAATTCCTAGCTTGGGGCAGGAAGAATCACTGCTGAAGCCTACTCTGCCCTTGATCTTGATTCCCCCACACTAAAATCATCTAATAGCCATTTTATTAACCTCACAATACTACAGATGGACCATGTCATGTGCCAGAGTCTCTTCATAAAGTTATTTTGAGTGATGTTCACTTAATTGAACCCTAATTATCAGCTTTATGGCAAAAGTACATTCCCATGCACATTTAATGATAACATCAGGCTCTCAAATATTTGAGTTAAAATTTACTTTCTGTTCTTTAATGCTTGCCTTTAGGTTTCTAGGGTGAGTGCGAATTATTAGAAAGTATCAATGTGAGATTCACATTAAATTTTAAATTTCATCTTTACCTCTTAAATCCACTGTGGAATCCAGGAGTGACACCTTCTATCTACCCCTTTTACAGAGGAGGAGGAGGAAGATGGGTGACTCAGTTATCTGTTTGCCTAAGGGCAAGAAGGTGAGCCTGGGGCTGAGCTGGAGGTGCACCAGTTTACTTGAAGATCAAGAAGCAACACAGGCTCGGGGTCAATTGTCCTCTCCGGGCTACAGTACAGAGGACATAATAACACAGTAATAGCGGTAAGTCTATTTGCCAGGAGAGAGCCTGTTCTGAACACTGAAACCTACCAGGTTACTCTCAGGTCCGTATTTGAATACAATTGCATTAAAAAATAACCCAATTTAACAATTCACAAGTTCTGATATATGTTTTATAAAAATGTATGAGAGACCTAAAAGCCATGGAGAGCCATCACTTTGAGCTGCTTCATTTGTTTCTCTTTTATTACAGTCCTGCACCGTGGGCACAAGCCTTTCACTGAAAAGAGAACATTAAATTTTTATTCTAAACTGTTTTAGCAGAACGATATTAATAGTTGAGTATTATTTTGTCTGACTGATAAAATACCATTCAAATAAGACCGAAGAGAGCACTGAACCCCAAGTCCTATGAAAAGAAGTGACCAGCTATCTTCAGAAACAATAACTTGTCACTCTAAAGGCTCCGGTAACATTTCTACAGCACGTAAGTCCCAAAGTTGAATACCTAGAATGAGGATGCCTATTCAGAAAGAAACATTTCTCTGGGTCCTCTTTAGTAGGGAAAGCAGCTGTGAAATATTCTTTCTCCTCTTTGCATGTCTGTTTGGTCTTTTCCAATGCAGGATCAGTGAGGAACCAATCGGGACACATGAGCAAACCACAAGGAAACCCCTTTGATTCCACAGATATTTTACCATAGATGGAGATACAGGACAAGATACAAGTTTACAGGAGAGAGCTCAGTACTGGAAAATATGCAGACATCAGTGTGATTCAATTTAGCAAAACCCCCAGTACTACTATTTCTGGCCCTATCTCCCATGCTAGATGCCCTACCAAGCGACTTATCTCCACAGTACAGAAAGGCATCCTTTTCTCCTTACACTTACATTTTATTGTGTCTCACTACAAAACTGTTCTAGTAAGGTAAGGCCAAAACCAGAGCAATGATCTTTTCTTGGAAAAGTTTCTATTTTCTATCAAATTCACAAGGCTTCCTCCTGCTACAACCTGTATCTTGATGTTCCAAGTATCATAAAAAATATTAACCAACCGTAAGTTAAGAAGCCTGTTCTGTTTGTGATATCTCTTTTTAAATAATCAAACAAATGACAACACTACTAATAGCCAAAATGGGTTTATATAACACTAACACGCCTACAGTTAAACTAACTGAAAAATTACACAGAACTTAGTTTGAACTCACATAAATTAAGCAACTTTGTGGAATTATTCACAGTGTTTCTACATGAAAGCTACTAAGTCAAATGGTTCAGTGGTGAACACATTTTTTTCTAATTAGCAAATTAATGGTTCTGTCTTGAAATCTTTTCATGCACTGAAATATCTGAATAAGGGCTTAGCCTGCAAATACTTTAGATTAAGTGTGATATCTCACATACTGTATTGACTCTTAAGATCCCATTTAAAAAAAAAATGCTGTTGCAGAAGCATTTATGAAATATTTGAATCCTAATCCCTATCATTCAGCTAGCCTTACTCACTAGCCAATCAAAGAGGTAAGATTAAAGTCAAACTAGCTCCAAACCAAAAAAATTCTGAAAGGTAATAGCCTGAATGGGGATAAAAGCCTTCATGTTTAGCAAAAAAAAAAGAAAATATAGATTGATAGATCTGGTCAAAACTATAAGCAAAAAAATTTAGGAATCAAAAAATCACCTCCATCATATTTTAGTTATTTCCAATTATCTTATTTCCCAGAATGTTTAACAAGCCCATTCAGTATAAATCTTTATTATTAGAAGGGGATTAAAAATTAAGATGCATTTTCTAAGCTAGCTGTTGCTAAATAGAAATACGTGACCCACAGAAATAATTGTAATTTTTCAATTACAAACAAAAAGTAAAAAGAGGTAAAGTTAGCATTAACTTAATTTTATTTTATTTTATTAAGATAACATTGATATACACTCTTATGAAGGTTTCACAAGAAAAACAATGTGGTTACTACACTCACCCTTATTATTGAGTCCCCCCGCCATACCCCATTGCAGTCACTGTCCATCAGTGTAGTAACATGCCACACAGTCGATATTTGTCTTCTCTGAGCTACACTGTCTTCCCTGAGACCCTGCACACACCATGTGCACCAATCATGATACCCCTCAATCCCTTTCTCGATCCCTCCCCATCCTCCCTCCCCCACCCCTCCCCTTTGGTAACCACTAGTCCCTTCTTGGAGTCTGTGAGTCTGCTGTTATTTTGTTACTTCAGTTTTGCTTCATTGCTATACTCCACAAATGAAGGAAATAATTTGGTATTTGACTTTGTCTGACTTATTTCACTGAACATAATACCCTCTAGCTCCATCCATGTTGTTGCAAATGGTAGGATTTGTTTCTTTCTTATGGCTGAATAGTATTCCACTGTGTATATGTACCACCTCTTCTTTATCCATTCATCTACTGATGGACACTTAGGTTGCTTCCATATCTTTGCTATTGTAAATAGTGCTGCAATAAACATAGGGGTGCATATGTCTTTTTGAATCTGAGAAGTTGTTTTCTTTGGGTAAATTCCTAGGAGTGGAATTCCCGGATCAAATGGTATTTCTATTTTTAATTTTTTGAGGACATACTGCTTTCCACAATGGTTGAACTAGTAAACATTCCCACTAGCAGTGTAGGAGGGTTCCCCTTTCTCTGCATCCTCGCCAGCATTTGTTGTTCCTAGTCTTTTGGATGTTGGCCATCCTAACTGGTGTGAGTTGATATCTCATTGTGGTTTTAATTTGCATTTCCCTGATAATTAGTGATGTGGAGCATCTTTTCATGTGCCTGTTGGCCATCTGAATTTCTTCTTTGGAAAAGTATCTGTTCATATCCTTCACCGATATTTTAATAGGGTTATTTGCTTTTTGGGTGTTGAGGTATGTGAGTTCTTTATGTATTTTGGATGTTAACCCCTTGTCAGATATGTCATTTACAAATATATTCTCCCATACTGTACGACGCCTTTTTGGTCTGCTGATGGTGTCCTTTACTGTACAGAAGCTTTCTGGCTTGATGTAGTCTCATTTATTCATTTTTTGCTTTTGTTTCCCTTGCCCAAGGAGATGCGTTCAGGAAAAAGTTGCTTATGTTTATATTCAAGAGATTTTGGCCTATGTTTTCTTCTCAGAGTTTTATGGTTTCATGACTTTTCAGGTCTTTGACCCATTTCGAGTTTACTTTTGTGTATGGCATTAAACAATAATCCAGTTTCATTCTCTTGCATGTAGCTGTCCAATTTTCCAACACCAGCTGTTGAAGAGGCTGTCATTTCCCCACTGTATATCCATGGCTCCTTTATCGTATAACTGACCATATATGCTTGCATATATATCTGGTCTCTCTAGTCTGTTCCACTGGTCTATGGGTCTGTTCTTGTGCCAGTACCAAATTGTCTTGATTACTGTGGCTTTGTAGTAGAGCTTGAAGTTGGGAAGTGAAATGCCCCGGCTTTATTCTTCCTTCTCAGGATTGCTTTGGCTATTCAGGGTATTTTGTGGTTCCATATGACTTTCAGAACTATTTGTTCCAGTTGATTGAAGAATGCTGTAGGTATTTTGATAGGGATTGCATTGAATCTGTAGATTGCTTTAGGCAGGGTGGCCATTTTGACAATATTAATTCTTCCTAGCCAAGAGCATGGGATGTGTTTCCATTTGTTAGTGTCCTCTTTAAATTCTCTTAAGAGTGTCTTGTAGTTTTCAGGGTATAGGTCTTTCACTTCCTTGGTTAGGTTTATTCCTAGGTATTTTATTCTTCTTGATGCAATTGTGAATGGAATTGTTTTCCTGATTTCTCTTCCTGCTAGTTCATCATTACTGTATATGAATGCAACAGATTTCTGTGTATTAATTTTCTATTCTGCAACCATGTTGAATTCAGATATTAGATCTAGTAGTTTTGGAGTGAATTCTTTAGGGTTTCTTATGTACAATATCATGTCCTCTGCAAACAGGGACAGTTTAACTTCTTTCTTGCCAATCTAGACACCTTTTATTTCTTTGTGTTGTCTGATTGCCATGGCTAGGACCTCCAGAACTATGTTGAATAAAAGTGGGGAGAGTGGGCATCCTTGCCTTGTTCCTGATCTTAAAGGAAAGGCTTTAAGCTTCTCATTGTTAAGTATGATATTGGCTGTGGATTTGTCATATATGGCTATTATGTTGAGGTACTTGCCCTCTATACCCATTTGGTTTGAGAGTTTTTATAACGAATGAGTGATGAATTTTGTCGAATGCTTTTTCAGCATCTATGGAGATGATCATGTGGTTTTTGTCCTTTTTGTTGATGTGGTGGATGATGTTGATGGATTTTCGAATGTTGTACCATCCTTGCATCCCTGGAATAAATCCTATTTGATCATGATGGATGATCTTTCTGATGTATTTTTGAATTCAGTTTGCTAATATTTTGTTGAGTATTTTTGCGTCTATGTTCGTTCATCAGGGATATTGGTCTTTAATTTTCTTTTTTTTGTGGGGTCTTTGCCTGGTTTTGATATTAAAGTCACGCTGGCCTTGTAGAATGAGTTTGGAAGTATTCCCTCCTCTACTACTTTTTGGAAAACTTGAAAGAGGATGGGTAATAGGTTTTCACTAAATGTTTGATCAAATTCAGTGGTGAAACCATCTAGGACAGGTGTTTTGTTCTTAGGTAGTTTTTTGATTACCAATTCAATTTTGTTGCTGGTAATTGGTTTATTCAGATTTTCTGTTTCTTCCTAGGTCAGCTTTGGAATGTTGTATTTTTCTAGAGAGGTCATTTCTTCTAGGTTACCCAGTTTGTTAGCATATAATTTTTCGTAGTATTCTCTCACAATTCTTTGTATTTCTGTAGTGTCTGTAGTGATTTTTCCTTTCTCATTTCTGATTCTGTTTATGTTTGCAGACTATTTTTTTTGATAAGTCTGGCAGGAGGTGTATCTATTTTGTTTATTTTCTCAAAGAACCAGCTCCTGCTTTCATTGATTCTATTGTTTTATTCTCCTCAATTTTATTTATTTACACTCTAATCTTTATTATGTCCCTCCTTCTACTGACTTTGGACCTCATTTGCTCTTCTTTTTGTAGTTTCGTTAATTGTGAGTTTAGACTGTTCATATGGGATTGTTCTTCTTTCCTGAGGTTGGCCTGTATTCAAATACACTTCCCTCTTAGCACAGCCTTCACTGTGTCCCACAGGTGTTGTGGGGTTGAATTATTGTTGTCATTTGTCTCCATATATTGCTTAATCTCTGTTTTAATTTGGTCATTGATCCATTGATTATTTAGGAGCATGTTATTAAGCTTTTATGTGTTTGTGGGCTTCTTCATTTTCTTTGCGTAAAATATTTCTAGTTTCATACCTTTGTGGTCTGAGAAGCTGGTTGGTACAATTTCAATCTTTTTGAATTTACCAAGGCTCTTTTTGTGGCCTAGTATATGATCTGCTCTTGAAAATGTTCCATGTACACTTAAGAAGAATGTGTATCCTGTTCCTTTTGGATGGAGTGTTCTGTTGATGTCCGTTAGGTCCATCTATTCTAATACGTTGTTTGGTACCTCTGCCTCCTTACTTACTTCTGTCTGGTTGATCTGTCCTTTGGAGTGAGGGGTGTGTTGAAGTCTCCTAAAATGAATGCATTGTATTCTATTACCCCCTTTAATTCTGTTAGTATTTGTTTCACATATGTAGGTGATCCTCTGTTGGGTGCATAGATATTTATAGTAGTTATATCTTCTTGTTGGACTGACCCCTTTATCATTATGTAATGTCCTTCTTTGTCTCTTGTGACTTTCTTTGTTTTGAAGTCTATTTTGTCTGATACAAGTACTGCAACTCCTGCCTTTTTCTCACTTAGTTGCATGAAATATCTTTTTACATCCCTTTACTTACAGTCTGTGTATGTCTTTGGGTTTGAAGTGAGTCTCTTGTAGGCAGCATATAGACGGGTCTTGTTTTTTTATTCATTCAGTGACTCTGTGTCTTTTGATTGGTGCATTCAGACCATTTACATTTATACTGATTATCGATAGGTATGTACTTATTGCCTTTGCAGGCTTTAGATTCATGGTTACCAAAGGTTCAAGGGTAATTCCCTTACTATCTAACATTCTAATTTAACTCACCTAGTAAGCTATTACAAACACAACCCAAAGGTTCTTTTTTTTTTTGTCCTTTTTCTTCCTCCTCTATTCTTTAACTATTAGGTATCATAATCTGTACTCTTTGTCTATCCCTTGATTGAGTCTGGGGGTAGTTGATTTGATTTTGCATCTGCTTAGTAATTAATTGTTCTACACTCTTTACTGTGGTTTTATTTCCCCTGGTGACAGCTATTTAGCCTTACGAACAGTTCCATCTAGAGCAGTCCCTCCAAAGTACACCGTAGAGGTGGGTTTGAGGGAGGTAAATTCTTTCAACTTTTGCTTATGTGAAAATTGTTTAATTCCTCCTTCAAATTTAAATGATAATATTGCTGGGTAGAGTATTCTTGGTTCGAAGCCTTTCTGCTTCATTACATCAAATATATCATGCCACTCCCTTCTCGCCTGTAATGTTTCTGTTGAGAAGTCTGATGATAGCCTGATGGGTTTTCCTTTGTATGTGATCTTTTTTCTCTACCTGCTTTTAGAAGTTTGCCCTTATCCTTGATCTTTGCCATTTTAATTATTATGTCTTGGTGTTGTCTTCCTTGGGTCCCTTGTGTTGGGAGATCTGGGCACCTCCATGGCCTGAGAGAATATTTCCTTCCCCAGATTGGGGAAGTTTTCAGCAATTATCTCCTCAAAGACATTTTCTATCCATTTTCTCTCTCTCTTCTTCTTCTGGTACCCCTATAAATGTGAATATTGTTCCATTTTTATTAGCCACACAGCTCTCTCAATATTCTTTCATTCCCAGAGATCCTTTTTTTCTCCCTGTGCCTCAGCTTTTTCGTATTCCTCTTCTCTAATTTCTATTCCATTTGCCGTCTCTTCTACTACATCTAATCTGCATTTAAATTCTTCCATTGTAGGTTTCATTTCAGATATGGAATTTCTTAATGATTGAATGTCCATCCTAAATTCATCCCTGAGTTCTTGAATATTTTTCTGTACCTCCATGAGCATGTTTATGATTTTTATTTTCAACTCTCTTTTATGGAGATTGGTGAGTTCAGCTTCTCTTGGCCCTTTTTCTGGTGTTTATAATATTTTTGGTTTAAACCAGGTTCCTTTGATGTTTCATATTTGTATGTGGTGCCCTCTAGCGCCCAGAAACTCTAGTCTCTGGAGCTGCTCACCCAATGGAGTGATGTCATGGGTTACAGGGGAGCGACGCTGGCGCCTGTGAGGAGACAGCTGTTTCCCGGCTACAGGGCCTGTCTCTACTGTCAGAACCAGTGGGCTGAGTACACAGGTGTAAGTTGCTGGGGTTTGTGTTTGTAGCTGCCATAGGTGGGGCCTCCCTCTGCTGGCCTGATGCCAGGGCAGACATTGCCAGTTTGCGAGCCAGTGCTGGCAGGCTAGGAGGAAGGTGCAGCAGGCTGCACATCACAGTGGGGAGCCTCGGAGCTGCTTAGCCAGCAGGGGGTGGAGTGCCTGAAGCTCCTGAAAGTTCCCAACCTGCTAGGCAGAGCATGCCCAGACAGCCTTGTCCACCTATCCCTTCTCCCGAGCAGCAAGCTCCATGCAATTCCAGCCCCTTCAGCAGCCCTCTCTCTGCTAGGAAGCCTCTCAGACTATCTGCCTTTCCTTTGTCCCAGAGCAGCTGCATGTGGATCCGTGTCCTCCACAAAATGGCTGAAATCTCAGTCTCTGCAAGTATTCTGCCTTTCTTAGCTTTTCAATCACACTAATCTCCAGAGCACTATTCAATGTAGGTTTGTGCTCCTAAAGCAGATCTCCTGGGCTGGGTGTTCAGTAGTCCTAGGCTTCCACCCCCACCCTGCTCCATTTCTCTTCCTCCTGCCGGTGAGCTGGGGTGGGGAAAGGGCTTAGGTCCCGCCAGTACATTACCCTGTTTCGTGAGGTCTGCTCTGTTCTCCAGATGTATGCAGTCTGGCACAGCTTTCTTTTCTGTTGCTCTTTTAGGATTAGTTGTATTAACTATATTTTTGTATTATATGTGGTTTTCGGAAGAGTTCTGTGTCTCACCTCTCACACTGCCATCTTTAATTCATTAGTCAGTTAGCATTAATTTTAATAAAATTTACTGAACCCAGTATGTCCAAAATATTGTCAGTTCAACATGTGATCAATATAAAAATGCTTAATATTTTACAATTGCTTTTTATGCTAAATATTTAAAATCTATGAAGTATTTTACTTTTATTACACATCTCAATTTAGTATGGAATACTGGAATTATGGCTATGCAACTAAAGACACCAAGTAAGTTAAATAGAATTAAATTGTATTTAAGTTGAAATACACATATGGTTTAGTGGCTACTGTATTAGGCAACATAGGTCTATAGTTTAATAACTCTAATTCACTTGCATTGAGATAATATGTTTTAACATAGAGCAAAATTCTAGGATTAGGGAAATCTTTAAAAAGGCAAAATATAAAGCATCAATCATTGCTGGTCTGAGGATAGGAGGGCTAAGTCAAAATGTTGTATATGCAAATATGATCCATGGTTTACACAAATGTGTTTCTGACATTTTTCATTTTCTGTGCACATGTGCAGTGACGTGTGATTTAGTATCCTAAGGAGACAAACACATCAGCCATTTTCAAAGGCTCTTGGCTGATATTTTATGTTACCTGCCTTTCTCCTCCCCAAAGGCTAACTCCATGGCAAGTTTGAAGTGCTTTCAAAAGGAAACATTCTTGAGTGATTTGAGTGTTACATAAGGGGGCTGGAAAGTTTCTTACCCTCTAAGAACTCAGATCCCTCCATATGTTCAGGTGACTCTATAGAATGTTAAAACTTAAGAAAACAGCAGAACTTACTGATCAAATGCCTGGTGGTAGAGTAAGTGCCCTTGAGTGTCTGCCACTGACGAATTACATGAACGACATCAAGTTATTAAGTTTCCTAATGCCTACTTGATTAGCAATACTGTTTATCCTTTCCTTGACAAAAATGTTTTTTAATAAAATAAATAAGCATACCTTTCTACTCTTCTGATGACACTGAGATTCAAATGCTTAATTTAAAATCTGAGTCAAATCTCTGACCCGCTCCAAGTCAGTGGGTCTCTTTCCTATTATTAGAATATCTCATCTTCCCCTGAACTCTTATCTAAATATAATACACACCTTTATTAGAACAAATTTTACCATCTATTTACTTAACATTGTGTGTATGTGTAAGAATGTATCTCTTTTCTATTATACTGTGAGCAGTATAGGGCAGGGAGGGTGGCCTACTCATTTTTATGACTCCCAAACCAGGTGCTAGATCAAAAGTGCTTCACGCTGCACCTCAACATCCAAAAGGCAAATAACCCGATTAAAATATGGGCGGAGGATATGAACAGACACTTCTCCAAAGCAGAAATTCAGATGACCAACAGGCACATGAAAAGATGCTCCACATTGCTAATCATCAGAGATATGCAAATCAAAACCACAATGAGATATCACCTCACACCCGTTAGGATGGCCAACATCCAAAAGACAAGGAACAACAAATGCTGATGAGGATGCAGAGAAAGGGAACCCTCCTACACTGCTGGTGGGAATGGAAATTAGTTCAACCACTGTGGAAAGCAATATGGAGGTTCCTCAAAAAACTAAAAATAGAAATACCATTTGACCCAGGAATTCCACTCCTAGGAATTTTCCCAAAGAAAACAAGATCCCTGATTCAGAAAGACATATGAACCCCTATGTTTATCGCAGCACTATTTACAATAGCCAAGAAATGGAAGCAACCTAAGTGTCCATCAGTAGATGAATGGATAAAGAAGATGTGGTACATATACACAATGGAATATTATTCAGCCATAAGAAGAAAACAAATCCTGCCATTTGCAACAACATGGATGGAGCTATAGGGTATTATGCTCAGTGAAATAAGCCAGGCAGAGAAAGACAAGTACCAAATGATTTCACTCATTTGTGGATTATAACAACAAAGCAAAACTGAAGGAACAAAACAGCAGCAGACTCACAGACTCCAAGAAGGGACTAGCGGTTACCAAAGAGAAGGGTTTGGGGAGGGTGGCTGGGGATGGAGGGAGAAGGGGATTAAGGGGCATTATGATTAACATATATAATATAGGCGGCTCACAGGCAAGGCTGTATAGCATGGAGACGACAAGTAGTGACTCTATAGCATCCTACTATACTGATGGATGGACAGTGACTGCAATGGGGTGTGTGGGCGGGACTTGATAATATGGGTGAATATTATCACAATGTTGCTCACGTGAAACCTTCATAAGATCGTATATCAATGATACCTTAATAAAAAAAATAAGTGCTTCAGGCTCTATGAAGAAGAGAAAACACAAAGAGAAAAATCCCTCAAGGGGATTATTCCCTAGTTGAAGAGATAAACACAATTAGGTACTAACAAAATGAGAGTACACCTGGTGTAGTGTCAGAATTAGAAGTCCCTAAGCTCTAGGTGCTTACAGCCTGTGGAGGACTCCTTGGAAGAAAAAAGTCAAGAGGGATCTTTTAGCATATGAATAAGTAGAATATAAGAGCTAAGATCCTACAGGCCAGATGGCTCAATATGAGCAGAGGCATGGAGATGGAATGCAAGTTTGCATTACCAAGAAATGGGCAGTCACGTGGTTGCAGGAGGTTCCCATCGGGCATTAAAAAAGCAGAAGTTGACATTTGAAATGAGAATTGGACCGTGTTAAGAATAGCACAGAGAGCTAAGACAAATATTTTTTATTTTATGTTGCAATTAGTGGAAAGTTACTGAGGATTTTGAATAGCAAGGGAAATGATCCAAGTGGAATTTACAGAAGACGGATCTGGCCACAGCTCCAAGGATGCACATGGCTAAGTGGTAAATCGAGTCCATTTCAGCAATATGCTCAGCAGGTAGTAAGGGTCTTATCAAGGGGGGGGGTACCATTCAAAGAGGGATAAACATACCTTTTCCAGAAATGACAAGATCTGGTAACTGAATGGACATAAGAGGAACAGAGGTAAGAATCAAGTATCTTTTTCCAACTAGGTAGAATGCATGGCAAGCTGGGAAAATGTTAATAATTCTAAGAAGACTGAGATTTGGCAAGACAGCTTAAGAAAGAAGACAGTGAACTTCATTTGGGCCATATTAAAATGAAAGAGATGGGTAGTCAAGTTAGCAGCTAAAGAGTATTTTAACTTGTTCACTAGCAGCACACCTGTGTGTGTGTACATGCACACACATGTGCAAGTATGAAGGGTATGTTACAGGTCTCTTAGAATTGTTTTCAGTGTAGTTGAAATTTCATCTTTTTAAATTATACAGAAACAGGAACAAACAAAAATGATGACTTCATATGTGATTATGGTATCAGATTTATCAAAATTATTATTCCTTATATAAAATATCAATGTACACAGCATGCTAAATAAACAAAATTAGCAAATGACTCTCTAGTATAACCCCCACACTACTGTTTTTGCTGACTGATTTATGCTGAGTCAATTAGTTGTTAGTTCTCAGACCTGACTGTAACAGTTTCATTTATAAATAGTCTCATAATTTAATGAAATATTATAGAAGGAAATAGGATTGTTAAAAAAAAGTCTATTCCACATAAACTAAGTTGAATGCGTTGTAAAGTCTTGACAGGGACGTGTCACTTAACCCTGCTCTCAAATTGGTGTGGGCAAGGCAACTGCAGAAGATTGAAGAATTCTGCACTCAAGATACTTATTCGTGTCTAAGTCCTAGTTTCACTTTAAAGAAATCAAAAGGTGGAAACTGTAGTGATACATTATGGATGTCATTTATGTAAGAGTTCAACTTAGAACTCTGATGAGCACAACCATCCATATCTCAAAGGATGGGCTAACCTCAAAAGTTTGGAGAATTAATGCACATTTATACTACATTTTAAGTATAAAATGCTTAAAACATGTAGTTCGTTTTGGTAAAATTTCTCCACTTCCACTGATTGACTAGCTAACAATTGGTTCTGGTTGCAAGAGATGAGAGGGATTTGCTATTGGATATGGTTTCCTCAAAGCAACAAAAGCAAAGACTGAAAATTACTTTAGTATATATTTACCTGGCAGGTTGTAAAGGTTTCCCTGCTGAGATGTTATGGTCCACTGAGAAATCACATGATGTACTTCTGATCTTTTAGGAATCCATGTCATGTGCATCCAAAAGCTAGCAATGACTATACCCTTTGGGAAAGACAAAGTCCTGCCCATTTTTTACCCCTGTAACTATCCATAAAGTTGACTCAATTAGTATGGTGGGTAATAAGCATCATTCCAAATCAGTCACAGCAAACTGATGCAAAAATCTTTAGGGCCATCTGAAATGGTGTGTCTTAATTCAACTTAACATGTAGGTAAGCTTTTTTACAGGCATTACTAAGATGCTATTCTTTATCAATAGTATAAATAATATTCACAACATAAATAGTTTTCATGAAAACATTTCCCATTGATCATCTACACTACAGAGTATTAAACAGAATTAGAACTCCCTAGCTCTAACTTTATTTCATTTTTATACAAAAGTTTCAGAGAGGACACTGTAATTGAGCAGTTAAGCCACTTTCTTTTTGTTTGTCTAAGTCCTGTTTTGAAGAAACAACGTATGCACATAGAGACAGCACTCATTACCAGCAGTGCTGATACAGGTAAGCAAAGCGACGTGTCTGTGTTCTCAGAAAATAAAGACTGAAGTCCTTGAAATGCCTGTTTCCCAGCCCATGTATCCTGATAGATTTTAAGACTCAGAGAAAGAGGTCTGTCTGCTCTGTCTGACCACATCCAGATTTGGTCAGCAACCTGAAGTTAAAAGCTATCAATTCAAAAGACGTCTTCAAAGTTCAGCATTAAAACAAAAAAAATTTTAATTTCTAATTAGGCATTGTATGTGTAAGAGGGAGCTCTATAAAATATCAATGTACACAGCATGCTAAATAAATATTGGTTTACTTTCCTATACACTAACGATGATCTAAGAGAAAGAGAAATCAGGAAAACAATTCCATTCACAATTGCATCAAAAAGAATAAAATACCTTGGAAAAAACCTAACGAAGGAAGTGAAAGACCTATACCCTGAAAACTACAAGACACTCCTAAGAGAAATTAAAGAGGACACTAACAAATGGAAATTCATCCCATGCTCTTGGCTAGGAAGAATAAATATTGTCAAAATGGCTATACTACCTATAGTAATGTACAGATTCAATGCAATCCCTATTACAATACCAACAGCCTTCTTCAATGAACTGGAACAAATAGTTCTAAAATTCATATGGAACCACAAAAGACACCGAATAGCCAAAGCAATCCTGAGAAGGAGGAATAAAACAGGGGGAATTATGCTCCCTGACTTCAAGCTCTACTACAAAGCCACAGTAATCAAGACAATTTGGTATTGGCACAAAAACAGACCCACAGACCAGTGGAACAGAATAGAAAATCCAAACATTAACCCAAACATATATGGTCAATTAATATATGATAAAGGAGCCTTGGATATACAATGGGGAGAGGACAGCCTCTTCAGCAGCTGGTGTTGGAAAAACTGGACAGCTACATGTAAGAGAATGAAACTGGACTACTGTCTAACTCCACACACAAAAGTAAACTCAAAATGGATCAAAGACCTGAATGTAAGTCATGAAACCATAAAACCCTTAGAAAAAAACATAGGCAAAAATCTCTTGGACATAAACATGAGCAACTTCTTTATGAACATATCTACCCGGGCAAGGGAAACAAAAGCAAAAATGAACAAGTGGGACTATATCAAGGTTAAAAGCTTCTGTACAGCAAAGGACACCATCAGTAGAACAAAAAGATATCCTATAGTATGGGAGAATATATTCATAAATGACATATCCAATAAGGGATTGACATCCAAAATATATGAAGAACTCACGCACCTCAACAAACAAAAAACAAATAATCCAATTAAGAAATGGGCAGAGGACATGAATAGACACTTCTCCAAAGAAGAAATTCAGATGGCCAACAGGCACATGAAAAGATGCTCGACACAGCTAAAATCATCAGAGAAATGCAAATTAAAACCACAATGAGATATCACCTCACACCAGTAAGGATGGCCAACATCCAAAACACAAACAACAACAAATGTTGGTGAGGATGTGGAGAAAAGGGAACCCTCCTACACTGCTGGTGGGAATGCAAATTAGTTCAACCATTGTGGAAAGCAATATGGAGGTTCCTCAAAAAACTCAAAATAGAAATACCATTTGACCCAGGAATCCCACTCCTAGGAATTTACCCTAAGAATGCAGCAGCCCAGTTTCAAAAAGACAGATGCACCCCTATGTTTATCACAGCACTATTTACAATAGCCAAGAAATGGAAGCAACCTAAGTGTCCATCAGTAGATGAATGGATAAAGAAGATGTGGTATATATACACAATGAAATATTATACAGCCATAAGAAGAAAACAAATCCTACCATTTGCAACAACTTGGACAGAGCTAGAAGGTATTATGCTCAGTGAAATAAGCCAAGCAGAAAAAGACAAGTATCAAATGAGGAGCATAAGAGCAAAGAAAAAAACTGAAAGAAAAAAACAGCAGCAGACTCTTATGAAGAGCCCACAAATGGACTAACAGTTACCAAAGGGAAAGGGACTGGGGAGGATGTGTGGGAAGGGAGGGATAAGGGGGAAGAAGGGGCATTACGATTAGCAGACGTAATGTTGGGGGGGCATGGGGAGGCCTGTACAACTCAGAGAAGACAAATAGTGATTCTATAGCATCTCACTACGCTGATGGACAGTGACTGTAATGGGGTAAGTGGGGGGGACCTGATGAAGTGGGGAGTTTAGTAACCATAATGTTGCCCATGTAACTGTAGATTAATGATACAAAAAATAAATAAATAAAATAAACATTGGTTTATTTAGTTCTTTCAGAGCTTTATTGAGCACCTAATATGAATACAGCAACATTCTAGGTAGACTATAAGGATGAATGAAATGCTGAGACAATCTTTCAGATCTACAGCGGCCTCCCTTCCCTTATTTCCTTACTTAATGAACATTTAAGAGATGCCCACAATGTGCTACCCTGAGAATATAGAGCCAAGTAAGACCCTCCGGGAGGTTATCTGGCTGAATGGAAACCTAAGGAACAGGGTAGCAATAAGGCCATGTAGCTGGTGTTATTGCTGGGAGAGGTGTTGTGCTGGGAGAGGTGCTCTGCTGGCAGAGCAGTGCCCAGGAAAGCATTCCACTTGGGGTGCCTTCTGAGCCAAGCCCCAGGGGATGTGCAGGTGAGGATGAGCCATCCAAGCAGAGGCAGCCACAAGTGGAAAGGAACTGAGTGGGAAGACACTGAGGATGTGGGGAAGGCCGGTGTGCTTGGAGAGAGAGCTGGTAGATTGGAGAGATGTGAGCAAGTAGGAGATGAAGTTTGATGAGATGTGAGGGTAGAGAGGCAGGCAGGGGCCGTACTCACTCAGTCCTCCACTGGACTAATCTTTATTGACCGTATGCTGTATGTCCAGTTCTGTTCTAGGCACTGGGGATACAATAGTGAACAACACACACAAATCCCTTGCCCTTGTGGAACTTAAACCCTGGTGGAAGACAAAAATAACAAGCCAGCTAAATAAAATTTGGACTATGTTAGATACTACTTTTTAAGGAGGAAAAAAAAAGCAGGGAAGGATGATTTGAGATATTTGGGATGGGGGGGCAGGGAGGCTGAAACCTCAGACACTGTAGCCACAGAGACTTCAGTCAAGATCTGGTATCTGAGGGGGGAGCATTTCAGGGTGAGGGAACAGCAGGGAAACCACTGTGGCTGAAGTCCAGTGGGTGAGGGAGAAAAAGTAGGCGATGTGATGGGAGAGAAAAGGGAAGGGAGACAAGTCATATAGGTCTGGTAGGTCCAATAGGGCTTGGGTTTTTTACATGGAGGGATCTGTCTGAGTTTTGATCAAGATTTGGCATGCCGTATTGAGGAGTCTGAACTTTTCTTCAATTCAGGAGAAAGCCATTGAAGCCTCATTAGCAGTGATAACCTTTTATGAATTGGGGAAAATAACAGACTAGAAGCTAGAAGAACACTTAAAAGGATGCAGAGATCCCAGGGGGAAAAAAATGATTCGGCCCCTAATAAGGCGTTGACAGAACATCAACTCTTATCTAAACTATTAACAGATACTAAAAAAGGATGATTGTAGTTTAACCTACTTTGCTTTCCTGGCCTAATGTGATAGAGAGCAGCAAGAGGGAAAAAATCAGCAGAAAGCATTCCCAAATATTGTTTAAATAGAAGATAAAATGAAGTTGATTTTCTATTCCATACAGTAGGCCCATTCCTATTGTGGAAGTTATGCCATCAGCTCTGAAGATTTGGGGCTCAAAGGCCAAGAGAATATTGTGGACTTAATGAGACCACAGACTCAAAAGCACCAGCCCAGTGACACAAATGTCAGTCTGACATAGTGTGGTTCCCAGGACACCTGTTAACAGTGGATGTGTCCTACCTAGAGATTTGAATCTAGTAAATCTGGAGGGCAGGGGGCTCAGTATGTTTACTGCACAAAAGTGCCCAAAGTGGCAGGTGGGGCTGAATTTAGCTCAGGCTTGGCTTACAGAGACCAAGCCATGTGCTCTGGTTTCGGGTGCATCTGTCCAGAAAGGGCACTTTTTTCTAATTTCCAGAAAGGATCAAGAGAGGCTAGGAAATCCGCATTTTAATCACGGGGTCCCAGAAGACTGAAGGGAGCCAGACTAGCCCTGGCAGGAAGCATCTGCAATTGAAAGCAGATTATACCACTCTGGGCCATACAAACACCTACTACAGAAGATTCCTTTTTTTTCCCCTTTTTAATATCAGGATGCCATAGCCCATAACTTGTCCTTTTTTGCTAAGATAAAGTACTCAGAGACTACATTCCACACCCGCCTACAAATGATTCTGTTTAGAATACATGCACACAGAATATAGGTTTATTTCTTTGGAACTAGCATCGGACTATTAAAAATAGTGCTGTTATTGTGTCTACAACAAACATTCAAAAGACCCTAAATTGTACTTAAGCACAATTACCTTAATGTCAGCTGAGATTTTACGATACAACTGTGAGGCACTTTATTTTTAAGGCAGTTTAACTTGCTTCATTCCTAAGAACAGACTTTTGAGTTTTAAATCTAGGGTTCTCAATAAAAAGATTAAGCTATGCTCAGCAGTTTCTTTAAATATTTAAGAGAATTTTCATCATCTAAATATTTATGGCAACAACACAGCCAGGTGCATTTTTCCTTCTGTTTGTCAGGAATAGGAGCTCCATCCATATCCTTTCCAAAGGCGGGGAGGAGTCTGCCTCAACAGCCAAAAAATCCCACTAAGCTCTTCAGAATCCTAGAAACTGCTGAGAAAACCTTATTCAAATACGTCAATTCAAACTGATACTATAAATTCTCAGATACCCAGCAAAGTTGCTGCCTTGAATGGCAGTTGGCAGCACTAGTATTTTGGAGAGTGCTTTTTGAAACAAGTACCTTCTACCTTGTGAATTTTATTTCGATCCTCACAGCTGCAGGCTTTTAGAACTACCACCAATATCATGATGTGCATGATGCTCTCTTTCTGAAGATGGCAGAATAATTGCTCAGATTACGTGTGACCTGGATGCTCCCTGAAGACTGACATTGCCTCGCGGTAAGGCAAGGTCCTCAGGGAGTCTCTGCAGCTTTGCTGCTTACCAGCATGCCATTTCATGCCCGGGCACTCTGGGGCTACTGCCCCGCCCAGGCTCAGAGCTGCCTCTTTTGGAACTACAGTGTCAGAAAGGGGTTTCCCAGCCATCCTGAAGTATGACAGAGGGAGCTCCCTAAACACCCAGTTTAGGACCTAGCCCTAATTTTTAAGTATTGGAAAGAACAGTAGACAGTATTTCATCTATCCTAAAAATATCTCCGTGAAGTAGATGTGGGCAGTTATTATTCTGTCCATTTTACATGATGAAAGTACAGGATTGAGAATTTTAATGATGTTAAGTCAGTTTTATCAGCAAAAGCAGAGACCGTACCCCTTCACATATATATCTGAATATTACATATTCTCTAATTTATTAGTTCACTTTCAAATTCATATTTATTGACTCCTTGTTGTATGCCACACAACTGTCCTGGAGGCCAAGTACACCGAATAACAAAACAGAAGTGACCTCCACTCTCAAGGAGTTTACAGTCTGGTGGAGGAGATGGATACTGAACAAGAATTAACCAGGGCAAGAGTCTGGGCTGTAAACACCTACTGTGATACAGGACATAATGTGCATTATTGAAACGAAGAGGGAGTTTAGCCGGTCACATCTATGAACAGGTAAGGAGCTTTTAAAGAATTCTCTGTTTTCTTCTGTCTCCCTTCATGAACTATGATGCTAGGTATTGGGGAAGAACATTTTACTGACAGGGAGGAAACATGGATTCGAGGTCCAGCTCTACTATCGAGTCCCAGTCCCGTTGCCCTGTCCCCACTACTCCTTGGAGGAAGTGAGCTTCTCTGTACAAGGGAACAAACTATGTGCCCTGGGCTACTGGATATCCAATGGGAAAATAATGTGAATACAACACAACACAGGATATGCAAATATCAGACACACTTACCCAACTGTTAGTTAATAACAGTCTTATTAGTAAATAAAATTTCTCTACCTGCCACAAGAGGACGACAGGTATCTTCAGCTCTTTAAAAAAACACAGTGAAGGCCAACTCAAAATTTAAAATATGTATACTAATAATTACAGTTAAAATTCACTGCATGCTTAGACCTACAGACTCCAGGAAGAGACTACCAAAGGGGAGGGGTTGGGGAAGGTGGTGGGTGGGGAGGCAGAAGGGGATTAAGGGACACTATAATTCACAATCACAATATAGGTAGGTCACAGGGAAAGCAGTACAGCATGGAGAAGATGAGTAAGGACTCTACAGCATCTTACTACGTTGATAGACAGTGACTGCAGTGGGGGAGTGAGGATTTGATAATGTGGGTGAATGTTGAAACCACATTGTTGTTCATGTGAAACCTTCATAAGATTGTATATCAATGATACTTTAATAAAAAAAATTCACTGCATGCTTACTACTTGTTTGGCATTATGCCAGGCTTTTTACACACTATCACATTTAATTCTTAGGTAAATCTTCAAAAGTGGACATTACTATTTTCATTTTACAAATGAGAAAACTGAAGTTCAGACAGGTTAGATAACTTTACTGGGGTCATATGAACGTTAGTGCTCAATCCCAGAGGTCTGAATCCAGAACTTATGTTTAGGGATTATTACTTCTACTAATTTATTGTTAATTAATTTTGCATTATATTACTATAAAATGACTGGCATTTTAATTGAACCACACTTAAATCCCAGTTGTTCCTTTCACATATCTCAAACCCATTCCTTCTCCCATTTGCACTGCCACCAAATACAGCTCCTCCTGGAGTATCTTAAAGAGTCTTCTATTTAGTCATTCTGCCAAATATTGTCAATCTCTAATCCACCTTTCCAATTCAGTGCTATCATACCAAGGTTCTCAGAACTCAGCTTTCTGGATGTCATTACTCTACTTTAGAACTTCAATATGACCAGAGCACTTAAAATGTGAAGGCCATATTTTGCACTGGGGCGTTCACAAATTCACAGAGCCTGAGCCTGGCAGCTGACTGCTCCCACCTCCTCTATTCTTCCTCTCTACAAGCCCTCCATACCAGCTCACTGGTTGAAGCATGTCTCTAGCTGCACTCATGCTGACGCTGTACCTGCGTTTTCACTACATTCTTTCTTTCTCCCGCTCTCCTCCCAGAACACTCTTCCCACCATTCAGAATCCCACTCATTCCCTAAAACTCAACTCTCATGTGCCTCATTAAGCTTCCTATAGCCCTCAGTAACCTTGTTTGTCCCCAAATCCAGGGCATTTAATGAGCATCCAGTGCACTTGACTTTTTGCCACCTCTTGCATTCTTATTTAATAGCTACACTTTTAACTTCCTAAATGTATATAACTTGTCTCTGCAAGCATATGAAAACTCACAGATGGCAAGAACAGCATTATGTTCCTGTGATTTTCCAGGGTTCAAACCCAAAGTAGATAATTCAAACACTATCTGGAATGAAAAATATCTTACACTCAAAATGTGTGCTTCGTGTGAGACTGACCAATTACAGAGTCTGTTCTGTCCTTACCCACCTGGTCTCAAATGCAGGTCTGCATTATGCCAACTCATTTTTCACATGTGCTTGCACACTGGTCAAAAGATTTAGTTTTGTGGGGTAGGTGGGGCAGAGGCACAGGAGAGAGAAAAATTATCATCATTTAATCATTTTTAAGTACAGTATATTGAAAAGAGCATATCTAGAGGCAAAACAAGGCACACGTGTCATTTCCGTTTAAAGATCACACTAATACTTAATATCTGGTGCTTTATACCTAACAAAATACCTTCATAGGAATGAGAGACGCAGCTACTGGGTTGTGCGGTGCCCCACATCAATCTCAACCAACCATCAGTAGTTGAGGCCACATCCACCAAGTACTATCTCTTCCAGTACCCAAGAGAAATCCCTGAGGCAGTAGAGGACAGTGGTTAACAACAGCATGGAGTCCATAGCTAAACCATCTCAGTTCAAATCCCAGCTCTGCCACTTACTAGCTGTGTGACCATGGGCAAGTTACTTAAAGCTGTGCTTCGTTTCCTCAGCTATGGAATAAAGTCCACAATCGTACTTACCACACAGAGTCACTGAGGGGATAAAATGAGCAAAAATACAGTTAGAATGGTGTAGTGTTCTATAATGTTTGCTTTATCATTCTACAATATGCTCTTTACTCTGTGTGTGTGAGACAAAGAAATCTAGCTTTCTAAACATTCAGCTGAAAGGAGTCTCTATTATTCATATGAATGGTTAAAGCTTATTCTTTTCACCAAAAATCTCATGGAACAAGGGAAATAACTTACCTCATGAGTCAGTGATGAAAACCATTCCTCAACACATCCCTTGACCGATGATAATGGTATCATGTCTTTTCGTGTAATGTTCTTAAAGTTTCCAACTGTCAACACTTTTTACACATTTTACCCTCACAATCACTCAATGAGACGTATGGAAGATGGTTGGGTGTACACATATGGATGCAAGGTAAATAAAACCTTACATTCAGAGAAGTTAAATGGTTTGATAAGGTCAGGTAAAATTTAGCTCTCACAGTGCCCAATACCTACTTTTAAAACTAAATCCCAACGTCTACACAAACTGACAGTACTTCTCTGGTTCACAAAAGTCTAACACACATGGACAAGGGCCCTAAAACTCTCCACAGTGGTTTGATGGAAACATTGATCCCATCCATTAGGGGCCAGGTGAGAGGCCAAGTATGTTTATCACCCTTCCTCTGTGCTGAATGCAACCAACACTTAAAGGAAGGTCAGGACACTCAGGTCTCTGTTGCCCTGATCTCTGGTAGGGTGGCCAGAAATCTTGTGGACTGCTGTAGATACCCACAGAAAAATACAGGCTCTGGTACACTGGCTGAATGGCTTAAGAATAGAGGAAAAAGAAAGAAAACCTAAGGAGTATGAAGACATTTTCTGATTGTCTTGCATATTTAAAATGCATTTCTTATTTGCAAAGGCATTGTTTAAGTCAACATTTCCTAACACAAATTTCATAAATTACCAATCCTAGGAAAAAGATCTCCCTGGATAAATAAGTTTAAGGAACACATTCTATGGTTTTTTTCAGGGATGGGGCATTGGTGCAGGGAAATACACAATCCTTGTCAGCATATTAAAAGGCTCTGAGAAGTTTTTAATAAAACACTGGGTTAATGCTTTTTAATCCAGGCTTTCTCAAACTCATCTGACCATCATACATTTTAAACCATAACATTTACTAACATCCTATAAAATAAAGGCTTTTTGGCACATTCTAGGGAATACTGATTTAGACACACTTTCTTTGTTTTTGTTTTTCATCTTTCTCTTCCTCTTATTCTTCATTGGACTGAAGAGTTCACTTGAAGAATATCATTCTGGCACTTTACTCTCTGCTAAGACTTAAAAACCAAGGCTCTCCACAGGTCTGAAGAGGCTATAGAATCAAGTAAGAAAAGTGGGGCCAAAACCATAGTCAGAATTACAGGAAACAGATACTTCATATAAACACACAATGCTGCTGCTCTATTTATTACAATTACTCTCAGCAGTTAAGATTTACTCTGCTGAACAGAAAGACTGTGAATTGGTATCCAGGCTCTCAGCTGGTGATGAGTTGGGGTTAATAATCCCACAGATGGCAAAACAGTGCATAAATATCAGGAGGTAGTTTCATGCAGCCTCATGAACTAAGCCAAAGTAGTGCTACAGTAAGCATATGCAAATTCACTCTACACTCACGGAATTGGAACTTCATCAGTTACACCTTCCTAGTAAGACTTGCCAAAAGCACAGGTGAGAAGTGCCATGACAGTTTAAATGAATGATTTCTTGCCTCAAGATAATTTTTTTTTTGTATGAATAGTGGAACTGTGCAGTTTTCTACAGAGGTTTTGAAAGAAAAAAAAGAAAACAGGGCAGGAAATTTTCTAAAATCTTGAAGTGTAATATGTATGGCTTACTTTCTACATTTTTGTGCCAAAACATTATAACAAATACCAGTTCTTGGCAGAACTGGTAATGATTAGGAAGTGAGTATATTTTGAGGGTCAACAAAGAAAGCAAAGTAACCCCTCCCAGGCCCAACCCCAAATATTAAACTTTGATATGTTTAAGGTGAGGAATAAAAACGACCCTGTGCCTACTCTCATGTATGCTCTAACAGATGTACTTTTTGTTCTCAGCATTTTTTGCTCCTTTTTGTTTCTCTAAGGAACCTGATTTTTAAATAAAAACACCAAAGTATATGGGCACAAAGGCAATGAGGAATGGGGAAGTAACATCATATACCTGCCAACATCACACAATACAGCTACCTGGAACCAGGTCCCAGTCAGATGGTGACATGACAAATTCAAGAGACAGGAAAGTGGGGTCAAGCAGCCTCTCATAAAAAAATCTGATTAATGATAATCTGGCAGAGTTGACTTAAACAAGCCATCTCTAATTATACCTGGCAACTTTTTACTATCATTGATATCTGTAGACATGACATTATTTATTCAAGTTTTTATGTGTCACCAGAATGTTATAAATATATATGGATACACAAACTACAAATCAATAGCACCTTTATAAATATTTTAAGTACCATTATTTAGCAATTACGTGGTCCTCTTCATGTGCCAACACTATACAATTTTTAACATGCCAATAAGCCCATTAAACATATTTATGGTCATAGTTATCAAGTTCAAGGGGTTTCATCCAGGAAATATAGTTCAGTAAGAAAAACAACCTTGTAGTGAATCAGAAAGCAAATTTACTGCAGTCAAGAAATGAAGATACCCTCATCTTACAAACATATTTAGTACATACAAGCAAGTCAAAATCCACGAGAAAAATTTGCAAGTAATAACGCACCACCCCCATCTATCAGATGTCATCTTGACAACACTGTTCATTTCTCTAAGTCATAGCTTCTCATCTGCAAAATGAGGATTCTTTGTTGGCCCATTATGCGGAAACACATGTAAAGACAAATGGCACAACCTTCATAAGAGTGTATTTCAATGATACCTTAATAAAAAATAAATAAAAATAATAAAAATTAAAAAGTACTATAAAAAAAAGATAAATGGGACACAGTCGTGTTCCAAAAGAAAAGCAGCAATTTGTCTGATTTACTGGGCATCAAAGTTTATATATGTATCAAGTTTATATGTATCAAGTGGATTTATATGTATCAAGTACAAATTAGATTATATATGTATCAAGTACAAATATTCTGAAAGAACAGCCTCCCTCTTACATAATTACATCCAAACTAAACAAGACGCTTGATGAGCTTCCGTGACGTATGTACGTCCAAAATGGCCTGGTCAGTGATAATTTTGCTGCTTTCATGAATTCCAATTAAAATGTAGATTCTTAAATCAAAGATTCTGTAACTTGGAAGGAAGATGTGAACCCTCAAAACACTGGGGATACATAAAATATTTGAAAAAATATAATGATCTCTAGACCTTTCTTATACCAAATTTAGAATAAAGTTTTGATCCTGAAAATATTTTCCCATCCTAATCAAACAGCACAAATGAAAACTACAGAGCCATCTATTGGTCACAAACAGCTCAAGTTCCAGGTAATGTTATTTTTAAAAAGTACCAACTTTGGAACTACAGTCGGTAAAAGAGATGACACTGGAGTCAAATGCTGGGTTTGAAATCCAGTTGTTTGCTACTTATATCAGAAGTTGGGACAGTAGTCTTTTAACTTTTCTGACTCTTTGTTTCCTGTCTGTAAAATGGGAAGAACAGAACATATCTTCTAGAGCTTTAGGGAAGATCAAATGAGATAGAGTGTAAAACCCTCAGCACAGAACTCAACTATAATTACAAATAGCAAGGCGGTGCTATGTTCTCTGTGAATAGCAAATTTTATCCCACAGTTGCTACTGAGATTTTCTAGGAACACTCAGCTCTGCTAGGGCCCCAGTGCTGACATTTTTTACTCTAATCTTTGTTTATAGAAGGAGTAAATGATCCAAACAAAGAACATCCCAGCATGCAGTGCTGATGGCTGCATGATAAGGCAGGGACTGGTACCAACACCAGGACTGGGTATCTATTAAGGGGAAAACACATAACTTTGATAATGAAGCTGTCTCCTGATTTATAGAAGCTATGCTGTCTTAACTCATGGGATTCAGAGCCAACCAAGATCTAGGGAAAACTATGCTTGCAGGGAGGGGACGTGAACATGCAGCCAGGACTTAAAGAGAGAAGATTTTAAGCTTGAAACACTAAAGCTGTTCTGAAGAAAACAAGTGTTTTTAAGTTCCCAGAGAAGACTTCTAATAAGAGATACAGAAGGTTCTAAGTCCCATTAACAGTTCAATTATAGACTAAAAAAAAAATCTTATACACTTCCCTTGCCTAAGTTCATCCCTTCTCACAATGCCAAGAACTTTAATGAAGTAATCTGAATTTTATTTCAGCATTCATAACAGTATTAACACCCCAAGCAGAACAACTCAATCTCTTAAACTGTGAGGCCAAGGTCTCATTTTAACACATTTGTAGGATGGTCACAGGTACACAAAGTCTCATTAACCATATTTACAAGTTCTTTCAAAAATTCTGGAGCCCTACAGCTAGGACTTACTCCAAACAAACAGCGTAACTGTAGCTTTCTGGGAGCTCTTTCCACTTTCATTCCAAAGACTTAGTAAGAAGTGGACTCTGAAAAGCCATTTGAAGAAACTGGCACAGCAGCTTGTCCATGAAAGCCTTTAAAAACCTATCACAAAGTTTTCCCATTAAAACTTGGATGAAAATTGCAGGAAAGTTTTTACCTTTTTAATGGTCAAGTGCAGATTAAAAAAAAAATCATACTGAATTTTGCAAACTTTACATGCATAAAAAGTTTTTGGAAAAGTCACAGAAATAACTTATGTGAGAGTAAATGGAGGCCACCCAGTAGGCCCTGGAAGGGACCTCAAAAGATCTTTGGGAGGATAATAATCATTTATCAGGGAAAGTCCTGGACAGAACTAGCTTCTTTCCTGTGACTGTTCTTAATCCCATGCTCAAGCCAAACCAACTACCTGCTGTTTCCTATGCATGATTTTCTGCCCCTATGCCTTCTGGCAAGTTGAAATCCTACCCTTGCCCAACCAGATTTTTTAAAAGTATGCTTCTCTAATACAGCTCTCTTAACCTGCTGGGGTAGAAAGAACCTTTTCTCCTTTTAAGAATTTAAAAGGTCCAGACATCCCATTTTCTACTTAGTATTTTCTACCTAGTGTTGTAGTTATTTATGGAGGTATCTCTCCCTCTTGTCTAAAAGCTTCTTGAGGGCAGGGAATCTGTTACCTTCTTGTATGCTTCCTATTCAACAACTTGCTTATAGTAGGCCCATAGTAAACATTCAGTGGATGAATAAATGGGCCCCAATTATGTAGCATTAGTGCAATTCCAAAGACAGTTGAGGATATCTTCTTATTGGCTCCAAGAGGCTGAATTAGTGAAAGCTTTCCAAAGCAGAGTTACACTTACCCAGTAATGCATGTCAATGCGTCATTATTATAACAGTTCACTACCAATGAGAATGCAAATTCTATAAATGTTTTAGTCATTGAGTATTGATCACATATCAGTCATTTTACTGACCCCATAAGAAATCAACATAAATAAATTGTTTCACAAAAATCTCAATCATAATATACGTTGCTCACAGGGATGGAAGTGCATCATGGAGAATATATGCATAAGAAATAATATAGTCAATGGTTCTGTAAACATCTTTCTATGTTGACAGATGGTAACTGCACTAATTGGGGTGAGGATTTAATAATGTGTGTAACTGTTTAATCACTGTGTTGTATACTTGAAACCAACATAATATTGTATATCAACTATAGTTCAATAAAAAAAATACTGCTCTACACTGCCACCCTGCATAAATAAATAAGAAACTTTCTCTGCTGCTGAGGAATTTAAAGTTTAGTGAGAGATAAAACATAAGACAGGTAACACCGGTATATAATGTTTAACTACTACAACAAAAGTCTGTACTGCTTCTCTGACCAGAGTTGAGCATAATAACACATTTTTTTTTACAATTTATATTATTTTAGTATCATTAACCTACAATTACATGAGCAATATTGTGATGATTAAACTACCCCCTTCATCAGGTCCCCCCCACCAACCCTATTACAGTCACTGTCCATCAGCGTAGTGAGATGAGAATCACTACTTGACTTCTCTGAGCTGTACAGTCCCCC